>CM066981.1:663970-1863970 GCA_033971965.1 Cucurbita ficifolia
TCGTTTAAGGGTCAATTGTGGTGTCGTGTTTTCTGAGCATGATTTTTGAATCAAATGATATTACATCTCCAAGACCGGGGATGCGTAGTAAAAGGAAGGATCAGGCATTCGCGGACAAGAATCAGAGGGGAACAGAAGTCCTGAAATTTACGATTGTGGCGAATGCTGTCATATGGGTTTCAAGACAACCCTGTGCTTATGCGACGACGACAGAGGATCATGTGTTACAAGGATAGCATATCATTCGAGGGCGCCCAGATGGGCCTTGCTGCTCGGGTTCGGGAAAGCAACGTCCCTTTATTTGAACAGTCAGCTTGAATGTGGTGGGAGACGGGGGGATTGGGAGTAGATTGCAGCGCATTCAACTAGAAAAGGAAGATGAACCCCAGTGGGTATGGTATTGTTGCGCATTGCAGCATTACGGAAACTAGGCGGGAAAACACTTTATTTGGGAGATCTTGGAGGGACCCCTGGTCCAGAGTTTGTGTTTGTATGCCTACACCACCATATGCCGAGTTTAATCCTGGTAGAATCCTGAAGGCTGCGGACGACATGAACCACCCTGATTTTGACAACGACGGTTTTCTTCGGAGGAGAATATAAGACGTGTTCGGGGCCGGGAGCGTAGACGAGCAGTTGCACCCGCGTTAAAAATTCGACAAGCAGCTGAGTGATGCAGAAGTGAAACCGTTCATCAACCTTGGTTACGTGCAGGCCCAAACAAGTGCTGCTTTCCTTCCCCCTTCCCCCTCCCAAGCTATAGGCTTACAGATTTTTAAAGACTCTCGGCACTCCATTGGGTTGATGTCTGAATTAATTAGCTCATACATCCTTCTTTCTTTTTTCCCCTTTCCACAATAATGTTTGTAGGACATTTTTTCTTAAAGGTTCTCCTCCAATTATTAAAGATTATTTTTACTTAATGTCCAACTATTGGAGCTCTCTTTTCCATTCCCATCACGATTATGAATAAATTTGAAAGAGAGTATTTGAAGTCTCGAGCACAGCTGTTGTATAGCTCAGTAGGAGATAAAACACATACACACAGACACAGTAAAGAGATAAAAACACAGAACGAAAGGAAAGGAAGCTGCAATCTTGAGCTCACAGGCTTTCATGGCCCTTCCAAATCCAAGCAACCACCTCATTTCCTTCTCATCCCAGTTATGGCTCAAGGCCATCTAATCCCATGGCGATCTGGCCAAACCACTTCAACAGGTCATCCGAACTGCACTTTCGATATTGGCGCTACTATATTTCTGTCCACAGAATAGCCTTGAGCTTGGCAATCTACAGCTCCACGGTGCGAATTCTTGGGAGTTCTGTGTCAACCGTAGTATGAGAGTGAGAGTAGATTCTGACCCCACACGCAAGACACAAAATAGATGGACAAAAATAGATGGATTGTACCACAACCATTACAATCCAACAAATTCATAAAACGTCACAATCATATTATGAAGAGAGGAGGAGGTTGTGACGGTCACATCGAGTCAAACGAGACATAAGTAAAATAATCATATGTACTCAGTACTAGTAAGTGCATCTTTGACGTAGATTCTCCCAAGAGGTCATAATTATCGTAAGCAAACATAGCCCCCCTATCCCGATCATGATTTTTCCTATTCTCAGAGGGTAAAGTCCTTCCCTTTTGGGCATGTGGTTCTAGAGTTCAGTTTCATGATGTGATTTTTTTTTTTTTTTTTAGGAATAGCGTTTCAATTTATACATTAGAAAAAATACTTACCATTCCCATGACGCTATTTACTTATATTATCCTCATGGTCCCATCATATGGTATTTCCGGCCCATAATTAAGATCCAATACGGCCCAATAAGAAAAGGGAATAGGCCCAAACTATACAAATTGGAGCGGCCGACTTGAAGGACCCGGCCCAACAGTCGTCTCCAAATTTTTCTTCTTCTCTCTGTTTACCGGTCTTGAAGGAGTTTTCGGCGGTAAGGAAGATTTAATGGCGCCTCGAGCTGTTGTTCCTCAACGAAAACTACGAATCAGAGGTGTGTTTCTCGGCAGCTACGTTTTTGTTTCAATTTCGAAATTGTAACATTTCTCGCTTTGAATGGTTTTCTGTGAACTTATCACAATTCCAGTTTTTCCTGGGTTAATTTTAGAGTCTTAATGTGCGGGACTTTGCTTGATTCCAGTTATTTTCTCATTGTTAGGGCTTTGTTCTTGTTCCTTGAGTTCTTATAACTGATTTTGAAATTCCATTGAAATTCTTAACTTATCATTGGAGTATTTTGATGGAGCAGATGGTAGCAATGAATTGGCCGTAGTTGAAGAATACATGGATGAGATGTATAAGTTTTTACAAGCTTGGTTGATTGAAGTTCATCGCAAGTTTGAACTTATGAAGACTACCAAGGAAGGAACTTCAACTGGTAGGCATCACCTCTATGCTCATAGCACGTAAATATGGAGAGATTTTTGCCCCAGAGGTAAATTATTTGTTTTTTCCTTTCTTTCACATGTGTACTGTCCTCGAAAAACTCTTTTGAAAGCAAGACGCTTGAGACGCTTGCCCACACTGTGACACACATACGTGCCACAGAGTACTCGTTTAGGCCATAGGGCCCTAGGGTGGTGGAGAAACTGACATTATGCCTCCTCCTGTAGTACATTTTTTAGATATTTTTTTAGGCATTTTAAATCCTTCTTAGATGTTATTTTGGTGAGTAGACATACAACCTCGTGCATAGTCTGTCTTGTATCTGATTGATATCAAACAACTTGGTGAGTTTCATCTTTCATATAGACGGACTTAATTCTCAAGCAGCATGCCAAAACTCATAGAAATCCTGACTTCTGAGGTTATGGCCTGGGGCTCTACTCGACCTTCTTCGAGTCTGTCTTTGATACTCGTGTCGCCTTGTTGTCTCGAACCTTACATATGCCTCACTTAGCTTGAATGCATGCTCTTTGCATATGCCTTGGGCATTAACCTCGAAAGTCGGTGTTCCATAGGGAATTTGATGAGCTTTCATATTTCATAAAACCCCATGCCCAAATTCCCTCTAGAACCCCGACATTTGAGGTTAAGGCACGGGCCCTACCCGGGCCTTCAACAAGTCTATCTATGTCTACTACTCGTTGTCCCTATCTTTCTTATGCCTCGTTTTCTATTCAATGCACACGTAATATGGTGTGTTAGATGCGTTGTCCCTAACTTGCTTATGTCTCATTTCCTCTTCAATGCACACGTTATATGGTGTGTTGGATGATGCACCGTCTCCGTTGGTCGCATCATGACACTTTAGAACCGTATGCCCAAATTCTCTCTGGAACCTCGACTTTCGAGGTTAAGGCCCAGGGCCCTACCCGACCCTTCAACAAGCCTATCTTTGACACTCATGTCTATTACTCGTTGTCCCTATCTTGCTTATGCCTTGTTTTCTATTCAATACACACATTATATGATGCTTTCTATTCAATACACACATTATATGGTGCATTGGATGTATTGCCCCTATCTTGCTTAAACTTTATATGGTTTGTTGGATGAACGAACGTTATATGGTTTGTTGGATGATGCATCATCCCCTCCCGCATCATGACACTCTAGAACCGCATGCCCAAATTCCCTCTAGAACCCCCGAATTTTGAGGTTAAGCCCGGGGCCCTACCCAACCATTCAACAAGCTTATCTGTGGCGCTCATGTCTATTACTCCTATCTTGCTTATGCCTCGTTTTCTATTCAATGCACACGTTATATGATGCATTGTCCCTATCTTGCTTATGCTTTGTTTCTTATATGGTTGGTTGGATGATGCATCATCTTCCTATTTTGCTTGTCTCTTCATAATTTGGTTGTGACGTTAATATGGATGTATTGGATTGTGATGGCTGTGGCACAATCCCATCTGGATGAGCGTCACTTGAGAGTCATCCCTTGTCTATCTTGCATGTGGGGTCACAACCTACTTTTCCTCACTCAAATACGATTGTGACATGAAACTCCTAGAGAATTTGCACCGTGGAGCTGTAGATTGCAAGCTAAAGGCTGTGTACAGAAAGAGCCCTTTTAGATTGTAAGGTTCTCTCTTCTTGATCATTAAGGTTCTCTCTTTTCTCTTTTCAATTGTAAGGTTCTCTCTTTTCTCTTTTCAATTGTAAGGTTCTCTCTTTTCTTTTGATCATTATGCTGTTAATGATCTCTTTTAGATCGTGAGCTATGGAGTTGCTTAATTACTCTATTAAGATTCCTTTCGCATTCTGTCTCTTTTGTGAAAAAGAGTTCAAGATTTCAGTATATATATATATATATATATATATATAATTCTTTTGATTTGTTAAGACTTCAAATACTTTCTTCAATTACATTCTTCTATATTGGCACCTGGAGTGGCCGAATGGGCACTTCTTGAGGGCTACTGTTTTGATTGTCTCTTCATAATATGGTTCTGACGTTAATATGGGTGTATTGGATTGTGATGGCTGTGGCACAATCCCATCATGGGTTGTGACATTTGCACCATCCTCCAATCTTGGTCCTCACATCGTAAGGCTCTCGTTCTCTCTTATAGATCGAGAGGCTCTCTCGTTCTCTCTTATAGATCGAGAGGCTCTCTCGTTCTCTCTTATAGATCGAGAGGCTCTCTCGTTCTCTCTTAGAGATCGAGAGGCTCTCTCGTTCTCTCTTAGAGATCGAGAGGCTCTCTCGTTCTCTGAGATCGAGAGGCTCTCTCGTTCTCTCTTAGATCGAGAGGCTCTCTCGTTCTCTCTTAGAGATCGAGAGGCTCTCTCGTTCTCTCTTAGAGATCGAGAGGCTCTCTCGTTCTCTCTTAGAGATCGAGAGGCTCTCTCGTTCTCTCTTAGAGATCGAGAGGCTCTCTCGTTCTCTCTTAGAGATCGAGAGGCTCTCTCGTTCTTAGAGATCGAGAGGCTCTCTCGTTCTCTCTTAGAGATCGAGAGGCTCTCTCTTATTAGTTCTCTCTTAGAGATCGAGAGAGCTCTCTCGTTCTCTCTCTTAGAGATCGAGAGGCTCTCTCGTTCTCTCTCTTAGAGATCGAGAGGCTCTCTCGTTCTCTCTTAGATCGAGAGGCTCTCTTCTCTTAGAGATCGAGAGGCTCTGGCTCTCTCGTCTTCTCTCTTAGATCGAGAGGCTCTCTCTTATAGATCGAGAGGCTCTCTTATAGATCGAGAGGCTCTCTTATAGATCGAGAGGCTCTCTTCTTATTAGATCGAGAGGCTCTCTCTTATAGATCGAGAGGCTCTCTTATAGATCGAGAGGCTCTCTTATAGATCGAGAGGCTCTCTCGTTATAGATCGAGAGGCTCTCTCTTATAGAGGCTCTCTCGAGATCGAGAGGCTCTCTTATAGATCGAGAGGCTCTCTTATAGATCGAGAGGCTCTCTCGATCGAGAGGCTCTCTCTTCTCTTTAGACCGAGAGGCTCTCTCGTTCTCTTTTTAGATCGAGAGGCTCTCTCGTTCTCTTTTAGATCGAGAGGCTCTCTCGTTCTCTTTTAGATCGAGAGGCTCTCTCGTTCTCTTTTAGATCGAGAGGCTCTCTCGTTCTCTTTTAGATCGAGAGGCTCTCTCGTTCTCTTTAGATCGAGAGGCTCTCTCTCGTTCTCTCTTTAGATCGAGAGGCTCTCTTTCTCTCTTAGATCGAGAGGCTCTCTCGTTCTCTCTTAGATCGAGAGGCTCTCTCGTTCTCTCTCGAGAGGCTCTCTTAGATCGAGAGGCTCTCTTATAGATCGATCGAGGGCTCTCTTATAGATCGAGAGGCTCTCTTATAGATAGGCTCTCTTATAGATCGTTAGGCTCTCTTATAGATCGTTAGGCTCTCTTATAGATCGTTAGGCTCCCTTATAGATCGTTAGGCTCCCTTATAGATCGTTAGGCTCCCTTATAGATCGTTAGGCTCCCTTATAGATCGTTAGGCTCCCTCTCCTTGATCGTTAGGCTCCCTCTCCTTGATCGTTAGGCTCCCTCCTCCTCCCTTCCTTGATCGTTAGGCTCCCTCTCCTTGATCGTTAGGCTCCCTCTCCTTGATCGTTAGGCTCCCTCTCCTTGATCGTTAGGCTCCCTCTCCTTGATCGTTAGGCTCCCTCTCCTTGATCGTTAGGTTCCCTGCTCCTTTGATCGTTAGGTTCCCTGCTGCAATGCGCGAACACATAACCACTGGGGTCATCTTCCTTTTCTCTTGAATGCGCTCTGCAATCACTCCCAATCCCCCGTCTCCCACCACATTCACAGCTGAGTGTTCAAATAAAGGGACGTTGCCTTCCCGAAGATGAAGTCCACTGTGCCCTGAACGAAGCAATCCTGGGCGTCTACATAAATGGGGAAAATTAGAGATATTGTTATGAAATAATGAATTTGGTTATATCTGATAAAAGAATTTATAAAAAAACAAAAACACTTGGCGTCTACATAAAGAACGTGGAAAATTTATTGTCTAATTTAAGATTTAGGTTAATTGTAGTTTAACCAATCTCTTAAACTGTGGCACCTAAAACGGAACGGTAAAAACCACTCCAAATCTTACGTACGGTTCACTGCGGGCGCCCCCTCACTGTATATAATCCCACCTGCTCCCTGCAATTCAACGGACCCCACCATTCTTCGAAATGCAGATTTGAAAAATAAAATTAATTTATTAAAAACAAGAAAACAGAGATATGGAATATTGCATTAATGCCGTCGCTCTCACAAGATTGGTCATCTTCCTAGCAGTTTTTGCAGCCATCTTCGCTGCTACACCACCGGTTTCCGAAGAAGCCGCCTGCGGTGCTGCATCACCGGCTTCCGCAGAAGGCACCTGCACTGCTACATCACCGGCTTCCGCAGAAGGCACCTCCGCTGCTACATCACCGGCTTCCGCAGAAGGCGCCTCCGCTGCTACTTCACCGGCTTCCGCAGAAGGCGCCTCCGCCTCTCCTACAACAGCAGTTCCCGCAGAAAAGTCGGAATTAGAAGCTTGGTTTTCCAAACATGTGAGGCCCTTAGCCGACCGCAAGGCGGAGCTCGATCCAGCCCTAGTGGCCGCTGAAGAAAACGCCACCGTGGTGAAAGTAAGGGCCGACGGGAGTGGAGATTTCAAGACTGTCACCGAAGCCATCGCCAGCGTTCCTGCTGGTAACACCAAACGCGTCGTGATTTGGATTGGAGAAGGAGTTTTTAAGGAGAAGCTTACAATTGAGAGAACTAAGCCATTCATTACCCTTTACGGCTCCCCTAACAATATGCCAAACTTGACCTTTGATGGAGATGCCAAAAAATACGGCACCGTTTACAGTGCAACTTTGATCGTGGAGGCTGAATATTTCGTTGCTGCCAATCTCGTAATCGAGGTAATTTGTTAATTAAATGCGTTTTAAGGGTTAATTGGGTGTCGTTTTCTGATCAATTTTTGAATAAAAATCAGAATTCATCTCCAAGACCGGATGCGAGAAAAGGAGGGTCAGGCATTAGCGGCCAGAATCATAGGGAACAAAGCCGCAATTTACAATTGCAAATTCATAGGGTTTCAAGACACCCTGTGGCGACGACGACGGGATGCATGTGTACAAGGATAGCTTCATTCAAGGCACCGTGGACTTCATCTTCGGGAAGGCAACGTCCCTTTATTTGAACAGTCAGCTGAATGTGGTGGGAGACGGGGGATATTGGGAGTGATTGCAGCGCATTCAGAGAAAAGGAAGATGACCCCAGTGGGTATGTATTTGCGCATTGCAGCATTACAGGAACTGGCGGGAAAAACACTTATTTGGGAAGATCTTGGAGGCCCTGGTCCAGAGTTTGTGTTTGCCTACACCACCATTGCCGATATCCTTCATCCTGAAGGCTGGGACGACATGAACCACCCTGATTTTTACAAGACGGTTTTCTTCGGAGAATATAAGAGTTCGGGGGGCCGGGAGCGGAGACGAGCAGCCGCGTAAAATTCGACAAGCAGCTGAGTGATGCAGAAGTGAAACCGTTCATCAACCTTGGTTACGTGCAGGCCCAAAAGTGGCTGCTTCCCCCTCCCAAGCTATAGGCTTACAGATTTTTAAAACTCTCGGCACTCCATTGGGTTGATGATTAATTAGCTCATTCCTCCTTTCTTTTTTTTTCCCTTCAACAATAATGTTTGTAGGACCTTTTTTCTTAAAGGTTTCTTATCCTCCAATTATAAAGATTATTTTACTTAATGTCCAACTATTGTGAGCTCTCTTTTCCATTCCATCACGATTCATAAATTATCTGTAAGGCAAACATATAGCCCCCCTATTCCCGATCATGATTTTGCCTATTCTCAGAGGGTAAAGTCCTTCCCTTTTGGGCATGTGGTTCTAGAGTTCAGTTTCATGATGTGATTTTTTTTTTTTTTTTTAGGAATAGCGTTTCAATTTATACATTAGAAAAAATACTTACCATTCCCATGACGCTATTTACTTATGTTATTCACCTCATGGTCCCATCATATGGTATTTCCGGCCCATAATTAACAGATCCAATAAACGGCCCAATAAGAAAAGGGAATAGGCCCAAACTATACAAATTGGAGCGGCCCGACCTGAAGGAACCCGGCCCAACAGTCGTCTCCAAATTTTTCTTCTTCTCGTCTGTTTAGCCGGTCTTGAAGGAGTTTTCAGGCGGTAAGGAAGATTTAATGGCCGCCTCGAGCTGTGTGGTCTCCTCAACGAAAACTACGAATTCAGAGTGTGTGTTCTCGGCAGCTACGTTTTTGTGTTTCAATTTCGAAATTGTAAACATTTCTCGCTTGAATGGTTTTCTGTGAAACTTATCACAATTCCAGTTTGTTCCTAGGGTTAATTTTAGAGTCTTTAATGTGCGGGACTTTGCTTGATTCCAGTGTTATTTTCTCATTGTTAGGGCTTTGTTCTTGTTCTTGACGTCAATTTGTTCTTATAACTGATTTTTTGAAATTCAATTGATTACGTTGATTCCTATCTTGAACCTAACGCTTTATCATATGGAGTATTTTTCGATGGATAGCAGATTGGTAGCAATGAATTGGCGTCGTGAAGATGAAGAATACATGGATGAGATTATTATAATTTTTACAAGCTTGGTTTGATTGAAGTTCATCGCAAGTTGAGAACTTATGAAGACTACCAAGGAAGGAACTTCAACTGGTAGGCATCACCTCTATGCTCATAGCACGTACAAATAATAGGAGAGAAGAGGATTTTTGCCCCAGAGGTAAAAATTATTTGTTTTTTTCCTTTCTTTTCACATGTGATACTGTCCTCGAAAAACTCTTTTGAAAGCAAGACGCTTGAGACGCTTGCCCACACTGTGACACACATACAACAGTGCGCACAGGAGTACTCGTTTAGGCCATACGGGCCCTAGGGTGGTGGAGAAGAACTGGACATATAATTCCCCTCCTCCTGTTATTACATTTTTTTAGATATTTTTGTAGGCGTTTTTAAGTCCTTGCTGTAGAGTGTAGTGTTTTGGTGGAGGGTAGGACTATGAGACAAGCCGTCGTGCATAGTCCTGGTCTTGTGATCTGTATTGTGAGTATCAATCGAACTTGGTGAGGGGGTGTTTCGATCTTTCATTATTAGGACTGGACTTAATTCTCAAGCAGCATGCCAAATAACTCATTAGTAAATCCGGTACTTGTCTGGAGGGTAGGAGGATTATGGCATGGTGCTCTAGCTCGACCTTCCTTCGATGTCTGTCTTTTGATACTCGTGTCCGCCTTGTTTGTCTCGAAACCGACGGTGCATCATCCAACACACCATATAACGTGTGCATTGAAGAGGAAATGAGACATAAGCAAGTTAGGGACAACGCATCTAACACACCATATTACGTGTGCATTGAATAGAAAACGAGGCATAAGAAAGATAGGGACAACGAGTAGTAGACATAGATAGACTTGTTGAAGGCCCGGGTAGGGCCCGTGCCTTAACCTCAAATGTCGGGGTTCTAGAGGGAATTTGGGCATGGGGTTTTATGAAATATGAAAGCTCATCAAATTCCCTATGGAACACCGACTTTCGAGGTTAATGCCCAAGGCATATGCAAAGAGCATGCATTCAAGCTAAGTGAGGCATATGTAAGGTTCGAGACAACAAGGCGACACGAGTATCAAAGACAGACTCGAAGAAGGTCGAGTAGAGCCCCAGGCCATAACCTCAGAAGTCAGGATTTCTATGAGTTTTGGCATGCTGCTTGAGAATTAAGTCCGTCTATATGAAAGATGAAAAACTCACCAAGTTGTTTGATATCAATCAGATACAAGACAGACTATGCACGAGGTTGTATGTCTACTCACCAAAATAACATCTAAGAAGGATTTAAAATGCCTAAAAAAATATATCTAAAAAATGTACTACAGGAGGAGGCATAATGTCAGTTCTCCACCACCCTAGGGCCCTATGGCCTAAACGAGTACTCTGTGGCACGTATGTGTGTCACAGTGTGGGCAAGCGTCTCAAGCGTCTTGCTTTCAAAAGAGTTTTTTCGAGGACAGTACACATGTGAAAGAAAGGAAAAAACAAATAATTTACCTCTGGGGCAAAAATCTCTCCATATTTACGTGCTATGAGCATAGAGGTGATGCCTACCAGTTGAAGTTCCTTCCTTGGTAGTCTTCATAAGTTCAAACTTGCGATGAACTTCAATCAACCAAGCTTGTAAAACTTATACATCTCATCCATGTATTCTTCAACTACGGCCAATTCATTGCTACCATCTGCTCCATCAAAATACTCCAATGATAAGTTAAGAATTCAATGGAATTTCAAAATCAGTTATAAGAACTCAAGGAACAAGAACAAAGCCCTAACAATGAGAAAATAACTGGAATCAAGCAAAGTCCCGCACATTAAGACTCTAAAATTAACCCAGGAAAAACTGGAATTGTGATAAGTTCACAGAAAACCATTCAAAGCGAGAAATGTTACAATTTCGAAATTGAAACAAAAACGTAGCTGCCGAGAAACACACCTCTGATTCGTAGTTTTCGTTGAGGAACAACAGCTCGAGGCGCCATTAAATCTTCCTTACCGCCGAAAACTCCTTCAAGACCGGTAAACAGAGAGAGAAGAAAAAAAAATTTGGAGACGACTGTTGGGCCGGGTCCTTCAAGTCGGCCGCTCCAATTTGTATAGTTTGGGCCTATTCCCTTTTCTTATTGGGCCGTATTGGATCTTAATTATGGGCCGGAAATACCATATGATGGGACCATGAGGATAATATAAGTAAATAGCGTCATGGGAATGGTAAGTATTTTTTCTAATGTATAAATTGAAACGCTATTCCTAAAAAAAAAAAAAAAATCACATCATGAAACTGAACTCTAGAACCACATGCCCAAAAGGGAAGGACTTTACCCTCTGAGAATAGGAAAATCATGATCGGGATAGGGGGGCTATGTTTGCTTACGATAATTATGACCTCTTGGGAGAATCTACGTCAAAGATGCACTTACTAGTACTAGTACATATGATTATTTTACTTATGTCTCGTTTGACTCGATGTGACCGTCACAACCTCCTCCTCCTCTCTTCATAATATGATTGTGACGTTTATGAATTTGTTGGATTGTAATGGTTGTGGTACAATCCATCTATTTTGTCCATCTATTTTGTGTCTTGCGTGTGGGGTCAGAATCTACTCTCACTCACATACTACGGTGACACAGAACTCCCAAAGAATTCGCACCGTGGAGCTGTAGATTGCAAGCTCAAGGCTGTGGACAGAAAATATAGTAGCCAATATCGAAGTGCAGTTCGGATGCTGTTGAAGTGGTTGGCCAGATCGCCATGGGGATTAGATGGCCTTGAGCCATAACTGGGATGAGAAGGAAATGAGGTGGTTGCTTGGATTTGGAAGCCATGAAAGCCTGTGAGCTCAAGATTGCAGCTTCCTTTCTTTCGTTCTGTGTTTTATCTCTTTACTGCATGTGTGTATGTGTTTTATCTCCTACTGAGCTATACAGCTGCTCGAGACTTCAAATACTCTCTTCAAATTTATTCATAATCGTGATGGAATGGAAAAGAGAGCTCCAATAGTTGGACATTAAGTAAAATAATCTTTATAATTGGAGGAGAACCTTTAAGAAAAAGGTCCTACAAACATTATTGTTGAAGGGGAAAAAAAGAAAGAAGGAATGAGCTAATTAATCATCAACCCAATGGAGTGCCGAGAGTCTTAAAAATCTGTAAGCCTATAGCTTGGGAGGGGGAAGCAGCCACTTTTGGGCCTGCACGTAACCAAGGTTGATGAACGGTTTCACTTCTGCATCACTCAGCTGCTTGTCGAATTTTACGCGGCTGCTCGTCTCCGCTCCCGGCCCCGAACTCTTATATTCTCCGAAGAAAACCGTCTTGTCAAAATCAGGGTGGTTCATGTCGTCCCAGCCTTCAGGATGAAGGATATCGGCAATGGTGGTGTAGGCAAACACAACTCTGGACCAGGGCCTCCAAGATCTTCCCAAATAAGTGTTTTTCCCCGCCAGTTCCTGTAATGCTGCAATGCGCAAATACATACCCACTGGGGTCATCTTCCTTTTCTCTTGAATGCGCTGCAATCACTCCCAATCCCCCGTCTCCCACCACATTCAGCTGACTGTTCAAATAAAGGGACGTTGCCTTCCCGAAGATGAAGTCCACGGTGCCTTGAATGAAGCTATCCTTGTACACATGCATCCCGTCGTCGTCGCACAGGGTGTCTTGAAACCCTATGAATTTGCAATTGTAAATTGCGGCTTTGTTCCCTCTGATTCTGGCCGCTAATGCCTGACCTCCTTTTCTCGCATCCGGTCTTGGAGATGAATTCTGATTTTATTCAAAAATTGATCAGAAAACGACACCCAATTAACCCTTAAAACGCATTTAATTAACAAATTACCTCGATTACGAGATTGGCAGCAACGAAATATTCAGCCTCCACGATCAAAGTTGCACTGTAAACGGTGCCGTATTTTTTGGCATCTCCATCAAAGGTCAAGTTTGGCATATTGTTAGGGGAGCCGTAAAGGGTAATGAATGGCTTAGTTCTCTCAATTGTAAGCTTCTCCTTAAAAAAAACTCCTTCTCCAATCCAAATCACGACGCGTTTTGGTGTTACCAGCAGGAACGCTGGCGATGGCTTCGGTGACAGTCTTGAAATCTCCACTCCCGTCGGCCCTTACTTTCACCACGGTGGCGTTTTCTTCAGCGGCCACTAGGGCTGGATCGAGCTCCGCCTTGCGGTCGGCTAAGGGCCTCACATGTTTGGAAAACCAAGCTTCTAATTCCGACTTTTCTGCGGGAACTGCTGTTGTAGGAGAGGCGGAGGCGCCTTCTGCGGAAGCCGGTGAAGTAGCAGCGGAGGCGCCTTCTGCGGAAGCCGGTGATGTAGCAGCGGAGGTGCCTTCTGCGGAAGCCGGTGATGTAGCAGTGCAGGTGCCTTCTGCGGAAGCCGGTGATGCAGCACCGCAGGCGGCTTCTTCGGAAACCGGTGGTGTAGCAGCGAAGATGGCTGCAAAAAAACTGCTAGGAAGATGACCAATCTTGTGAGAGCGACGGCATTAATGCAATATTCCATATCTCTGTTTTCTTGTTTTTAATAAATTAATTTTATTTTTCAAATCTGCATTTCGAAGAATGGTGGGGTCCGTTGAATTGCAGGGAGCAGGTGGGATTATATACAGTGAGGGGGCCCGCAGTGAACCGTACGTAAGATTTGGAGTGGTTTTACCGTTCCGTTTTAGGTGCCACAGTTTAAGAGATTGGTTAAACTACAATTAACCTAAATCTTAAATTAGACAATAAATTTTCCACGTTCTTTATGTAGACGCCAAGTGTTTTTGTTTTTTTATAAATTCTTTTATCAGATATAACCAAATTCATTATTTCATAACAATATCTCTAATTTTCCCCATTTATGTAGACGCCCAGGATTGCTTCGTTCAGGGCACAGTGGACTTCATCTTCGGGAAGGCAACGTCCCTTTATTTGAACACTCAGCTGTGAATGTGGTGGGAGACGGGGGATTGGGAGTGATTGCAGAGCGCATTCAAGAGAAAAGGAAGATGACCCCAGTGGTTATGTGTTCGCGCATTGCAGCATCCTGGAACAGGGGGAAAGAACACTTATTTGGGAAGGTCATGGAGGCCATGGTCCAGAGTTGTGTTCGCCTACACCAGCATGGCGGACATCCTTCATCCGGAAGGCTGGGACGACATGAACAACCCCGCTTATGACCATACGGTTTTCTACGGAGAATACAAGTGTTCGGGGCCGGGAGCGGAATCCACCGGCCGCGCCAAATTCGGGAAGCAGCTCAGTGAAGCACGAGTGAAAGCGTTAATAAACCTTGATTTCGTGCACGCCCACAAGTGGCTGCTTCCTCATCCCAAACTCTAGGCTTTCACACTTTTATTGCAGGACGAGTGGCAGTATTCTCACATACACCAAATAGCTCTCCCCAGTCAATTGGGTTGATGATTAATTAGCTAATTCCTTCTCTTTTTTTTTCCCCTAACAATAATGTTTCTATGACCTTATTCTCAATTTGGTTGAGGACTAAGCATTAAAACTCAAAGACATATATAGTAAATGTAATACTAGGTTTTAAAATAGATAACATTTTATATTAAATTGTTAATAAATATTAAAATAATAGTTTAGGTCAAAATATTTTAAAACTTAGATTAAAACATTACATAAAAAATTTAAAATTAATACAAAAATTTATCGGAAAAATTTAGACCTTAAAGCATAAGGTTTAGCAGAGAAAAAAGAAGAAAAAAGAAAAAGAAAAGCGAAGCCTAACCTAACTGCCTTCGGCCGCTATTTTTTTCAGTCCCAATCCAAGTGTATCTGTGCACAGGATATGTGAATCATAATTTACGGTACCGTCAATTTGGCCGCCGGCGTAACTCACCGGCATCAGATTGATGAGGCGGACTTGGTTTCACCACCACGATGATGATCGATTCAAGACTGTAAGGCTTTAAGTAAACGCACGTATATTTCAATTCATCGAGGTACACATTTAGAGACATATCATTCGCCGGAACAACCACTGCGCCGCCGCTTTTAAGAACACGGTCAACAAATCTTGCTCCGAGTTGCCCTAGCGTGAACACGATATCAAACGATTCGTTCTCAGAGGAGAATCGCGGCAAATAGTTGTTCTCTATTACTACATCGGCTCCCATTCTTCTCAGATAATCGGCATAATGATTCGGAGCCTCGGTGTTTGAATTGGATCCTGCAATCAACACAAGGTTCTGTTTATCCTTTGTGAGAATTTCGGCGGTTTTCAATTCGAAGATTAAGTCGTAGAATTCTTGTTTGGTCATAGAGTGAGGCTTTTTGGAATCGAAGGAGAGGAATTTTCCTTGGTCGTTGAATACGGGACCAATGTGAGGAATCAAGAGGAAAATCACAGCGAGAAACAGAGATCGAGACATTACTCTTGCGATTCTTGGTTGAGGAGCCGCTAAAACAGCAGCGTTTAGCCCAAATCTTCCTCCGTATAGGTTTCTCCTTTCGTTTTCGCTATTGGTTCGATCAAAATCCATGGATGATTGGAGAAGAAGCTTCCCGGACTTTTTTCAAATGAATACAACCTATCGAATAGCTAATAATTTGATGAACTCTTAGGAAGCATGTTGAACTTGGAATCGCGCCCTGAAACCAAGCATGGTAATTTGGGACCTTAACCAGAAATTTATACAAGTTCTTTGTCATTATTTTTTTTATGGTTTTAATCTCTTTTTTTTTTATATGTTATTTAAATTTTATTATGTTTCCTCCTTTAATAAGGATTTTTCTTTCTGCGTCGAATTAGTCATCTTTTTACAACTTTTCTTTCTATTTGGATTTATATTCTGCATTTTAATTTGGATGCTTACATAATTGTTCAAAAAAGTTGCACCTTTTATAAATATAAACTCCTAACAATTTTTTATATTTTTCATAAAAGTTAAGTTCTAAATCGAGTGTGATGATGACCTTGAGATCTAAGATGATACTGACCTGTAACAATGTAGTCGTGTTCGAGTCTCAAAGCCCACCGCCAGCAGATATTGTTCACTTTGGCCCGTTACGTATCACCGCTAGCCTCACAGTTTTAAAACGTGTCTGCTAGGGAGAGGTTTCCACACCCTTATGAAGAATGTTTCGTTCCCCCTCTCCAACCGATGTGGAATCTCCTAAATAAGCTTATAGCTTGAATTTATGTGTGCTTATATAGTTGAATGTAGATCAAACATAAAATTGGTTTTATGGTAGATTTCATTAAAATAAACCGTCATGTCATGAGCCCAAGGAATCTGAGACTTCTGATTTGAAACAAAACAAAGACAGGTGAGTGTTGACTGTATATACATTGAAAGTATCCCATTATCGCGAGAAAAATGAGTCCATGAAAGCATAGCGTAATAAAATAATTTATAAATAAACTAAGGTCTAAAACTAGGAGAAATCTGTGGTTCTTTACAAGGAAATTATATGGGCAAAGATATGGTAGTAAATGTCACAGGCTCAGCTCAAGATAGCAAGAAGAAAGACAATCTTCATCAAAACAAGAAACAGAGCATAATCCATGCAGTGGACCCGCCAAACCAACAAGTTTTGGTATTACCAGATCCCTACTTGAAGGAGTCGAAGAAACTTACAGTGTCATTTAGAGCCTGGATAAAGTAGTCCACATCCTCTTTTGTGTTGTAGAAGTAAAGGCTAGCTCGTGCGCTCGAGCTGACACCGAGAGCCCGATGGAGGGGCTGCGCACAGTGGTGTCCTGATCTGATGGCTATACCATGCTGCATTAAAATACTTTTTAAGGACCCATAGAACCAAACGATACACTCTAATAATACAATCTCCCTTGATATACCTGTTGATCAAGAAAAGTTGCAATGTCCGTTGGATGAATATTTTCAATATTGAACGAGCAAAGAGCAGCACGTTGAGCATTAGGGACGGGGCCATATATGCGAATGTTAGGGACTGCACGAAGGTTCTC
Source organism: Cucurbita ficifolia (assembly GCA_033971965.1). Taxonomy (NCBI): domain Eukaryota; kingdom Viridiplantae; phylum Streptophyta; class Magnoliopsida; order Cucurbitales; family Cucurbitaceae; genus Cucurbita; species Cucurbita ficifolia. The sequence goes on from CM066981.1 coordinate 680,921, forward strand.
ATATAGATAATTCGCCAATTCTTCCTGTTAGCACACAGCACAACCTTTCTGTTAGACTTAATATCAAAACTTGTGAACAGGTTTATCATCTCATCCTACACTTTCAGTTTTCAATTTCAGATTTCCAGGAAGTTGATGAAAAATAATATCTGAATCCCTTGATTAGAGCAAGATTTCCATTACTATGCAACTTTTTCACCCCAACAAATTTCAAAGAAAGGGATACATTCGCCAAATGTCAATCAACTCACTTCATAAGTATGAATCTTTTGCATGCCGATTCCAGACAAATAATCAATAGCAGCTCCCAATCCAATTGCTTCTCCAATCGCTGGCGTCCCAGCCTCAAATCTATTGTATTACGTTCGAAATTAAGCCAAGTGTCAATTGCAAAAGATGAGCAAACAAAATCAGCAGCCAGCATAGAAACTTATAGATAAAACGCTAAAGTTCATGACATTATTTTAAAAAAATTAAATGGAACTTTGAGGTGCTCTAATTTTAGGAATAAAACATAGAAGATTAATGGCATATTCAGCATGCCCTCAGTCTTATATATTGAACGTTCTAATTTTTCCACCCCATTTAGAATAAAAGGAAAAAGTTGCACCCTTGAAGTTCACCAACCTGGAAGGAGGTTCTGCAAATGTGGAATGGTCAAGAAATACATCTGAGATCATCTCTCCACCACCTAGAGCCATGTAGGACCAGATATGAAAATTAGATATTGACTTCCGGCTAACTAACTGATACAAGTTTATTTATATATATTTGCTTTCATAGCTTATCTTCTCGAAGTACCTACCTAAGAATGGAGGCATTGCTTTTGCTTCTTCATTCATTGAATTTTATTATTTTTACTTAGCCAAACAAGTTTCCACTTCTACTACTTGTTCCACATGAGTAATGCTTACAAATTGAATGGTAAAAAAAAAAACATGAGTAATGCTTAATAGATTACAATTGTAAGAGCCCAAGCCCAAATCCACCGCTAGCAAATATTGTCCTCTTTGGGCTTTCCCTTTCGGGCTTCCCCTCAAGGTTTTAAAACGCGCCTATTAGGGAGAGGTTTCCACAAGGCATGCTTCGTCCCCCTCCAGCCAATGTGGGATCTCACAACAATAGTACTAAGATATCAAATAGAAGGGTGTACCTAGTACATTTGAGACATGATGGGTAACCACAAGCTTTGTTTTTGTTGTAAACATCTCCTTGAAATCTTTCAAGTTTGGAACATCATGTTCATCTAAACTCACGAACTTCAGAACAGCACCAGTCCTTTCAGCTACAAGTTGCCAAGGGACAATGGCACTATGATGTTCAGCAACTGTAAGTATGATCTGCACTGAAAGAAAAGATCATTACAGTTAAAGTTAATGCAGTATAAGGCTACACGATACGCACCTCATCTTCTGATTTTAAATTCGCTATGCCCCAAGAATAAGCCACAAGATTGATAGCTTCAGTTGCATTCCTAGTAAAAACGATCTCTCTAGCATCTCCAGCATTGATAAAAGACGCAACCTTCTTTCTTGCCAGCTCATACTCTTCCGTTGCCTTCGCACTACAATTACAAATGGTCGCGATTACAAGTGATCATTGCAGATAGACATCATTTAAATTCACGTTTCATACCAAAGTATAAACAATCTACCTCAAGTAGTGTATGCCACGATGAACATTTGAATTGTAAGCCTCATAATAATTCTGCAAGGCTTTCAGCACGGCAATCGGTTTCTGAGAGGTGGCAGCATTGTCCAAGTAGACAAGCTTGGAGCCATTTACTTCCTGGGGATCGCAACACGGCCATTAACTCCACAAGTGCCAATAGATTACAACAATAATCACTGGAGACTAAATAGTGGTAGTAAATATAACGAGATTCACAAACTTTAAGGAACTAATAGCCAATAGACGAGAAATGGGTTTATGATTAATGAAAAAAGAGGAATCGGCCAAATCAGCAAAGAAAACATAGAGAATAATGATAATAAAAAACAAGAACCTGATGGAGGATGGGGAAATCAGGTCGGGTTGTGTGCCCAAGCGAAAGAGAAGGAAGATGCAAGTTGTCCGTTTCCCTGGCGGTGGAAGCAGAAGCAGAAACTGAGAAAGGAGAGGAAAATCTGCGGAAGCGGAAGCGGAGAGAAGGAGAAGAGGAAGTGCGGAGAGTGGAGGAGAAACAGGGAGTGCAACGACTAGGGTTTATGAAATGGAAATGGAATTGGAAGGATGGGAGCTTCAGAACCACACCTTCCATCATCCTTTCGTTCCCAAACTTGAGAGAATCGAAAAGGTCTGGATGGATGGTATCGGTGCCCCTACACACAATAAAGCTGTATCACTTTATAAGTAAAGTTGACCTTACAAAATAAATAAATAAATAAATAATAACAACTCCAAATAAAAAAGAATATTGGTAAGAAAAATAATATTCAACGTAAAAACAAGAAAGTAACAATAAATATATATATATATATAGTAAAAACTTTTTGAAGAAATACTTCGATCATAATATGGTTTGTAAAAATTTAAATTAATTTTTAAGACGGTAGAAATCTATCCTTAGTAGACGTTTTAAAAATCTTGAGAAAAAGTCCAAATTATAATCTATAAAAAAACATTTATTTTTTCTTGATTATCTTTTAAGTGTTATAAAAAAACATTTATTTTTTCTTGATTATCTTTTAAGTGTTATGTGGTTTTGGAAGATGATTATTATTAATAATTAGACTTAATATAAAAAATTTAACAAAAGAGAGTTCCAAATCTTACATAGGTTTGCATGTTACAATTTTTAGCTTTACTTTCTATTCATTCACTCACTCATTCAAAAAAGATCTTCAAAAAACTCAATGATTTCAATTAAATCAAACTTTGCCATGAAATCAAATCCATAAATATAAATATATCTTATAATAATTCATGATGTTAAATTGTTTCTTTGAACGAAAAATAGACGTAAATTTAAATTAATTTACTTTTCATGCAAATGTTTCAACAACATGATAGCTTCAAATTTCAAAAATTTTGTTGAATAGAGTGATCCAACTACGTAAGTACATAAAATCAATGATAAAAATGTGATTGTTAATTTAAACATAGTTCAAATGATCGAAGCACATGCTGAACTAAAAAAGGAGTAAAAATAGACTAAGTTACCGTTAACAATGGCCTCGGAGTGTAAGAACCATCCATAAAAAAGAATGTACAGAGAACACAATTAGTACCCAAAAAAAAAACACTTAACTATGCAAATAAAGAATGACTTGAGAAAGGTGCAAGTCCCTGTGATTATCAATTCTTCATAAAATAATTATTTAAAGAAAAACTACAATATTTCCTTCCAAAAAGAAGGCTCTATAATGAATCCATCCATGATTTTCAACAGCTCTTTCATTTGTTAAAGTACTCTAACAAAGGCCAATACTATCATGAAGACAAATTTGAAGTTGTCAGCCCAACAAAAAAGTAACAGGCTAGACACCATTGTATATCTTCCTCAACAACAAAAGCTAATGAAGGCAACGCAAACTGGGTTTAACCAGGGGCCTTTCCAAAAATATTAGGCTTGGAAGTGTGGGAGCAAAATACCTCCATTAAGCAAATAAAAAAATACTCCTGTGGAGTTGAAGAGAAGAAAAGGACGTGCATTATGACCTTTTCAATGTGGGAAGTAAACAATCGTACACCCGTTCCATGCGCCACGTAATTCTGAGTTTATCTCGTGTTGGAAGACCAGGCTTCCCTAGATCCAGAATATCCTGCCTCAAACTGTTTACAAGGTTAGATTACAGCTTTAATGTAAATGCACTATAATTGTATGGATTAACCCAAGAACCAAATTTAATACTTGTGCAAGTAACTGTTCAATATAGTGAAGAGCATACAGTGAATGTAATCTTAAGATGTTATTTATCTCAAAAGGTAATAAGGCTTCTGGTAAAATCACGCTCAGGGTTTGGGGAACTCAAATTTCAATAAACCACAAAAAGTAGAAGAACGACGAAGAGGGGGCTGATAAAGAATGAGTACAAGAGAGGAGATGATAATGATGGCCAGTGGTCAAAGGATTCCTTGTTTCAAAGAGGGTATTTGTTTTTTTTTAACCAAGCTTCCGACAAGAAAAAAATGAAAGAATACAAGGGTACACAAAAAAGAAATTCACGAAGGGAGACCCAAGTAACAAACTACAAAAAGGGGTTTCAAAGAGGATATTTGTTTTCTATTTCATGTACGCTCTTAATCTCATGATGTGCCTGTTTTATAAGATAACCCGACAATGTTTGACGTTTTATCAATTTTCTCATCCTCTAAACTTATCTCGACTAAATTACTTTGATTTGATCCCTTCTTTTGTTAAGCATGTTAAGAGTTTTGACCCTGTGTAGTTCTTCTCATGTAAATCTATTTTCCTTCATTTAATCTCAACTCCTATCTTTTATAACATCATCATCTAAAGGTTCCGAACATATAAAGTTCCTGACTTCAATAATGGCTCATGGGAATATGACTTATATAGATCTATGAAAGACATTTTGCATAGTTTTCTTATCTCCCAAGATCTGTTCATACAGCAGCCGCAAGGAGATTATCACTCAAAAGTACCAAAAAGTGAAAATCGCACTGCTACTCTTCCTACTGTCGAAATCTAAAACAAACACATTATATTCTATACTGCACTTAACTCATTATATAGTTTTGATCAGCGTCCATGGTTACTAAAGAAGGCGGTAAGAAAAGCTAGTCTTGGGGGGGGGGGGGGGGGGGGGGGGTTGATAGGGAGCATTTTTCTTCTAGAACTTATCGTAAGATAAAAAAAAGTGAGTCCTGAAATGGCATATTGGTAACATTCATTGCAAATTTATATCTGTCAGAGTATCCTCCTGATTGGTTTGAAGATAGAGCAGAACTCCAAGGTTGTACTTGGTAAACGAAGTTGTAAGTAAATACTCACTGACATCCCTATAACTTTCAATTCAAAGGATGGGGCGTCCTGATGTATATGATGTTTGAGGGCCATGTTACGATTGTTTTAACCCCTTCTTACTTGTAGATTCTTTTTCCTTTCAAATATATTCCCGGTTTCACACAGAAGAGGATTTGTATGAGAAAATGAATGAAAAACGTAAATATTGATGAAAAGCAACTCCTAATGACCTAGAAATTGTCACATGTTTTCATGTCAATTCCTGACGAAAATGATGGCGCGAGCAAACAATTTATCTGTATAATAATGCAGATGGCATCTCTCTATATCTGGAACACATGCTGATTGGAAAGTATTGCCTAGAAAGAAAGAAGAAAAGCTGAACTAAAACTTACTATAGCCATTCACCGGTTGCTTTGGCATGCTTCTCGGAAGCATGGTACAGCCGACCCAAACTATACAACAGTAACCCAAACCTACATTCAGCATCTTTTACCTGCAAATATTGAAAAATGGAAACATTCTCATTCTGCTCTCAAGATATTCAATAAAGCAACGTGAAGAAAGACAATTCTTTCTCTCGTATATTGTGTTTGCCCTTTTGGGATGGAGAAATATCTATGTTTGAGACTCAGGTAGCTAATCAATAATCCTTTTTCGTATGAGGAAATAAGCTTTCACTGAGAACAAATGAAAGACTACAAAAGGACATACAAAAAACCAGCCCAACAAGTCCAACTGCCCCCAGCCCAAAAAAAAAAAAAACTACACAAAAAAGGGAGTCCAATTTAAAACAAACAACCAAGCCAAGAGAATAGTTACAAAAAGTCTTAGTCACTAACGGCCACAGAGAGATGTTTAACTCAACAAGGGCCGCGCCTTCTCCCATGTTTTCTCAAGCTTTTTAAAAAAATTCCTGTTTCTCTTCTGAGCATGTGTTGACACATCTCTCTAGGCTTCCAAAAGGATACAGTTCAGTTTTTTCTCTACTTTTGTTTGATTAGGACCAATTGGAAGTTCTAATTTAATACCCCTTAATTGAAGGTTGACTTAGACTACTAGTCCACTCTCCTTTTCTTTTACGTTCTCTTTTCTAACAAGTGTAACTTCTATAGCAAATAAATAAGTAAAAACTTCTGGCTTACTATGCTAGGATTGATTATTTCATAATGTTTACATTCACATGCTGATCTGCAAAATAAACATGATTTTTTTATAGCAAACAAAATGTGTACAAACAGAGAAGAAACATGTTTGAGAAGCCAACAAGTAGATTGAGCTCCTTACACGTCCTTGGTCAACAAAACTCTGGTATTGCATAATTGCTTTCTCCACCTCCACGACAAGTAGTCTTCTCTGAAGCCGAGCAGCTCTTCCCTTCCCTTCAGCTCTAGTATCCTAAATGTCATAATCAGTAAGTAAACTGACTTTGTCTCTTTTTTCCAAGAAATTTACATAGAGTGATATTAGGCAATTGTTGGTCAGAAGATTAGGGTTAATTTGTAACATCAACTGAAAAATAATGAGGTTTGAGTTGAGGAACAGAAGAAGACTGCAATAAATCTCTATCACCATTCTCCCCAGGGGCTGATTAATCAGGTAAAAGAAAATAGGCTTGCTACTTTTCATCTTACCTAGAAGTCTCATGAAATAAATATCCAAAAAAAGAACGAATGAAAGAGAGAAATAGAGAATGAATGAATGCAAGATGTTCTTATGGACTGTGGGCTTGGGGGTTTGGATACTTCGACCAAGTTTAAGGGAAATCTAGGAAAGTCGATGGCCAATAGGATAGAGAGCACTCCCCACTCAACTTCATGACCACACAATTGATGAAGGTATCAGCACTCAACTGCAGCTGTCCTACTCTAACGTCTTTCAGGAAGGCAAAATCTAATTTGATAAAGGAACTCGGAAAAAAGTAGAAATAAGAACAACATCACACTTGAATTTAACGTTAAAAGATGTGAACCAAACTAGCTTTTAGTCACTTACCTGTTTATACCAAGCACGCAAAAGCATCAGCAAAAGAAGTGAGAGAAAAAATGCTGGCAATGCAGCTAGAACAGCGAAATTGATTTCATTTGCCTTGAGAATCTGGTCAAGCTCAAGCATTGCCCTATTTAAAAGCCATCATAATATGAAACCATTGCCATGAAACCAAAAAAGGAAGATGAAGTTATATAATGATTGTTCACCAAAAATGGTAACTTTCTGAAACTTACGTCTCAATATCCAATTTTAGCTTCTGCACCTGCATCGACACAGAGAAAACTATCAAGTATAGTGTACCTGTCGTATGGAGATAATAATTGAACATGTAATAACCTGGATAAGCAAAGCACGGGCCAGCTCTCCACTAAGAAGATTTTGAATGGGATGCATCAGTTCTTTCTCATACCTAAAGTAGATGAAACAATGAATATCTATCATCGAAGAAAAGCATTCATTAGATCAACCTTTACAAATGGATATTAGATTATTGCAATGTTTTTTTCCCAAGAAAACATGATTTCAAAAATCACAAAAATATAAGAATATTTATGAAATTAAAGCTCTGCTAGGAAGCAAAAAATTAAAAAGAAAAAAATCCTAAAACACTAAGGTTCCTTGTAGAATTTCTGCAATTATGTTTGTGTATTTCTAGCAAAGCATTCCACATAACATTTCTAATCTTATTTAACAAAGGACTTGCCGTTCCCAATATATAGGTTCCACAAACAACCTGTACATGCATTCCTTTACCAATATAAAAATAGCCAAGCTAACCTAACTATCTTCCACCAAATTTGCAGAGAGAAAAAAACAGGGAAAAGAAAGATGTCTAATGTCAAATAACATTTGAACCCCACATGAAGAGAGCATAAAGTAGGAGGAAACATGCATGTTGCTAAATATTGACCAAGCTGTCGGTGTAAACTTCAATATAAGAGCCAACAGAAATGTCACAATGTGATTGAAGAACTCATTAGAAACCCAAGAGCAGAAAGTTGAATTTGTGACATAATATGAAGAATAACACATTAGTCGATGGTCACATCAACGTAACATCTAGAGATGTCCATTTAATCCGCGGGATTGAGGATTCCCCGATTAAACAAGAATGGGGAGGGAGGGGGGAGAAATTTTTTCGCGTTCGCTAAAAGGGGCCGGGGACAAGGAATACATTCCCAATCCCCACAAAAATAAATGAGGAATTTCACGAGGATGTGGAGTAAAATAGGAGGCAGGGGTGGGGATGAGGAAGGCTTTCTCGTCCCTGTCCTGCCCCGTGGACATCTCTAATGACATAAGTACTAAATTGTCAATGCACTGAATCATTCCTCATTCCCGCCACCTATTTCATTTCTCATCCCCGCGAAATTCCCAATTATTTTTGTGGGATTCAGGGCGGAGAATTGGCAGGAATTGGGCCTCATGGGGAACTTTTCCCCATTTATTATTCTTTTTTAAAAAATAGCAATTTAAAAGAAACTTTTTAAAGTATACTTTCCATTTTTCAATATAAACAATTAATTGGTGTTGATTCACTATGAAAATTAGAGTTGAACCACCTTGTTGTAAATTATTATTTGTTGATAAAATCATTTCACCTACAAGAGTAGTAAAATATATAAAATTAATCTACACCTAAATTATAAGGGCAAAATTTGATAATATGATTTTCGAATCTAAGAAAAACAACATCAAAAAAGTAGTGATCGATTTTCTTTTCCAATTAATAAATTAATAGTTGAATCAACAATAATAGTGATAAATGCGACCAAAACAAAATAACTCAAGTGACATAAATAAATTAATCCAATTTGCACAACAAAAACTAATCCAAATGTCAAAAACATTTATTATTACAAAAATCAAACAAATGGAAGCAAGATATTAAACCATTGAAACTTGAAAGACATAAAACTCATTGGAACTTGGAATAGGATTTCGAAAGTTTGCTCCCTCTTTGGAAATATATGGAACTTGGGAGTGGAATTTAGAAAGTCTCTCCTTGAAAATATATCTATATTTATATTACGCAGGGCGGGGACGGAGACAGGGCAGGTCGGGGAGTTGTGTGGGGACGGGGACGGGGATTATATTTCCCATCCCTGTCCCCAATTATCTAACGGGGAGAAATTTCTCCTCATTCCCTCCTCCATTACCCATCTAAATGGGGAATACCCGCCCCGACAGAGCCCCAACCCCGCGGGTTAAATGGATATCTCTGGCATTTGTTATGGAACCAAAGAAAAACACTATCTAAAGAAGATGCAATAACACCGTTTATGGGAAATGTCAGCCTTCCTCAGTTTTTAACAACAAATTCATGCACCCTGCAAAGTTCAACAGTAGATAAAACTACAAACAAGATATGGGGAATAACCTGGCCATAACTATTGCAAGCATTTCTTGATCTGATGCATCGTCTGGAAACTTCTGGCCTTTCGTGTGTTCACTGAAAGCAAGTAACATTCTGGAAAGAAGAGGATGATTATTTAATATCTTTTGCATATTCATCCAAAAAAAACATATGGATATTGCTGTAAAATTTAGAATTGCTTTCAAAATAGTTTTGCTTTCCACAATTAAATACCGTGAAACCTGTTTCTGATAACTATTTTCTCAAATTTCATATTAATGTTTTGTTTTGTTTAATGTGTTCTCACAAATTACCCTTTCGTAGAACAAAGGAATTTGTTCTTTCGTCCAAAATTATGGGTTTATGAATAGTAGAATCAATATCCACAGTAACATTTATAGTAGATCATGTTGCAAGAGTAATGTATAATACTCTGTTTTCATATTATACAATAGAGAAGAGCATAGGTCTATTTATAATACAACTAATTTTCTAGAGAAAATGAAACATTACAGAAAAGAAAACAATACAAAATAGGCTAATTCCCTTATTTGATAGGATTACACCTATACTTCTCAAATTAAGGTTATTCCTTCGACCAATCACAAATCTTTAAAGCAGTTAGGGAAGTAAGGACTGAAAACTGCTAAACTAACAATTTTCCAAGACAAATTCTTAAACTTTATCAATTATTAGTCTAAGAAAAAGTCAATGCGAGAAAGAAAATATCATGTGGAAAGAACGGAAGTTAACTAAAAGTTATCAGCCTCCATCATATTGACACAGCTCAAACTCATCCCAAATGGGTTAGTGACCAGAGAGGTTTAGGTATTTCCTTCGTATTTTGTAATCTTCTCAGCATTTCAATCGAAGTACATAAATATATTAATTAATTAATTAATTAAAATAAAGAAAAACTAGAGGGGTTGTTTGAAAATTGGCTTTAACAATGGTTGCAAATTTCTTTTGAAGAATTTGGAATTACTTAATGAAATAAAGTCTGAGGGTTCACGTTAGTTAACGAGGAGAGTTCTTCGTGGATTCTTATGTTGCTCTACTTTGGCTTTGGTGGAGTTTGGAGGCAAGCTTTTTCATTTGGATCTTGTTTTACAACACTACAAAATAAATGACCTATTTTTCAGGAAAACAAAAATGTTGTTACTCCTCCTAAAATCACAAACCTGTAAATAGTGATTTCTATTTAAAAATATTAACTATTACAAGTCATTCAATCACAAAATATAAAAACATTTTGAAAATAAAACAGAAAGCTGTTGTTAAAACAATTTTCTAAAAAGTCACTAGTTTTCTGATTGGAGATAGAAATAAATTATGCAAGATTGACATTTCTCATTGCCAGCAATAAACTGGAGCTCAAAGAAAATTGAAGTCCGTGAAAGACACTCACCTGTGCAGTGAGTTGACAGTTAATTGAACCTCTTGAACCTCCATGACACCTTTATGCCTCTTTCTAAATGTATCAAAAAGTTCGTCTCTAATTGAAATAAGCTGCAAAAGAGGGAGTTAGAATATCAATTCAATAAAGTTTCTGAATGTGTTGCTTCAGTCATTGGAAATCAATCATCATTAAGTTACATTAATCAAGCTCCCTCAAGCCGAGTAATAGAGTAAGTAATAGATTCATTCTCAGATTGGATACTCAAGCTGAGTAATAGAGTGAGTAATAGATATCATTCATTCTCAGCTTAGATACTAACTCATGAAGAGCATTCCTTCAACAAGGTTCACTTCTTGGAAAGATTGAATGCAGTCCTACAAGCCTCATGAACCTACTCTAGGACACTCTCCAGCGAAGCAATCCTCAAACTAATTCTACAGTCCCTAAGATTCAATGCACGTGACAAACATTTATTGAATAAAACCAACGAAGCCACAAGCATCAATAAACCTCCCAAGCATTCAATGTTTCTAGTTCTTCAACCCTCATCAGACTTCTCAACTCAACAAGCAACATTAAAGAACCCTGACCGTTCCAAGAAACCAATAATGATTATCATCATGCCCAAAAAGATCTTAAGCTCTACCTATGGATCCTTTATAATGGACACATACCACCAGCAAGAAGGATCGTTATGCCTAGAAAATTCAGTAAGGAGAGAAAAAAGCACCCTCAATCACTTCATCGGCCAGCAAACACTCAAACACTCATATTGAGAAATAAAGCATCCCTTCTCACAATTGATAAACAAAAAAGATCCAACGTGACATGAAGAGAGGCTTCAAAGTTATTTAGCATAATAATCAACCATAACTGAAGACCAAACTCAAGAAAAATAAAATACAATGGTAAAAGAAAATAAACAACTGAGCTCCAAATAGCCAAATACAGGAAAGCAAATAAAAATAGTAAAAGTAATACCGGTTGTTCTACATGATCCTTGAAAAAACTAACTGCTGAATTATGTGCTTCGTTAAACCAATTCTCAATATCATTGCTCCCCATTAAGCTACTATGTTGGATTAGCCAAACAGAACAGACTGAAAGACCAACTGCACCACAAGTATATCTAAGCCAGTATTGAGTTAGTTTCCTTGGCTTTCGATGTTTAGAAACCTAAAAAAGAAAGACAGGTGCACATCAATAACTCTTAGTATGGAAAGGCATAATACAAAAAGAAGAATCAAAGTATGAGGAAAACACACATAAATGAACACTGCTTAGTGAAGAGTATTCATAAACTATAAAAAATTAATACATCACTGTAGGAAATAGCTCTAAGGTGCTCCAAAACTTCGTTTTCAATACCAACCTGAGGGGGGAGGTTACAGTATTTATATTAGTATATTTGTGCTACACTAAGAGTAAAAACTATATTTACTATAACCCGTTAGCTTAAAGCGTCGATTGATAGATTTAACATGGTATCGAAACAAGAGTTTATATGCTCAGACTACTAAATTGTCATTTCTTCTCAATTAATATTGATAACCACACATAGGTTTTCATGTAAATTTCAAGCCCAAAAGTGAAGATAGTGTGATAGTACGACTATAAAATCAAATTTACCAAAAATTCAGTGGGGATTTAACAATTTGTATTACTGTTAATATCTTAGAAATTATGTTCTTTATTGTCTTTTCAAATTAATTACTTTAGGCGATCCTTGTACATGTCTATAGTATCTGAATTCTGAAGTGACTGGAATAGAATATACTGATTCTCTTGAATCTTTGGTGATTACGCATCTATATAGAAATGTGGGCACTGTTGAGTCAAATTTTTACTAAACTGGTAGTAAGAATATTACTATTCCTAGCTTTCATTTGGGTTGACAGGGCAGGTTCTGATCATTAAAAAAGATAAAAGTAAAACACTACAGCTAAACTCGATCAGTAAGATTTAGCATAATAAACCTTACATCAACTATTTAACAATAGCTGTTGAACAGATCATGAAGTGCATATATATCTCATACGAGACCTAGCAAGAGACTAGTACATCAAAGTCAATGCAAAGAACTTTACCTTGTAGGTGATGAAACTAAATTTCTCAAGTTGTCAGCGTAATGAACAGAATTGGAATGCATGAAAACATTATTAGAGCCATATTTCCAGCAAAATAGTGCATGCATAACGGTAAGTTGTAAATGATCAAACGGCTACGAAAAGTAGTAGCACTATATTCCCTTTGATATGAGAATTTGTGGCCACAGGTCCCAAAAAGTTGAAACAAAACAAATGCAAAGTATTTTTCTTGGCTACAGAATAGTTCAGGGGTAAAAAATCAAATTAGTAATAATAGAAGCATGGAAAATGACATCTTACAAGAATATATATGAAAGAGTCCAACTTGTGAAGGTTCTGATAAAGCAAGTTGATAGCATCGCCAATTTCACAACTTGTCCACTGAGATCCTTCCTTGTTCACATCTGGTAATTTTTCAAATAGAGGAAATGAAAAGCTGCCATCGATTAAATCCATCTGCATAGTCATATACAAAGTAAACATTAGGAACTGAAACGTGAAATTAGAATAATTTCTGCTTCAGCATTTTTAGCAATACAGTTAACAAATAATCTCAATGTTACTTGATGTGCTGCATGCAGTTGACAAATTGATGCCTCTAAATCGAGAAATAAGCCATTCAATGTAACCAACAATGATGGTAAGGAATTTTGTTGATCATTCACTGCCTCCGCCCCAATTTTGTCAATTTCCATAAAGACCTACAAGAACCAGAAAAGAACAAAATCAAAATAAGCCAACAAGAAAATGAGAGAGTGCTAAGAGACAACATCATTCTAACATTGTCTCAGAAGCCTATAAAAAAGTCGAGTATTCCAAATCTGATCTCCAACTAAAGTATCACATGTCCAAGTCAAAAATTTAAGTGTGCGTGTGTGTGTGCGTGTGTGTGTGTGTGTGTGTGAGAGAGAGAGAGAGAGAGGGAATTCAGACTCAGAGGGAGCAACTATCTTTTCAAGGATAAAATAAAACCACAAAAATGATAAGATTGCATTTGAAAAATGAGTGCCGAAAAGGCCAACCAAACCTGAGCCACAAAAACTGCAAGATGACATCTTAAGTTGCTCAGTATAGTTATTCGGTCAGCTATGTAAAGAGATGCCTCACGAGCAACATGTTGCAAGGAAAAACCATCCCTAAAATTTTGGCGCATTAACTGCGCTGTTCCACTAAAAAAGGCCCTTGGACCTCTCTCACAAATCATAAAGTAAACTTTTTGAGCATTCGTACCCTGAAAATTTCATGAAAACAATGACATAAGCCCACACAACCTAGTTTTAACAGAAATAAGAAAGATTACAACCATATGCTTTGCATTAAAAAGTCAATGAGCAAAATGAACTGAAAGGGATTGACAGGCCTCTCATCCAATCATGAGGGAATGACTTTTAACGAAAGGAATTTTTCTTGTAGTTTCTTCTTCATATTCTTTAGATTCCAAACGATTTTGCTCCCAAAAGGTTGATTAGAAGGTCAAAGTGCCCAAATAAGTTCAACTTCTCCTTGAGCATTGCTCACAAAAAGATTGTTACTCAAGATGCGTTGCAGGAAAAGATTCCTTTAATGTTTTTCTCCACAAATGTGTTGGAAAAAGAGGAGAAGGTTTCATCAGTGTTCCTGACTGCTCTTAGAGGGACATATTGTTCTCAGTTTTTTGGTATGCTTCGGGTAAACTGAAGTCCCTCTAATTGATCGGACTTTTGTGGAAGATGATAGAAACTTAAAAGGAATTACTGGAGAATGACTAATCAGTCTGCTATGTTGCTGTACCATTGTGATAATCTAATGTTGCATTTTGAAAGAAGGATGTCACTGGGTAATAGGTCTTTTGAGGACACTCAAAAGACACTTATATTGGACCTAAATTTTTTTTCCTGGCATCTTCTATATATGCATAAAATAAATAAATTAAAAACATTAGGTAACAAAAAGGCTTGCCTCTGCACGAGATTGCCAGAACTGCAAGTTCTTCCAAATGCTATGTAAATTCAAAAAACAGTGCTCCAAAAGATCGCCCAAGACATCGTACAGTCTAGATGCCTCTGCTGGTTCCCAGCCGGTTACTGTTAAACTGTTTGCAGTTTCCATGAGCCAATTACGATAAGCAGGCTTCTACTTGTCAACAAAACATGTGCATGGCATAAAAAATGACACTCCATACAATCATCAATTGTCTTCATTTAAATAACATTAAAATTTATACATGTTACATACGTCACAACATGCATCAAGTAATGCAAAAATTCGCAACAATCAGCTCAAGCTTAAATACTATAGTGTGTAAAGAAAATATAAAGAATGAACTTATTGACCAAATTTGAAATCTCCAATCGTACATCTACATGGATACTTACATGAAAATTATGCTTTAATTCATGGAATCAGTTATTCAAATAGGCTATACGGATATATAAACCTTGGACTCGATTTTCCAAATTCTGAATGCAAGTACTTATATTCGTGGAAGGAGACAGATCACAGGTGTCTGGTTTGGAACAGAACTCCAGGTTCAAATAATAGTCTTATAAAAAAGCTATTTTGAATAGAAAATGGACAAAAAATATAAGAGTGCCTCCGAGATTCTACTGGGAGTGAAAGAAACCACACAACAAAGAACGAGCTTTGATTCTATAGTCTACTTAGCTATATCTTGGTGTAAATGTATCTCTTTTCAATTACTATGGCTCGTCTGCTCTTTTGCCAATTGGAGAAGTTTGTAGTAACACCTTTAGATTGAGCCCCCTCGACTCCTCCTTTGTAAATCACATACATCAAAATTGTTCATTAACAAATACATCATCCTCCAAAATATTGACCAAAATTGTAATGCTTTGAAGGATTGAACAAAATGAAAATGGTTGGTCTTGTATGGTCGATAAAATAGAAATATTCGGTCCACTTGGCAGAACATGGTTGACTGAAAGTTTTACCGATTTTCAGTGAAGTTCTGCTTTTACTATTGAAACTTCCACTCTTAGTTTCATTGAAATTTCAGAATTAGCATTCTAGCTTGAATGAAGTGCAGTAAATGCCAAAACAGTTGCCAAGTTTGTTCTAAATAAAATGGGCAGTGGATTTATAGATAAACTCAAGAAAGCCTGCGGTTCAGCTCGGTAGGAACTTGTGCCATTGTCATTGTGGTGGACATTGTGAATTTCTTTAAAATTCTTATAACATTATAACCTTAGTCTTTCATGAAAAACTATATTAAGGGCATCCATATCCATTTCGACCGGCACAACCGGGTGATAACTCGTGTTATTAAAGATAAAAACAGTTGAAATTACAAACAACGTAACAAGCATAGATTTCAAGGTAAAGATGCTAAGTTTTACAAGCAAAGACGAGGAGTAAAATCAAACAAAACCTCCAATTCTTTTTGCTTTCCCATTGACCAGTTATTCTGCACGCATTTGGCAAAATCTAAAAAATCAGAAAGGAACAGAAAAAATGCAGAACCGAGTGAAAAGCGACTTACACAGAAGAGTTTATCGAGTTCAGAGGTAGAGGAAGAGGAAGACCAGTCTTGCGTCTCCTCCGGCGAAGAAGACTCGAAAGCTTCCAAAGAAAATTGGAATCACGAGTTGATGGCAAAAATGCTACAATTTGGTTCCATACACGAAGGGAGTATAATGAAATTGAGGATCCGATACCCTTGTCTTCACTTTCTTCTGGCTTTGCTTCCATTGGAGCTGCACTTCTCTTCAGCGAATTTCTGAGAGGAAGCGAGCACCTTCTCAATTTTCTTGCGAACTTGCAAGTAAAAACTAATTTTACTCTCAATGTCCTTTTTTCTTTGCTCTCTCTCTCCCTCCCTTTTTTCTCGTCGGAACTGTCCACTTGGCATTTTGTCCGCTAAATATAAGGATCTTCGTGAAATTTCTCCAAATTAAAATTTCAATTTTGAGTCTTTTTTTCACATTTTCAACATTTTTAAATTTGCTTATTTACTAAACAAATTAATAGGTTATATTATATTAAATTTAATTGAAATACTGAGACTTATTAAACGTATAGTTTTTAAAGTTTAAGATTAAATAGACAAAAACAAAAAACATTTAAAGCTAAACTTATAATTAAGTTAGGGCACAAGTTGTTAATTGAAAAGTTAAAAGTTTAAATTTGAATGAGCGGGTTTGATTCATACCAATATATATACCTATAATGTGAATTAAAATGGCAATAATAATCCAGTTTATTAATCTTCAATGCAGTGGTACAACAACTAAAACATCTTTTTAGGAGTACTAATGTAAAAATCTACCATTAGCAAATACTGTCCACTAGAACCTCATGGTTTTAAAACAGGTATCAAAGCCAAACACGGACGATGTGCCAGCAAAGACGCTAGCCCCAAGAAGGGTGGGGTGGATTGTGAGATCCTACATCAGTTGAAAATGAGAATGAAACATTCCTTATGAAAATGTGAAAACCTCTCCCTAGTAGACGGATTTTAAAGCCGTGAGACTGAAAGCGATACGTAACGAACTAAAGCGGACAATATCTACTAGCGATGGGTTTGGAGTATTACATATAATTTCCATTTCTCATCTATTAACTTGCAACCTAATTTCTTCTCTTTTTTTTAATTATTTAAAGCTCTCTAAGAAATTATTTGAAGAGGAGCGTCCTTACAAGCATAAATGCACATGAAAAATGAAAGATTAAATTAAGTCAAACAAGTGATAGTCATTGTGTTGATGACTTTCCTTGCTGCTTTTCGAAGATTTGGCACAGCCAGCATGAACACAACACTCCAGAAGAACCTACGAGATTTTGATTCCATAAAAAGCTCTACAATCAACTCAACACTATGCTCCCTAACTATACATTTTCTTCTGGAACAACGACACTATCCTGCACCTACCTCAACTATTTCATTAGCGGCAAAAGAATCAAATTGCTGATCTATAGAAAGTTAGCAGCCAGATGGTATGGTAGAAGAAGAGGATCCTTATAACTAACCTTCTTCGTCATAATCCTCCTCGTCATCTATAGTCTTATTCAAATTGGCTAGTTGGATTGGATCGATAACCATCTTTTCCATTTCAGCCACTGACCAACCAGGATATTCGTCGTGCTTCGAGTCAGTCAGGGGCTTTACTGGTGAACCTGTAGAAGCAGCCACTGGAATTGAAGTCGAGTCCCCATCTTCGTCCAAGTTTACGTTCAAGTCGAAGTTTCGAACTGATGGTTCTACAGCTTTGTCAATAGGAATATTATCGTTCTCCATTCGAGCTTCTGCTACACCGCTGTCTGGCACGGTTTTGTTGAGGTTGTCGTCGGGATGACTAGGAATTTCTAAATCTTCTTCAAAGTTATCAGAATGTATGGCTGTATCCTTCTCCAAATGCCTACTACTATGCCCACGACCTCTACCTCTGCCTCTACCCCTTCCTCGGCCACTAATGTTGTGACCAGCCTCTGTCTGCAACAGAGGTAAACCGCAATGATATGAGCACAATCTCATAATTTCTATATGGGTTTTGTCTATCCAAAGTACAAGATACACGAATACGTGTTTTGTTTTTCCGAAGTACAAGATACACGAATACGTGTTTTGAAGATAATTCTTACCATCTTACTCCTTTTGGACTCTTCTTCACTATCATTACCACCATCTTCATCTTCAACTTTCCTGGACCAGGAAAAAAAACCCACAAATACTATCAAACATGAATACCTCATATCACTACACCCAACTAGAGAGACATTTATTTTCCAAACCTTCGTTTCGAAATACAACGGTCCTCCGCAGCATCAGAGGCACCTAAATCAGGGACCTTGCCCACAACATCCCTCAAGAAATCAAAAACATTAAACGTCTGTATGCATTGTTTTCTGTCAATTCAATGAATGTGTGAGAAATTAATGTGGTAGACAACAGCAGAGGTAAAACTATAAAGTTTAACTGTTTTCTCCTTCATGGCACTTAGAGTACGATGAAATAAAAGAAGAAACTCATTTTATTTATCTCAATATAGCATAACCCAAAAGATGGTACTTAATCGAGAAGCGCAAGACTGATAGTTGAATTAAGTACATCCTATTTACAAAATCTCAGAATATCCAAAATTCAATAATTGAGAGTTTACTAACAAGTGGAAAGAGTTCATTGTCTTAGCCCCCCTCTTCAGAGTAATCTCATATGTCCTGTCACATAAATCTTGTAAAAATAGTTCCAGAGCTTTTGCTGCAAGTTAAGACACACAAGAGAACAAGTAAACAACAGAATAGTCAACATACTAGAACACATTTTAGAAACAACATTGTGGAGAAGAAACAAAAACAACCCAGTCCCCAATTATGAATGTTTATGATAGGAAGAGTAATTAGGGAGATTGAACTGTTTTCAATTAGTAGCTTGGCATGAAGAATATATGGGAGATGATCATGCAAAGAGATCATAATCTTTTTCGGTAAGGACCAATCGTGAGAAGAGTTTTCAGCCCTCTCAAACGGCTTGATATCCTGTTTGGTGATTCTCACCAATTTTCTTATTTCACATTTGAATATATTCTAGAATACCTAGCATAATCCTAAGCAAGGAATAATCTCCAACAAGGGAATTATCACATTATTTGGTAGTTGGTACTTACAGACTAAAAGTGGGACTGCCATAGCAATCTTCCCTACGTCTTCATCAGCCTGCATAATCTTCTTAATCCGAGCCTGTAAATGTTACAGAATACTCAGGTTATCAATGCTATAGAGGGACGACCAGCATGCAGTCGCTGAGATATAGACTAGACAACTATTTTGTTGATATATCAAAAACCAATTAAGTCAGAGAGTTCCAACTTCAACACAAAATCAAGAGACACCCTGAAGAACCATCACAAATCCACAGACAAGGATCATTCTGCATAAGGATCACAAGAAAACTTACTGAAGGCGCCAGGAAAAATGAAAAGAAATTATCTGCATAACTTTCATAATCAACGATCACAACAAGGGTCAAATAGTTAAAGAATAAAGACAACCATTAAACTAATTCAAATGTGATAAAAGAACACATCTGATTGTCGAGACCATAAATCAATTAATGTGTTGGCGTGATGCTACATTGGTATAGAACTTGGTGTCTCACAAGGAGAGTGAAAACCAACCAAACAGATGCACAAGATTTCTTTCGGTAGTGCAAATCAAGCGTGCTTGTGTGTCGTTTATTTTTCCGAGAAGGGATGTTAGGATTGGACCCTGATCCTTAGAGTGGGTTTCCTTGTCATTCCTATGTTCACATTTTATCTTTCCTCCTGCTATGACGGCTGCTCTTGAGGCTGTACTTTTTTTTCCTTTTATGGAAAGCTAAAATTTCAAAAATGATTAAGGTCTTTGCGTGGCAGGTTTTACGTGGGAGAGTTAATTTCTTGGATCATGTTCAAAGATATTTCCATTCATTGTGCTCCTGTAATCCTTCGCTACGGGATTGTCTATTCACGAACTACATTTAGGATCATAGGAGGCACTCAATAACAAGTTTTGTCACTTGTTCAAAAAATTGTTCAAACAAGCACTTCCAAACATCTTGTCAAGTTAAGGGTTAACGATTTCAAAGATTCTGAAAAGATAAATGAATAAGCAAATAACACAATAAAGTCAAGCTGTAAAACCTATATGGTACATCTTCCATAGGCGTAATTCCTCCAACAAACTATGCCCGTTTTGCAATAGCTTTTATGGAGAAATTTCATATTCAAGCTGTTCTCCGTGTTCATTAACTTCACTAAAACTATTTCTCAAAGCAACAAACGTATTAAATCGTCGTCACTGTACATATTTTGACTACTGGAACAGTGCGTAGAGTAAAATGTTTTAGTGACATCATCTTTTGGAGAAAAAAAAGAGAATAAATAAATAAAACTGCTTCCACCACAGTTGAGACATGATGACCTAATTAAAACTTCATCCTCAACAAGCGAACATACAATAACATGTCGGAACAAAAAGTCGAAATCTCAACCCCACCATGGCCAAAAATGGACACTGTTGCAACCATACATTTCGACGGCCCAATTATAAAGAAAATACACAAACAGTGGCACTCGAGACAAATAATCAAATCAGTATGAGATAAATAGCGCGAAAAAAGAAAAAGAAAGACGCAGTCAGAAAAAGCAACAGAAAAAGAGAGCTCACAGCTGGAAAACGGGTATCGAGCTTCTTCTTCATGATGTTGAAGAACTCCAAGAACCAAAACGCCACTGCAAGACAGGAAAGAAGAAGAACGGAACAGAAAATGAGTAGAATGCGAGGAAGGTTAGTGGAACCCTAGAAAGCACGGAGAAGAAGAAGAAAAAGAAACCCTAGCCTCGGAAGCAAAGAAACACGACACCTTAGCCAGCCAGCAAGAGAGACGCACGGCAGCGCCACAGCCAGAAGCTCTGAGGTTGAAACAGAGAAGCAAAGGAAAAAACACACAATTTTTGTGCTTTGAGAGCGGGTAAAATTTTCCATTTCCTATAATATGAATAAATAAAGATTTAAATCTATGTTTAATTTTAATTTTATTATATTTTGAACTAAACCATATTATTTTACTCTCTAAACTTTTAAAACAATATTATTTTACTCTCTATTAACATAAATTTGGACTTATATTTTCAGATGACTTTATATCCTATAGGCTGCCCCAGTATTCTTGGTCTTGGGGGAGAATATTGTTTAAACTTCGAATGATGCCGTGATCCTCTGAGCCGGTATTTACAATGGCTCGGGAAATAGTTCGATCTGACAACACATTTTTCTTCTCTTCCTTACCGTGAAATCTTCTCTTTTGGCCTTCACCTCTCGCCCGGCCCGGAAATCAAACCGAGCCTCCTTCTACTCTATTGATTTCTGTTTAGAAACCTAGTATGATTGGAGATAAAATAAGAGGGAACAAAATTCAAACGAATAAAAATGATTTATATGCTCCTTACGATTTTATTTTTTGTTTTTCATTTTTTTTTATATTTGTTTTATTCCAATTTTCATACTACTAATTTTATATTTCTTAAAAATAAAATAAAACTATGTTGGTTAAGTATACCATCTCATTTATTAATTGAGATTAAGTAACTGAACGTTTGATATATGAATTTTGAGCGTACGAATAAATGGAAATTTATAAAATAATTAAGATAAAGATTTAACTGTCGAAAATGGAAGGTTAATTAACATTTGAGTCGTAAGAGCGGGTAAAATTTTGAGCGGGTAAAATTGTGAGCGGGTGAAAATTGTCTGTAGAAGTCAACCAAGTTGTACGCGAGTAGAGGAGTCAAAACACCCGCCAATAGAAAAAGTTCTTCCTCCAGCTGTCTTGTTGCCCGCTCTCATAACATGCCACGTGAACCTTCCACGATCTGCTGCTGCCGATTTTACTGCTTCCACGCGCCTCAACGAATCAAAGAGAGCCACGTGTAAAATTGTCGACGACGCTTGATTGACACACTCCGAGTTAATGGAACAGTTGCATTAAATAAAAGAGACGAAATAGTAAATAAGAAACACGAACCATCACAACTTTTAGCTCACGTACAGCTTCACAATTCACACACAGTCTCTCTCTCCTCTTTCTCTCTCTCTTCTAAAGTTTCCACCGGCGCCTGAGTTTACCGCACTATCCGGCCTCCATGGATTCCCCCATCCATGGCGCCTTGAAGCTCTTATTTACGGTATTTTGTATGGTATCTTTGGTTGTTGTGGCGGTTGCATTGCCGGAAAATTCCGTTTCTAGATCGTCGTCTCCGGCTATGTCCGGCCAGATCAACTCGAATTCCATCCTCGTTGCTCTACTGGATTCTCATTATACGGAGCTGGCGGAATTAGTTGAGAAGGCTATGCTATTGCAGACCCTAGAAAATGCCGTCGGCAACCACAACATCACCATTTTCGCCCCTAAAAATGAAGCTCTGGAGCGCGATCTAGACCCTGAGTTCAAGCGGTTCCTTCTTGAGCCGGGGAACTTGAAGTCGCTCCAGACCTTGTTGATGTTCCATGTGATTCCGACTCGGATCGGATCGAATGATTGGCCAGGTCATTCCAAGTCCGCACGGCAATCCACGCTTTCCAAGCATGTTCTTCATCTTGCCGGCCATCGTTCCGGGGAGAAGACCGTCGATCTCGCCAATGTGGTTCATCCGGATGCTATTACCCGACCAGACGGCGTGATTCACGGAATCGAACGATTGCTAATCCCTCAGTCCGTGCAGGACGATTTCAATCGCAGGCGAAATCTTCAGGTTATAAGCGCCGTGAAACCTGAGGGAGCGCCTGAAGTAGATCCCAGGACTCACCGGCTAAAGAAACCGGCTCCACCTGCCGAAGCCGGTTCACCGCCTGCTCTCCCTATATACGACGCGTTGGCTCCAGGACCTAGTTTGGCTCCGGCACCGGCGCCAGGACCTGGCGGAGCTCATCGCCACTTCAACGGTGAGAGGCAAGTCAAAGATTTCATCCAAACTCTGCTACACTATGGTGGATACAATGAAATGGCGGACATTCTGGTTAACCTAACATCGCTAGCGACTGAAATGGGGCGACTGGTATCAGAGGGTTATGTGCTCACTGTTCTGGCTCCAAACGATGAAGCCATGGCTAAACTAACTACAGACCAGCTAAGCGAGCCAGGGGCACCGGAGCAGATTATGTACTATCATTTAATACCCGAGTATCAGACGGAGGAGAGTATGTACAACGCTGTTAGGAGGTTCGGGAAGGTGCGATACGACACCTTGAGGTTGCCGCATAAAGTGGTGGCTCAAGAGGCCGATGGGTCGGTCAAGTTCGGCAATGGAGATGGATCGGCGTACTTGTTTGATCCTGATATTTACACGGATGGACGGATCTCGGTGCAGGGCATTGACGGGGTATTATTCCCGCCGGAGGAGATTGAGGCCAAGAACGCACCAAAGGCAGTTCAACCCACTAAGGTCGTGGCCAAGCCCCGCAGAGGTAACGATTTTTGTTAAATTTTAAGTGCACTTTTTCCACATTATTTTGATTACTTCCTCTGATTGGTATAAGTTAACGCATGATTGATATATCTAGAGCATTCAATTCTAGAGAACTTTTCAAGAAATTCAAAATCATCGATGCCAATTAAGATCATATCCTCGTGATTTCACTCATCGAGAAGAAACCACTGTCATAATCCATTCTATTGGACGTTTTCATTCCAAACATCGAAGAATGAGCTGATTGTAACCCCTCAGCTAATTGAATAGAATCTATTAGTTACACATATAGGTGCGTGTATTAGACTAGATTGGGTGGAGCCTTGATGTGCACTAAAAGTTACTCTTTGCGGTTGCTTCAAAGCATTGTCTCGTCGATTACAAGGAGGTGAAAATGAAACGTGGGGGTTTCTAGAGACGTCTCCATGGGGATACTTACCCTTGCAGAAAGGAGGGGTTAACAAAAATTTGACAGATGACTGTCTTGTTAGGGTTGTTGTGTATGGCCATTTGGGAATCAAAATAATAATCTGGAGAAGGATGGAGATGTAGTTTCAAAGTTCAGGGCAGTTAGATTTATATAATCCAAGAATTCAGCCAATGTGAAGTGGGATCATATATATTTTGGTACAGCCAATTGATTTCCTAGGAACTTCACTAAAACTTAATATCTTCTTGCTACAGACTCAGAAACAGCCCAAATCCACCAGTTTGCTATGCTAGACTGTACCTTGTGTTCTTGTAACAACCCAAACTCACCGCTAGCAGATATTGTCTGCTTTAGCGTCAGTCTCATGATTTTAAAACGCGTCTATTAGGGAGAGGTTTTCACCCCAAATCCACCGGTTTGCTATGCTAGACTGTACCTTGTTTCTTTCTCCTTTCCAACCGATGTGAGATCTCACAATCCACCCTCTTGGGTGTCAGCGTCCTTACTGATACACTACTCGGTGTTTGGTTTTGATATCATTTGTAACAACCCAAACCCACTGCTAACAAATATTGTTTGTTTTGGCCCATTATGTATGGTTGTTAGTCTTACGATTTTAAAACCCGTCCGTTAGGGAGAAGTTTTCACACCTTTCTAAGGAATGTTTCGTTCTCTTCTCTAATCGACGTGGGATCTCACAGTTCCATAATTTTATCTATCCACAAAAGAAAGAGGAAGCAATTGCCTAAGTTAGGATTTCATTATGCAGTAGCTAGCCCCCTTGGGAGGTAGATTTAGATATAGTAGAATTTCCTCGTCTGTTTGCTGCAATAAAATTTAAGGTAAATATATGTGTTTGTTTAGAATGTTTCGGTATTCATTCACTGTAGTCCCTTTTGATATATTAGGTTTCAGTTTAGTCTATTTAGTCTATTTCATTTTCATTTATACCTTTTCAATGTTAAAATGGGCTGATGACAAGCTTTCATGGCATGATACTTAGTGAATTGACATAAATTTATAGGAAAAATTCAGTCACTTATGAGAAATAAAAGTCGACCAACCTCTTAGAATTTTTGAAGAAAAACAAAAATCCACCATTTTTTTTTCTAAATTTTTTTCCAACTCACAAAAAATGGTGCAATTTAAGCTTCTTAATGGCGCCAATTTAACATTTACCCAGGGATAGGGCATAATGGATTAATGGAGTACTTGGCCTAAAATTTGATATTCGTGCACAAGATTGGGTGTCGCCTTTCCTGAATTGCTTTGGTTAATTTAATACTACTGGATAGTCGGCTTGAACTAAAAACTTTCAAAATGGCAGGGAAACTACTGGAAGTCACTTGCCGGATGTTGATAACTTTTGGACAGGATTCTTCTTTCACAGCTTGTCACTGAAGCTTGTGATGGTTGATTAAAGCAAAGAAAAAGGTTTGGATTTCCTCTCCTGTCTTTCTCATTATTGTTTTTATTCTCCATCGATTTGGGTTAAGCTTCACATAAAAAAAAACATTTTAATTATTCTAGTTACTTTTTGATTAATCATTGAATACAAATTTAAATACATATTGAAATTCAACATTAAACGAATTACATGTACTTTCAAACAATTGTACACGAATACATTTGTTGGAATTTTCAGAGGTTTGAAGAGATGTTTGGAAGTGTGATAGGCTGTCAAGTTTATCTTTAGGGGCATTCGTTGATAGTGTCCTTTTGTAATTATTAGCTTGATGTTATTCTTTTCGGTTAGAGTCCATTCTTATAGGTAGCTGTGGACACCCTTGGAATGTTTGTGTTTTTTGTATGCCCTTGTAATTTTTTTCATTTTCTACATGGAAGCTCAGTTTCTTAAAATTTACATCCATTGATGCAGATGGCATCATACACAGGAGGATCTGTAAGGAGGGACAACTCGACTTTGGTGGGCTGCTGGTAGGAGAAAAGGTCGTGGAGTATTTTTTTTTTTTTTTTTTTTTTTTTTAAATTCAATGTTTTGGAGTACATAATACAAATCTATTTTGTATACCTTATTCATTGTCCGTGGTGGAAGTGGGATCTGTAAGTTGAGTCTGGCCAAGACGTCTGGGCAGGTGAACTTGCATGCTTCTAATCTGCCCCTGTCAATAATTTGAAATAAAATGTAATGTGGAGTACGAAAAGGAAAATTCTCTGTAATTTCAGTTTTATCAAGTCTCAATAAACCCGAAATTTCATTTGTTTTTATTTCACCAATGAAAAAATTTCTCGTCTGTCTTGTTGAGTTCCGATTGCTAAATGTGGCTAAGTGGATGGAATGGCAATGACTACTTTTTGATCATGATGCGTTCTCTTCATGTGTAAAGATTATACATCTTTCAGGTAAACAGAGGGTGGTCCGTATGGCAGAACATTTCTTAGTCTAACCACCGACAGAAAGGACAGCCTATATGCACTTAATATTGTTGCAAGAACACTCCATGAAGGATTCTTAGAGGTTGTAGGACTTGGTGTTTGGAGATACTTTCCTCCATCTAAAGGCTCAAGTAGATTCTGTCTCTAAAAACTGGCCGAGTAGTTGGCAAACATTCTGGAAGATTAGTGAAGGTGGGCTATGAACAATAATGTATGTTTAAAGAGCAGAGCGCCTCTAATATCCCCGTTATTAAAAATGATAATAATTTCTTCGAAAATGAGTCTTGTTCTTCGGGTGACTCAACACACCAAATGGCGAAGACTTGGTCTCAGTTCTATTGCTAGCCAAAATGGTTGATACAAAAGCATGTTTCTGTTATACGTCAAAATGGCCCATGTAACATGTAGCATATACAAGGTTATGCATTCCTCTAGCAGTTCAAACACATATATCAGCAAAATAATGCATGCATGGGACGTAGAACATCATAACATTACCAGAAGTTCTAGAAGCGTTTTATTTCATTTTCTCCTCTTTGTGGCAGATCCTGAACCTCGCCGACCTTTCTTCTTTGAAGCCTGGGAACTACCTCCTCTTCCTTGGCGCTTGAATTTGTCCTTCAATTCCAATTGCACTTGCATTCCAAACAAAATAGGAAATATAAAGTCCATAGTAAGGACTTCATATTTTAGAGAAATTAGAAGCAAAGGAGAAAGATCGGCTACCTTTCTTATTCAAGCTTTGAAGGTCCAGTCGCAGCTTCTCACCGTTTGTGGAGTCTTCCATAATTGCAAACAAGAAGGAACAATTGCCAACTAGAGAAGCAGGCCTTGCCCAACAAGCGCAACTCACTCACTAACCGTTGATCTAGAAAAGACGGATCAAATCTTACCTGCACCCTCGTTGTCCAAAGAGTTCTCATCATCACTTTCAGCCAACGAGTCTCCACTAGCATCCTCAACTGTATCCCCAGTGGGTTCTAGAATCGCTGCAATTCGCTTCTTTGGGGCTTTTTTCATTACAGGAACTGTATCCCCATATGTGACTTGCTTACTTCTTTGTATGCCTTTGTTAGAGCAGCTTTCACTGCAGGGGGCACGCCATCCAAGGGATTCTTACGACCCTGATTAGGAGAATCGTCTGTAAGAAAACTATGCTAAAAATGGTAGCTAGTATAGCAGCCATGATATCACTAAACAAAATGTAGATATCAATACCTGAAATTTTGACTACTCAAGAACAGTATCAAAATCCTCCCGACAGATTGAATATAAACTCATAAACTCTACAACCATTTTAACTGCTTCATCCTGGCAATCATATTATTTGAAAAGATTATTAAGTAAACCACGGTGCCTCGAAGAATTTACCACTCGTATAACAAAAATCAGACGAGTAAAATATAGTCGTTAGACAGCGTGTGCAGTGGCTCAGTCAACCACTTTAGAAATAGAGTAAGGTTCTCAGCTCGTAGGTGTTCCCTGTATAATTTTGTATACAAGTATTATAGCTTGCAACTAATGACACACGCATCCATGTGAAAAGAGTGGGGTTAAGCAGCTTACACGTGTATTCAGGACACAAAATTTTAACAAGATTTCAAATATGAAAATGGACAAACCAGCTTAGATTTCAGAACATGCAAGAAGGCATATATTTGGGAATAATCTTAAGATGGAGAAGAACCCATAATGTAGAAAAACTTTTATAATGATAGGGGGATCTAGTGGGATGGGCCTCTCTCTCCCATGCTTGAATTGAAAGCTTTTCTCCTGACCATTAGGATGATACCAGAATCTGGAAACATTAAAAATCTAGTCTATCTTATGGAGAAGTCTAAATGAACTACTAAGCCATTGGAAATGTAGATCTTTTTAATAAAAAATAGAAGGAAACAATATGTTCGAAGAAAAAGAAAGGCAAACTCCTAAGAGCAAAGGTATTCAAAAAAAAAAAAAAAGCATACAATTTGAAGATATTTAATTCAGAAGGTTCCTGAAACTTCAACAGTAAGAATATCCATACAGGAAGTATAACATGCTACAACAATGGAAAAAACAAATACAGCACATTACAAATTACCTCCATGAACAGGACTCGCGAGAAGCAAGAATGTGAACATGAAAGTCCTCCAAAAGCCTCATATGTTTTCCAAATGTTGAATTTTTTTCCCAGCCATGCACCAAATCTATTAAAATTACACTCTCCCTGCATGTACAAAACATAGTGAAGAGCTAATGACGACTAAAACAGGGGACACGAATGCATTATCCAAAATAAAGTATTTCTGCTCACAGGTGGAAGATTGTAATGCATACCAAATACATTAAAATAGCTTAATGATTCGCTCCTACTATAATAAAAAATTACAAGAAAAACGCTATTAGCCAAATTCTACCAACTCACTATGAATAGCTATTTTTTCATACCTCCAAAACATATAATAATTACTCATTTTCCTAATAAATAATTTAAACAAAATAAGATTTCAAAACCTTAAAACTTGCATGTACAGAACTTCATCACCTGCTCCAGCGTTTCTCTTTGCCCATGAAATAATCAAGCTCTATCACAGAAGAATTATATAAAGATCAATAATGAATAGTAACGATAGTTAAGAAAAGCATGGGATGCTCAGAGGTGAAGTCCCGAAACTTACGGTATTACACAAGAAGCAATAGAACTACTCTTGAGAGAGTTGCTACTGTGGATGCCTTTGAATTTGTACATTGATTATATCCCCATCTGCAATAGAATCAGCTGCACAGGCAATCAAATCCATCCGTTTGACCCCATTGTCATCCTTACGAACAGAGCTTGGCCTATAATTAATATAATTTTCCGGCATGCAATTATAATGCTCAGATTCCTCCGCTTGCAAGGCCTGCCTGAATAACATGTTTTAAAAACCCTACGTTTGAAATAAGTATAAAGTGACGTCACAAGTGGAAAGAATAAACTATAATTGAATGAAAAATATAAACCATTCCCATAAGTCGAAATTTGTCATGATCAGTCAAGAAACAGAAACAAGTGTGAAACCAAAAAAAAAAAAAAAAAAAAAAAAAAAAAAAAAAAAAGAACTCATTACAATTTGAAAACGATGAGTTCAAAAACTGAATGAACACTTCTTTCTAATTGAAGAAGTTTATTATAACTCCTTTGGATCGAGGCTCCTTTCTACCTTTTTTTGTAAAATTTCATAAGACCAATGAGCCAAGCCTCCTGAAATCTCCGTATCTACAAGATGTCATCTCAACAAGATATCCCATTCTCAGCTTCCATTCCAGCATTTACCATAAGAATCTCCCGGCATGTCTAAGAAATAAAGAATGCTGGTTATCTGACACTCTTTCGAAAATCTAGCACGGAAACAATTCTCACCCTATTATGAGAAAGCCACTTTCGTCCAACGTTCTTGTTAAAGTAAGTTGTTGAAGTAACCAAATAACTTCCGATTTGGTGTCTCCTGCTCGGTAACAAGACTCCGCATCTAACTTTCCATCATGAGGTCTTTTGTCTCCAATATTCATCCTCCCTCATCAACACCTCTAACATTTTAACGTCAAGGATTACCCAGAGGAGTTCCACCTGTAGCAATTCCAACATATCTAACTGCATTTACTCGTTCTGAAGTACAACCAGACTACCAAGAGTTTTTCTATTCTGAGATTATCTTTCTTGCAGGATCAAGCCAAAAACTAGAGACAATTAATTAACATCAAGATTATGTGCTTTTTACGACACCTCATCAGAAATGAAGTCAAGACCAGGTATTAAATATAGCTCCATTTTCCTTCAGAAACACCAGATACACCAAGCCATACAAGAACTATGGTTCCAGAAACAGACAGCAATAATCCATCTACATAACAAGGAGTTTTTATAAAATAAAGGACCAGCGAAACTAGAGATGAATCAAGAATATAATGATACTTGGAACATGCCATCTATACTGCTAAGAAGAGTAGGGTCAGAAAACACACTGTTCTTCCGGACTGTAGTTCAGCTGAAGCGGATTTCTCAAAGTTGCTTGTCTTTATCGTGTGCTTTCATGAACCATTTTCTAACATCCGCCTGTTTATCACATCATAATTTAAATAGTTAAGAAGACCGAAACAAGCATTATCAAGTGTGAGATGCGCAAACGCAAATCTCGATAAAAACCAAACTCAAAAGAACACCAGTCGAGGAGAAAAATATGCAAACGACTTCCTTCAGTATGACTACTAAAGAAAGAATACGAGTGCCACAGCAATATCAGTTGAACCGAAAACTCTAACTAACCATTGTAGAGTGCACAAAAGGCAAGAAACGCCACTCTGCTGTCAACACCGATCAACCGATCTCTGAAAGAAAGTTCGTCAAAATCATAATCATTAATTCTCGATGAGGGATGTATTAGACGTACATCGTATCCCGATGATCGCAATCAAGTTACTCTAGTACGCTATAGTCGTCGACGAAATTAGCAGTTGATAAACATTCGTCCTCAAGAACAGTGAACTCGATATTTTCGTTTTTTTCCACAACCGACTCGCAACCGAATGGAAAAAATAGACCGCGAAAGAAGTTTCCACCGCTCGTTTTCGGTAATGTGGAGAAGATCGAATCGGCATGGCAGTTTTCCACCGAATGAAACCGGAGTAACGGGGAAGAGAACGCGATTAAAGAAACTAAAACGATGAAAATCAGGTTCCGGTGAGTGATAAGACACAAAGAAGTCGGATATACCTCTCGGTTCATCTTCAACGAAGATCGCCGTCGACCTCCGTGCCTTGGAAGCGAGAAGGAGATTGCAATGGCTCGAGTATTCTGGCGGGTAAAAGCCGAGTGTCGTATAAAAGCATGATGCCACGTCATTTTTAAATTTTCTTTTTTGACATAAAGAACCCAGGGCTTAGAGTTTTTAGATATTTCATTTTTTAAATTAATTTTTCTCTAAGGTTTGTATTTGTTTCATTTTGGTCTTTCCGTCGCTTTTTCCATAAAATTATTAATAAACATATATTTTTTTATTACAAAAATATTTATTTATTTATTTTGATGTGACATTTTCTAAAAAATTATGGATATATAAGAACGTAAAATGTGAAAATTGACGTCAGCATGAAGAGTTACATTACATGATTAAGAGACGACATGTCGGTTAAGCACCAAAAGTGTTTTCGAGAGATTTGATGCATGCACACAAATGACAACTAGACAAGGTTCTATTGGTATTTATTGGCTGAAAATTAAAATTTAGAATAAGAAAAAAAAATAAATAAATAAATTGAAGGGGGAGTTATTGGGAAACAGCTAAGAATGCGGTGACTTTATATGACAAAAAGGGTGGGGGGGGAAGGGGAGGAAGATCTGTAGATGGATCGTGACCTTAGGTCAAACCAACGTCTCCGATGAGACAAGATGTGATTAGTGATCAAAAGGTTGAAACCATTCGTTTTGCTTCCTTCCATCATTTATATATATTTTTCACAAAATTGTAACTTTTGTGGGGTACCCTTTTTTTTATAACCAATAATATTTATGGTCCTTTTTTTAAATCATATCTTATAAAGTCATTAATTCAGATCAAATATATTTGATTAAATTTCAAAATATCTTATAAACATCAAAAACTATCTATTTAAAATGTCACATGAAGCTGATAATAGAAAGTAAAATGTAAAAGTAAATGGGGAATTGAATTAAAAATAAATAAACTCAATTTATAATTCTTTTTTTATTTTTTATTTTGCAATAGAGAAAGTGTGAGATTCCATGTCGGTTGGAGGGGGTAACGAAACATTATTTATAAGGGTGTGTGTGAAATTAACGGACATACATAATGAGCCAAAACGGATAATATTTGGGTGAGATCTCACATCAGTTATAGGGGGAACAAAACCTTGTTTATAAGGGCACGAAAACCTCTCCGTAGTAGACGCGTTTTAAAACTGTGAGGCTGACGGCGATACGTAACGAGCAAAAACGGACAATATTTGCTAACGATGGACTTGGACTGTTATAAATGGTATTAGAGTCAAACATTGGGTGATGTGCCGACGGGACACTGTCCTCCAAGGAGGTAGATTATGAGATCCCACATCAATCGGTTGGAGAGGGTAACGAAAAATTCGTAACAAGCGTGTGGAAATCTCTTTATAGTAAACGCATTTTAAAACCGTGAGACTGATGGTGATACGTAAAAGACCAAAGCGGACAATATCTACTAACGGTGAAATTAGACTATAATAATGAGCAAAGACACATGTCGGAGTGAAAATGAACGTAAATCTATGCACGCCGGAGCCTATACAAAACATCTAACCTAAAAAATGATAGCAACCAAAGGTAAATAATACATAGGTGGAGGTTAAAGAATAGTTTTAGAAGCTGAGGCGCGCGCGCGCACACACATAGAGGCAGCCGAACCTAAACATTGGACAATTAATAGGTCGCCCCCTTCCTCCGCTACAGAAAGGCAAGCCGAAGAGGGCAAGATGGCGAAGAGAAAACGCCTGAGATCTCATTCCCATCCACTCAATCCTTCAATCATAGCGCACCCCACCCCACCACACCACACCACACCCCACTTCCTCTCTCTCTCTCTCTCTCTGGATCAGAGTCGTCCCATCCTCATCTTAATACCCCTCATTCCATTTCCTTCTCTCTACAAAAGCATCTTTCTCTCTTTTCTCTTTCCCCCTTTCTTCTTCTTCTTCTTCTTCTCATTTATCTATTTCTCATCCAAATATACAGAGAACAAAATATATGAGATTTGTAGTGTCTTAAATTTTGTTAAAAGAGGTGTTTCTGATTCAGCCTTTATATATATATATATAAACTTGCAAAGAAGAAATGTCACTGGAGATGATGGCAGCCGAACGTGTTTGTTATGTTCACTGCAACTTCTGCAATACCATTTTAGCGGTACAAAACCTCCACCTTTCTATATATATATATATATATATATATATATATATGTTTTTTTTTTTATGACTGTGTACAGTACTTTCGTTTTCAGCTGAAAAGACCAGCAAGTTTTTTTTTTTTTTTTTTTTTTCACTTTAATTGGAGGAGGAAAAAAGTGTGTATTTATGTATAATATATGAAACTAAATCATGGGTTTTCTTCTTTTTACTGTTGGAATCTTGAACATGCTTACAAATTGTGAGATCTTTTCATATTTCTCCATAAATCTGCTTAAAAAACTGTTTTTGGAGCATATTTTATGAGAATTTCCATCTGGGTTTTTAACTAAACCCTCAGATTTGTTCAAATTTCCCTTCCAAAATCAAAGAAATTGAAGTGAAGACGTTGAAGATGTGAAGTGGATCCAATATTAGTAGCTAGGGTTCTTGAATTTTTGTTGACTGTTCTTAAATTAGGTCTTCGGTAACAGTAATTAATTACATCCCTAGATCCTTCTCTCTCTTTTTTTTTATTAATATTTTAATCAGTTGAATTAGGTTTGAATTAGGTTTAGATCCGAGAAGATCATATCCAAATTTTTACAAGTTTCAACCCGATTTCTTCTCACTTGAAAGAGAAAGACGAAAAGCTTTTTCTCTTTGCGTAATTTTCCGATTCGAAAGAAAGAGGTGTTTGGAGAGTGAAGCAAACCTGAATGGTCTGAGTCTCGACTCTATGGTTTCCGCTCTAGTCACGTCGTTTTCTCACCGATCTAAATTTTCCATCTTTTATCGTCTTGCTTGCGGTGGTGTCAGATTGGAAGTCAGTAAGAAACCACCATGGAAAAGGATGTTTGAAGAGAGAGAGAGCGAGAGAGAATTCATGAAAAAAAAAAAAAAAACAAGACCAAACTTCTGTTTTGTTTAAGCTCTTTGAGCTTTGATTAATGTTAAGTGTTCTGTCGGACAGGTAAGTGTTCCATGCAACAGCATGTTCACACTGGTGACTGTGAGATGCGGGCATTGTTCGAATCTGCTGTCTGTAAACATGGGAGCTTCTCTTCAAGTTCTTCCTCCTCAAGATTCCCAACAGGTAAAAATGATACATTATTTAATTATTTAAAGAGATATTTTGCTTGGCTATGTGTTTTATTAGGGTAATAAACAGCAGCAGGTGAGTGGTGGGGATTGGAGCAAGGACAGAGGTTCTTCTTCTTCTTCCTCTTCTTCCTCTTCAAAATGCACTAAAATTGCCTCTCTTCATTCTGCTGAACGTGACCAACACAGAATCCCTCCTATTCGCCGTCAGTTTTCTCTCTATTATTCTTTTTTAATTTCATTATGAATGTTTTTTTTTTTAATTAAATTTTGATTGATTATGATTTGATTCAATTTGATTATGATTTCAAGACGTACCACTGTTTTCAGAGAGGTAGATTGGGATATTAAATGAACTTCGTTATAAAATTAAATACTTCG
Organism: Cucurbita ficifolia; assembly: GCA_033971965.1. NCBI lineage: Eukaryota > Viridiplantae > Streptophyta > Magnoliopsida > Cucurbitales > Cucurbitaceae > Cucurbita > Cucurbita ficifolia. Next base: position 715,825 of record CM066981.1, read on the forward strand.
CCGTCTTTTGTTTTTTCTTTTTAATTTAGTAAATGAAATATTCATACCAAAATCTCTCCATTTTAAAATTGTGAGACTGATGGTCATATATGACAATATTTACTACCTGTTGCACTGTCATTTTTGTGTTATAAATATTTGTCTCTAGACTTTTGATAATGTTGGTATAGCAAGAACCACGATTGTTAAATGAAATTAATACTGTGGTTTAGTTGGATGAGGTGTTAGATGCATAGGATGTGGACCCATTTACGATGGTGACCATACATGCATAATAGAATCCGACCCATCAATATCATGGGCCATTCTTTGTATGCATGTATGTTAATTTCGTACGTATGTGTGTATGTGTGTGTATATATATATATATATATGATATGTATGGGTTGTTATGGTTATTAAAACCATAGCCATATTCTGAGTAGCCTTTCACTCATTTGTCATGTCATTGATTCATTGATTCCTCTGCTCCTTTGCACTTTTTTTCATTCCTATTTATAAAATTTATAATGGGTTTGGATGTTGGCAGCACCAGAGAAGAAACAACGTGTTCCGTCAGCATATAATAGGTTCATCAAGTAAGTTGATTGCTTAATTAGTTTGGGGTTAGTGGTCTTAATTAACCTTAATTAATGGGTTTAAGCATTTTGTTTGTAGAGAGGAAATCCAAAGGATTAAGGCGAACAATCCTGATATTAGCCACAGAGAAGCCTTTAGCACCGCTGCTAAAAATGTAAGTTCTCGAACCTATCTTTACTTGAGTGTCGGGTTTTAGGTCATTATACTGATAAAAAGCGTAAAAATTAAAATATAAAACTCGAAAGTTTAAAACTTTCGGGACAAATATAGGAAGGTCTTTGATTAGACGTACGTGACGATGCAAGAAGAGTTGTCATCGATATGAAATTGACGACCCGTAATTCTAGTTTTTTACGTAATTTTTTTATCTTTTTTAAGGAAATATAATTACTGGTTGATTAAGGATTAAAGTGGGTAATTAAATGATTAAGGCATCTAATTAGTGGGTGGTTTGATTATGCAGTGGGCACATTATCCTCACATCCGCTGTGGGCAGAAGGTGGATGGAAACAAGCAAACAAAATAAGCTTGAATTTGACCAGAGATCATCACAGTCCATCCAATTCTCCAATGGGGTTCTGCCACCTGTTAATTTTAGAGATGATGATGACGTGTCAATAGATTAAATACTAAATAAAGCATCTTTTTTTTATTAATGTGTATTAATTTAGATTCTATTATTTCCAACAAAAATTGAGGTTGACGAAGTCCTCCTGCCCTGACCCTATAGGAAAATAAATTACTTTGATAACCTCACCCCCCCCCCCCCACCCAATGTCCTTTTAATACGTGTGATGTAATAACAAGTGAGATTAATGTTATTACATATTTATTTATAATCTATCTATGATCATATCTACGAAAAAGTCGACACAATTCAGTCTTGAACTCGACTTTTGAGATGATAATTGTAACAGGCCAAGTCACCGCTAGCAAATAGTATCCGCTTTAGCTCTTTACGTATCGTCGTCAGCTTCACGATTTTAAAACGTATCTATTATGGAGAGGGTCTAGCCCTACTCCGACCAGTGCACCGCACCATCTAATGATTAGCTCTGAATTGTGAGATCCCACGTGGGTGAGAGAGAGAGTGAACAAAACATTTCTTATAAGGGTGTGAAAATTTTTTCTTTAAAATCGTGAGGCTGATGGTGACAAGTAGTGAATCAAAGCAAACGATATCTGCTAACAGTGGGTTTAGACGATTACAATAATTGATGTCATATGTACTTAATTACATTGGGGTTGACGCAAAACTCATCGTTTGTCGTTTTCGTAACACTGTTTCAAGCGAGACGTAGATGAACGGGCGAGAAAGGACCACTCTAGCATTGAGAAAAGTATATAGAAGATGATGAGTTTATTGAGAGAAGAGCACTTTAATTTGAGTGTGAATTTGGAAGGTTACATATAAATCTAAGGCTGCCCATGATGGATATTGATCGTCGCAGTATTTTGCCAGAATTCACAGCCACCAGAGAGAGAGAGAGAGAGAGAGAGAGAGAGTAGTGTGTGTTATGGGTGTCAGTGTTACAGACACCAAATTCATTGATTTTATGTAACGAAATTCAATAATATCGAAGTTAGAGAATTGGAAAGGAAAAACAATGGATTTTGTTTGTTGCCACAGAAAAGACATACAGAAAGATATGAATAAAGGCATTACGTTGGGGTTAGAAACAACAGCTTTTTGGAACCCAATGCCAACCCAATGTCAATGCCAATGCCATTTGGATATATTCCTTTTTTTTACATATCATCTCAAATTTGGTTCCTTAGAACATGTTTTGCGTTTTGCTTCGAACGATTCTAAGAACATATCGATGGCGTTATTGAGATTTGAATTAAAACATGCACATGGGCACATGTACGAACCCTACTTTTAATAATTGTGAATCGATGGTTGTGCAACTAGTTATTTACACCGAACACTTTTGTTGTTCCAAAGGAATCTCGCCCATAGAATAAATTAGAGCTAACCATCCGATTTGGTATGTGGGTTTGCTTATTCTAAGAGTTTATAAGTTCACCAAACGGTGAGATCCCACATTGGCTGGAGAGGAAACGAAATATTTCTTATAAGGGTGTGAAAACTTCTCCCTAACAAATCAGTTTTAAAAACTGTGATACGTAACGAACTAAAGCAGATAATATCTACTAACGGTGGACTTGAACGGTTAGACAAACGGTGACTAGTCACACTCTTAGTTGTAAATTATAAATGTAAATTAGGGTTTCTCCAACCCCTTTTGAAAGTTCATCCAAACACAAAGGTTCTTCAAACCCTAAAAGCAGTTTTGAAAGTGGATATAGATGGAGGAGGAGGAGGATGTAAAATGGATGGGAGTGAGAGAGTGAAGAGATTAGTAAGAAGTGTGTTGATAAGAGATGTGCTGTATTCCATTGCTGCAGAAGAAAGTATAGGCGAGAGATATAAGGGAGTGGAGTGATGAGTGGGGGCCTCTATTATGTACGAAGCTGCCTCAAACAACTTAAAGGGTGGAAAATGGTTGGCCTTTTCAATCAAACTCAGATTCCCACAACCACCAATCACATAAATTGCATATTTTGTTGCATAACCGTATGTTAAAAGAATAGTGTGTGAGATCCCACATCAGTTGAAACATTTCAAATAAGAGTGTAGAAATTTCTTTTTAATAGATTCGTTTTTAGGCTGTTAAGTTGACAAGAATACGTAGCAGGTCAGGCCAAAACAGACAATATATAAGCTAGAGAGCACGAGATAAGTAAAGCTACGAGTGATAATAAGAAGTGTTGTTGGTTAGTTTGATATAAGCGGAAGAAGAAGAGAGAGCGAAGAAGAGAGAATCTGAAACGTCAAATCATGAAGTTGTTGGGAGATTTGGAGCCATGTGGAGGGCTTCATGAATGGGTCTTGTCCGAAAGATAGACGGATGGATTTTACCTTACATTATATAATATAATACAAATCTTACAAACACATTACATTTTTTTGCAAATGCCTGTGTCGACATGTCGTGTCACTTCTTCATGTCTCTCTTTCCCTCTCAAAAGCCCCCTCTTTTAAACAGTCTTTCAACTCTCCTCTCTCTCAACTAAAGCTACCTAGAAAGAGACCATTCAATTAAAACTCCCCTTTTTCTTCTCTCTCTATAACACACACACACACACACACATATATATATATATATATTCTTATGCAACGTAAAATACTGTTCTTCAATGATCACCCACACCTCACCCAACCAACTGCATATTCTAATCTTATGTGTGGGTTGTTTTTTTTCCTCTACTTCAAGATTCTCTTTGAGAATTTTTAATCAGGGTGAAGGAAAAGTGATAAAAAACTGACCAGTCTCTGTAAAATCACAGAACACTTCCGTAACTTCTCTAATTTTACAGCCAACTTTGAGAGGGAAAGTCAAAGGAATTAAATTAATTTGATAACGTCAAACAAAAGAGTGTTTACGAGATTAAATTTCATCTTTCTTTGCGATTAAGTATGGTTTGGGTGGAGATTATTTTTTAATTCGGAATTTTGGATTAAATAAGTGAATATAATGTGACACTGAATATTGAATTATTAACTACGAAATTCTCGTTGCTTTTTACACAAAGTATTTTCTAAACCGTAACGAAATTTCTAGAAAATAACTGTAATTTTTCGAAAGCTATCTTGCTATTTTGAGAATATTTCGAAATTAGTTTAAAAATATTGTAATTGACGTGTAAAATGTAATTTCACGAAAATAATTTTGTCCTAAAAAAGAGTTACCTTAGAAAACAACTACTACTATTTTGTTTTTAAAATAATCAGCTGATATTATAATAACAACCCAAAAGGCATATTACAAGTAAAATAAATAAATAAATAAGTTTATATATATATATATAAAAATGATCAAGAAAATAACCCTCTATTTTACTTTATTTTCCCTTAAAATATGAATAAGCTTCTTTCAACAAGTAATTATTTAAAACTATTAAAACATTACATTAAGCAAGTATATTAGAAGCGTCTCATTATATATTAATTTAGAATATAATATGTGATAAAGTGATATAATTAAAAATTTGTAATTTCAAGTAGGAGTGGTCCAGAGAAAGGGGCAATAGGTTACCTGCGCGCTGCAAGAAGGAAGAAAGAGTTGTCACATCCCACACGCCAAGAAAGGAAAGAAAAGAGCAGTGGTCCGAACTACTAAGCAATCAGCTGTCTTGGAAACTCCCAATCTCTTTTAATTCTTTTATGTGACATCTCAATCTCAATCTCAATCTCAATCTCATCACCCAACGCATTCAATTATTCCACCTCCTCATTTCATCATCTTTTTTCTAACATTTCTTTTCTCCATTCAGTCTCCTTCTTTCTCACAATTTGACACCAATTTCATTGCCCATCACTCTCATCTTTGACCTTCTCATATGGTATTCTGTGGTGGATTTTGGGTTCCTATATGTGTAGTGTTCTTAATAACTCTGATACGTATTCTGTGATGCTCATTTCTGATGACAACATATTTCTCAACTAATAAACAGAAGAGAGCTGTGATGTTTTCTACTGACTAAAGCAGTACAAAGACAGAGAAGCAACAACAAATGGAGAAGAAATCATTAGTTTCCAAGTCAAAAGTGGTACGCACACTTTTATCAATATTATCATGATGTTCACTCATAATTTCGTACCTCATGAGCCACATCGAAGCCAATTACCAGCCCAGTTTAAAATTAATACAATGGTTTTTCTAAAAAATGGATCAAAAGTTATCAATTAGTCACTACAGGTTAATGACAAAAGAATCAACACACCAACCATAGCCGCAATGAATTTCTCAGGAATTTCATGATAATAAAGAATTACTCAATATCCTAGCTCTCAGTAACCCCCAAAAATCTTCAAAAGAAAAGAGTTAGGCTTGTACCTTACGCTATTGTCCAAGACTCACAAGAGATTATATTGGAAGCCTCTCCTCTTTCAAAGATGCTAACGCCAATGAATGTAATTAGTATCCTAACATCTGTCAGTGTTCTCTTGCTTAAGCATGATGGAAATTGGCTTCTTCCGCATCGTCTCTAGGATTGAAACTTCATTCAGGTTTCACCCATACTGAAAACTACACGAATGGTTAATCAAGGCAGAGAAAGACGGATGATGATCATGGTAAGAGCTAATTAGCATCAATTTTCCAGAAATGATCAAGACTTCACTTCAATGAAACCTCAGCCAATTGTGAGTATATCAAGCTACAACTCTTCGGTAGAAAAGAACGTAAGCAGCAGAAGATTTTATCTTATCCAGGCCAATGGGATAAACATGGCTATCATCGAAGTCATACCACTGGTCACCTCCTTGCTAAATCAGAAAAGAGGGGAAAACAGAGAAAACAATCAACACCAATAGAATAACATCAATAGTTATAATCAACAATTGAAAATTTGGATGGTTGATATGAATAAGTATTCATCTTGCAACCAGACAAGTGGTTAATAATAGAACTCTCACTGATGTGAACTTAAATTTAAAACAAATATAAATAAATAAAAAGACAACAAGAGGGAAGGGGCAAAAAAGAATGGTCTGAAGGGGGGAGACCGGGAAGAGGCTGAATAGATGCAGGAGGTAACGGGACCGGAAATCAGAAGGAAAAAAGAAGGGATCAGGTCTTGAAATTAGAGTTCTTCAAATTTGAGGTAGATATAATTTTGTTCCCACATGCAAAGGCTACCATGAACAGAGATAGATAATGTTAGTCTCTCTATATGAAGTGAACTCACAGTTACGCTCTAAGATTGCATGTGCCCAAAGAATGTGCTCTGAGCTCACAAAGTTTCAAGCATCAAAAGTCTATTAATTGTAGTTCTTATGAGAGAGATAGAGAGGAGAATTGGGGAGTGTGTTTATCCATTCAATCACTATGCACTATAAATTCAAATTTAGTTAACTCCATAAAAACAGCAACTTACTCCACAAAGGTAGCAACCAACTCCAAAAGTAGCAACTAATTAGAAATAGACTAGAAATAGAAATAGACTTAAAGCTTGAGTTAACTAACACCGAGTTAACTCAGTTAACTCAAAAGCACATTTCCCAACAACAAATGATAACTTGGAAAAGAAAAGAGAAATTAGGACTCGGTTTGTCACTAGTACTTCAAGGTTCAATTGACTATATAATCGTTGTTGACGAATTAAACTGACTTGAGGCAGAAATTGTTGTTCTAATCATCATCAGCATACTATTTCATATGCCAGGCTAGGAAAAGTACTAGCAAACTAAGATTTATAATATCTGCTTCTTACATACAAGATGAACTGATGTAGCAGAACATATTGATTAGTTGCTTGTTGATTTGTAGCTTTCAATTTACTGATGTAGACAAAAGGTAGAAAACAGAAGAAATGTGAGGCATCTTGGGAAAAGAAAGAGTAACATCACTTACATGGACAAATGCTGTGTAATGGCCACCTCCCATGCTCCCATAGTGATTGCTGACTGCATAAAGCACATAGCGAGTACAAGAGTGGCCATTCTTATAGGCAACGTGCATCGATAAATCCAGATCATCAACAGGAAAGTCAACGTATGTCTCTAGCTTGTTCTTCATGAACCGGCTATATGAGAACCTCTTCAAATGAATAACCAAAATCTCTGGTAATCTCCAAAGATCTAACTTTTTACTGGCTTGACAGTGTTTTTTGCAAGTAGGACAATACCTGAATAAAAACATGACGGTACATGATATCAGGAAATCAACAATAGGAAAATGCAACTATAAGGTTGATAGTTAAATTATGAAATGAAAGATTTTCAGATCATAATGTTTCAATTTCCAAATTCCAAACAACCAAATCAGAATTATAAAGTTCGTTATGCACATTCAATTTCTTTAATAAAAGGAAACAAAAATATAAATGAACTGACCACATGTCTTCGGGTCCAAGAGGCTCCTCCTGCAAAAAAGCTTCAAGGCACTTATATAGAGAAACAGATTCTTGAGGTCTCTTTGTACAATAGCTGGATTTGAAAACCTCAGGTAAAGAGGTAAGAAGGCGAGTGTCATAACGCTCAATTTGCTTTTCTGGCCAGGACACAAGCACATATAGCCGCTTGCTCTTTTCCGACCCTACTACAAATTCACCAACTTGAATTTCAGAGCCCCGAACGAATCCCTTCTCGTCTGTAGTGTAAAATTGTAAATCAGCATCCGACGGAGAATTGTCTCCATCTTCACTTCTCAAGGGATCAATTGTACAAGCCGATCCGGAATTAGTTCCATTCTCCACCTCCCTGGTTTTCTCAATTGCATCAACATCAGAGGTATGGTTTTCTTCCAAAGCATCTTGAGCAGGCACCTGGAAGGGACTGACCAATTTTTTGTAAATAGCTTGAATATCAGATCCATTAAAGGCACTAGGCAGCTTAGCCACGAGGGGAAATCCAAATGCCTTCAGCCTTGTAGTACGTTTCCCATTGATGTACTGCCTGACCAGAAAAGGAAAATTAGATCCAGGTAGGTGAGGCAAAACACGGAATATGGTTACTCGCATTCATCTAACTAATCCTAGAAAACCTAACCACGATCTGGCAGCTGTCAGTTTGTCACTAGTAAATTCATTGTTTTGTAACAAAATTATAATGAGCAATCCAAGAACTAGTTTCTCATATTGTTGAATGTTATCCAGTAAATCACGGTGCAAAATTACATTTTTTTGGAGGCAAATTGCAAATGTAAATCCCAGAACATTTTAGTTATCATGATTGTATAAATTTTCCAATCTACATTGAAGGGCAAAATTGAATAAACTTAATCGGCCATGGTAAATGTATCCAAGAGTTGAGTTACAGTGGAAACGTAGTTCTTACTGTTGGCCATACCTAGTAAATACAGTGCTGCACCAAAATTTAAATCTCAGAGACAATCCTCAACTTGGAATGTTATCAAATTAAGCTATTCTATTTCCCCAAAGTTTGCTTCTTCATTCTAAGGAAGATTGGATTTTTTTATTTGAGAGGAAATTTCTAGCGTCACATCTATGTTCTATTTTGTAAATAGAAAAGCAATGTTGACTTGTAGCATGAAGCCAATTGGCTTACCTCATGTGATTAAGCTAGCTAATGGGAACAATGACAAAATGTAAACAAGTCTAACCATTATACTTTTATTGAGCGACAACTAATATGAAATGCCGATATGACTGCTAAGGGACTTGCGCCTCCTCCCATCTTTTTAATTAAGAGAGTTTTTTCCAACATCACCTATGCTACTAGCATCTCAACCAACCAAGAAAGTGACCATGTTAAAAAATAATGGTCAAATAAGAGTTAGACATTAAAAACTTAGAACCTCTACATCTGAATGGGAAATAGCAACATTTTTTATATATTAAATAATCCAATATGCATGTAACTTCAAACTTCTAAAGCTTTGCAATCAGTGTAATGCACTCTCAGCCTCCCCAATCTCCCCTCCTATATTAAGTGAAAAAGATACCATCCCCTAGAGGCCAAAACTAGTTTACAATGAACTTCATAAATATAAATTTTAACTATTAGATATGAAATCACGTGAACACAAGATCCATCAGTTTAGAAATATAATGCACTTACTCCTCGATGCTTTGATGCATGAACACAGCCAAGGGCATTTGTTCATCATCTTTTGCTAAGCGATAGGCAACCAATCTGTCACCATCTCTTATCAAGGATAAAGAATCAGTTGGCTCCTCAAGATACCGTAATATGCGGTTGTTGTATACCTGCATAGAAATTCATGACTTCAGATGTCACTAAGAATAAAGTAGTTCATGCTATATTATAAAGAAATTAATCCAAAAGCCATCACAATGCAGCCAATTGAAAAGTATTACAATCACAATGATATACCTCGGCAACCAATAAAGTCTCATCAGCTTTTAAAGAGCATGATATACTAAGTGCTTTTATTAGATCTTCCCATTTTCCGGACTTGGGAACTGTAATGGTATGTGGAGCTGGAGTACTACCATCAGTGCTCACAACTGTTAAAGTCATTGTTCGCATTGTTGTTGAAGGTAGAGGCAGTGATAAATACATGAATGGATCAAAGGTAGTAGAAACCTTCTTGCAAATAGGACAAACTAATGTTGACTTATATTGACCCTGCAAGGATGAAATCAAATGATGAAAGCCTTGAAGGGATAAATTAAATTGGAAATGTCACTTGCCAGACAAAAACTTAGACATGCGAATACAAAAAAAAGTAGCATTCATAAACAAGTCTGATACCTCAATGAACGTAACTAATACTATGAAAAAGTAGATTTGATTTAGGCAAGAACATAAGAGATTCATTAACATGCTGGTTTCAAAAGAACATGCTATTACCAAGGTGAAAGGCATGTAGTGTAGGTTATAAAGGAAAAAGAAGGGAGGAAGGCATACTTGGCACACATCAACAATGATGGAGTCATTGCGAGCCAAATGGTTTTGCCAATATTCATCTGCTACTTCATTATCGGGTCGTCCATCTCCATCCTTGACTTCTACATAAGGCTTCTTTTTCACACGATTGAGATCTTCATGGAGCCCATCCAACAAAAAAGCAAGGAGCTCCTGTAAAAAAAATATATTGAATCAGACTACAAGACAATTGATGAAATCCTGTACCCAGAACCCTCATCGCTCAGAGGAAGGAATCTAAAACCCTGCTTTTGATAGAAAAGAAACTTCACTGACTTGAGAATCATGTTGATTAAAGCCACTGAATTGAGGAGCAAATCTAGCAAGCTTAGACTTGAACGTTCTGGGTGCCACAGGACTTGCGCCAGGCGCCCATAATTTCCTCAACATATCTCCAAATGCCAAAGCAATTTCCCCCTGAAAAGTTACTGCTTGTTACGGACTTAAAGGGGGGGAAATGAGCAGATTCTTGAAAACTGAGAAATATTCTATATAAACACTTCTTTTTGGTAGATTTTTTTTAAAAAAACAAGAAACGAAACTTTTCATTTATAAAATGAAAAGAGACTGATGTTGAAAAGATACAAACACTACAAGGGAGTCAATCAAAAGTGTAAGTGAAAGCAGTACATAAAGAGAATTACAATGAAAAAAGATGGAATTCTGGCCAAGACATTAAACTTGTAAAGAGATTGAACAAAAGACTTAGAAAGAGAACAGCATGAACAAGCCTAGAGTCAAGCCAAAGAAAAGTGATACATCTGAGGGAGGAGCTTGATATGGAAGATCCTTCAATTTCTTTTGAACCATAAGTTAGAATGAAAAGCCGAATATCTTAAAAAATAAAAGCACCAAAAGATTTGGAAGATTTCCTTGAAGAAAGCTATCAGACTAGCGGATTCGGAAAAAAAAAAAAAAAAAAAAAAAAAAGCACCAATGGGGATGATTGTTATTAAAGATTTTGAAGATCCTCTCCAACCACATATTTAATCTTCTTTTAGCATGCTTAGGTTGCAGCATTGATAATTGAATAAAATTGTTAAAAAGAAAGAGAATCACCGAGATAAAATGGATCCATGAAGAATTAAAATCATAGAAAGCATACATTCATGCCCAATGGGTTGTCATGATTTATCTCTCTACCATAGTCACCGAGAAAGTAGTCAACAAGTTTCGGAGTGTGCACTAAGCACTGCAGAGCACTGTTCATGAAACAGGTGTTGCCAAGATTTTGCAAGCCCGTCAATCCTAAAGAACCAGCTTCACGAGAGCTTCCAGAAAAAACTGAAGAATTTACACGGAAGCAGCTAGCACTCCCATTTCCGGAAGCACCATTCATCATAAGTGAAGAACCACATGAATTTCCAAGAATAGAATTTGTCAATTCATCCTTTTTCCCTTCTTTGCACTTTATGAAATCTGACAACCCATAAACTTGTAATTCAAGTAGAAGCTGTGCCCAAAATAAAAACAAGAAACAGCCTTCAGAAAGAAACCTTTTTATTGCCATCAAGTCGATTACTATCTATAATCACAAAGCAAGCTTATGAAAATTGCACTTCATATAATTAGGGACTGGGAGGGGGGACGGAAGAACACTCAAAAAATTATTTCTAACAATTATCTTTTCTAATTTTATTTAACTAATGAAAAAAGGCCACTTTTGATCGCATCTAAAGTACGCCAATGCCAGATAAGTTGCAAGTAATTACTTGCTTAATAGAGTACGTCTCCTTGTAAAAGACAGTAAAAAGATGCCTGCATCTCATTATAATAATATGAAAAATCTCAATAGTTCTCTTCTAAATTCTATTGCCGTGCCCTAATTAAGAAACCCCGTGGAATAAATGCAACAAATCAATAACGCTAGCCTCCTAGGCAACCACTCATACCTTTCTTCGATTCCATTTTTAATTGTTTTCTTTGAAACTCACCTTGCTACTCTATGCGCACTTCACTTACAAAGAAGGTTCATCAATAAAAAGTGGAAGTTCACTCTCATATAGACATGGTATATGAAATAAAAATAAAATTCTTAAACATCTCATGATTCATGGAAGCTTAGAAAATAAAGTAGATATTATACTACATTTTCAGAAAAGTATTCGTGTATTGAAAATATTCTAGCAATGCAAGCATGATCTGACTGTTAATGACTCTAAGCCAAACTGATAAAGAAGAAATTGTTAATGACTAACCTCTTGGTCTGTCTGTCGTTGCTTATTACTGTTACTAAAAAAGGATATTGTTTCGCCCGAAAAGTCCCAGATTCGCAACTGCATACAGCGTATCATAAGATATACAATTTGATCGTAAATATTTCCTTTTGGTGCTAGAGAAAGAAAGTGACATTAAAAGAGAAGAAAGATTGTTACCAACTCTGACTCGACATTGAAGATTTTGCATGCTCTTCTAAATAATTCGACTACATTATCCTGCCAATATAGAAAAAAATATATTAAGAATTAACTAGCATACATTGGGTGAAAGTAATTTTTTTAAGAAAATAAGACTGAAGTGAAAAGTCCAAGAGAGAAACTAAGTTGATAACAGAGTTTTCTCCCCTCCGAATTTCATACTCTCTTTGTTTCCAATCACATTGCAACTCAGAGTTTCACTTAAAAAGCTGCACTGGAACTACGTGATGAACAAGATGGTCCTTACCAAACAAACAGTACACGCTGGGATGGTAAAAACAAAAGATAAATGGACATTTCTTTTATAGGCATAAGACAAGGGGATAGAGAAATCAATAGGAGGGTATTCATATGAACCAAATTCTGTATTTTTCCTAACGGAAAGCCAAGCAAAAGAGTAACGGCAACTAGAGAAAGGGGGGTTCTATACCAACTTTCTTTTCTTAACGATGGGTGATGTACTATGTAAATTGACTAATACATAAAATAAAAAAATAAAAAAAAGAAGGTAAATGGCCGGAAGAAATCTCCATCAAGCAAAATAATTTTTACTTCCCATTTGCCTTTTGCCTAAAAAGCTACTAGGATTTAAATTGAAGACCTCAAAATATTTGAGATCGGAGTTCATCTTTTAACTGCTAATTCAACAAATAGTTGTAAATGCTAAAGGGTCCGCAAACTATCAATGAAGTCATAGAATCTAAGATTAATAAAATTTGATATGGTAATGAAGTGACCTTTTTGCTTATTCTCACTCCCAAAAAATTTGCCTCCCGTTGGATAGAAAGCCTTAGCTGCAAAGGATAAACATCTGCTATATTATTTTCTGCAGCGGAAAAGCTACCACCATTCCTCGTTGAAGACTTGGAATCACTATGCCTACAACACAACCGCAAGGAATCCTTAAATGGTCTTGCATGATGAAATTCAGCCGTAAAGAAGGCATCGGCACATGAAAAAAATTCATGGTTGCAAGGAAGAGCACATCACTTTTTACTAACATGATTAACTAACAGGAGGTGCCTAGATTTAATTAGCTAACTAGTAAAAGTAAATAAGTACAAAATATTTTAGGGGAAGAAAAGAAAAAAGAAAAAGAAAAGGAAAACCCATGTAGACAGAAAGTTTACAGGAATCTGTTAATAGTTCAAGATATATTCAGCAAAGACAGGAACCTGTAGTGTTACTAGAAGTGATCATCGAAGCTTTCTTTTTTTCTTATGGGAAACAGTTTCATAAATGTATGAAATCGCCGTTGTTCAAGACAATGGAAGTTCAAGAAAGCTTTTTCCTTTCAGAAAACTAAATTACCTATTCTTCAATACAGAACTCAGTTCCAAAACTGGAGACATGTTGAACTTTAATTAGATTAACTTAAAATTTATAGCATTCAAAGAAGTGCTAGTTATGCGTGCAAACTAAACAGTGACATTTCAAAACTAAAGTCGGATCCATGTACGTCCAAGCTAAACTAAAATGCTAGGGGCCCATGTTACTTCCTTTTCTGACCAAGTGACTATCCTACCTCCAAGCAGGTTTAAGCAGAATGGTAATCGGGAACAGATGCTAACACAGTTATATGGGATAGTGGAGCTAATGGATCACAGACATCTTCATAAGCCTTTTTAGAGAACAGAATCAGTATAAATATCATATTTTTGTGTTTGCCTGGAGGCATACAAATTGAGCACCTCTAAATTGAACTAGAAGCGATTGCATTGGAGTTATTTCATAGCATACAATATGCATGCAGCAGAAATCCAGTATGAAGAGATGATAACATATTACAATCACAATAATACAATTTTTACACTGGAATTATTAATTTTGATGATTGAATATAACCAATCAAGTATCTGCTATTCGAGACATGCAATGGAATCAACTCAACTTCTTATCAGAAATAATCCAATTATTGAATATACGCCATACAGCTGGATGAAATAAGTCATGGCATAGCACTCACCATTTAAGTGCCTGCACCCACATTTCTCCGGAGACCAACGCGTAGTCCCTCCCTGAAATGCCTACTTCACCATTTTCACTATTTTGCGAAGAATCCTCTTCTCTTCTTAGATTAAACACAAGATCCGAGCTGAAAATACTGTTGATGATCTTCATTGGTCCGGCATATGATGAACCTGGCGATGCCAGGAAGGAAAGTCCTCTCTTCCCATCGGCATCGCCAGTTACAGAATCGTGCGCGTCCTTCCACCACCTGAATAATTCAAATCGTAAATTCTCTTAGACACACTGCGCTCGCATTTTGACATCTCTCCACTGCGAAGCACCCTCACAACAGTTCAAAAGAGTAAAAAAGCTGCTTCATCTAAGCTACAAGGCATAACATGAAAGGCCGAAATGCACTCAGTATCCAGCTACTTTCACCATCACAAAGCACATTTCGGTTTCTTTTTCCAATCTTACCGCGCAAAATTTCTCAACTAAACGCATGGATTAGACAATCAAGTTTGCCCAATTCAAGTTTCCAATAAAGCTCTAATTCAGATTCGTAAATGCTATACCAAAAAGCACGAAATCCAAGTGTCCAACAATGAATCTACCTGTATGGAACGAAGTAAACTCGCTGATCGTTATCCGAGTCGAGATGCAAAGTGGATGTAGAGAGATCTTCGGATACACCGCCCATAGCAGAGAAAGTAAGACGGTGAAGAGAATAGTTCAGAAATCACTGATGGAAAAGTAGATCATTGCAGAGAGAGATACACACAGACAGCGCGAGAGAAAATGGCGGATTGCAGAGAAACAAGTGGAGCTTTTGTGTGAAGAGGATTGGAGGAGGGAAAAATAAAAGTTTATATATTTCTTCTTCAAGAAAGGCAATTTGCAATCCTGTGGTGCCAAATTATGAGATTATATATATATATATATATATAATTTAAAATTTATTTATGCAAAATCAAATGCGGTAAATTCTGGGCGATAAATTTTACCTTCTTTGTTTTTTTAATAATTAATTTTTTTACGGCTTCCTTTTCAGAGATTTATAAAAGGAAATAAATCCCAAATTTAATTTTTGTGTACACTTTGATATTCGTGTTTAAGATAATTTTGGTGCAGATTTTTCTTCCTTTCCTTTTTTTACCTCTTCCTCACCACTTGTCCGAATGGTAAAAATTTAATAAATGTATAATTTAATGGGAGTTTTAAAAACTGCCTTTGCAGAATATAATACGAGTTAGAAGTCCGTTCATTGGAATTATTAATTATTCTTTAATTTATACGAGGAAAGCTCGTATATTTTTTTCTAGCAAATAATATAAATATGTTAAAATTACTTTTTTAATTCTATTTGGATTGTATCATTTTTTTCCTTATCATTTTTCATAAATTATTAAACTTAAAAAAAAAGAAAAAACATCATTAACTTAAGGTCAGGTCTTTGTTAGTAGATATTATCCTATTTTAATCGGTTACGTATCGTCGTTAGCTCAGAGGTTTAAAATCTGTTACGTATCGTCATCAACCTCGTAGATTTAAAACGGTTATACTAGAGAGAGGTTTTCATTCTCTTCTTTAACCAACGAGATCTTACAAATAGCAGTCGAATTGTGTTTCGTACCCCTTTTATCTTCTTTTCTTTCGTTCTGTCACATCCCTCGTGGTTAAAATGTTGAGTTTGAAATCTTATGAATCAAAAATATAACTTTTCTTAAAGTGTACTAAACGGCAGTAAAGTGTAAATGGTGATGGTAAAAGAGTAAGCAATCCTTAAACCCCAATCACTTTATTTGGGAATGAAGCTAGGATTCTATTTGGCTTCAAGGAAACCAAACCAAACCAAACCAAACCAAACCAAACCAAGGCCAAAGAGAAAGGGAATGGCATCCAATTCTAACAGAATCACTAACAAAGTGAAATATTAAAGCGAAGAACAACATGATTTCTTTTCCCAGCAAGTAAAAGTGTTGTGAATATTGGGCAGGCAGTTTCAGAGCGAGGCCCTAACAGATATCATTGATAATAATAACACAAAAGAAGAGAGACAGAAAAGTGAGACCACCGTATTGCAATTGCTGGTCAAGATCTGGAGGCCATGGATATGTGCTCACATGCCACGTGATGTTGCCATTGGAACCTAACCTAAAGTAACCACCAAAGAATATTTATTAGAAAACAAAGCATTATACATTGAATATATGCTTTCCTGAAAAGATACTCACGTATATATGAGTGTTCTTTTACACCATCTTTATACTTCTGGTCACAATAGGAGTAGAAATGTATTAACTACTGGGTTGTACAATACTCAAGTTGCTAAGCTGGTAGAAAGAGCAAAAGTACGAGTGTTCTAATTGCTTATGGAAGATCATCTGTGAGATCCTACATCGGTATGGAAAGTATGGAGAGAGAAACAAAGCATTCCTTATAATGGTATGGAAACCTCCCTAGCAAACGTGCTTTAAAAATCTTGAGGGGAAGTCCAAAAAGAACAATATTTGCTAACAGTGGCTTAGACTCTTACATCATCACACAGAAAAATACCTCATTTATAAACTAGTACATTGAATATAGTCTTGAACGAAGATTAGAAGACAACTTTATATTCAATAATAAGTTTAATCAGTTCTACCGCAAGAATATATATATATATATATTCTTAACAGTTGGAGTCCGCAAATCAAGAGAGTGTGAACCAGTGAGGAAAGGAAACCATGCAAATTCACATAAAGAAAACTTTTATGTAAAGCATTAAAGAAGCTTTTATATAAAGTGGCAACGTAATTCCGATACAAGCTCATCAGCCAGATCATGGTAAGCCACTATCTCCAACTCCAAAGCTCCTAAAAATCCGAGGATGCTACAACTTAAATATTGATCTGTTCAAGGCGGCAAAAACTGGGATCCAGAGATACCATAGATCGTGGGCTCTATAGAGAAAAAGGGTGTGCAACATAAAAGTGCATAACTTCAGGGTGAAAAAAACAGCTTAAAGGTTTGTTAAGGAATCCTAATCGGACAATGTAAGAATGCGTAATTTTATACTGAAAATTAAGCAAGTTTGATTAGTAGTACCGTGAGCCAGTGTCATAAACTCGGCTCCAGGATATTGGCTCCTAGAATCCAAATTAGAATTCCGCGCAGAATTCCCAAGAAACCGAGTTCATTCTCTGTAGGAATTGAAGTGTTCAGATTCATAATTTTGATGTGCTCGTCCAGAAGCAGCTAAGGTTGTAACTCCACTACTGCCACGAGGATTACCTGGGCCAATGCCCCCATTTGAGTAATGGTCCCTTATTCCCTTCTGATACTGACGTTGCCGTGCACTTGATTCCCTTCGTAGCAGCTCATCACGACGACCAGCATGCTGAGCTCGAAGTGCTGCTAATTGCTCCTCGTACTGAGAATTGATTGCGATAATTCTCTGAAGATATGCATCAAAATGAAGTATGTGAAGTAAAGATGATGTGAAAAACGAGAATGCAAGTACTGAAATAGGAATATGCAAATATACCTCTCTATGTCGGGCATTTTCCTCATCCTCTGCATCATTTTGTTCCTTGGCCAATTTAATGTTGTCATCAATGAATTTATGCTCGAGACCGTCAAAATTCTGTGGCAGCAGGCCATCTCCAAACCTACTTTCCATGTTTTTTCTATGGGATTGAAATCTGAGATCGCTGTTGCTTCCTTTCTCAAGAACCAATTTTGGATTTGGTCTCTGACCTTGAAAGTATGATCTTCTGAGATCACCCCCTTGACCTATGTTGAACAAGCATATTTCTCAGTGCAGAAATTATTCGCATGGGAGAAGTAAATAAACATCTTAAAGGGAAAATATACAAGGGGAAAGGTAATAAAGAAATTAGAACAACAATGAATAGAAATTCTCTCTATTAATAAGCTGTTAACAGCTTGATACTATGAGGAATATCACATCACCCAATCATCACAAAATGGATACTGTTTTGGCATCAATTAATCGCTTTATTCTTGATAACCACATGTGTGGATACCTAGCTAATTCAACTATCATCTGACCTTGATAGCTTTTGAATGGGGAATGATGAATCTAAAATAATTAATACTTCGATTTTTTTTTCATTAACGGTCTGATTATTCGTCTTATATCTACTATATCATGTGAAAGTAAACTTTGTAAGAGTGTAAATGCCATAAGGCAATTATAGTCATGTTGTTAATTTCTCTTTTCGGTTTCCCAAGGAAAATACTCAATGTAGCTTAGGAAGCAAAGGTGAGAATTTCATATCATATAACCGAGTAGACTAGATATAGATGGGTATGGAACCAACAAAAGAATCAAATGAGTCAACCTAAACATAGCTCAACTGCGCCCTCGACTGTGCCCTCGACCAAGAGGTCATAGGTAGTACCTAATATAGTTTATTTTACATAGTCTAGAAAAGGGATATTGTAATGTACAAGTGCATAAACAATTAAAACAGGTGCAAGCAACGATTAGTGACAGGAGTAACGATTGTTGCATATGGTATGTAAACAAGTGATGGATGCAATACACACACTATTAATGCTTGCCTTCATTGAACATGTGAGAGGCCATAGAATTTGGCATCTTCGACTCATCTCTTTCCCATCTCCATCGATCCTCATTTTTTGAAGCTATATATGAATTATCTCTCTCTGGAGTGAAGGCTTCCAGCCGTCCTTCAAAAGGATCAGGGTGGCTTTGTTCCATCCTTTGACTGGGAACTTGATGCATTTGAGAAACTGAATATGAGCCAAGTCCTGAATCAGAATATTGCCCCTGCTGTCTCATTGTTACGGCCACCTGTAAAAACTACCAAATTTTAAAGAAGCTCATATCAACCAAAATTTGAAATCCAACCATTCCCAAGTTGAAGTGAGACATTTTCAAGGAGATCATATCAATCAAAATTTGAAAACAAACCATTCCCAATCCCAACACCAACACCCCATCCATAAATTACATGACAAGTAGAAGTAGAAGGGTTGATTAGAGAAACTTTCAGGGGGAAAACGACCGTGGTACAAAAATATCAAGAAGAACACCCTTTTTCTTTCGACAATTTGATAGCAAGATAACAAGAAAATGTGCCGTTCATGAATTTGATAGCAAAAAGGCTAATTATATTTCATGTGTGAAAATTTAGTAGACACAGTTCCAGCAAGTGGACACGCACAAACACATATTTAGGTCCTTCTGTGCCTTCAAGCACTCTCCAATGCGTGGCAGCTCGTATAGAACATTATTCCTTTTGCAACCGGCTACGCAACCCAAGTATTCGGGAACAGCATTCTCAAACTCAGATAATATAAACCAAACCAAAGTAACTAACAGACCAAAATTTAAAGTATTCTTGAAGCTGAAGTGGCCGTGACGCCATATCCAGATACTTCTAGCTCACTCTCTGAAGTTTATACACACGAACACTTGCACTAACGCCAGTTTTAATACCTTAACAGATAAAAATAACTATGGAAAAACGCGAAATCATTGACGAAGAGGCAGCAGACGAGCAACTACGAGGCAAATCATCGCTCTAGACCGATAACATCTCATGTAGAACGACACGTAACAGTAGTATTGCAGGTATAGCAAGAGTTTCGATCAAACGCAGAAAATTTCAATAACAAAATATCTTTGTACCTAATATGATTTTTTCTCTGTAATGGTCAAGTTATCCTCTCCAGATTGAAATCGAAGCCCGCAACGTCTTGAGGAAATGAGACGCTAGATGAGGACGATCCAGTTCGGGTCATGGCAGATCCGCACGCCCCGTAACTGTGACCCGCTACACAAACCCCGTAGCGCTTGATCAGTTGATCTCTCTACTCCAAACAAATTCTAACAAGTCCTTCATTTCATAATTATGTCTTAATTTCTATAGATAGCTTTAAAATTTTGACCATTTTTCTTCGTATCATCATGATGTTCATCGTTATATCATCTTTTGCTCTCTTATACTCGATGGCATTAATCCGTTTTGTGCTCCTTTGTTATATTCTGTTATAACGTCAATTTCGTTAATATATACATAGATACATATATAGAAGGAAGAATTTTAAAGCTAATTTGACTCAGCACAACCTCACGATATATTTAATACTAGCAAGAGTACTATGAATATAATTACAAGTTTATACATTTATTATAAAAACATAATTTTGGTCGATAAATCTAATAATGAATTTCAATTTCGTTTTAAAGTCAATTTTTTCTTAATAAAACAAATATAAGAAATAAGAATGGAGTGTTCGTAACAAATCAACAAAATTAAATTGATTATTCTTTACCTTCGTCGATTAAATAGCGAACAACATAGATATTAAAATGAAATAAATATGGAAGGATTATATAGAGAACTAGGGGTAAATAAATAATTGAGAAATTATAGAGAAATGTGTATTATTTGATAATTACAGCACATCATATTCAATAAAAAATTATAATTATTGATAAAAATATATTATTGTATTTAATGATATATGCATAACAGAGGAGAGAAGAAGCTTAGAGAGTTCGCATAAAATGATTAAAAAAAGGTTGTGTATTAAGGAAAATTATTAATTTTTGAAGCAGTTGCATACTGGCTTTCGTTTATGTATTTTGAATGTTGATTTATATATTTTCTAAAATAAATAGAGGAAAAGAAACTAAAAATAAATAAATACAGGGAACCAATTTACATCACAACAAAAAAGTTACTGAGAAAAGTAAATTTTAACGAGATATTGATTAACGTGGCATAGAAGGGAATATATATATATATATATATATATTTTGTTGGTTGGAAAAGACATAAAGAAAAGGTTTATTCCAATTTACTTTAAAATAAAAAATAAAAAGCAATGGAAATGACCACAAATAAAGTTACGGTAACGATAACTTTTGGAGCGGTAAATTCAACCTACAAACAGACAGGAGGGCTTTTCTATCTCTCTCTCACCCTTTTTCTGTTAATTCCCAGGTCAGCCGATAAAGCGTGCGATTTGCCCAACCGTCTATAAGAGAAACACCCACGACAAAATGGAATGTAGCAATATTCATTATGCTGGAGAAGTTTCATCATTAAATTTTCCCTGCCAGGGTTCTCAATTTTGCCTGCCATGGATCCCTGGATTCACAGGTTCAGGCATCGCCTCCTCGCATGGTTTCATCGATCTCGTTCTGGTACTTCACTTCTGCGCTTCGATTTTCGCCTTTTTTTTGTTTGTTTATATTTGAAATGTGTTTGGCATATTTGATTTTGTTAGCATTGCTGAATTTGAAGCAAATATGATATTTGGTCAATTCGTCAATTGGTCCATTCGATTCTGTGAGGCTTTGAAACGATTGTTGATGGTTGTGGTTGAATTATGATGCATCTCTGTAGCTTGGCTCTAAACTGTATTGGAATTTGGAAATTGAACGTTGACTGCGCTTTCACGTGATCTTTTTACGAGCAAAATTGCTAAGGAACGCATTTCACACGAGGAATTCAACGTTTAAATGGTTTCAAATCTTGGCGTTATAATCTACAGGACTTTCCTTACCTTTATTCTCGTCATGTTATTAACTTTTCGAATTTCAACACCTCATTTTCTAAAGGCGCTGACGAGCTGCTCTTGCTTAATTAATGGCACCTAGTATCGATTTGAGTGTTATTTTACCCAATCATACACTTAGCGGCATTATACATACGTCAGGGGATTTTCTTTATGTTTTATGCTGATTTGTTTGTCTATTTCTGCTTTTTTCATTTTCAGCGCTCTAAATCCTATGGATTTAGATCACATCACCTGTTTCCTGAAATAATGTTCTTGTACTTTTATATGTCTGGAAACAAGTACCTAAATATAACTCAATTGGCTTTCTATTTTAGTGCCAATATTATACGTGAGGCGTTTTTCGTACACGGAAATAAAAAGGGCAACTGGTGGGTTCAACAGAGTTGTCTACACCAATCCTCAGTGTGCTGCTTATAATGCTAAATTTCAAGATGGCAGAGTTGCATTGGTAAAAGAACTGAGAGCTTTGAATGACGATGTCTTCAAGACGGAAGTGCAGCTCCTTGGACGCTTGCACCATCGTCATTTACTAACATTGAGAGGCTTCTCCACGGGACATAAGAGGTTTGATGATTCTTATCTTGACTGCCAATCGAATGAGTATAGTCTTCGCTTCATCTTTGTTTGTCAGATACTTTAATCTAACATGCATAATATGAGGATATCGCTTTCTTTTAGCACCGTATTGTTCATATGGCGCTATACACTGACTTAGGCAGACCCATTGGGGCTCCAAAGTCCATGCAACCATCCGAGTGTCTATGTTGTGGAATGTCAACTTGCATTCACGTGAAGTCTCTACTGTTTGGGCAGAAATGTCGATTATAGTATCGCTTATCCTGATGCAGCATAAAGATGTTTCAAATGGCTAATAATCTTAACACTTTGTCATATATAGTTGTTTTTCGGTGCCTGTCATATTACTTCATGCATGCTCAAATGCAATTAAGTAGAATAAGCCTCTATGACATAGATCTACCATCATATGGGCGGATTATTTGAATAACATATTGGGATACTTTTGTTCTACAAGGATATAGGCTTTAACTTGTTGAAATATTGTAATGTTTTAGAGATATTGTGATTGGGTGAAAGAATTCGAGTATAGGTTTGGAATGAGATAGGTTTTACGGAGTAGATCAAATGGGAAGTCTAACTGTAATAGCCCAAGTCCACCGCTAGCAGATATTGTCCTCTCTGGGCTTTCCCTCAAATTTTTTAAAACGCATTTGCTAAGGAAAGGTTTCCACGCTCTTATAAAAAATGCTTCGTTCTCCTCTTCAACCGATGTGGGATCTCATACAACCGTGAGGAAGAAGAGAGAACCCCAAGTTAAGAACTTTTCAAATGCACAAATAAAAGTTTATCTGATCGAAACATCTCTGCATACGGGAAGCAAAGTTAAAGCAATTTTTATTTCGAATTTGATCACAGCAGTTGCTTTTGACCTGTTCAATATCAACTATTACGTCCATTGATTAGTTGCTGTCGCTTGACATTTCCACATTTCCATTTTTTCCTTTGATTCTAAGCAGATTGCTCGTGTTTGACGAGATTGGCAATGGAAGCTTGAGGGATCATCTTAATGGTATCATCGAGAACTGAGTTATTTGAATGCATAGTTTCGTTTGACATAGATGATTGCATCACAATGGTCCTTCTGTGGCAGATCCTCTCAGGACTCCCTTGAATTGGAGGGCGAGGCTGCAAATAGCCGCAGGTGTGGCTGCTGCACTGGTAAGCTCTCTAAACTTAACGATATTGTTGTCACTTGATATATCATAAGTTAGTTCCCATGACCTCCTCGAATAACATTCAAACCAAAGGGCTTAAATCATCCATAGTTAAATAATCTTTGATGCAGGAATACTTGCTTCTTTTCACCGACCCCCCAATGTGTCACGTCTCCATTTGCTCAAACACTATTATGTTAGATGAAAATTTCACTGCGAAGGTACCAAAATAATATTTGGAGTTTCCTTGCTCGAATTTTGAGAAAAAAAACATGTTAAAATTCTTCCTTTTTACCTGCTCAGATATCTGATGTTGGCTTTCTCTGCTCCCCCGTGAGCAGCGGTGATCATGCAGATGCATCAAAGGCAGATGGTTAGTTTTTCAAATAAAGAACTGGTAGAGATTTGCAGTATCATTCTCCCCAGATTTAAGATTGAGCTTTTCCTTGTCTTCTGATAACTGCTGCAGATTTCATGGATGAGAAATGTGGAAACATAATTTACCAGCTGGGAGTCCTAATCCTGGAGCTCATAACGGGACAATCATCAGATGGGACAAGTGGCGATCTCATCAAATGGATCCAAGGGACAAACTTTGCGAGGTCAATGAACAAGATGATCGACCCTGATCTGGGAAACAGTTTTGACAACAAAGAGGTGAGAAATCTTCTATCAATAGCAAAGCTGTGTGTGAAGTCCAGAGAAAAGCCAAGATTCTCCATTCCACAGATTTTCCGGTATCTGCAGAGTAAAGTAGATGTTACTACCACCTACTAGTATTTTCTTCTTCACGGCTTCATTTGGAAATTTTCTTCTTCATTTTTTATTTTTTCTGTTCCTTTTTTGTTCACCGACTTATTTTCACATCCACGTAAATTAAATTATTTTATTAGGAAAAAAAAATCTATTATTCTATTCCTTCCTGAGTTCATATAAGAAAACATCTTTTTGGAGGTACACCTTGTGAGCCATTCCGGTGAACTCATCGTATTAAATGACATTTGTATACTGTAATAACAAAGGCTACGAGAGGTTGCCACGGCTAATGGTAAGTCAATTCGGAAGACAGTTTTCAAAAATATAAAATTTTAATTTTGATTGTTATCTAATGGGTAAACTGTATATATTTGTTAAGCAAATTATACAATGACCCATTCTGCCACCTGCAAATAACTACTTGAATTTAATTTAGTACAATTTACTTGTTGAATTTGAATTCTCGAACCTGTGTTTTATCTTTCTTTAAATTAATTTAAGAAGCGTTCATTAAATTATTACATAAACTTTAAAAAAATATCTAACCGATTCTTAAATTTTTAATTTCATTCACAATGTGTAAAAAAAATTGAAAGTCTAATTTTCTACCACATATAAAATTTCAAATTTAAATATAATTAATTAATTAATTAAAAAAAGATGTCACACAAAATTGAAAGACTATCCTTGGAACTTAAATTTTTGCAGTAAAATTGTAATAAATTAGCGTAGCTAATGTAAAAAAATACAAAGAGAAAAAAAAACAGTGACATTAATTATTATGGTTAAAAAGAGAGAGAGAAGAGCGCAACTATATTTAGAGGGAGATTTTAAAAAAGGAATACGTATTTTCTTCCCCCCGACACAGATTTGCTGTTGACGGATGTTTTATTATTATTAATAATCCAGATTACTCGATAAGTTACAAAACCACTCGTAAATTATTTTCCAAATCTCCCAAGGATAAAGAGTTTCCACTTCTTTCAATCCCGATTCCTCTGCTTTACATCCGCAAATCTAAAAGGCGTCTGGAAAGCTTCCAATAATGGCGACGGTGAGGGTCTTCGTAACAGTGCCGATGGAGCTTCTGCTCTTGCTAATGGCGCTGATGCTTCACTCTGAAGCTGTGAATACGAACAATGTATACCAACCTTGTGCGGACACCAAGATTCAGAGGTCCGACGGATTCACCTTCGGAATCGCTTTCTCTTCCAGGGACTCATTCTTCTTTAACCAGTCCCATCAGCTCTCGCCGTGTGACCGTCGTCTTTCTCTGGCGTCGCTCAACTCACAGCTTGCTGTTTTCAGACCTCGAGTAGACGAGATCTCCCTTCTCACCATCAATACTTCCGATTTCTTTCCGGTACAAACTCGATCTTGATTTCATGTTTCGGATTATTTCGAATACTCACTCAGATCAGTGTAGTTTCTAATTTGATCGAAGTTTTTATTCCGGTTTTCCTTCCGTTTGTAGACGTTGGTAGAAGTGGGCTATATTCTTCTAGTTTTCACGGGGATTTAGCATAGGGATTCTTGATGTTACTTTATTCTTTGAATCGAGCGGCCATCGTGTAACATCCTTTATTACTTGGTTGTATCTTTCGCAATCTATGAAACAGTGTCTTGTCTCTCAATATCAGATTGCTTGGTATGAGTTTAAAAACTTGTTTGACTAAATGTGTAGATCGATAGTCTACTTTTTCTTCATCCTCGCTTCCTCTCTTGGTTGGTTATAACTTCGTAATATATGGCGCAATGTTTTGTCTCTCAATGTCGGATTACTTGTTATGAATTTAAAATATTGTTTGATGAGACGTGCTCATGGAGACAATTAGATAGTTAGCACCTTCATGTGATTCGTTCTTGCTTCCATCTCTTAGTCGGTTATAAGCTTGCAATCTATGCCACTGTCTCTCAATGACCAATTACTTGGTATGATTATCAGATCTCGTTTGAGGAAATGTGTTCATAGAGGGGACTGGATAAGTTTTTGTACTCTTCACGTCTGTGCTTAGCGGAGCAGTATTCATATGGCATTTATAGAACGATGAACCTTTACAGTTATGTAATGGCCTCTGATTAATCAAATGTTGAATCTGACTTGAATGCATCCCTAACTGATAAAGAAGATTTCCCTGCTTCTTAATGCAACATCACTATAAGTAATAGAAATAGCCATAATTCTTGATGCCTCGCTATTTCCAGGATACCTTTGGTGGTTACATGGTGGCATTTGCTGGAAGAAAGTATGCTGCAAGGTCTCAGCCTGCCTTTGTCGCTAATGGCACATTCATAGTGACGAGTTTCACCCTGGTGAGATTTAAAATCTCTGCAAGTAGATGCTAGAGAAGTTGTGAGTTTTGTTAGAAACAAAACTAAGCTGATGAATTCAGATATTCTAATGAATGAAATCGATTTTGGTGAGAGCAGGTACTTGAATTTCAGAAGGGCAGGCTGCAGAACTTGTACTGGAAGAGAGATGGATGTGCTTCGTGCTCAGGCAAGTCCAGATCTAGTTATGTCTGCCTTAACAATCAGGATTGTGCCATCAGAACATCAAGTTGTAGGAACCGAGGGGGCAATGTGGATTGTAGTCTGGGAATACAGCTGACATTTTCAGGCACAGATAAGCATCTTGCAGCGCTAAACACCTGGTATGAAGTAAAAAACCTTCGACAATATTCCCTCTATAGTGTTTATTCAAATCTCATGGATTCTCTTACTGGCCAGTATAATCGGTTCTTCTAATTAGTTATTCATCATACTCCTCTCAAGGTCTGTCTGTTGGTCTATAACTTCTATACATTTGACTGTTTGTCATGGGCTCCCTGCTTGGCTTTGACATCCATCCTTTTGTGGTCCCCTTTCCTTTGTATGAGACATCCCATGTGAAAAAACTAAATACTACCATTTAACATACACTCCTGCTGCTTTGTTTTGGGAAATGCTTACTGAAATTATTCATTTGGCCTTCAACGTGATTAAGAAGTTTATTTTTGTGTTCTCAAACTTGTACATTTGCTTTATATTTCCTCTTCCTGAGTTGATGACCATCTTTTTCTCTCTGCCATTTTTCAATCTTCAAGTGTATTAAGTTGATTGGTTTCGAAGGCCATCTCAGCTTTCTTCTTCTTCTTCACTAGCCTATTTTGATTTGTATTGAATGTCCTATGAAGATTGAAGAAATAGTGTGGTTTCCTGGTTTAGTTCATTGGTATTGAATGTCCTATGAAGTTGGGTGCCGGCGGCATCTGTTTAGTAAGGAGGTTACTACAAGTTTGCTAAATATAGAAGCTATAGAACTCAGTTTTTGAAGTATACACATAGAACTGCATGCTAACTTTTATAAACTATAAGCTCATAATACTTCCTCGGAACCAAACAAAAATTTAATTCTCATTTAATAAGCCACCACTTTTAGGTTGAATCATCGAACTCTAGAACTATAATTAGAATTATATTTTCAAATAGGGTGGAGTAGTTGATCATATGTATGAGTTGTAACTTTAAAATACATTAGTAAGTTCAGCTGTAGTTCCAAGAAACCTCTAAGCTTCTACAAAATGATTTTTGTATTAATCAGTTTGTAACTTCTCCCACCTTATTTATCTTTTAGTTTGGAGAGAGAAAGATTTGAATTTCCAACATCTTAATAGTATATGTTTAATTTTAATTTGATATGAGCAGAAATACCATCAATCCTACTATACAATCTAATTTAAATAATTTATTTTCATAATGTAATATCTGTCTGGCTTGTTTTGTAACATTCTATGTTAAATATTAAATATTAAATGAAGTTACTTTGATTGTGTTATTCCAACGAACAAGCTTTAAACTATTTGTCAATCCATGAGTATCTCAAATTACGTGCCATTAATTGACTTCCAACTTTTTTTTTCTTCTTGAAGAAGTTTTGAGGAATTGACCTCAACTTTATAATATTGATGTTGACTGATCATAATATGTTTTAATTGTCCTTAGTTATCTATATATCTATATAGGGAGCATTTATTCCACTTATAAAAAATCCTCCTTTGAATAAAAGTAAGGTGGATATTTTTCTTTACAGGGAGACAGTATAGAAATGCGTCTACTAGGGAGAGGTTTTCACACTTTTATAAGGAATGTTTCGTTCCTCTCTCTAATCGATGTGGAATCTCACTGAAATTGATGAATTATTGAAAATATAAAGACTAAAATAAGTTTTAAACGACAAGAAAAAAATACTTTTCCATAAAAAAAAAAAAGCATAATATATATATTTAATACCCTTGTACTTTTTTTTAGCTATGGTTTGATTATTATTATTTTTGGTATGGGAATGTTTTGAGTTGCATAAAAAGCTTTGTTTGTAGGGCAAACAGCTGCCCCCAAACAGAATGGCAAAGATCCACTTTTTCACATCCCTACCACCTTATGTCCCTTTTTCATCACTTTTTTCCCTTCAAATGAACATGACTATATCATCTCTGCTTATTTACAACAACAATATGTCAAATAGAAAGAGTTAAAACAATCAAATTATGGAGATTAAATTGAAAATATTTTAAACTATATAAAGCCAAAAAATATATATATATATATAATTTTTTATGCAACTATCTCGGTACCTACATTTGATGTGACAACTTAAGAACCAAATTAATAATTTATTTATCTTTTAACATTGCTCAAAATGTAAGAGTGCCCAACATTAACATTAATTACTAATGTTTAGGATAAAAAAGAAGAAGGTTTAAACCAAATTACTTTTATCTTTTTGGAAATATAAATTCAAATATTTTATATTCTTATTAAGAAAAACATAAAATTTAATAAATCTTAAAATGGGGAGAATTAAAAATTTAAAATTAATAAATTAAAGTAGTTGAGAAGTAGGATAATAGTAAAATTTTATTAGTACGGAACTTAACCTCCAAAACCATCGCCCAAACGGCCGCGCCAATCTCCGCCGGTATTGTTGTGGCCAATCACAAACCTACGCGCCATCTCCCGCGTCGTCGTCAACACCCGACAAACTTTTGGGAAAAAAGAACCGGTAATCACCGTTTATAGTTAAACCTATATTCCCGGTAAAGCCGGTGGACCTTGTGCCAGTGTTCTACAACGCGCCGCCAGAGCTTAGATCTGACGGCCCAAAACACACTCTCCGTACATACTTAAACGGGCCGTCAAGCTTCAAAGAGTGAAACAACGGCGAGGAAAAAAAAATATATATATATATATATATATATATAAAACGAAAAATAACTCGTCGAAGCGGGATAGAGAGACATTCACTTATCATATCGTATAATTCGATTACATCTAGATACACACATTTTTTTAGAGAGAGATTGGGATTTTTTAGAGAGAGAGAGGGCAGGATTTTGTTTCTGCTCACTTTTTCTTTTCTTTTTTTTTTCTCCCTCAAACTTTGATGTGGGTTTGATCGTTAAGGGGACTTTGAAGATTGTCTTGTACTGCTCTTACTTCTTTTTGAGGGAAATAAGGCACAAAGAGGAAGTGATTTTGGGTAAAGGAAGTTTTTCTTTCTACTGCTGGATTTTTGTGCTCGGAATTTCTTTTTCGTTCTTTGTTAGAATCGGAAAATCGAGGATTTCTGCTAGGGTTTTGGGTATTGTTGTGTTGTGGACAACTGTGGGAAGTCCGGTATTGGACTTCTGTGGCGAATCGAAATGCCTGTTTGGAATTTTGTTTCGTCGGAATTCTAAATCCGATCTCCGAGTTTGTGGTTTCAACTGAAGAGCTGAATAAATGGACGTTGATTCGTCGATGGTTCCGGAGGCCGAACACGATCCGGCGGTGCAAAGTCACAGCACTGTTTCTTCTGCTGCTGGAGTGGATAGAGATCAGCTTAGGGAGCAACCGCAAGCCAGCTGTGGAACTCCGCCGCAGCCTATGTCATCGCCTCAGCAGCAACAGGCCGCCGTGCAGATGCAGCAGACCACGGTTGTTGGGCCAAGGCTCGCGCCTACGTACTCAGTAGTAAACGCAATAATTGAAAAGAAGGAAGATGGTCCGGGTCCGCGGTGTGGCCATACATTGACGGCTGTGGGGTCTGTTGGCGAGGAGGGGACTCCGGGATACATTGGACCGAGATTGATATTGTTTGGTGGCGCCACTGCGCTCGAGGGCAACTCTGCGGCTCCAGGAACTCCATCATCAGCTGGAAGTGCTGGAATCCGTATGTTAATTTTGTTAACTATACTCTTCGATTGTTGAATTTATGTTCGGAGAGGGGTTATGGTGGTGTGCGTTATTTCGTGAAGTGTTTTAAGCTCGCATTACTTCTTGGTGCTGATGGCGTTGGTGGGAGTTACTGCCATTTTGATTGTTCAGTTAAAACCTTCGTTTCACTTGAATCAACCAGACATAATGTATTAATTCCCTAGGAGATTATCGTTTGAAGCAATCTTCATTTTGAATTTCTTTCTTCTGGAACATAAATGTTGTGGTTTCTTGACATTCTAACCAGTCAATGCATTGGGTCGTATGAACAATTCGAAGTCTAACCTTGAGTTCAAACACATCTAGTTGGGAAGTTAAACCCTCCTGTTTTATTAAGGGCATGGGGTTGCTGATTTTGTTTGAATCTCGGATCCAATTTACTGCAATTTCATCGTGTTGTATAATTACTTTGTGATCAATCAAAAAATAAAATGAAAAACTTGTGATCAATAGGGAAGTCATCTTCCCTAATTGTTGGATATTAATTCCTGTTGGCTTATTGTGTTAAATTTATAGTTGAGAAGGATGAATAGAATTAATAATACAAGTTCCCATGTAACTTAGGAATGTTTAGGTGGTTATTTCTTTTAATCTTAGTGAACTTGGCGGTGCAACCAATATGTGATAGCAAATCCATAGTTTACAGAAGAGTTTGCCATGTTAGTGATAGATATACCATGTAAAAACCCTTGATTGTTCAAGGCTGCAATTGCGTGAGTCTGTCCTTTTTTTGAGACAGAACAGCGTGTGTTGCACTTAAGTTGTATTTTTTTTCACCTATACCCAACATTCTGTTGTCTGTACTAGATACTTTAATCTATTGGAACTAGTATGTGGTGCAAGTTTGCTGATCTACTTGTAAAGAATTGAAAATTTTTACTAGGTACAGCTCAAGATATTCAAACTCTTTTTTGGTGTCATAAATTATGTCAGCAGAGCAGACAACTTTAATTCCACTTCAGTTTTGTAAGCTGCAGTTTGATTTCACGGGAGCTAATGTAGAACGACTCTGCACATGGTTTTTGAACTAGAAAAGTTTTTATGTTTACTGCTGTAAATTATGCTTATTTTGTAGTTCCTATGTTGCAGGGCTTGCAGGTGCCACTGCTGATGTGCATTGTTATGACGTTTTAACTAATAAATGGTCCAGGTAAGTTCTAGACTTCATCTCCTCTCGCCCTCAATTCCCCTTATCTTCATCTGCCATTACTTCCTTCATCACATGTCTTGCAGAATTACTCCACTTGGAGAACCGCCTACACCGAGGGCTGCACATGTGGCAACTGCTGTTGGAACTATGGTAGTCATTCAGGTTAGCATTGTGGAATTTCTGATTTAAGTTGTATAATTTACTTGGTCAGGGTTCTGTTAGTTCTTCATTATGCATTTCTTTTCTTTGTTATAATGCAGGGTGGAATTGGACCAGCTGGTTTGTCTGCTGAGGATCTTCATGTTCTTGACCTTACACAGCAGCGCCCACGATGGCATAGGTTAGACTCTGATGATGTGTTTTGTTAATTTTCGGATATTTTTATATGATAGGCCCATATGACTATTTTCCTATAGAGTAGTTGTGCAAGGCCCTGGTCCAGGACCACGTTATGGACATGTAATGGCTCTAGTTGGGCAGAGGTACCTCATGGCGATTGGTGGTAATGATGGTAAGCAAGTCATACTTCTTTGTAATTTTTAATATGTTCATCTAACGCAACCAATGGTTGATTTTTGAGAAAATATCAATTTTTTTTTTTTTTTTAAACTTTTTGTGTATTATTTTACACAACATAAAATTTGGTCTCTGTTTTAGGAAAGCGGCCTTTGGCAGATGTATGGGCACTAGACACTGCTGCTAAACCTTATGAATGGCGTAAGTTGGAACCAGAAGGGGAGGGTCCACCTCCTTGCATGTAAATCCCCTTTCTCTTTGCTTTCTATGTGGTCTTTGTCTTACTTTGTCGTGTGCTTCTGCAACATTTCATAAAATATGATAACAACACAGTAGCTGTATCTCTCGCTTTGTTAATTGAGTTACTTGGAGAAATATGATAACAAAGAAGAATTACTTGAGAAATATGATAACAACACAATAAAATATCACATGTCAACTGTGTCTCTCACTTTGTTACATTCGCTTTGACAATATTTGTGCTGCGGGGTAGAGAAAATAAAGAAAGGCTTTGGTGGTTATTACACCTCAAACTTAATTCCTTATTTTGAGGTTTTGGCGCAAGGTAAATTACAATCATGTTATACAACCAATTTTTTATTCTTCCCAATCATTACTTTTTGGGTGCTTGGAATTGGAAAGTAACTCTTCTTTCGCTAATGCCAAACAAACCACCTCTTGAATGATTAAAAAATCTCATAATTTGAGTTCACCTGTTTTGATATTGTTTGCATTACTTGTTCATATCCTGTAGAACCAATTTTCTGCTTCCAAATATTATGAGTTTCAGCCATTATTTGACACTTCAGATATCACTAGGTATGCAACTGCTAGTGCGCGATCTGATGGTCTTCTTCTTCTATGTGGAGGGAGAGATGCTAATAGTGTGGTAAGTAAAAGAATCATTTTTGCACGTCACCTGACTTTGTTAAATGGTTCAATATGGGATATCCTGTTAGCCGTATGATCCGGACTTGAATAGATCCTTAGCGCTTGTTATAGCTTGCTTTAGTGTCCTTCACATAATCTCAATGGTATTCCTCTTGCCTTGTAATCAAGTTGTCAATTTTAGTTGAATAGTGATTTATGAGGTTGAGTTCTCAGCAACTTTTCCTTGTGGGTGAGTGATTGGAATTGGTATGTTATTACTTGATATCACATTTGTTTAGGAAGTAATTCCTGTTATATGATGGGTCAAGAGAAGATAAACCTAAAATAAAGAAACAGAAGAGAGCAGTCCGTGGGTAGAATAGATAAAAGCATTGACACATGAATAGATAGAAAATCCCGTATTACTCAGTACGTTGGTAAAATATATTAAAGATAAGTATTTACTAGAGATGACTAGATATTACTAATGTAAATCCTAATGTAATCAATCAATATGCATAAATTATGAGATCCCAAAATCATAAAAGTTTTTATTTATTATGAAAAATATTTCAATTGATCTATGATTTAGATCTTATTTCGTTTGTAAAATTAGTTGAGGTTTGGACATATGGAACACTCATGGTTATAATTAAAGAAGTTTGACTGGCTAGATGCTATCAGAAAGGGATAAAATATTTCAGCAGCACATCTTCAGAGTTACATTTACTTTGACATAGAATGTCTCCATTTATTCTGTCTTGAAAGACTCGTATCATTGCGAGGAGTCACGTGTGACATTTGTCTATTTGGTTCTCTGAAGGAAGAAAAGGAAAAAAAAAGAGAAGTCTTTACCTTAGCTAAAGCTATATTATTTTACAATATTTTAAACTTGTATTGAACATGGTTAACGTTCTTCTTTCTACCTATCTCCATTGCCTGCAGCCGCTGGCAAGTGCATATGGACTAGCTAAACACAGAGATGGTCGTTGGGAATGGGCAATTGCTCCTGGTGTCTCACCATCTCCTAGATATCAGCATGCTGCTGTGCGTTCAATCATCTTTAATTTTCCATCTTGCTCTCTCTCTCTCTCTCTCTCTCTCCTCTCTCTCGACCCTTACTATTAAAAAATTTTCTGCACTTCCTCTTGTTTCAGGTATTTGTCAATGCACGACTCCATGTATCTGGAGGGGCCCTTGGAGGTGGGCGCATGGTAGAAGATTCATCAAGTGTGGCAGGTACTAAATCAGTATTACTAAGAGCTATCTTCCCCTTTCGTCAATGTATTCTACTATTCTGTGAGGTTGTTGTTACCCATGCAAAGTATTTTAGCACGAATAGAGGCCTTTATTAATCAACCTAGGTTGGGAAGATTACATGACATAGGGCTCTAAGTTGAGAGGCCAAAGCATCATGAATGGTTGTGTTATCATCACTTCATCTTCATGTGTGAGGATATTTTTTCATAGTACTCAACTGTTCTGCAGATGCAGATGATTGTTGATGCTTGTATCAATTCTTAAATCAGCAAATTTGGACTTGATTAAAAAATGAGTTGCATAGTTACTGCTGTAGTCTTTATTCATTTTTTTATATCTAATTTACTTGCAATATCATCGTGCCTCCTCCTTCATTCCCGCTTGCGTCCCCTCCCCTCATCCTTTGTTGCTGCTGTTGCTTTCGACGTTGCTGTTGCTACTCACAGTCTTCCACCATTGCTGCTGCTTCAGCAGAGGATTTGTTTTTTGTTTTTTGTTTGGAATTTTTACGTCTTCTTCATTTGGGTAGTTTGGATTCTGCTCGGTCTGACCATTTGGG
Source organism: Cucurbita ficifolia (assembly GCA_033971965.1). Lineage (NCBI taxonomy): Eukaryota > Viridiplantae > Streptophyta > Magnoliopsida > Cucurbitales > Cucurbitaceae > Cucurbita > Cucurbita ficifolia. Next base: position 750,833 of record CM066981.1, read on the forward strand.
TTCAGTCCATCAGTTCAGTCTGCCATTTTGCTGCTTCTGTTGGGAATGACACTTCTAGTTATGGGTTTATGGAATTGTTGCATTAAAAACACTTCTAGTTGGGAATGACATTCTCCCAAGAATTCTCTCTTTTGTGATTGTGTCCAAGTACGATCCACAAAATCTTTTACTTTCAGTAGGAGGCTCAAATAGATGCTGAATCTGCTAATGATGTTGTTTCATGGAGAGTTTCTTCATTGCTTAGGTCATTTTTCTGTTCATCTTTGACTTACTGTGCTCAAATGACTTTCATTCCTTTATAACTTAATTGATTTCGGTTAATGTTGACTTAAAAAGAAATTTCTATTCTATTTAAATTGTGTTAGCATTGATTTCTTTCTTTTTCTATTTCATTTTTTGTAGTTGTTCTGGCCCTTCAAGTACCTACTGTTTTTGCCTTTTTCTCTACCTTAACATGATTATTTATGTGTGTTTCTTCTAATCCTTGGATCTCTATCCTTGGGAAGTCTTACAAAGTTCTCACTTTACTCTGTTTACAGTGTTGGATACTGCAGCTGGTGTCTGGTGTGACATAAAATCTGTTGTTACCTCTCCCAGGACAGGGAGATATAGTGCTGATGCAGCAGGTGGTGATGCTTCTGTGGAATTAACTAGGCGTTGCAGGCATGCAGCCGCTGCTGTTGGTGACCTAATTTTCATTTATGGTGGTTTACGCGGCGGTGAGTCATAAAAGTCCACTTGCATTACAAATTCTTCTTGTTTTTCAGATAGATAATAAAGAAGGGTTTGGTAGAAAGATGGATGGTATATCCAGAGAAGATATGATGAAAAAACTAGCATTGTAGTGTTTCAACCTAAGGGGAAACACCTTTATTTTGTTATTTTTAAATGAAGATAAGATTGGATTACCCAAGGCACCAAAGTTGCCAATAAGCTTCACTTTCCTTGTACAAAATTTATTACAGTAGAATACCCCGTTTAAAAGAAAAAGCCACTTAATTGTATTGCAGTGAGGCAAAACATGCTATCAGGGATCTAAGTGTCTCCTGATCCGACTTTAATATTTTACATTTTCATGTATATGGAAATCTTAATTCAATAATTTTCTAGTTGTGCATTTTTTCACAAGGGTTCATTACCGACACAAAGTGGATTATAAAGTAATTATGATGAATCATAGCGGCAAGAGTAGATTTGGTATCCAATGGGCGACATGATCTAGCTACCCAGACAATCTGGGAACATGCATCATTATGAGTTGACTTGTTGCATATCCAATGATGCTGAGATTACTTATGCAATTCTGGATTTGGGTGCAAAAACTGTTAGGAGTGTGTTATTCTAACAAAGTGTACATCTTTTTGCTATTTTTCATGTCAATGAAGTACATAGAAACAGTAGTCTTCTGAATGTCTGAAGAGCTGAACTTCTTATACTAGTATAGTATTTTGTTCATGAGTTTTGACAGAGCATCTGTACCTCAGAATTCATAATACATGGCATGGTAATATTTTTCATGTATCCCACAGGTGTTTTGTTAGATGACCTTCTAGTTGCTGAAGATATGGCTGCTGCTGAAACAACAAGTGCAGCTTCACATGCAGCAGCAGTAGCTGCTGCATCTATTCAACCTGGGCGGTTACCACCCAGGTACGGATTCACTGATGAAAGAGCTAGACAAACGATGCCAGAAGCTGCTCCTGATGGTTCAGTGGTGCTGGGAAATCCTGTTGCTCCCCCCGTGAATGGTGACATGCACACTGATATAAGCACTGAAAATGCAATGCTTCAAGGACAACGGTTAGTAAATTTTCTACAGGCTAGATTCTCAATTCTCAACATGTATTGCAATGTCTTTACTCAGAATCCTGGAACTGGATGTACAATAATACTCTGCAGGCGAATGAGTAAAGGTGTTGAATATTTGGTTGAGGCATCAGCCGCAGAAGCTGAGGCTATCAGTGCTACATTTGCTGCAGCTAAGGCAAGGCAAGTCAATGGGGAAGTTGAACTACCTGACAGGGATCGAGGGGCTGAGGCTACTCCAAGTGGGAAACAGATTTCTAGCTTGATAAAGCCTGATTCTACTGGATCAAATAACATTGCTCCTGCTGGAGTTCGGCTGCATCATAGAGCTGTTAGTATATCTTACAATTACTACTCTGGATGTTTGGCGGGTTCTTCATTATTATTACTTTAATATATGTGTGTGTCTGTATAAGTGGTTTGTGAACTAAAAATGCTGTGCTATATTTTAACCCTTTCACCATTAGGTGGTTGTTGCTGCTGAGACTGGTGGAGCTCTAGGTGGCATGGTGAGGCAACTTTCAATTGATCAGTTTGAAAATGAAGGTCGGAGGGTGAGCTATGGGACTCCCGAGAACGCAACTGCAGCAAGGAAACTATTAGACCGTCAGATGTCCATCAACAGCGTGCCCAAGAAGGTATTCAAGGATCAGCTCATTATAATTTAGGTCCTATTAAAGTTATGCAGAATTATTCTGTGTTGAGTGTTCATTATAGCCACAGTGAGGCATTGAATATCTTCCAAGCATATTTGCTATAAGTTTATGGTGAATTCTGCTCTGATATGTGAATTTTTTGTGCCACTTGTTTCTCTATTTTATCTTAAACACAAGACAATTTAGAAAACCTTCAGAATTTTAATTACTTGTCAATCGCTCATTCTCCTTGATAAGCTTTGCCAGGTCACCACTGGATAGTTGAAGTCGATTATCTCTCCTTCCTTTTATGAAACATTCTTCTGTGATTATCAACTTTCTCTGGTTTGCGTAAGAGTAGTGCTAGAGCTCTCTGGAATGATGCAGAATGGGCAATAAAAAACAACTTATTCCCGAGCATATGGGTATCGCTTCCCCCTCCAGAGATAACTAGTTTCTGTGTCTTCCAACAACATTTTCTTTTTGGCACAATCCTAACTCTTTTCCATTTTCTTCTTAGATGTTAGTCTTCAGTGTGGATATTTTGATTTCAATCTAAAGCAATATTTTAAAAGGCGTTGAAGTCTTCTTCCTTTTTTTTTTCTTTTTTTTTTTAACGATGCTAATAATGACCTTTAAAAAACTCAAGTTAGAAATTGATAGATGGGATCTCTCTCTTTTTGTATCTTTTACATAATCAATAATGATTTTCTCCTTGTCTTTCTAATTTAAATCCATGGCTTACGCTTTATACTATCTTGAGGGCCATGCCAACTTTGGCCTTTAGTTGAAGGAGGCAGATCAGATGACACTTTCACTTAATTGCCAATGTTCCATTATGCATTTTTTTTCTTGATTCCCGTTATCCTTTTGGTTTGATATAGTATGCTTTCTTCTTTTATCTTTTTCAGGTGATAGCACACCTTCTAAAGCCTCGTGGTTGGAAACCTCCTGTTCGCCGGCAATTTTTCTTAGACTGCAATGAAATAGCCGATCTTTGTGATAGTGCTGAAAAAATATTTTCAAGTGAACCTAGCGTTCTACAGCTTAGAGCTCCCATAAAAATATTTGGTGATCTACACGGTCAATTTGGGGACCTTATGCGACTCTTTGATGAGTATGGTGCACCTTCAACTGCTGGAGATATTGCGTAAGTAAAGGATTGTTTGGAATATTTGGTCTATGAAAGACAAACATGAATCTTCAATTATCCTTTTTTCAATCTATTTTCGTAATATCTCTTGATGAACAACTGTCAGATATATCGATTATCTCTTCTTAGGAGATTATGTTGACAGAGGTCAACACAGCCTTGAAACTATCACCCTCCTACTTGCTTTGAAGGTACTTGAGTGATGTCGCTTATGTTAGTTGAATACCAATCTGTGACATACCGTGCCTTTATAGGCTGATTTTGTATACACTTACTGCAGGTTGAGTATCAGCAGAATGTACATTTGATTCGCGGGAACCATGAAGCTGCAGATATTAATGCTCTTTTTGGCTTCCGGATTGAGTGTATCGAGCGGATGGTATTATTACGGATGCATACGAACTATCTTCTTTTCAATTAAAACTATCACCCATATATATTTGTTCCATTATATAAACTGGTTATAGCGACTCATTTCATTTCTTATGGAACAGGGAGAGAGGGATGGAATTTGGGCATGGCATAGGATTAATCGATTATTTAACTGGCTTCCTCTAGCAGCTTTAATTGAAAAGAAGATAGTTTGTATGCATGGTGGTATCGGTCGGTCAATAAATCATGTGGAGCAGATTGAGAATATTCAGCGTCCAATTACAATGGAAGCAGGTTCAATTGTCCTTATGGATTTGTTGTGGTTAGTGCATATCTCTACAGTTGTTTTCAACTCTTTTGACTAGCTGAGTAATGATCTAATTCATTATCTAGTATGCTGTTCTGTTAACACTTAATCACCACAATATACTTGTTTCATATATTAATGTGAAATTCTACAGGTCTGATCCTACAGAAAATGACAGTGTGGAAGGACTACGGCCAAATGCTAGAGGTCCGGGTTTAGTTACTTTTGGGGTGAGTGTGCAATTTGCTCAACCTTCTGTCATAGATAGTTCACATAGTTTCTGCTTGCTACTTGGTGCATTTGCTTCTCTGCTTTACTAACACCCGAACTTCGGGAAAAAAAAATCATGTCTCAGACAACATCGATGCTTTCTTAATATGGAGGAAACTGATCTAACTACTGGTTGAAGATTGAGATTTTGATGCAAAACTTGTATGATAATGGGGTTTAATGAAATAATGCCTCAAGCCTAGCTCAAGCTTTCTAATATTTTGAAATTAAAACTTTGCATTTCATTTAGAAATTGAAAAGTAACAAAGGTTCAAGAGAACAAAACAAAGAATTGTACTACTCGCCCAACACAAACCATACAAAACCCGACTACAAGCTGCTCACCATTCCCTATTTAATATACGTACATATATATAAATACAAGCCGCAAATAGCTTCTTAATGTTTATTATTAACAACGCATCTGTTTCACCACGGTGTGGAACTCTGTTTTTTTTTTTTTTTTTTTAACAAATGTTGATTGAATCACTTTTTTAAGTACAATCAATGAATTGGCCATTACTGTAAAATGCTCATATGGAATTGTTGTTGCTGCAGCCTGATCGTGTCATGGAATTTTGCAACAATAATGACCTTCAACTGATAGTTCGCGCCCATGAATGTGTCATGGATGGTTTTGAACGTTTCGCTCAAGGGCATTTGATTACACTTTTCTCGGCCACAAATTACTGCGGTATTCTTCTTGCTTGATCTTATTTCTGGGATATGGAATATTTTTGCTGATCCTACAATTTCGGTTCTTCCATACAGGCACTGCAAATAATGCTGGAGCTATTTTAGTTCTTGGACGAGATCTTGTTGTTGTTCCAAAGCTAATTCACCCTTTGCCACCTGCAATGACTTCCCCAGAGACATCACCAGAACGTCATTTAGAAGATACGTGGATGCAGGTGAAGCTGATATATACATTCACAATGAATTTTCTTTCCTTAAGTTTGCATGTCAACAATACTGATTCCCCTATATTGTTATTCTATGAGATCAGGAGCTGAATGCCAACAGACCTCCAACACCAACTAGAGGCCGCCCTCAAGTAGCCAATGACCGGGGCTCCCTTGCATGGATATAGCACATTGTTTGACACGTCACTTAATTTATATCGAGTCTTGCCTCGTGCTACTACCACTATGGCAGTTCTGGTGTCATGTATAGAACACACGCCCCGTCTCCGAGTACCAGAACTTGTGATCGTTGTTCGAATGGATATACGAAGAAGGCTGGAGTTCCAACATTCACACACCTTCAATAAGCCATCAAATGGATTGTATAGGTTCGAGAATCAGTTTGCTGGTGGCAGTGATGTTTAGAATGTTTGATGCGCTACAAGATGTATTATCGATGCTTGTACCATTCAATATCGGGTCTCGAGCACCGGTGGTAGATGGTTTGGGGTCTTTTTTTTTTTGCTGCTTCTATAGGTATTACCATTTACCAATGGTAATTCTTCAATTTTTTTGGTCTCTATTATTTTTCCCCTTTTTAGTGGACAGATTTGAATTTAAAGATATGGTGGTGGGGTGTGATTTGTTAGTGAAGGTAAAACGTCTATGTGATTGGCCTTTGTAAAATAGAGGTTGTTGCTTTGTTTCTTTGTACAATGTAATTGTGTGGAGACGACGGAACTTGTTAATTTCTCATGTCAAGAGCTACCAAGTTTTGATTAGTGAATGCCATTTTCATTTTTTTTTTTTTTTAATTTTTATATTTGATCTTTTTTTTTTCAACTTTTGTTCATGTATATTGGTTTATATACTTTTCACCAAAGTATTGAAAAGGGCTTAAAGAAAGAATTTGTCAAATCAATTTTGATTTTGTTGCGTTTTCTGTCAACATTTTCAAAATTTGGAGTGCCCACCTTAACAAAAGCATTGTCTTTTCATATTTTCTTTTCGGTGATAATATCAATGGTAGATATGTATTGATATGATTGTAACCTAGGATTTTTGAAAGATTTAAATTTTTAGATACTTATTACAATAAATATGTAATTATTGGAATTGTGAAGGCCATGAATCCAAAGGGAAAACCTTAAAGGTAAGAACAGAGTGGAAAACAGAGTGGAAGCATATTGAAACCCCGTTGGTTAGATAATAGCGAAGCCAAAAAATAGTAAGAACAGACGGGACAGGACAGGACAGTCCAGTGGGTCAAAGATCGGCCTCTGATTTTGTTCAGCTTTGAGAGATCGCCGACACTTTTAAATGGGATCGTAATGTACACTATTTTCGTTTCTTTTCTTTTCCTTAGATTTTTCTAATTTCTAATTGCTAATTTCAGATAATTCTCTATCGTCTTCTTCGATAGCCTCTCTGTTATTGCTTTTCTGGGTGAGTAGGAAAGAAATGGCTGAGATTTAACAATTCAGAATTAATATGTATAGAAATTAGGGTATGGGTTTTTCCGGTCAACGGCGGTGGTGGCTTAGGTGGTGGCAATGCAGCAGGGCTCCCGGAGAAGAACAGACCTTCTGGGAACTTTACATCCATTCGTCAATGGAACCAAATAGTTTAGAATTTGCTGTTTCTCATCCGCCATTTGATTGTTTGAAGAGATAAATTTGCGGGTTATGCTCTGGATGGGTTGAATTTGTTGTTGGCTCTTTAGGTTCTGAATTCCGGCCGATTTTCCGGTTGGTTTCGATCGCCAGTAGTACTCGTATGCATTCAGAGATGTCGCTGCTGTCGCCGCCGTGAGCGACGGAGGACGCGGTGGAAGTGACTGTGATAGTGGGGTTAGTGCCTCTGGAACATCTTTTTCCTTTGGCCATGCCGGATTCCGATTGCTGAATCCATTTGGCTTCTTCATCATCATTGCTAATCGATGGAAGTTCATAACAGAGCTCGACAATCTCGCAGCCTCATCCATCGGGATTTCCGATTCCTCGGCTTCCAAATCGTCTCTCTCTTCGACAATTTTCGATTCTTTAACCAATAAATTCGCCGGAGTTGTAACAAAAGAGAGAACGAGACGGCCATCTCGGCGATCGGCGCGGAAGTTCTTCTTTGAAGGAACAGAGACGGCGTCGAGAATTAACCGCCCATTTTCCCGGCGGGACTGAATGCAGACGGAGGCGCCATCGGGGGAACAGAGAGAAGAAATCGGCGGCGGAAAAGACCTCGGCGGCGATTTCTTGCGACCGAATTTGATGGGCTTTCGTTGAAATGTCTGTATGTGGGGGTACTCTGTTTCCGTCATATCTCCGTCGAAGCCATCGGAGCCAGTCTCGGATCCAAGGCTCTCAGTGCAAATTAGAAGACTGTTTTCACTGAGAGAGTGAACGGATTTTTGGAGAAGAGGATGAACATAAGGAACAACAGGCGATTTGGGAGCAGATTTCTGAAACAGAATTGATTTCCAGGAATCATCATTATCATTCCCCTGTTTTTGATACTCTGTTCTGTTCTTCCTCTGTTCTTCATGAACAGAGCCCCAAAACCCAATGGTTTCGTCACAGTCCTGTTCGTCTTCGGAAGAAGAAGAAGAAGAAGAATAAGGAGGAAGAGAGAATGCCAGGGAAGAAGCAACCTTCTTGATGGCGGAGAAGCACTTGGAGGAGGACATGTCGGCGGAGAGGGTTCTTCTCAGGGAAGGCGGTGGAAGTGTGGGGAATTGGAGATCCGACGAAGGGAGAGCGGTGAGGATGCCCTGTTTTTGAAGGGTTTTGTAGTCATGGAACAGAGTCTTCATAACTGGAACAGAGTCCGAAGAAGAAGAAGAAGAAGAAGAAGAAGAGAATTGAATGAAGGCTGAAGCTGATGGGGCTTAGCAGAAAAAGAGGGGAAGGGTAAGAGGGTATTTGTAGGGAATGAAAACGCAATCAACTCAGCTTTGGAAATGGGAAATGGAACCATGTCCCTCCGGTGGGGCCATGCCCTTACGCCACCATGGAAACCTCCACCATTCTATTTCTATTTCTATCTTTTTTTCTTTTTTTTTCTTTTTTTTCTTTAGTTTAATGGAATTAAATTCCACCTCCAACTTTTTTATTTAAACCAATAATATTACAAGCGAAGAAAAATAATAATTATTATTATGTAATGAAAACCTTACTTAAAACCTTCACGTGGAGAGGTTTTGTTGGAATATGATCCCTACCAAACACAAACTTTTGTGCAAGAATTTTTGTGAATGTCCCACGTTGTCCTTTCGGTGGAAAGGAAGCTTGAGTTGTGCTCCATGTCATGATCGGCAATGTGATTGTGTCCCGAAAAAGTCATTGAAGACGATGACTAATTTAAGTGGGGGAGGACGTCACAACTATACTATGAAAAGAGTAGGTTGTGACCCTCATGTTAGATCAGCAAAGTGGCAATCCTTAAGAGGTGCCCAATTAGCCATGTAAGATTCAATGTAGAAGAATGTCATGATGCGATCAACGAGGACGGTACATCATCCAACACACCATATAACGTGTGCATCGAAGAGGCAATGCGGCATAAACAAGATAGGAACAACGAATAGACACGAATACACAAGATAGGCTTGTTCAAGGGCCGAGTAGGGTCCTAGGCCTTAACCTCGAAATTCAGGGTTCCAAAGGGAATTTGGACATGTCGTTCTGGAATTAGTTCCCAATGAATTCATTTGAGCAAGCCTAGATGCTCAATGTGTTTCAAGACATGAGACGGCATCACGATGCATGGATCATGTTGTTGGGAAATGAGATGACAATGGGATGCGACATTATTGTGTCGCAACAATTGAACATGCACACACGAATAGTGGATGTGGCCGAACAAGCTTAGATGCGACACTTATTCTCGCCTTTGAGTAAGTCAACTAACCAAATTTGAATCACCATGGGGCACGAACGATATATGCTCAAACCTCCAATATCGCTCTTAGAAAACAACTTATAAAAAAACATAGTCAAAGAAGGTTGTAAAAAACAATAACAACATCGATAACATATAATCTAGGTAGAAGTAGTTTAGAATAATACATCTTGAACAAGCACGATGGTGACCGTGGATGTCGAGATTTGGGGTGGTGGGCATGCATAATGCACAATGGCTCATTGGTTAATGTGATTGGAAGGATTAATGTGGGCTACCTACGTTCGTGCTTCATGCATACTGAATACAATAAAGGTTGACTTCATCCATTTCACCTTATAAATACAATGTACATTCTTTCCTTATTTTATTTCATTATTAATTAAGTTACAATTTTTAGGAAATGGATAACGGTTGAAGATGAAGCTTGCAATTGGACCCGTTTTAATATTACAAACAATCCAGTGGGGTTTGCCGCAAACCAAGGAAGACACAGAAACCGTCGCAGATCAGACGCTCCTTTTACCCAACCAACTAAATCCACTGCAACATGCATAATTATTTCCATTTCTTTTTTTATTATATTTTTTTAATATTTTATTCTCTTTCCTCGTATAAAAATATTTTTTTTATTTTTAATTAATAACATGTAAGCGAGAACAAAAATATTAGTTAAATAAAGCATAATTAAAAAAAAACACTCCCCACTACATAAAAAAGTAGAATATAATTAATGTTTTGTCTGATTGTTAAGTCAACTTAATTAATTAATTAATTCAAACTTATATACTAATATTAATTTGTGTGGAGTATAATTAGAACGCACTACAACTGGATGAATTGATTCAAAGTAATTGACCGAAGGAATCCATAATAATAATAATAATTATTATTTCTTTATCGGTATAATTTTTAGAAAAAAAGGAATTATGCGATGGTCCAAATGGGGCATTTGAAGAATATGTGCATAAAAAGTGCAAGCTTGTGGCTTTAATTGCTGCGATGGGCGGCAGCAGCAGCAGGCAACCACCAATGGACGCCTGTGGATTGCACTATCTTTATCCTAATCACTAATCACTAATCACCTCTATTTACTTTACCTAATCACTCTAAATTCCTTAATTAACATTATTTTATCATGTTTTCTCCCTTCTTTATAAAGCTCGGAAATGGATTAATGTATGATTACTGTTGACTAATTCTGTTTAAACTTTAATATAGTTTTTAGGAGAGGCTAATTTTATGCTTTCCCTATGAATAAATGGGGGTTTTTTTTTTAAAATTTTAAAAAATAAATAAAAGAAAAGAAAAAGGAGTATATGGTTCTGTGTATGATTCCCACTTGTAGAGACACAAATATAAATAAGCAAAAAAAAATGTAGTTCACAGCCTTACCAATATTAGAAAAATATTTGTGTATAAAGCTTAACTGACGACGTAATGGGCATGCAAAAGGACGAAACTGACCCTACCACCTTTTGACCTAATTTGAATTCCTAAATACCAACGCTTAAAATCATACTCAAATTTTGTAGTATGAAAGAAGGGTGTGTTGTTACTTTTTTTCATTTGAAAAAAATAATTTCATAATTAACGGTAATTTCCCAAGAAGTTAGGGTTGTAATTATATTGTTAGGGGGCCCTAAACTCGAGGAAATTAAAAGGGAACGACAATTTGGTAAAAAAATTGACGGACGTCAGCAAAAGCGATGGGACCGATGCTGGTTTCTGACAAAGAAACTTTCCAGGAAAATTAAAAAAAGAAAAAAAAAAGAAGAAAAGAAATGGAAGAGGATGCTCGACCAACAAAGCGTATAATATTAATTTAATTATTTTGCTTTTAAATAAAAAGGGGCTTGTGATTATTCCCATTTCCATCATAAACCCTTCTGCTTTCATTATTGCATTGATTGGACGTTACATTATAAACATGGAATGAAACCAAACAAATGCCAAATACCGAGAATATTATTTTTCCAATTCTTATTTCTACGAATCAGCCTTCGCCACGTGTACGACTCATTTTTGCGCGAATATCTGGTCTAAGGCCAAGAGTATGGATAATGGCCTGGTTCGGGTGGTCCAGGCCCTTTTAGCTGAGCCCACCATGATGGCGAGGCCTCCGCTCCGGTCTGAATACCTTTCAGCCTTTTCTTTTTTTTTTTTGGACAGTCACAGCCACGTGGATACTGCAACGATAAAATCGTCCTTCAATTCTAATTCTTAGCTACTTCGTAGGAATACGGAAATTCCACGTGGAAATATAGAAATAAATAAAAGTAAAGCTGTCGTGTCTCTGTCCAATTCGAGATCTTCACAATCTTCTCCACCAAATTGGATGCCACTGCCCTTCGTCCGTACTCTAAAAAAAAGAATAACTTATTATTATTATTTTTTATTTGAAATAAGACTGATTAGCATATATTCTTTTATTATATTTGAAACTGGAAATGAATAAGATTTTGTTGGGGGAGGGAAAGGGAATGGATGCGGTGTGTGAGGAGAAAAAACATCCGACCAACAATGTTAGATAGGGCGAAGAAAGACAGAAAAAAGGACAAAATGTCTGACCCAAAATCCAACCAAATCTTGGGAGGGAAAATCACTTTTCTTTAAAGCTACGGCGTCTTAATTTGATTAGAAATAAAGATGGAGGAGGTCCAGCCCGGGGTCTCGACCGGTGTCATGGATTCCGAGTGGTCCGCTCCTTGTCCGCCGACCGCCCTCCTTTAAACGTGGCCAGGCTCCAATGTCTTCACAGATGAGACACCACTTTGTTGTTGGGCCCGTTTCTAAATTTCGGTCCGGCCCATTTTACAATTCCCAGAGATCTATATAGCCCGTTTCCCTATTTTGTTGTCGGGCCCGTTTCTAAATTTTGGGCCGGCCCATTTTACAATTGCGAGAGATCTACGGCCCAGATCTGGACAGTGATTTGGGATAAATAAAGAAAGGGCATAATTGGAAATGGAACAGAATTTTATTGTCTTATTTATTTAATTTTTATTGGACAGATTTGCAGCTGAGTTGTATTGTGATTGCTGGTAGATCTGGGCGCCGCCTCACCTGTTTCGTATTTAAAAACAAGGCTTCAAAGAAATTTCCTCTCCATTTCTCACTTCTCTGACCACATTTAAATTTCCCTCATTTTTCGTCCTTTTTCTTTCGTCTAAATTATATATATATATATATATATATATCCCCAAAAAGGGTCTTTTTATTTGTGTGTAAATAATTGAGTGAAGTTCTTTTCATTCACAATTTTTCTTTCCCAATTTGCTTTCTCTTTTTATTATATGATATATATACAAAAAAATGAATTTTAAACAATATATAACATAAATACATGTTATAATTTTTTTTTATTAGATAGTATAAATTTAATATGCCGCCTAAAAAAATTATTAGACATTCTAATTTAGATAAGGATATGGCGTTGACGGGAACAACGAATAATAAGAGGGTAGCTTTTTTTTTTACTAAAGTCATATTCACATCTTCATTAATTATTTAATAAAAGCGTTAATTTATAGGCGAAGTTGAATAATTTTAAAAAATTTAGGGACTTAATCGGAGGTAGGCAAAGTAATTTACTTTCATATGCATTAAAAATGGGAATAATTAATGAATTGACTTTGAATTTTTGAATAAGAGTGTGAAAGCTGAGGACCGACAACCGGGACCTAAATTAATTTCTTAATTTTAAAATTTATAAGTCAATTAATTATTTGAGTTTCAGAAATGAGAAAATGGCTGTGGACTGTCCACGTAGACAGCACACTATTTATTCAACTCTTTACTCAACCATATTAATTCTCATTAAATCGTTTACTTCTCTAATATTTCCAAAATAATCATAAAATAATAATAATAATTGTTTTCTGTGACTTCTTTGGCCCGTCATCCCTCTCGCTGATTTTTTTTTTTTTGAAAAAAAAAATAATAAAATAATATATTGTTTATTTATTTTATGCGTATTAATTAGAAATAGGAAATTAGAAAATGTTTTTATTTCTTTTTAAAATACTAATTGTCAAATCTGAATGATGGTTGGCAAAGTTAAAACGATATTAGATAAATAACGATGAACTTAATTCAAATAAAGTACGTAATTATTATATAAAGAGATGGGATTGACTTGAGTTTTTCGAGTATTTTATTTAAAAATGATTCTATTTGTTTAGGCATTGAATTTCATAATTTATTGTCTAAATACCAAATCGTAATTAATTTATACAAATACCGATGTGTAGCCATTTTCGTTGACCCAATGAATGCGAATATTTCGGATTAGATAAACGTGGATTTATGGAATTAAATGCATGAGCCATGAAATGCGTGGGTGAATTATAACCCCACCAGGGGCGGTTGGCGCCAGCCATGCTCCTTCGGACATCGTTTTTGACAATACTTTTTTATTATTTATCTCCCATCACTGTTACTAAAAAAAATTAAATACTTTATAATTTACTCGATACTTTATAAAAATTAAATATTTAGGAGGTCGACGAGACCATATATAATGGATTAAATCAGACAATATGTACCCATAGATTGGATTTATGTTGTTAAATTGAATTACACAGGAGAGGAATTTTATGGGTTTAAGGATATGGTTAAGCAGTTTTTGGTTGTTCCAACATGTTGGGAAAGGGTGAAGTTTGTCTTTATTATTGCTTTAATCTAATCCTATTTTTACCCAAATTTCCGTGTGTTGACTTTACATCTCAGTGTCTCGAATTTCCGTGTGTTGACTTTATCGTTATCATCAACTTGGGCTAAGCCAATTGCCAACACTTTCTCCTCATTTAAATCCCTCTCTCCTTTTTCAAAGCTACGAATTCCGACGAACCCTTCAAAAAAAAATTCAAACTTTTCATCACTTCCAACGCCAAAACCCATCTTTTTATTCAATCCCTTCCTCCTTTGAGCTTTCTTGTTAGAAAAAAATGAGAATGGAAGAAGACGGCGGCGGCGATCTTGAAGTCCCCTCCTATTTCCTCTGCCCAATTTCCCTCCAATTGATGAGAGATCCGGTGACCATCTCCACCGGCATCACCTACGACCGATCCAACATCGAGAAATGGCTCTTCTCATGCAACAAGAGAACTTGCCCCATCACAAAACAAGCCTTGTCCGATCCCGATTTGCTAACCCCAAACCACACCCTTCGCCGTTTGATCCAAGCTTGGTGCACCCTCAACGCCTCTCATGGAGTTGAACGAATTCCAACCCCTAAGTCACCCATTGACAAAACCCATGTCGCCAAGATCCTCAAACAGGCCAAGAACTTCCCCAATTCTAACCACAAGTGCCTCCTTGCACTCAAAGCTATTGCCTTGGAGAGTGAAAGAAATTGCACCCTTGTGGCTCAATCCGATGGAGCTTTTGAGTTTCTAGCCGCTGTTATTAAGAGTGGTGGTGATAAGAACATTGGGTCCATTGAATTGGCGGTGGAAATTCTCTTCCACATCAAATCCTCCGACACCCATCTCAAGAATCTCGTAAATGGCGATGGTAACTTCATAAACTCTCTTACTTTTGTCCTCCAAAATGGGAATTACCAATCTAGAGCCTATGCCATAATGTTGCTCAAATCAAGCTTGGAACTTGCTGATCCAATTCGGTTGATGAGCATTGAGAGGGAACTTCTTAGTGAAATTGTGCGCGTTATACATGATCACATATCTCACCAAGCCTCCAAATCGGCATTGAAGGTTCTAGCCGAGGTGTGCCCTTGGGGGAGGAACCGTGTGAAAGCGGTCGAGGGAGGGGCAGTCGGCGTGTTGGTGGAATTGCTTTTGAACTCGACCGAGAGGCGGTGGTCGGAGATAGGGCTTGTGATATTGGATCAGCTATGTGGGTGCGCGGAGGGGCGAGAGAAGCTGATGGAACACGGTGCTGGTGTTGCGATCGTGTCGAAGAAAATACTTAGGGTTTCAGCAATGGCAAGCGATCGAGCGGTGAGGTTATTGTCATCCATATGTCGATTTTCACCGTCGAAAAAGATAGTTCAAGAAATGTTGGAGGTTGGAGTAGTAGCGAAACTGTGTTTGGTGTTGCAAATGGATTGTAGCTCGAAGACGAGAGAAAAGGCAAGGGATATACTGAAGTTGCATTCAAGGGTTTGGAGTAACTCTTCTTGTATTCCGCCACATTTGGCATCCGCTTATCCATCATCATCGTCTTGATACTTCTTATTCTTCTTCGTCGTCCTCCTCCTCCTCCTCCTCGTCCTCTTGTAGAAACATTCAAAACATACATTATTTATGTGAGCAAAAGTTGCTTGCAATTCAAAAGAATGGTATACGATTTTCGGTTTTGTTGGTATAATTGTTTTGAATTTCAAAACTTTTTACTTAAATTAAAGAGCTCTAATTATATAAATTGAAATAATATAATTTGCTTATGGTAAATGATTTAGTTTGAATTTTATTTAAACTTAGTTATATATACATCGAAGAATGGGCCGGCCCAATTTTGATAAATCACTCAAGTCCAATCAAGCCCAATGTCTCGGCCCAACTTTTGATCCACGAAGAAACTGTGGATCCAACTTGGCTACAACCTAATAAGCTTTAATAAATAAATAATATATATTTTATGTCGGTTGAATTATGTCTACTGTGAGATCCCACATTGGTTGGAGAAGGGAACGAAACATTCTTTATAAAGGTGTGGAAATCTGTCTCTAATAGACACGTTTTTTAAGTCGTGAGGCTGATGATGATACGTAACAAGCTAAACTAGACAATATCTGTGAGCAGTGGACTTGAGTTGTTAGATCGATAAGATTCGAACACAATTCAATTTAAATGGTTTGAAAATAAGAGGGTTTAGAGTTGGAGTGATGTTATGAAGAAAGGAAAGGAGGTGACCCTCCTCCATGTGAGGATGTACTTGAGAAAGAAGGCAAGGGAACAAAGGAAGCCCACAATATTCAATGGGAAGAAGCTGTCACCCTCACCAAATTCAATCTCTTTTTCTTTCTATTATTAATTTGGTTCCAACGTATTATCATTCCATAATTACATTATTATCCCTTTAATCACCCTACTAATAATGCTTTATGTCGGCTTTCCCATAATCTAATATCAGTTTGAAATCACAAATTTTCACAATGGTATGATATTATTAATTCTCAGTGTAAGTATGAGATCCCACATCGATTGGAGAAGGAAACGATGCATTTTAAAATTATTTGGCTGACGAACGACGATACGACAATATCTACTATTGGTGACCTAATACTGTTACAGTAGTCTATCATGATTTTACTTTTTGGTTTTCTTAGGAGGTCTCGTAACAATTAATATGATATTCCTTTGCTTATAAATTCATAATATTCCCTTAATTAGCTAACTCGGGATTCCTTCCAACAATTCTCAACAACTCCTACTCCATCTTCCTTTAATTAACAAACCCGACAAACTCCTTTTCATTATCATTCTCTTTATTTCCTTTTTCATATTTTCTAAAATTTAAAAAAAAATAAAATAAAAATGTGAATGAAGGATGACCCACTCACCCCACCCCGGTGGTATGCCGTTCATATCAAACCATCTATAAATATAAATGACACATTGTCTTACCAAAATGTTTCTTCAATTATGTCAATACGTAGACGGCCTCTAAATATGACATCAAAATCATATACAATAGTTTCATGAAGTATTATATATATATATATATATATATATATATATATTCGTACCTTGTATTGTTTAGGGTTTACATCATATGAGTTAATTCAAGCATGGACATGCATGGTTTCATAGTCTTGGTTTTTGTCGATCCCTTTCCTTAAAAGAAACGAAGTAGTAAAAACAATGAAGTAAATGGTTTTCCACACTAATATTTGTTCTTCAAATCTACTTAATTATTGGTGGAAATGTGTGTGAAAATTTATATATAATACAAATTAAGTTCGGGAGGAAGTATAAATAATACATACACATATAAATTATATGGTCCTATACTGACAAGTATGATTTTATATTTCCACTCTCATTCATTCATTCATTCCATCAGCTGCATTGTCGTCAAGCCACAAAATCAGGCAATAATTGGGCGGCGAACCTTTTAGTGGTTTGCATTTCGACGTGGTCGTAGGCAGTCGAGGCAGAATGAGGCGGCGGGGGTGGCGGTGGAGCGGGATTGATGTCGGAGAAATCGGGTCCTCCTCCATTGGTGATATCAAGCCTTCTCCCCAAGTGGTAATTCTGTTGGGTGTCTGAATGTGGAAGACCAAGAGTGAGAGAGACGCCATTTCCATGGAATCTTGGTGTCAGCAGCTCGGAATTGAACCTTGTTCCAATTTCACCAACTGGGTACGTACCAAATCCTCCCCCTCCCCCGTGATAATGATGATGATGATGATGATGATTGTCGGATGGGGTTTCGAGGTTGTTGTTTGTGGCGGTCGTTGTCCTTGGTTTTTTGGGACTTGCATGGATGTTGTCGGAGGATGGTTGTACGAGGTTGAAGCCGGCCAAGCCCAACATTGAGGATGATGAGATTGAAGAATGGGAAGCGTTGTTGTTTTGATTGTTCATCAAATTTTCTGTCTTGGATTGTGCACGATCATCGTTGATATTATTGTTATTATTCTGATCTCCTCCTCCTCCGCCGCCATGTTGCTTGTTGGGTTCGTTTTTGTTGGTTCTAATCATGTCGTGGGAATCCCCGTTTTGTTCTTGTTCTTTGATTTCCTCTAAGTACATTTCCTCAACCATTGGCTTCCATAGACGAACTCTTGCATTTATGAACCAATTAGATACCTGCAGCCATTAATGATTATGAGATTCCTACGAAGAAATGATATTAAAACATTATCCAACATAATGGACATTCATACTTGGCTCCTTGTGAGTCCCGTTTGTTTCGCGAGAATAATCTTGTCTGAATCCTTCGGATACCTAAAGAATCATGAGAAAAACGGTTAATTTATAGATGTTAGGAATCACAGATCTCTATAATGTTATGATATTGTCCATTTTGAATATAAGCTTTAGTGACTTTACTTTGAACATCCCAAAAGACCTCATATCTCTATAATGTTATGATATTGTCCATTTTGAATATAAGGTTTAGTGACTTTACTTTGAACATCCCAAAAGACCTCATATCAATGTAGATATATTCCTTACTTATAAACCCTGGATCATTTTTAGTCCATATGGGACTTCCTCCCAACAATCTTTAATAGAAATAAAGACGAAAAATGACTTACGGGTGAAGGAAATGCTCGAAGAGCCAAGCACGAAGAACAGAAACAGCACGTTCAGGCAAGCCTCTTTGGGGTCTCCAAGTGTTGTGTTGAATCATACCCAATTGTTGTAAAGCTCTTTGCTGGCGTAGATGATGGTCCACGTATCTCAATCTTGACCCTTCAATTTTGGCACCCAACCAATCCTCTTCGCCCAAGCTTTTGCCCGTGGCTTTGATTTGTGCACATATTGCGTCTTTTAAGCACCGGAATTGCTTTGAAATGGTTTCGAGTGCGAGGGAGGCGTAGGACTTGGCTGACCCCAACCCTGCCGCCTGCTCGAAGCAATTGACCACTGCTTGCATTTGCTGGTGGTACTGCCTGTACTTTTGCTCCACCTAATTCAACCAATTTCAGATTAATTACACCCATAACTTCAATTCCTAAGCCTTTTTTTTTATAACTTTTAAAGGGTTTTACTATGCGGTACTATATTTGATATGTCCCGACCCAAAAATCAGATAAACAGTGAAAGATTATTCAATGAGACAACCACACGTTCTAATACTTTTCTTTATTCTACTTTTTATGCGGCTAATTTTAATCATAACCGAATCTGAAAGAGAGAGTTTCTATCCCGTTACTTTAATTTGGTAAAATAATATCAAACCCCATATAGTTTGATCGAATTGAAGGTGTGACATGAATATGTGCTGTATCATATGATATGATGCATGCATATAAATGAAAATGATTTAATGTGTACCTCATCAAGCATTCCAATAAGCTTAGCTTTCTTCATCTGAAGGTCCTGTCTTTGAGCAGTGCTAAGCTCGGCGGCGGGCTTGGAAGTGGTTTCACCACCGCCGGAGGGCTCTCCTCCAATCGCAGCCGTCGATTCTTTCTTCATCTTCATCTTGTCCTTTGTCCCATCCCCTTTGTCGGTTTTGTAATTTCCTTTCCCAACATTAGCCACTTCATCCAAAAGTTCTTGTGCCGCTTTCAAGTATTTGGATCCCAATATCACACTTTGAACCCCCGTAATTCCACTTGACACCACCGACACCGACGTCGGGGAATTTCCCGACACCCGAATATCATCCCCACTCGTCGGCGAGATTGCCGGAGCGCCGCCGCCGCCTCCTTGAATCTCCTGCTCCGCTGATAGCGTCCGGTAAAGCGATTGCTGGGAGGAGAGGCTCAAGGACAAACCCTGTTGTGTCGTCGGACGGCGGAAGCACAAATCGGTAGAGTCGGTGGTGGCCGACACAGTGGAGATTCCGTGGTGGGTTTGTTGATCCATAGGAGCCCATAGATTGTAGTGGAGACGCTGAGATGGCATAGGATGAAGGGCCGAGATTTCGTGATGGGATTGAGAAGCGTAGGATGGACGTGGAGCGTCGGTGGTGGAGAGTGGAATTCCGACGAAGTGGTTGTTAGAAGGCGGCGCGTGATGGAGAGTGGAAGGGTTAAGCGCGTGTCCTGAAGGGTTGAGAAAGAGCATATTGGGTGGCGTTTGAGAGTGGGTGTCAGAGTAAGGTACGTAGTTTGGGTTCATAAGGTAAAGAGTGTGAATTCCGTCAGAATTGGCTTGGATTTCTGAACCACCGTGAAAGTACGTCGCCATCGTAATCAAAAGCGGCGGTGGCGGCAGCGGTGTCGGCGGTGTTTACAGAGAATTTGTCAGTTCCGCCGTACAGAAGTGAAAAAAAACCCTTTTTTTGTAAGAAAAAGAAGGGAAAGGGAAAACCCAGAAGAAGCCGAAAGAGCAATCAATCTAAAACCCACAGAAATAGAGAAGAATGAAGCACCCTTTTGGTTGTTCGCAAATTGGGCTCCATAGATGAGTCCTGTAAAACGAAATTAAAACAAAAAAACAAGAATTATACCCCAAAACATCTTCCTTTTAACACCCATGAATTAGAATAAAGCAGAATATGATTATAAGAAGAAGAAATAGATGTATTATTCTTCAAAAAAGAAAGAAGAAGAAGAAGAATATGGAGCCTAATGTTATCTCATTATATATAGACAGAGAAAGTAGAGAGAGAGAGAGAGAACTGGGAGTTTTGATTGAAGGGGAAATTCAGGGATAAACAACACAAACCCACCATTTACTCTCCGTCTAAATATCTTAAGTATTCAATCTCATTGTATTGTCAATCCATAAATCAAATAGCAAATATTGTCCGTTTTACTCTATTACATATCGTCATTCAGCCTCACGATTTTAAAACGGTCTGTTAAGAAAAAGTTTTTTCATCGTTATAAAGAATGTTTAGTTCTCTTCTCTTACCCACGTGTGATCTCACAATTCAACTTTCTTAGTCAGCTAGTATCCTCGCTGGCATACCGTTGAGTGTCTCTATTAGAGCCCAGACCCCCCGCTAATAGATATTGTCCGTTTTAGCCCGTTACGTATTGCCGTTAACCTCACGATTTTAAACTGCGTTTTTGAGAGAGAGGTTTCTACATCTTTATCAAGAATATTTGGTTTCCCTCTTCAACCGAGGTGAGATCTTATACTACCTTTCTATGTATTATTAATATCAATTCATTTATACGCCAAGACACATACATGGGGCTATTTTGGAAAGAAGCCCCACACACCACCACAAAGCACTGATTGTTGTATCCGATTAACAAAATTAATCACAATTATCCACAGTTTTTAACTTGATAACTAAACTTAGATTATGAATATGTTCTTAGCTCTGTTGTTGATGATATAGAGAGAATTCTCCAGGTGACTTGACCTCCATTGATTTGATGTAAAAGTATAAAGAAATTGGATACTCACAGAGAAGGAGAGAGAGAGAGAGAGAGAGAGAGACGAGGAAATGTCAATTTCCACTAAGGCCAAATCATGGAGATAAAAAGGAAAGAGGTCCTCTTGGCTTTATTTTTTTATTGTGTGGTTGGACAGATGCCAAGAGGTGGCCCTGTGATGAACCACTGGAAACAGCCGCCCACACCCTTTCCTTGCTCTAATTCTCGTGCCAACCACCATTGTACCCAAACATTAATTACATTATTATTATCATTGTTAATCTTTGCATCTCAATATTAAAAACCAAAGCTTTTGTGTATATTATAAGCCTAAACAACATAGACATGCATATTAAAGACCCTATGCTCGCTACCTACCTACCTTTTCCCATTATATAAAGGACACAAAACAAAATAGATACTGTTTTTTACCTCAAACAGCCAATGGGGTTTCCAAATTTGTACTGTCTACTCAAGTTTGTGCATTTCTGGACATCGAATAATCTAACCCCTCCTCACCCAACTTCTCTTCGTCCATTATTATGGTTTCGATTCTAATCTCAGTAGATGTTGTCCACTTTGGTCCATTACATATCGCCGTCAGCCTTACGATTTTAAAACGTTGTCTACCAAGGATAGGTCTCTACACCCTTACAAAGAATGCTTTGTTTCTCTCTTCAACCGATGTGGACTAATATCCTCACTGGCATACCGCTCGGTGTCTGGGTCTGATACCATTATTAACAACCCAAGTCAGGCTAACAAATATTGTCTGTTTTGGCTTGTTATGTACATCTATGTTTCAATTACATTTTGGTCAACGTTGGAAGACTTTTGCATCCGACAGAGACTATTGGTCAACAGTGAGTAAAGCATAGGTTAATATGAAAGGCTGTTATGTGTCAGCCAACTCCTTCATTTTAACTCATCACCCTTTTGCTTGTAATTTGAAAAGCTGCTGCCTTTTACCATCTTAATGTAATTTTTCGTCGGGCTTTTGGGGGTTTAATGTACCATATGTTCTTCTATTTTCTTCATTTTGATCCAACAGAGTTACTCGCTCGCTGATGTGATGTGTTCGTTCATCTGCATAAGTATGTTGGTAATTATAAGGCGTTTAAACACTAAATTTATCAATTAACTCATTAATAATATCCATGATTGAGATGCTTGACATGGCCAAAACAATATTTTGGCTTTAGCTATTGCAAGAATCTTTAATGGATATGCCTTTTCTTAAAGGCCATTTTTTATGGTTGGAAACAAATCCAACTGAAAGAAAGGTGTTTAAAAGGATAACCTAGATTAGGCCTATTTATTAATTGACCCCTTTCTTAAAATTTAGGAAAAAAAAGTGGTTGTTTTTATTATTATTATTAAAACAGGAAGAGGTTTCCACACGTTTACAAGAAACGTTTCGTTCCCCTTTCTAACCGATGTGAGATCTCACAATCCATTTTCTTGGGAGCTAGCATCCTTGCTGACATACTACCATGTATTATCGGGCTCTAATACCATTTGTAACAACTCAAGCCTACCACTATTTCGTTCCCTTCTCTAACTGATGTGGGGTCTCACAACGTTTTAAAAACTGTGAGACTGACGATATAACAGGACAAAGCGGATAATATGCATTAACGGTGACCTCGGACTGGTATAGAAAATGTTTACTTTCCAAACACACACAAAATGAAATTAAAGTTTTAGCCTTTTGACGTGTTAGTTGTTAAGTTGTGCGTGGAGTGGCTGAAGCTAAATGATTGTTATTATGAGGTTATCTCAACTTTCAACTAATTATTTATTATAATTTCATTGGTTAAAAAAAAGCTTATATTAATTATTAGTTGTGTTTATTATTAAAAAAATGTAACAAGACCCAATCCCATGCAAACTTGTTTAATAATACGAACAATATTCTAAAAAAAATTATATAAGAATGACAAGTATGCATTAACTTTAAGGATCGTGTATTATTAATATAATATTATTGGATTAGATTAAAATAATAATAATAAAGGACTTAATTATCTTGTCGGTGAGCTGATTTAATTAATAATATTTTAATCTCCTAGTTGGTCACTCACGGCAGTGATTATGGTCGGAAGATCTGACGGCTGTTCCGAAACTACAAACACAGCATGTTGATAATATTACCGTATTGGGTTTGGTTTTGTGAATGACTGACCAATTGCTTCAAAGATGCTACGATTATCTCTTCTTCAAGTTTATATTTACATATCATATTGTCAAATGTCACAACCATGCCTTTCTCCAAAAAGTAGCCATTTCTTTCAATCAACAAATTATTCTTTTTTTTATTTTATTTTTTATTTATCTATTTAAACTTATTTGGTACTTCAAATTATTTTCATTTTAGTAAGGATAAAGTATTTTATTAATTATAAAATTTGAAGTTTGTGAGATCCCACGTCGGTGGGAGAGGAGAACGAAACATTTCTTATAAGGGTGTGAAAACAATTTCCTAACAGAAGCGTTTTAAAACATTGAGGAGAACCCAGAAAGGAAAGTCCAAGAAAAATAATATTTGCTAGCGGTGGATTTGAACTGTTACAAATGGTATCAGAGCCAGACACCAAACAGTGTGCCAAAAGGACGTTGGTCCCCAAGGGGTAGATTGTGAGATCTCACCTCGGTTGGAGAGAGGAACGAAACATTTCTTATAAAAGTGTGGAAATCTCTCCCTAGCAGATGCATTTGAAAACCGTGAGGCTGTCAGCGATACGTAACGGACCAAAACAGACAATATTTACGAGCAATGGTCTCAAGCTGTTATAAAAAATATCAGTAGGTTAGCATAGGAAGACAAATAGGAGGAAAAAGAGTAATAATGAAAATGCAAAAAGGGAAATGTAGATGAAGAAGTAGGGTATATATAAATACAAGGACCACAATTTGGTTACCTCTTTTTATCCATTTAAGTAGTAGATAGGTTGTTTTTTTTTGGTAGATAGTGGAGGAGACAATGATGCATAAAATGGTCCACAATGGACTTAGATCACTCACTCCTTCAATTGAGTTAGCTAACCCAATACCCATTACACTTTTCACACCATATCTTATAATTTTCCCCCACAAATAAAAAGATTGGGTTATATACATCAAGAGTGTTTTATATACAATGAACGCCCGCTATATCAAAAGTTGGCATAGGCTATGTTTTGTTGAGCTATCAAGCATTGTAGGCTTTCACAAAATGTCGTTATTAATAAATGTTGCGTATATGATAAAATTTTGGTTATTAGGTCAACTCATAAAATCATATTAAACTATATGCTATATGACATTAGAGTAAGTAGAATAAGTGGTGCCCAAAACACATCCACACAACACCTAAATACTTTGATCCTTTAAAGTTGGCATCAAAATAAAAAAAGTGGTGCCCAATTTCTACTTAAATACTCTTACTTTGTTCTTTCCCCATTCTATTAAGCCCACCCTCCACTTCCACTTTTTCCCTTTCCCTTTCCCTTTCCAAAGTGCTTATTATATGCCCTCTCCTCTAAGCTCCACTCCCTTTCGTTTTAATACTAGAGGGTAGTTCATCTAGATTCGACTCTTTCTCTGAGACCTCAAACAAAGGATATACTATTATTATTTTTTGTTTGTATGAGAACTTAGGTTGTTCTCTCTACTTCTAACCACCTCAACCATTGGTATTAAATCTTGATACCCATATTAAAAGAAATTAATAATTTTTCAAACTTACTTTGCACCCTCACATTTAATATTTAATTCGTGTGAAATTATAGAAATACCTTGTACTTCAAGGCTCCAATATTTGTTGACTATGAGTAAATAAACCATTCAATTATTGATCACATATATTAAAGCGCAACTCATATTTATGCATCATTAATTCCCACTTACCATTTTATGTTTTCAATTATTGGAATTGAATTTCCCATCTTCAATTCAACAATTATTTTTTAAAAATTCAAAAAAAAAAAACCCTTAAATAATAATTATATCAATTTAAAAATAATAGATATTGTGTCGGGTTAAAGAAGTAATTTTGCTTTTTATTTTTTATTTTTTATTTTTCGTAATTACTATTTTATGAAAGTTGAGGATAAGAATGATAGATATTTGTTGGGTGCATCTCCATTTCCTTCACTTTTGATTAAAGGGGGGAAGACCAAATAAAAACATTTTGAAATTTGAAAGAAAACGACAACTTTTCAAAAGCGTGAATTTCGTACATTTATTTCTTATTTATTTATCACTAAACGTCAATGGAGAAATCGATGCATCATTTGAAAAGTTTTAATATAAAGATTATAGTTAATATTTGGATAATATTTAAGAAAATTAAATTGCATAATTATCCTCAAAACTATAAATTATTGAGTCTAATTATTATGATTGACCTAATCTTAGGGTTTCCAAACGTGACTGTAGATATTAATTTTTAAATTTAAAGTCGATTAGTAGTTAATAATCAGCCACGTCATTCACGAACTCTGCTAATTTAATATTTATTAATTTAAAGAAAAAAAACATGAAACGACCTAATTGGGCTGCTATAAAAGTAGGCCCAAGACACGCTCACGTGACGCTCTTTCACGCCAGGGGCTCCGTACGACTTTTGTGAATTCGCGTTGGAGTTTTGCTGGAGAATCGCGGGACCCACAATGTACGAAAGCACTATACACGTGTCAGTGGGATCACGATTTATATATATATATATTTTTAACCCTCAATGAGTGGGTCCCACCAAGGGTTGTCCGTCGGCTCCTACGCGCGTCGAGGGTCGCGCATGGTGTGGTTCCCACTCCAAGATTCGGCGTGTTCGAGGAGGTTATCACAGGAGGTGCGGGGCCCGATCCCCCTCCCCCCAATCGAACGGGTCTCCGGGCTCGAACCCGCGGGGCCCACCAGAGTCTGGATGGAGTCAAAAACAAAAAAAAAAGGAAAATGGCAATGTGGAGTGGGAAATTTAATAATTGCTTTCGGGCCGGGGGGTGGTTTGTAAATACGATAAAACTTGTGTGGTTGTAGATAAATTTCAAGACTTTTCCGAAAGTGTAGTGGCCCACCAACATCACGTCAATAGACTATTAGTCCACGTGGCAAGATCAGGTTCCTAATCCTTACACTCAAAACCCTTAATTTTAATTAATCGTGTCGCTATCTGAAAACGATAGTTTAACCCCTTAATTACAGCCTTTTAGACTTCCTCATAAGCATACAAATTCACTTTAATAAAGTTTATTGCTTTCCTTCCAACACTAAAATTACCCTGCCACTGTTAAATTTTGTCCCACTAAACAATGGTCTGGTATTTGAAAAAGTCTTTGAAAATGAAATTGATTTAAATCATGTTCCAAAAATATAACTGTAGCCGTCCCCCATCAAACTGGAATTGAATTAAATATGTTAAATGTTGTGAATTCATGTTCAGAGCCCCACACACGCATATAGCAAGTTGGGTACAGTATAAAAAAGGGGGAGAAATTTGGGATCAAAATCGAGAGAGACGATAGTTGAAAAGAAAAATGAAAACATTACAAATTTAAATTCATTTTTATGTGATTTGGATAACATATATTATCCAAAAATGATAATGATTCTTAAAGTAGAAATTGGTGGAACTCATTACATCAGAATAAATCTAAATATGTTGGCATAGGTAAATGATTTGAAACAAAGAAAGCATATGCATGAACCTCCTGTATCGATTAATTAGGGGATCGAATTTGGGAGTTGAATTATGAGAGCGAAAAAAATGGACACGCTAGAGAAAAACACTTAATTTAATTATTTAAATAACTTTAGTCTCTCACACTGGTTTTGGTAACATGTTTTTTTAATAATTGAGGGAGAGCTTAATGTGCTCCTAAAAGTGTCGACAAAGCATTTGGCATATGTTTTATGTACAATGTTAATTTTTAATTTAATTTAATTTAATTTATTGTCTTCCGCCTCAAACATATGTTTGATGTTTGCCTTTTCAAATAAAACGTGTAGATTTATTCAAGCTTCCGCCATCATTTCTTTTCGCAATCAGGGTGAGGTGAAGCCCACGAGTCTAGGCCCAACAGAGCCCAAATGGTTGCTTACTTAGGTAGGAGAGGCCCAATTAGTTCTGCCGGGTTATTGGGCTCTAAATGTAGAATTTGGTTGGAAATGAAGTGGATTGGGCCCACTTGCAAAGCCCTCTATTTACCTTACCATATTGGCGCTTATAATTTGTCGTATTCAACTATTATTGCACCTCTTTTGTATTGTACTCCACTTCCCATTATCCAACTAAACTATACAAATAAAGCTATAAATTTAATTAACAATTTCACTTACGTGTCACTTATGTGTCTGATGCCATTTGTTGCTCACCGCAAATATTATTTTCTTTGAATTTTCTTTTTCGGGCTATTAATTAAAGAGAAGTTTCTACATCTTTTCAAAAATGATTCGTTTTGTTCTTGAACCGACGCAACTTTTATTTAAAAGAAAATGATATTTACACGTAAGAAATTCAATCCACCTGCGTAATTCTAATGATAGTCGTCCAACCCCGAAGGTAATAATTAATTAATAATTAAAAGGAAGCAAATTTAGACCAGCTATACAATGAGTTCTGACTAATGAGTTATACAATTTCCGGGAGGGGGAGCAGAAAACTTAGATAGGGGGATTAATAATAATAATAATAAGGATAATAATGATAAGCCATGTGCGCATCCAGGTGGCAGGTCACCAATTGTGGGCCTCCACGTGTTAGGGTATCGCGCCAAATCTGCACAGCAAGTCTGCAACTTCAGTTCCGCCCCATTCTAACATGCCTGACCATGATATTGACAGTGATGAGTACTTGAAAGGCGGGCGGGCGGGCGGGGGGCGGGTGGTGCGCCATTCAAATTAAAAGGGTGGAGCCTAGATGGGGAGAAGAGCATGTGAGGATGTTAGAGAGGCAGGGCCATGGCGCCAGCATGGGCATGTACTAGACAGCGCACAATTATCGGCAAAGCGCATGTGGATTTTTGTTGTATCATTGCGGCTTCTACACATTGTAATAAGATATACGGATATTTTAACCTTTTTTTTTAATTATTATTTTAAAAATAAATTAATTTATTTAAAAATATAATGATTTAGATTCGATTATTGAGGTCCCAATTGGTAGTCTATAATTTATATTAACCATAAATATGGAACAGTCCACCCCGCAAGTTGGCAATGCATTGGTAGCCACGTGCTTCCCCAACGCCCCAACCTGCCCTCCCTTATTTTAATATTATTACTTCAATAATATTAAAAATAATTTATTACTGCCATTATAATATCATCTCCGCCCATTAATTATTATTCCAACCTACTAGCCCTTAAACCACAATTTCATTCATTAATTAATCCAAACTCCTTGTTCTTAATTACCATCTGAACAATTCATGTTCGAAGATTATTAATTTAATTATGTGAAATTACATTAAGTTCTTAATATTGTCACTCATTAATATTTGGTATAATTGACGATGATAGAAAATTAATAAAGTAGTGTCGGCGAAGGAAGATGCATTATCCAGTTAACCGTCCCGACACCGGAATTTCTTACTAGTCATCGTTTTTCTTTTTTTGTGTGTTCTTAATTTTTCATTTCTGGGTGATTCTAATTACTACACTTTTGTTGTTGTTGTTGTTGGGAGTTGTTTAGTTATTTACTGAGAGAAGGGAGCGTTCATGTCATGTGGGGACTGAGCTACACCATAAAATAATTTTTAAAGAAATTGAAGGAAAATAGGCGTGGCTCGCTTGAAATATCAAGCAGAAGCGAAAGTACAAGAAGGGATTCTGTATTTTTCTTCAATTTTTTCCTTTTTTGGGGCTATGAAAAATTTAAGACTTTTGGCGGTGATGGGAGCTGGATCGGGGGAAAAGAGGACTGGTTATACAGAAATTGCATTTGGCGGGGAAAGCAAGATCCCAGAATGTTTAATCGCCGAATGATTTTTTCTCTTTTTTGGAGATTGCCTTTTCATTTGCCATAACTTTCACCGTTGTCTTCATTCACTAAATGGTTTAGCCTCCAGTGGAGCCATTGGAGATCTGAACTTTCCACTTCCATCCTTTTGAAGCAGTTTCGGATTTCGTCGATGGAGTGGGAGTAGGCGAATGAACCTTTTCCACTCTGTTGACGGATTTTGGGTTTCGATTGATTTCCTGTTGGGATTTAGTTGGAAGTGGTAATTAATTAGCCGAAATCGAGGAGATCGAAGAGGATGGAATCTCGTATGGATCAGTACGAGATCATGGAGCAGATCGGCCGCGGGGCTTTTGGAGCCGCCATTCTCGTCAATCACAAATCCGAAAAGAAGAAGTGCGCTTCTCTTCTTCTTCTTCTTCTTCTTCTTCACTTTTTCTTCCATTGATGTTTTGATTTCGCACCGACTGATTCGTTCCTTTCGGATCTTCAGATACGTATTGAAGAAAATCAGGCTTGCTCGGCAGACCGAGCGATGTCGAAGATCTGCTCATCAAGAGGTCTGATTAACATTTTTCTAATCTCATTTCGTTTCCCCAATTTGAACAAGTTAAAGAGTTGCTGTTCATCTTTCCATTCCCTGTGTATGGCAGATGGCGCTAATAGCCCGAGTTCAACACCCTTATATAGTTGAATTCAAAGAAGCTTGGGTTGAGAAGGTCAGTATTCATTTCTTCAATCTTTCTTCACTCCACCGTACTAAGCTTTCTTGTTGATAGTTTTTGATCTTGAAATGCAGGGCTGCTATGTTTGTATTGTCACTGGATACTGTGAAGGTGGAGATATGTGAGTCAATTTTTCTTTAGAGATTTGCCCAATCAATGATTAAGAAATAGAAACGGTAGTTTAAATCATTTCATTTGATAATTTATCTTCTATAACAGGGCAGAGCTGATGAAAAAGTCAAATGGAATGCACTTTCCTGAAGAGGTGCTTTCATTTCGTCTGTTCTTATTCTCTCTTCTTTTTTGTTCTTTCTTTTTCACATTTTGATTTCTTGATAATATGATGAAAAAGTAACTATGTGTTTTACTGTTGAACAGAAACTCTGCAAGTGGTTTACACAGCTTCTATTGGCGGTTGAGTACCTGCATTCGAACTATGTTCTACATCGCGACCTTAAAGTATGTGTTTGACTGTTCAAAAATGTCGTAATCGTATTATACATGTATGAATTCTAACCTTTAAGATTCATTTAAACCTTTCTTGGCAGTGTTCCAACATCTTTCTCACTAAGGATAAGGATGTCCGTCTTGGTGGGTAGTACAACTTTCTTCAGTCCTAATTGGTATTTAGGATGGAATTTTGAACTGTTCTTGTGACTTTGTTTACTATTGCATGACCTTAATGTAGGGGACTTTGGACTTGCCAAGACATTGAAAGCAGACGACTTGGCTTCTTCGGTATGTCCCATATTACTTGAATTGCTTTGTATTTTGATTCATAGTTTTCTGAAATGGGAGGATTTTGTTGTATTATTTCTTAAGTTAGCTATTGGCTGATGCTACATTTCTGTTTATAAATTTTATGCTTATATATATGTTGAAGATCAAGGTTTCGATTTGTTAGATACGAGTTGAAATAATAGGGAGATGGCTAAGCTATTTTTTTTTTTTTTATGCTTAAAGAAAGTATAATTCAGCTTTTAATTCCTTCACGGAACGTATAATGGCTAAGCTATTTGTGGTTAGGTGGTTGGAACTCCAAATTACATGTGTCCTGAACTACTAGCTGATATTCCTTATGGCTTCAAATCTGACATTTGGTCTCTTGGTAAGCATTCTGTAACGACACTCGAATACTTTTGGCTTCAATTTTCGGTCTCTAAGTTGTTCTTTTTTCACCAGGTTGTTGTATGTATGAGATGGCTGCGCATCGCCCTGCCTTTAAAGCTTTTGTAAGAATTTGTGCATTTCCACAAATGCTAGTTTTGAAAATTTGGATTGCCTGGCTTTTCTGCATCATCCAAATGTCGCTTTCTTTTAATATTATCTAGACTTGTTTTCTTATTCTTCTTTAAAGTCACATTTTGTGCGTATGATGCCTAAACTACATCGATCGTCTTCTTAATATAAGTAATTAATTTGACACTGGATAATCGTTTTCAGGATATGGCAGGACTCATTAGCAAAATCAATCGTTCATCCATGGGTCCCTTGCCCTCCTGCTATTCACCGTCCTTGTAAGTCTAAAATTACAGTTTAATCAATTATCGATCGAAAGTTTGACCATCGAAGATCATTTTTTCGAGTTCACCAAACTGAAAATCTGATTTTGAAAACAATGCAAATCGAAATATCTTATTGATATGACGAGGAAGTAGGCCGGGTACTTTTTGTTTTCTTTCTTCAGTTTTTGAGGAACCTGTTCCATTAATCACTTCCCTTCTTGGTTTCTCATTTTCAGAATTGTGAACAAATTTTATGAACAAGTGAATATGGTTTGCTGTTTTAGGTTTCGAAAGGTTCATTCTTATTTTGCATTCATGAAACAAACTGCATATTAGCTAGCATTCATATTTTTTATTGAAAGATAATATGCTTGAAAAGCTAACTTCGTAAAATGAGATGACTTATTCTTGATTTCTTGAGCAGTCTAATGCTGAAGCCTTTACTCTATTCTACATGCAGGAAAACACTCATTAAGGGCATGCTACGAAAAAATCCAGAGCATAGACCAAATGTTAGCCTTTCTCCATATTAACATTTTACCAACTTTAAGAATTTTCTACAAGCAGGATTTGATGTTATCTATTTTCATTCCTCAATTGTTCAGGCTTCTGAGCTTTTAAAGCACCCGTATTTGCAACCCTATGTCGAACAATATCGTCCTTCCATTAGTCCTTCTGTAGCTTTTCCTTCAGATAAGCCTAGGACGGCACGTGATTCTCGGAGAAGTATGGCAGAGAGTCAAAATAGTAACAGTTCAAACAGTGATAGAGACAGTTTGTTTTCGAGTGATAAAAATACTCCGG
The DNA here is from genome assembly GCA_033971965.1 of Cucurbita ficifolia. Lineage (NCBI taxonomy): Eukaryota > Viridiplantae > Streptophyta > Magnoliopsida > Cucurbitales > Cucurbitaceae > Cucurbita > Cucurbita ficifolia. The sequence goes on from CM066981.1 coordinate 783,122, forward strand.
CCACAGCATCGAACTGTGATGATAAAGTCACTGTTAGTGATATGGCGTCTGTTGATGATCATGATGGATCTGAGACCCTCCTTCCTGGTGAAGAAGAGCAAACTCATAATATGTGCTCTCTCAAAGTGAATGCTCCGATGCATTCCAAAACCTCTCAAGAAGACCATCAATCTAATACTGAATCAAGACGGCCAAAGACTATTCGAAATATAATGTTAGCTTTAAAGGAAGGAAAAGCGAGGGAAAATTTCTCACCAGTTCGAGGTAACCGTGTAAAGTCGGGAGTTGCATCAAACCAAAAAACACATGCTGAAGTGCCACCTAAATTCATCAAACCTCCAGTGGCAGAGCCTGGTTCCAAGTCTAATCCGGATACACATATAACTGCGCCTACAAAGGGAAATATTGAGTCCTCAAGAAGAATCCAGGTTGTTGCTACTCCAAAGCATCAGGTAGAACAACAATCAAGCTTCATTTATCTGAGTTTATTTTCTATGGTTTATGAGTTATTCATATTTGTTATAGGTACCTGTGATTGTTCCGACACCAAAGACTAAACCAAGACACGATAATTCTCCCCCGCTCTGTCGCCCGTTGAAACCAGTAGAAGATGGACTTTCTTCAAAGTCGAGGCAAAGAACCCCTCCTACTTTGCTTAGACGACCTTCATTTCCGGCAAGGATGAGGCAAGTTGGGCAAGCTCTTCCAGATGCAGTAAGTTCCACAGAAAGGATCCGTCAAAAGGAAACATCTCCAGAGGGGAGGACTTCTAATGAAGTGCACAGTAGCCACCAGGATCATGTTGTGTCTATGGAGTTAACAAAAGAGACACAACACGCCTCTTCAGAACATTGTTCTAAAGGAATGCAAACAGATAGTAGTAATTCCGTTTCATCTTCGGTGTCGATTCAAGGATTTGAAATTTGTGATGATGCAGCAACACCATTTGCTGATGGAGTAGTAGACCCAGTTTTTGACCATCAAAGTATTGACCATGATGAAATTGAAGAAACACATCCACCTAGCTGCTCACCTTCTTTGCAGTATGAGATGTCCGAACATAACCTATTAGCGGACAAAGGCAACCGTGGAGTTCATGACAAACCAACAGAATGCCCCCTTGAAGCTGGAGTTGAGAAAGAGAGTCCCAGTGTAGAACTCGATCTTCCACTGAAATCTGAAGGAAGATTTGTCTTTAAAGACGATATCCCAATAAACATTCCAAGCAATAGGCCTAATATGGTAACAGAGCCGAATACGATCTCTTCACATGGGGACGACAAATTCACAGTAAGGGAACTTCTATCATCCGTTGCAGAACCTACTGCACCACCTTTGGTAGCTACTCCAAGTTCATCAACCCACAAGTGTTTGCTGCCAGATAAAGTAACCACATTGCACAATCCCTCAGCCGAAAAGCTGGCCAGTAACCATCTTCCTGCAGCTTTTGACGATGTCATACACGTTATACGGCATAGTAGTTTCCGAGTTGGAAGCGAGCAGTCAGTAACAGAAAACTTGGAGGTGGGGGTTCAGAATGTTGATGTGGGTAAGTTGGTTACGGTGGTAAAGGATGAACTAGAGTTGAAGAATGGAACCACTACACCTTTAACTCTCAAATCCAGCAGTTGCTCTGATGCCATGTGTTTGAAGTCAAACACTTTCGATCACTCGGGCATCAAAGAATCGAGCGGAGGAAACCCTCCGACGGTGCCAACAACGAACTCCGATTCATCTGAGCAAACAAAGCCCATCACTCCTGTGGTTGAAGAGGAAGTGCCTGCAAAAGAAATCCTGGATGTCAAATCCTTTAGGCAGAGAGCTGAGGCACTTGAAGGGCTGCTAGAATTATCAGCAGAGTTGCTGCAATACAACAGATTGGAGGAACTAGCAGTTGTCCTGAAACCATTTGGGAAAGACAAGGTGTCGCCAAGAGAGACGGCGATCTGGCTGGCGAAGAGTCTGAAAGGAATGATGATCGAAGAGAATGGGAGGAGTTCTTCATGAATGTGCAGTATGGCTTTTGTGATTTGAAACTTAATTATTTGGGTGTAAAGCTGCACATGGGAGTGCTGCCTGTATTGTAGACCGGTATCAATTTTTTAGTTTCTTGCCTTATTCTGTAGCTTCTTTATTGCATCTCATGGTGTACATAGTGACAATACATATTAATAAACGTTAAATTCTTTTCAAGTGATGGCAGCCAAAAAAATGTTTCTGAAAGTAAGGTAATAATTCACCCCAGTTTACAGATCAATTTTAAATTATTGTTTATTTAAATATTTAGATTTAGATTTAGATTTTTATTTTTTTATTTTTTATTTTTAAATTTCACACTGACTTAACTGCCACTACTTTATTTTCACTATCCTAGAAAAAAATATAATATTATATATAAATTCAGGAAATTCTTCTCTTAAGCGGTAAGATTTGGCGCAGAAAATTCCTGGAAACAGCGTTGGAACCCTATAATCTTCATCTTCTTCAACCTCTTAATTCTTAGTTCTCCTACTCTCTCTGCTAAAGAAAGATCGGATCCGCCATGGCAGATCCCTCCAGACCCGTCACTGGCTATCCTGCTTACCCCAACGGCCGGCCGCCGCCGCCCTCCAATTCTCAGCCTCACGGCCAAGCCTATCCCTACGCTGCTCCTCCTTATTCCTATCCCACCCACTACGCCAACCCCTACGATTCTACCCATCAGAATGCTCGCCTCTCATTTCTTCGTGCTATAATTGCCGGAATCATCGTCGTCTTCATCATCACCGCCATCATTCTTTTCATAATCTGGCTCGTTCTCCGTCCCCAACTTCCTGAGTTTCGCGTCGACTCCTTTCAGGTTACCAACTTTTCCGCCGCCTCTCAGTCCCTCTCCGCCTTATGGTTTGTTGGGTTTTCCGTCTTTAATCCCAACAAGAAGATGACCATCTCTTACGACATCGTCGAACCCACCGTCTTTTACAAGAATGAGTTCCTTTCCCAGACTCGAGTCCCTCCATTCACCCAGGATAAGAGGACTCAAACGGCTGTTAATGCCACTCTCTCCGCTCTTAATGCCTACATCGAAACTTCGTCTGTGAATGAAATTAACGACGACCGCCGACGAGGGACCGTCCAATTCAATGTGGTGGTCTCGGCTCGTGTCGGGTTCCGAGCGGGTTGGTGGAGGACCAGGAGACGATTGCTTAGGGTTCTGTGCGAGGACCTGTCGGTTGGCCTGTCGTCATCGTCGAATAGCAGCACTTCCGGTAAGTTAATGGGTGAACCAAGGGCCTGCAGAGTGGGTATATGAGTGATTTTCTGCTGTTATAGTCGGTGCTTGATTTAATACCACTTAACCCATATGAGGAATTCATGTAGGCGTAAATGTACATGGATTTTAGGCTTTGAGTGAGTAGCAGTAGTCTCTAAGTGGAGGTTGTGTATAGCTTATAATACAATTTTTGCTATCTGATTCTGATGTGGATATCTTATCTCCTCCTTTTGGAATAAGGTAAATGGTTTCTTCTTTTATTGAGATGTATCAATCTTGGATCCTGAACTGAGGGAACTGTAAAAAAATGGAGAATATCTGTTAGTGTCTGCAGACAGGATATGAACAACATTTTTAGTCTCTTCACTAGACGATATTGGATTTAGCTTATGGCAATTCAGTGCATACCATGATTGTTAACGCCCATCAAGTGATTGGGTGCATGGTTATTTATCCAATTATACCTGTGCTTGTGTGTACGTTGTTTTTTTTTTTTTTTTTTTTAGGAGATAATTTCATTGATGATTGAAATTTACAAAAGGGATGTAATATCCATGGTGTTTACAAATGACCTTCCCAATTTGCAATGAGGGAGGTATAACTATAGGAAGTAAAAATATTAGACAGTTTACACCAAGATATAGCTTGGTAAACAACATTGTCGAAAACTTGTTTTCTGTGAATATTCTCAGATTTCTTTCTTTCCACAGATTCCAAAAGAAAGTCATGGTGAGGTTTTTTCATAGTAGGACTTTTACATTCTTGAAAGGGTGGTACGTTAAGGCCATGTCCAATAGACCTTTTACCTCCCTAGGAAATGTGAGATGTCATTCGAATATATTGAGAATCGTTGTTCAGAATATTCGAATCGTTGTTCAGAAATTCTGAGCGAATGTGCATTGCATAAATAGGCTTTGTGATTCGTTTTCTTTCCTGCGTAATGGACACCAATTTGGAGGAGTGATGTAAGACCTTTTTTGAAGATTGTGCTAATGACGTTACACCCGTTTTGAGTGCTTAGATAAGACTTAATTTTGTTGCTTCTTTAGGTGGTGGGTTAAATCTTACAAGTGCAGAGGTACTTACGGTGATTGGAGCAATTCTCTACTAAGATTTAGTGCTCCGTTCACTTTAGGAGTTTGAAATATTCTTTGGTTCATCCTTTTGAGTTAGTATCATTCTCTAGTAATACATTTGCACAAGCCTTCATTGACTCAGTGAGTACCTCTTATTTGTTGCTGCTTAAATCCAAAATTACTGATGAAGATCTTTACAGAGTAGCTGGAGAACGCTTCTTACTGACAATAATTCTCTTATGTTCATTTTTTTCTCGTTTGAATAATGTTCTCCAATGTTAGGCCTTGGTGTCGGTGCCAGCCTAGAAGCCTAGAGCAATGCTGAAATGAGCATTTGGTTGGAATGGAAGTCCAAACCAACAATTTCAGTTGGTTGGAATGACTGGTTGACGGAAAATTTTGTTTTGTGTTGGAGCAATAGGTGAGCTCATCAGATGGAAGGAGGATATGAGGGAGTGGAGGGGTGGTTGGGGAATGTGTAAAGAAGTGGTAGATAAGAGGGAGGGTGGATAAGCTCAGATCTCACATCTGTGGGAGAGGGAACAAAATCTTATTTATAAAGGTGTGGAAACTTCTCCTTAATAGATGCATTTTAAATTGTGATGCTGATGGCAATTCGTAACGTGCCAAAACAGACAATATCTGCTAACGGTGGGCTTGGACTGTTACAAATGTTATCAGAGCCAGACACTAGGCAGTGTGCCAGCGAGTATGCTGGGCCTTAAAGGGAGATGGATTGTGAGATCCCACATCGGTTGGAGAGGGAAACAAAACACCCCTTATAAGGGTGTGGAAACCTCTCCTTAACAGACGCGTTTTAAAAACTTTTGAGGGAAAGCTCAAAAGGAAAAGTCCAAAGCAGACAATATCTGCTAGTAGTGGGGTAGGGTTGTTACAATGAAGTTGGTCGTTGGTTGGTTTGTCAGGTATGCTTATAGGCCCGGGTTTCGGTTCTAAAAGCCAAAACTCAAGAGTTCATAGGTTTGGTTATTTTTGTAACTCTAATTTCTTCCCATAAATTTCTTGGCACCCACCTCGGTTTGAATGTGTGGGCATCAAATCATGCCTGGTTAGTTTCAAACTTCTAAACATGTAGAATTTGGTTTGAGTTTTCCAGATTCAAGGTTTAGTGATGCTGTCTCTATGGCATGGACAGAAGAGAGAACACAGAGGTATGTCAATGTGTGGAGTCAAACTACAGAAGTTTATTAGCTCTCTGAACAAAATTTCCCTACAATAGGGTTTAATGGTTAATATTGGTGCCATTAGTTGGTAGCAATAAGAAGCTCAAATCTGGATGCCCGTATTATCTTGCTTCCTTGAACATACGATTTCATCCATAGCTGAGTGTTTATGTGCCTTCTTTGTTTGGCTACAGATGTGGGATTGATTGTTCTAACTGTAACAGCCCTGGAGTCTGAGTTAGAACATAGGGATTGTGGTGTTTACCACAGGTGCCAAGCAATATAGAGACAGGGACAGGGACATGACTTTATAAATTTCATCATATCAGTAGTTTCTATTTAACGATGGTGATGTGATGATGAATAGGAAGCTATTTGGGTGATATTGGCCAATAACAGTAAGCTACTGAAAGCCTTGGAATGAGTGTTATGCTATGTCTGGATGCTTCTCTCAGCAGGAAATGGACAACTTTCTGTACTATACAAGATTTATGCCTATATTTATTTCACAGTTCAATTCAAAACCTAGCAGATTTGCTCTCGAAAATTACATTTTGGATGGACAAACCATGTGAGGTTTTGGGTTATTTGATGTTTTTCAGGTGGATAAATGCACATTCATTTACATTCCTGTATCACAGACCTATTCAGGTGAAAAGTGTAAAGGTAAAGATGTACACTCCTCCATGTGAAATATGAGTTTTTTGGTAGTAGTCATGATCAACAACCATCGCTCGTTGGTGAGGTGAGAGCTTCAAGCTCGATTTCTGGTAGCACACCCCACACACAAGCACCACCTGACGAAGGGTGGACGAAAATTACTGACGAACATCTCATCTTCTCATTGCGTCGTTGCTCATTCTTGTGTTAGGCCTTTACTTCTCCACGTTCGCTCACGCTTTACTCGAAACTTGATAAGTTTAGGGGTAGAAATTAATTTTTTTTTGCTAAAAAATAATTATACAAAATATTATTGTAGATATCTTTTCTAATAGTTCTCAAATAATTATTATATTATAATAATATTTTAAAAGTCAAATGTTTGAATCTTCTCCTCCAAATAAGAAAAAACATCATTTTTTATTTTATAACTTTATAAAAGGTGGAGAAGGGAAGGAAAGGAAAAAAGAATATTAGAAAAGAAAGAAGTTTGTTTAAATAATTACAAAGTTACTATGTATTTTTCTCTAATTTTCGTGGGTTAACAACATAAATACATAATATGATCGTTAAGATTCCTTTCATACCTTTTTTTTTTTTTTTGTACATAAATTGTTTTCGTCTCCTTTGTTTTGCTTTATTTGGAATCTGTTTGACGGTGAAGAGTTGTCATCTTTTTGGTACACTACTTTATTCTACTTGTGTTCTTATTTATGATTCTTCCAATATTTTCTTTCTCATTTTCATAAAATTTTTGTTCAAATATCTAGTAACGATCTATTTTAGGAAAATATGTTTTATAATCATCAAAAGGTCAAATTGAAATCGATCAAATTGAGATCCCATCTCGATTCGAGAGGAGAACGAAATATTACTTATAAGGGTGTGAAAGACTCTCTCTAGCACGGTGTGCCAACGAAGACGCTAGGTCTCCAAGGGAGGTGAACTTTGAAATTCCACATCGGTTGAAAAAGGGAATGTATGAACATATCCCTAGTGTGACATTTTAAAATCGTGAGGCTGACGACGTTACGTAACGGATCAGAGTAAACATGTTTGAGCGGTTACCCTAATAGTTGATCTTACTCTATAGTGGAATAATTTAGAATATAGGCAACTTTTCTTGGGAGATAAGGTAGCGCATTTTGGACCCATGAACAAGCATATACTTCCATATCCACCAAACCCCAACCCCAACTGCATATTGAATATACCCTTTTCTTCGTCTCTTCTGCCCCCACTTTACTTCACACACCCCTTCTCTTCTTATAAATACCTCTCTTTTACCAGCTTTACTTCCACATTATTATTCCCATTTCACCAATATGAGCGCCAAGGACAAGGAAAGCGCCCACCACGACGAGGACTACCAACAGTTCCTCCGCCGCCTCGGCATCGTTGTCCTGACCTTAATCATCATCCTGGGCATTGTCATCTTCATCGTATGGGCCGTCCTCCGCCCCACAAAGCCCAATTTCATCCTCCAAGACGTCACCGTTTTCGGCCTCAACGCCTCATCCTCCCCAAATCTCTTGTCCCTCAGCATGCAAGTCACCATCTCTTCCCACAACCCCAACGACCGCATCGGCATTTATTACGTCACCATGGATGTCTATGGCGCATACCGTGGCCAGCAACTCACTCTTCCAACTCTCCTCCCTTCCACATACCAAGGCCACAGAGACGTCGTGGTTTGGTCCCCGTTCCTGAGTGGCGATGCCGTCCCCGTGGCCCCTGACGTGGCCTTGTCCTTGCAGCAGGACCAGAACGTTGGGGCGGTGTTGTTCAATGTGAAAATAGACGGGCAGGTGAAGTGGAAGGTTGGCACATGGATTTCGGGGAGGTACCATTTGAACGTTAACTGTCCCGCGTTTATTAAATTTAAGAACCCTGACCACGCCATCGCTGTTGGTTCTGCCATGAAGTTCCAGATTGTTCAAAGCTGCAACGTTGAAGTCTGATCACCTTAATTCATTCAACCCATTTTTATCTTATTATCCCTATGGTTAGTTTACTTTTTTTTTTTTTTTTTAATTAAGTTTGCAAGAAAAGATCTGTCTTTTTGTGAAAGTTAACAGAGAGGAAGCTCTCCGATATTAATATAATTATCGTCTTGACACCATGCTATCGACCGTATCTATCTTGGTATGAGACAGTCATGAAAGTATATATTCATTACATGGTATCAAAGTTATGTCTCTGACACCGTTCAAATCAATAACACACACAATTATTTCTAATTATATAAGATTTTTTGGGTGAACCAAAGAACAAAGCTACAATGGCATGGAATGTGACAATAGTCATATCTCGACTACATAAGAGAAATATTCATAATGTATAAGCGAGAGACAACTATTTCCAATAACAAATTTTGGGCGAATATGTAAACAAAACTGTGAAAATTTATGTACAAAGTAACCAATATCATATCGTCCTAAAAATATATAGGAGGGTCGTTGTCCCTTAGAACTATTAGAACAATTAAAAACAAACGATTGAAAATTTTAACTTAATTTATGAATTTGCTAATTATTTGTAGATCAATATTTTAACGGTCCTTCAAAAATATATAATTTCAAATAATATAAATTAGTACATGTTAAACCATATAAAATGAGTATGTCTTAAATTTTATAGGTGGAGTATTATGCCCAATTGATCAAATTAATCTTATACATCATGATTTTGTTAATTATTATTTTCTTTTAATATTGGGATATTTAATTTAGAAAAAGAAAAGGAATAAAATGACATAAAGAAGAAGGGTAAAATTGTATTTTCACTTCTTCCGCTTGTCTTCCAGTTCCACAGATAAAAATGCGCACCGTAGAATTGCCACCGTGCGACGTCCATTTCTCGTCACTTTCCACACCGCCAATCGAGCTACGGCTAAGGTGAGTACTGAATCTTCTTCCTTCCTCCTCGTGGTGGTTTTTCGTTGTTTTTTTGGGTGTGCCACAGTTTCCAGATTCTTTGTTCTCTTTTCTTGCTGTCGAGAATATTCAAATGGCGAAGAAAAGAATCCATACGCCCATTTACAACTAACCACCGTCTGTGCTATCTGCAAGAAATATTCAAGTATCGAGTATCATTTACTTTATGAGTTCTTTTTTCTTTCTCTTTCCAGTGAGAATCTAGCGCTTTCTAGGAGAATTATACTCTAATTCAACTGTTTCTCGTGCTTCGATTCTTCTAGTTGGAAATCCAGTTTTTGGTTTGATTAATTAGATTTGAAAGGAATTTGATATGCATGGATTCATAGTTTTGTGCCAATGATAGTTTATATGTAGCGATTAGAATGTATGGCATTGGGTTAGGGCTTTAGGAAGTTCGATTGGTTGCAACATTGGGGAATTCGATTCTTCCTGGTTGGATTTGAGAGATGTTGTCATTTCGTTGGGTTTTCTCTGCGAGGCTGTCTGAATTTAAGCTATTTGCATATTTGAAATCAGGGCTAGCCAGAGGGTGTTTGGTTACTCAATACTCCCTGTGGGCTATCACTCCCCTCCAACACACTAATCTGAAATTAATTTATACTCTGAATCTGCTTTTCTTGTGGTTCATATCTGTGAAGTTATGCACTGGAAGGTAAGCTGATCCTGTGGAACAGCCCGGATATTGTTCGGTTTGGCCCGTTACGTATTGCTCTCAGCCTCACGATTTTAAAATGAGTTTGTTAGGGAGAGGTTTCCACACCCTTATAAGGAATGCTTCGTTCTCCTCTTCAACCAATATGAGATTTCACAATCCACCTCCCTTGGGGGCCAACATCCTCGCTGTCACACCATCCGGTGTCTGGCTCTGATACCATTTGTAACAGCCCAAGCCCACCGCTAGCAGATATTGTTCGTTTTGGCTTGTTACGTATCCTCGTCAGCCTCACAGCCTTAAAACGCGTATGTTAGGAAGAGGTTTCCACACCCTTTTAAGGAATGCTTTGTTACCCTCTCCAACCGATGTGAGATCTCACATTCTACTAATTACATGTTTGTTTGACAATTGTTGAAATGTAGCGTAGGCATTGTCCTTTTCTTGATAATTGGCTGTTTTCCATCTGACCATCTCTTGAATTGAGATGTTCTCGACTCCGCACCGTTCATGAGTTTGTTTCGTTTCTTTACTCCCTTGTTTATGATTGTCTTTGTATGTTATGTTAGCTTGATAGGTAAAATCTTTCTGATGCGGTTGGTTTTTCTGTATAATACTTTTCTCTTACTAAAATCACCAACAACTTCTAATATCAAGTGTTTTAGATCTGAGCTACCCTGAATCCTTCTTTTTCTTTACACACAACAATACAAGCCTTTCATGTTATTAGTTGCTATTATTACGACTGACTTGTGACTTGTGACTTGTTCTTAATGTTCATCTGTGCCAGCGTATTGGTATGTATTTAGAACTTCACACTTTATTGCTTGTTCAGATGCATACTGTCAAATTTGAAGTTCTTTTGATCTAACTGTCATTACTGTACACAGCTTATCAAATTATGAAGAGCCTTTATCATATGAACATGTAAAAACCGTAGTTTTGAGAATGTAATTAGTCTTTTAGCTTCTTGGTTACTTCCTAATTGTCTTTGGTTTATGCCTTGAGATAAGTTTTTGGTTTTCAGCTTCTCTGGTTAGCCTACATGGGAAACAAACCCGCAAAGCAATCAGGAGGAAGGGATGAAATGTTGAAGATAGTGCCTCCTTTGGACCAAGCATATATTAGGTGGCTCGCACGAGATCTCGAGAGGATTCATGGCTTCACCCCAAGAAACCCTCGTGCCGTGAAGCCTCCCGATCACTACATAGAGTTCATGCGCTTGAACGGATGGTTGGACGTGAGTTTAGATGATCCTGATCTCGCACGGTTACTCAAATAGCCCTCTCTTGCAGCTTGAAAGTGTACCAATGTCAAGTTTTCTGTATCTTCTTATAGCGGTATTTCAAAGAATCTCATCTGCCATTTGAGGTAATTCTGTTTATGTCTGATAACGAGGAATTATGGAATAAAATTGTGTGGTAGCCAAACTTTCACATCAGACTGATGTTTGTATGCCATAGTTATCTCCATGGATGAGCTTTCAAGATTTCACTGTGGTTGAAAATTACGTTCTTTATTAGTAAATTTTATTTGTCCACTTGTCTTCAAAATTTGAGTAAGATCAGAAAGAATATTTTTAAAAGGTAAAAATGAAATGAATAAATTTATTATTCAAAAAGAAACAAAAAGTTATTCTATATTTGGGAATAACATCGTGGATTCCTTCATGGATCAGACGTAAAGCGGAAAAGCCCAATTAAAATTTGGGCTTGTTAAAAGCCCATTATCCAAGCCCAAGTTGGTTGAGCAAATGCTGGCGTGTAGTGACGGTGAAATGAGAGTGGAATGCTTCGAGTTTATTAGGTGATGGGGACGGCTTACGCGCCAAATAATCGCCACTCAATTTGCCCAACAAAAGGCGCGCATCGCCGATTCGAACGTTTCTTTTTTTTTTTTTTACTTGAAGGAAGTCCACTTAGATTTGGGCATATTTATGCTATACCCCTCGCTTTATGCATAATTCGTAAATGCCAATCCCCCGGCAGTTTTGCTTAATCAATCCATTTTTAATATAGAATTAGTTAATTAATTGGAATTAAGAGATAATCGATGAAAACAACCTTGATGACTTTAATTAATCTTGGGTAAGTTGGCGTTTTTGGGTTTAATTCCTTTTGCATTATAAAAAAGACATATTGAAATATTAAATATATATAAATTTATTTGTTTTATTTGTTTTTTTTAATAAGCGCTTCCTTCCCTCCACATCTATATCCGAACCAAGTTCCCTCCCTTTCAACCTTCCCTCGTTTTCTGCTCTCATTTTCTCTCTGAATCTCTCCCGCTTTTCTCCATTTTCTCAGAATCCAAACACGCAGATCTTTTTCATCATCATCTTCTTCTTCTTCTTCCAATTCCGTTCCTCTTCTATTTCTATCAATTTCCCCAATTGCACCTAAAACCCCAAACTCCCTCCATTTTTGCTCTCTTTCTCTGACCTTCGTACCCAAATCCGCAGCACACCAAGAGGTTACTCGATCTCTGCTAGCCCTTCTCTTTGAGGCTGTTCCATGTCGGGTTCACGAGCTCCTAACTCCTCTGGACACCTTCCTGAGCAGATCATGCACTCTCTTAAGCGTCAGCTCCCCTTCTCTTCTATGAAACCGCCATTTGCATCTCCTGGGGACTATCACCGCTTCGCCCCGGACCCTCGACTCGCCGATCAAGAAGCTGACGCCATCGTAGTCAGATCTCCGGTGAGTTTGCTTCTGCTGTTTTTTTTACACGCTTATTTCGTTGATTACTTATGTATCTTTCTCCTCACTGAGTAGTATTTTAGGACCCTTGTGTTTGTGATTCTAGTGTAAAATAGAAAATTATTTGGTTAGTAGGTTTTAAGCGGATCTCATGAATTGAATTAACTGAGATTAGTGAAAATAGTTAGTTTCAGTGATTTGGTCATAATGAGATTGAGACTGTGCCCTTCGAATACTGCACCGATAAGACCTTGAATTTTAGCTCAATTTCGGTTACTTCGTTTTTCCAGGGTGTTTTGTGTGACTGAATTAGATGAATTATGCTGTTATCACCTTTAATTCGTATCTTTCTGCTGTATCTAGAGAAGTGTATCGAGTATCTCAGTCTCCCTGCATTCTCAACCAGTGCATTTGTTGATAACTACAACTCGTTCTCTCTCAGAACTTCTTAATTTTCACTGAGCGAACTACTTTTCACTGCATTGTATTTGGTCCTTTTGGTCATTGGGTACGTTGATTAGGTTAAATGCAAGGGTAATAGATTGCTTTCGTCCTGTATCTAGAATGGTAGATGATGCACCATTAGTCTCTATGAGCTTGAAGGATTTACCGTTGTCAACCAATACTAGAGGCTGCCAAGATGGACGATACCCCCCACCTCTTCCTATATAGGCAAGCTACAAGTTTGTTGCCACAGTGTTAGAACCTCGATGCAAATAGATGATACTTGTGAGATTTATTTCATGATTATCTTTTAAAGAAAATATGCTAAATCTAGTAAAGGATGTGTTTCTTCAATAGCAAGTTCTCAATTATGATTATAGTACATCACCGATGCTGCATATGAACAAACAATACTGGAAGTAACTATCTCAAGGGATGACATTCTGACGGTATTAGATGACTTGATCAAGTCGTGCAGTACTATTGTGAGTTATCTATTCAACCTCGGATATCATCTAAATAATTGTGGTTCAGTGGTAAAAAGGGCCAGCAAGAAATACATTCCATTTTCCCCGGTTGTAGGTGCCATTCAATTCTTTTAAGGGCTGCATCTACTGATCATCCTTGGTCATTAATTTTTGTATTCTTAGGCTACTATCATAAGTTTTATATGATTATTCTGAGAACCTAATTGAACTGCTATTATGCATCGTTTGAATAACCTAGACTCTTGTACTCCTGATGGTGTAGTCTATCAAGAATATTTTCCATACTTGTTATCTTGATTTCATAATCAAGATTCTAGACACTTGTGGAATGCCAGTGATTTGCATCATTTATATAGTAGGATATTTCATACTACACTATAATAAAGGAAGGATGGGCGATGTCTTATTTATTTTTATTTTATTTGTTTATTTTTACTGAACTAGGTTTTTTTCATTTGAGGTTTATTGTTGTTTTCTTTGAATGGTTCCATCTTTTAGAACATTGTTCTCAAATATACCCTTCATGTACTGATGGCAATCCAATTTTTATGAACGTTTGTCATTTACTTAATAAATAGAAAACTAGATCAGTATTAACAGGTTTAATGATAATTATGGGATAGCATCTTTCAGCGTTCATTATTATTGTAAATTGCGGTAGTTTTGATATTATGATATTTTGGGGCATTTATACAAATTTCTTATGTGGAAAGGTTGGTCAAGTGAAAATGGCCATTGGAGGAGTTTTGCATGCCTCAACCATGATCCTTCTCATCTATATGTTTTAAATTTAAAAAATCCGTACTCTCAGCATAACCAAAATAATAATTCTTGAGCTCAGCGACAAATGATCCTCCCATACATTGTTAAAGATTTGATTGTTTGTTGATCATCCAGTCAGGGACAAGTCTAAGATCTTTTCTTCCCATGCTTTCTTAGTCATTTGAGCGTTTGAGAAGAGACATTCTCAAGGTTTAAATAGCGCTTGGTGGGTCTTTGGATTTCATTTGTTGAAAGCTTCCTTTTAGACTACTCGAACTAAAACCTTCAGTAAATTTTTTGTTCCCTTGCTTTACATCAGTTTAAGAGTGCTCTTATCAAAATCTTTGGATGTTTGAAAGGCTTTCTTTTGCTTTGGTTGGGAGGATGTGCTGCAACCTACAAGCAAAGGAACTATTGGTTCTTGAAGCTTGCAACTAAACAAAGTTGTGCCGCTGCTTGATAAGACCTCACATGCTCTGGGTTCCATGGATGCAACAGATATTAATCTTCTTTCTAGATGACTTGCTTAGGAATAGGAATTACTTTAGGTTTAATAGTATAACAATTTGCATCTGACAAGTGTTAATGGAGCAACTGAGAATTAGATTCTATCTGATTTATATTTCAGGAAAAAGTTTTCTAGACTTATGGTCTGCATGGTAGATGTTGTATTATTGTTTATTTTTGTCTCTATTTTCTTTATTATTAAAGCTCTCTGATATTAATCATTTTCTTGCATTAGTTTTCCTTCTCAGTTTACGTACAGTACTGTTATATTGCATATTTTGCCATGCTTATTTGAAATCTTGGATCCTCTCTACCAGCAATTGAAGCGGAAGAGTGAGGTAGCAGATTATGAAGCTGACTCAACCGATAGAGCAGCTGGTCCTAGATTTACTGAGGTAGTTAACAGTCCCCATCAAACACCTGTATCTGTGAAAGGAGGAAAGGGAAACAAATCAAGGCTTACTAAATGCAGTAGATCGGGGCCACAGACTCCCATGTCAAATGTTGGTAAGTTGTATATCATACATGTTGGTACCCTTGGATTTAAGTTAAAATTGCCATATGTAAAATACATTCTCAAAGAACTTCTTTTGCTAAAGAAATTGCATCATTGGTTAATTAGAAAAAAAATCAACTTCTTCCACTTTCGTTCACAAAGCTAATACATTAATGAGAAAATGTTCTGAGTTTCAGGTTCACCTTCTGCCAACAATCTTACTCCAGCTGGTCCATGTCGTTACGATAGTTCTCTTGGTAGCTTGTTACTTCTTATGACTTTGTTGTAGCTGTCTTATATTTCCTACCAGCTCATGTTCCTAATTTTAGTGACTTTCATCTAGGTCTCTTAACAAAGAAGTTCATTAACCTGATCAAACAAGCGGAAGATGGTATTCTTGATCTGAATAAAGCAGCTGACACGTTGGAGGTTACTATGCTTCTAGAAGATTATAGGCTTCTATTGTGAAGTTCAATTAGTTGACATTTTTATGCTATTATAGGTACAAAAAAGACGAATATATGATATAACAAATGTCCTCGAAGGAATTGGTCTCATAGAAAAGAAGCTTAAGAACAGAATTCAGTGGAAGTATGTACTATTACATACTTTCTTTGGAGTTTCACGGTTTATTATTAGTTAGTATTCCTTTCTTGTTATGCTACTTATTACTTGGGTAATTGATTGATTAGGGGGCTTGACGTCTCAAGGTCAGGGGATGTCGATGACAATTATGCTGGTCTACAGGTATGCAAAAAGCAGGACATTTTGACTATATCCATTTTAGTTTACTTACGAGTGTTGCTGTTACTATTTGATCTCAATGTGAACAAACTTGTACTCTATCGAAAAAAACAAAATTGTGTTTGTTGGGTGGAATGCTAGCCTGAAATCTGCAAGAAAGCTAGTAATTTCACTGCATTTACATACCCGTATCATTGTTTGTCTACTTGTTAAATCTTTCAGTATCATGTGGGGCTGTTCTGATTTATCAGCATATTATTTTTCATTAACATGATGACCACTGTAAAAATATTCTATTATGTCCATTTATGCCCTTTAGTTCACATTCTATCTCAATCTTGTTCTTGACGTTGGTAAGTTTCTCTTTGGAAATCATTGTTTGCAATTACTTGCACATTTTAATTTCAAGCGACCAGATTTAGCCTTAACCATAGTTACATGTGCAGGCAGAAGTAGAGAACCTTTCCATGGAAGAGCGTGGATTAGACGAACAAATAAGGTTGTTTAACTGAATCCTTTATTCAGTCTTTGAATGAAAAATTGTGTTCCCCTATTGTTATTCCAAGGCTTTTAATAATTGCAGAGAGATGCAGGAAAGATTAAGGGACCTCAGTGAAGATGAGAACAACCAAAGGCAATAGTTTTCACCTAGATTCACCTCTATAATGTTGTTTTTTCTTTTAAACGTAGAATTTAAAGCTTATTCTCTATTTAATTGTTAGGTGGCTTTTTGTAACCGAGGAAGACATCAAGGGTTTGCCCTGTTTCCAGGTTAGTTTATCACATATGGAGTTGATTTGCAATAAATTTTGATTTACAAATATAGAAATGTCGTTCCATTTCTAATTATTGTGTCTATATTTTGCATCTACTAGAATGAAACTCTCATAGCCATTAAAGCTCCCCATGGAACCACTTTAGAAGTTCCAGATCCTGATGAGGTAATTTAATTGTAAAGGCTTGATGTAAAAGGTGCCTATTCACATATTATATCTTCCAATCACTTCTCCTATCATATATCAGGCTGTTGACTACCCCCAAAGGAGGTACAGGATAGTCCTCAGAAGCACCATGGGACCCATTGATGTTTACCTTGTTAGGTAACGTCTTATTTTTTTGGTTGTTGAGGAATGTTTGGCTCTGTACTGAAACATAACCACTATCTATGGCCATATTCATGAATAGGCTGGGAATTGGAACTGCCCAGTATACACAATATCCCCTTTTGCTACTATCAATATCCTCCTTTTCCTAGTACTCCTAAAACTGTGATTTGAATTTCCATTTTGTAGTCAGTTTGAAGAAAAGTTTGAGGAGATAAATGGCGTGGAAGTGCCGCCAAGCTTGCCGTCAAGTTCAGGCTTTAATGAAGCACCTGCAACGACGATAGGAACAGAGGATACCAGGGGAAAGGAAATTGAAACGCGGGAACAAGATGTACACAGAATGTGCTCCGATCTAAATGCTTCACAGGACTTCGTGGGTGGAATTATGAAAATTGTTCCCTCCGTTGTAGATGTAAGTCTAATTTTTCAAAAAAATGATTGGGGGAAGGATCAGGGGAACTAATACACCTTACTTAAAATAATAATTGGTTGATTGGGATATGGAGAAAAGAAAGGCAGAAGCATCACGTTAGTTTCTAAGAAATGGTTGGTTTCGTTTGGGAGGGCTTCGTGCATGAGAGCATGAACATTGTTCTATCCGTTGGTGTGAGCCTAGATTCTAGAAGATGTAATCTGTATAATAAAAGGAATTAATAACACTTGCAACAAGTTAGTTTTTCCATAAAATTGTCGGAGGACAAAATAATGAAATAAAGCATTTCAGAAGGGGAAGGGTAGTTTAGTTATGAAACCTTCGATGGTCAGAGAGCTGTATTTATCTATAGTCACCTATTATTCATCCGAGGGGAAAATGTTTTGAGTTCATTATATAGTTTATGTAAATTAAGGATGTATTAGGACAGAATTAATGTTAACAAGCATCTGATATCTTTGTTTCTTATTCAGAGTGATGCTGATTACTGGCTCTTGTCTGATGCTGATGTTAGTATCACTGACATGTGGAGAACTGAACGTATCCTCACAATTTAAATCTATCCGCCTTCATAATAGTTTGAGTTTTCCCCTTTGTAATATCAAAGTGATACTGCATACACACCTTGACTCTTCATGTAGCTGGCGTTGAGTGGAATGATTTGGGTACATTTCATGAAGATTACAGTATTGCTAATGACAGCACACCCGAAACCCAGAATCCACTTCCCGATAATGCACCTGATATGCCTTCTTCTGCTAATCCTTGTAGCAGCTGAAACTGTAAAGGGTATCTGTTTAGATAAATCTTGATGATAAATGCTACGGTCGTGCAAGAACTTGTATGATGGACGTATGATCCCTCCCTGTGATCCTTACTTAGCCCCGGGGGGATTGGAACCGATTATCTCAGATTGGGACCAGCCTCCCTCCATGATAATTCCTGGAGAAGCTTCTCTACCCAAAAAGCTAGAGGAAACTGCTGATGGGAATGGCTCTTGTGTACAGTTTAGTGCAAAAAATATGTAGTAAATAAAATAGTCATTTCTGCATTGTACAATTCTTTGTTTCGAGATAAGAATAGCTATGTGTAGTACATTCATTTAAGCCAAGTTTAGCTTCAGTTCAATTGGCATCTCACGTGCAAAGCTATAACCCCACCCTCCACCCCCCAGTTGAATTATATTCTTAGTTCCTGGGGTCTAGATATACATTTAAATGGTTCATTTAATTTCTGAAGTTTGAGAAATGGCTGATTTTAAATTGGTTAAATTACACCCTTCTAAATTTATGAATTATTGTATTTAATAGATGAACATAAAGAATAAGAGAGAAAATGCAAGAAAATATTAGTTAAAAGTTTATATTGATGACCGTGGAGAATGTTGAAAGGAGTATATATATGGTACAGTTTACCGTAATAACTATATATATATATATATATAGTATATATATATATGGTATAATTTATATATGGCTAATTTACCATCTATAGCTAGATAACTATATATATAGTCGAGTATAACATCTACTTTTCATATAGTTCTACTTAACAATCTTTTATTATATACGATCATTTTCTCTACTCAACAATAGTTTACTTTATAGGATTATAACCCTTTTCCATATATAGTTTTACTATATATGGTTATATATGGTTATATAAACTTATATGACTATAACCATTTTCCATATATAGTTCTACTATATAACAATTGAATAAGTTAGCATAAGTTAGCAGGCTCCATAGACAACAAATTTGCTACCCATGCTTTCGCACCCAGTGTGGGTAGGGACCCGGAGAGCTACCTTCGCTTTTGGCGTTCCTTCGTAGATCTTTGGATTTCACCTCTACACACGAAATTTCACTCTCCTTGAGACTCTTAACCATTTTATTAACTTCGAAATCGAACGCCCATCTGTATGGGATTTAGTATGCAATCTATATGGGATTTAGCTCAATATACACTATGAAATAAAATAATATCTTAGATAAACCTCTAACAAATAACTAATACTGAGAGTTATGCTAATTCTCTTCCTCTACTTTCTTCCCAATCCATCTTGCAACCACTGAAGTAAGGGCCACTGTTGGAGGAAACCTTATTGGAGAAGTTGCTTTATGCGCTGCATATGCCAATGCAAACGTTCCAACTTTCTCTCCATTCCCATCAGCCGAAATTCCTACCTGCAAATTTTCAAGTGTTACAAACAAAACCAATCTCCCCTGTGAATATACTTGATCAAGATCAAACAAACTCATGGAACCCTTCCTAAATGCCATTACCTTCTGCAGAAGAGCTTGAACGTCGACACCGGCGCTGATGAGCGCGTAACACACGGCGAAAGAGATCAGGGATAGAGTTATGGAGGTGGCTAAATATGCACCTCCATATTTTGCAAGCAGCTCCTTTGCCTGATCACCCTTTGATTTGTCTTTTCCTTCACCCTCCTCCTTTGAGCTAAATATCTGCATACCAACATGAATTTCTCATTTGCTGTTACCAGGAAAGGATAACCACCCATTATTCTTTGGCATTGATCTTAGCAGTATGCAAGGCAGAGATATGAACAATTGAGACAGAAAATCAATATGTTAGGAAACTAGTTATCACTGTATATTGAAAATCCTATGGACCTTCTGATTGGATTTAATTTGCTTTCTTCATTACTACTTTCAGATTGTGAGGAGGTATTGATGGCAAGTACATACATTATCATTACAAATTATGTTCTAGTCAATTGAACTTTTTGGCTGAACAGAATATGAACAATTGAAACAGAGAATCAATATGTTATTCTTTGCCACAACAATCAGGCATAAATAGACTGCAAAATTTGCTTCCTAAGGTCCCTTAGTAGTTAAAATGTATGCTATCAGTCTTCTAACTTCTATCTTCCGTTCAAGTTCATAGCAGATTGATAGAGGAAAAAAAAGAACGAAGAGAATGGTACCTTCCAGAGACCAGCTTCAAGTCCATACTTCTTGGTAACTTCATCTGCTGAAGAGGAAGACGGAGACGGAGATGGAGATGGAGATGGGCGTTCGATTTCGCCGGTTTTCTCTTTAAGGGCTTGAACCCTGAGCCTTTTGGGATTGAATTTCGGAGGTCGAACAGAAAAACTAAAGGGAAATCTGAAATTTGTATCGGTGAAGGAAGCAGGAGAGGAAATGAAAGAAGATGAAAAGCAAATTGGAGAAAGAGCAGTTGCCATTATCAGAAAATCAGAGGTCGGAATCTAGTAATGAGGCATGCCCTCTGAATTCGGAGGGTGGGAAACGAGAATCCCACGAGATCAAAGAGAGAGAATTTTATGTGAAGCGTTGTAAGCCAGATATTTCCTTCAACCTCAATCGTCTGTCGTCACCACCATTCTTCTTCACACAGTTTCAAACAGCAAAAGGTTAAAAGCCCAATACGCACAAATTTAAATGCCCAAAAGCCCAATCCGCACAAAGTTAAAACCCCAATACGAACAAGTTAAAAGCAAACCCGTACAAAGTTAAAAGCCCAAAAGCCCAAACGGCGCAAAGCCCAAAAGCCCAATCCGCAAAAGGTTAAAAGCCCAATATGTACAAAGTTAAAAACCCAAAGGCCCAATCCACACAGTTAAAAAGGCCAATACGAACAAGTTAAAAGCCCAATCCGCAAAAAGTTAAAAGCCCAATCCGCAAAAGTAAAAAGCCCAATCAGCAAAAAGTTAAGAGCAGAATATGCACAAAGTTAAAAGCCCAAAGGCCCAATCCACACAAAGTTAAAAAGGCCAATACGAACAAGTAAAAAGCCCAATCCGCAAAAGTAAAAAGCCCAATCAGCAAAAAGTTAAAAGCAGAATACGCACAAAGTTAAAAGCCCAAAAGCCCAATCAGCGCAGCCCTAAAGCATATACCGCAAAAATTTAAAAGCCCATTCCGCACAAGATAAAAGCCCAAAAGCCCAAGCCGCAAAAAGTTAAAAGCCCAATACGCACAAAGTTAAAAGCCCAAAAGCCCAATCCACACAAAGTTAAAAGCCGAAAAGCCCGATCCACACAAAGTTAAAAGCCCAATACGAACAAGTTTAAAGCTCAATCCCTACAAGTTAAAAGCCCAATTACCGCAAACCCCAAAAACCCAATCCGAAAAAGTTAAAAAGCCCAATCCGCACAAATTAAAAGCTCAATCTGAAAAAAGTCAAAACCCCAAAACGCACAAAGTCAAAAAGCCCAAAATCGCAATCCGTACAGTTAAAGGCCCAAAAGCCCAAACAGCAAAAATAAAAGCCCAATACGCACAAAGTTAAAAGCCCCAAAGCCCAGTCCACACAAAGTTTAAAAGCCCAATACGAACAAGTTAAAAGCCCAATCCACACAAAGTTAAAAAGCCAATACGAACAAGTTAAGAGGCCAATCCGTACAAACTTAAAAGCCCAAAAGCCCAATCCGAAAAAGTTAAAAGCCCAAGAGCCTAATCCACACAAAGAAAAAGCCCAATACGAACAAGTTAAAAGCCCAATCCATACAAAGTTAAAAAGCCCAATTCGAACAAGTTAAAAGCCCAATCTGTACAAAGTTAAAAGCTCAAAAGCCCAATCCGCAAAAGTTAAAAGCCCAAAAGCCCAATCCGCAAAAAGTTAAAAGCCCAATCCGCAAAAAGTTAAAAGCCCAATACGTACAAAGTTAAAAGCCCAAAAGCCAAATCCACACAAAGAAAAACCCCAACCGAGCAAGTTAAAAGCCCAATCCGTACAAAGGAAAAAGTCCAATTACGGCAAAGCTCAAAAGCCCAATCCGCAAAAAGTTAAAAGCCCAATACGCACAGTTAAAATCCCAAAAGCCCAATCCGTACAAAGGAAAAACCCCAATTACCGCAAAGCTAGAAAGCCCATTCCGCAAAAAGTTAAAAGCCCAAAAGCCCAAGACGTACAAAGTTAAAAGCCGAAAAGTCCAATCGGCGCAGCCTAAAAGCCCAAACCGCAAAAAGTTAAAAAACACCAATCCGCACAAGTTAAAAACCGAAAAGCCCAAGGCGCAAAAGGTTAAAAGCCCAACACGCACAAAGTTAAAAAGCCCAAAAGCCCAATCAAACACAAAGTTAAAAGCCCATAAGCCGGATCCACACAAAGTTACAAAGCCCAATACGAACAAGTTTAAAGCCCAATCCGTAGAAAGTTAAAAGCCTAAAACCCAATCGGCGCAAATCCCAAAAGCCCAAACGGCAAAAAGTAAAAAGCCCAATACGCACACAGTTGAAACCCGGAAGTCCAATCCACACAGTTAAAAAGCCCAATACGAACAAGTTAAAAGCTCAATCCGTACAAAGTTAAAAGCCCAATCAGCGCAAAGCCCAAAAGCCCAAACAGCAAAAAGTTAAAAGCCCAATCCGCAAAAAGTGAAAAGCCCAATACGCACAAAGTTAAAAGCCCAAAACTCCAATCAGCAAAAAGTTAAAAGCCCAATCCGCAAAAAGTTAAAAACCCAATACGCACAAAGTTAAAAGCCCAAAACCCCAATCAGCAAAAAGTTAAAAGCCGAATCCGCAAAAGTTAAAAGCCCAACACGCACAAAGTTAAAGCCCAATACGCACAAAGTTAAAGCCCAATACGCACAAAGTTAAAAGTCCAAAAGCCCAATAAGCAAAAAGTTAAAAGCCCAATCCCCAAAAAGTTAAAAGCGCAATACGCACAAAGGTAAAAGCCTAAAAGCCCAATCAGCAAAAAGTTAAAAGCCCAATCCAAAAAAAGTTAAAAGCCCAATACGGACAAAGTTAAAAGCCCAAAAGGCCAATCAGCAAAAAGTTAAAAGCCCAATCTTCAAAAAGTTAAAAGCCCAATACGTACAAAGTTAAAAGCCGAAAAGCCCAATCAGCAAAAAGTTAAAAGCCCAATCCGTAAAAGTTAAAAGCCCAATACTCACAAAGTTAAAAGCCCAAAAGCCCAATCAGCAAAAAGTTTAAAGCCCAATCCGCACAAGTTAAAAGCCCAATCCGCACAAAGTTAAATGCCCAAAAGCCCAATCAGCAAAAAGTTAAAAGCCCAATCCTCAAAAAGTTAAAAGCCCAATACGCACAAAGTTAAAAGCCGAAAAGCCCAATCAGCAAAAAGTTAAAAGCCCAATCCGCAAAAGTTAAAAGCCCAATACGCACAATGTTAAAAGCCGAAAAGCCCAATCAGCAAAAAGTTTAAAGCCCAATCTGCACAAGTTAAAAGCCCAATCCGCAAAAAGTTAAAAGCACAATACGCACAAAGTTAAAAGCCCAAAAGCTCAATCCGCAAAAAGTGAAAAGCCCAATACGCACAGTTAAGAACCCAAAAGCCAATCCGTACAAAGGTAAAAGCTCAAAATCCCAATCGGCGCAAAGCCCAAAAGCCTAAACTGCAAGAAGTTAAATGCCCAATCCACACAAAGTTAAAAGCCCAAAAGCCCAATCCGCAAAAAGTTAAAAGCCCAATATGTACAAAATTAAAAGCCCAAAGCCCAATCAACACAAAGTTAAAAGCCCAATCCGCACAGTTAAAATCCCAATAATAGATTATAATTATTTTAGAATTAATGTTTATAAATTTATGCATACCTCTGAAAATATCATCCTAGCTCAATAAATGCATATTTCTAATAAAATGCATATACTTAATTCTTTTAGTAAATGAATTTAATTATTTTACGAATAAATTGTTAGATATTTCAGGTAACAACTTAAACTCACCGGTAGCCGATATTGTCTTTTTTGGGTTTTCACTTTTGTGCTTCCTCTCAAAGTTTTAAAACGTGTCCACTAGAGAGGTTTTCACGAATGTTTCGTTCTCCTCTCCAAGCGAAGTGGGATCTCACAATTGTGAGCCCAGTGTCCTCGCTGGCAAACCACTCGACGTCTAGCTCTTATGCATGAAAACCATAACATAAATCATACACAATCAAACAATCACAAGCTCAACAGTGAGATAACATCCATCAATCACCCTAAGCACAGATTAGAATATCTCTTCCTCCATCATACCACAACGAAAGACATTAAATTAGGCATGTTTTTCAATTCTCTTGTTTCAAGGACAATTTGGTAGTTTTATCATGTACGTGTTATAATGTCCAAATTGTTCATTCTATATTCTAATCATACATATTTTAGCCACCTAAGGTACATTATGCTCGCATGCTAGCTTGTCCTAGCGATCCCTACAAGTATCACTTGCCTAAAATCCAAGTGATTACTTACCAGGATGCAGCGTACCCTTCAAAGCTTGCTTTTTCGCTAGTTGGGAACCCAAATTTTCTTGAAAGCTCGTTGGTAGGTCCTTAATCAAGTTAAGTTTAAGTATGTATCAAAATAGGGACGAAAAATAGTCGAACGGGAGTCAAATCGGGGTAAAAGGGAACCTCACGCGCTCAGAGGGGGTTCGCCTGTGCGTACCACGCCCTGGGTGTAAGGAAGTCGCGCTGGGGCGCTTGACACATGTCACCCACTGAAGCATGTGGATTTTTCTCGTCTTTTTCTCTACGCGACACGCGACGGACGTTGATAGGGCGTAAGATCGGGTCGGTAGTCCAGGTCACGCGCGTTCTCAGGTCTGGTAGCGGGTACCAGTCTTCGAATCCTGCTCTATGTGGAATTCGTTGATTTTCTTCCGCGAATGAAGTTAAAGAGTGAATGACATATGAAGAAGTATCACAAAATACGACTTGACAACCGGCAAAGAAGAAATTATAGCCTTGGAACAAAATCAAACTTTAGAATTAGTGCCAAGACGAGGAGATATCAAACCCATCTCTAGCAAGTGAGTTTAAGAAATGATGTGTCTCTCGATGGATTAATCGAGAGATACAAGGCTCAGACTATAGCTCAAGATTCTCTCAACAATATGGCATATGGATATTATGGTTCTCGTACAAGTTCCTCCCGCACTTGCCGTATATGAAAAATGTTGTTGTTGTTGTTTTTGTTTTTTGTTTTTTTTTTTGCATGGAGAATTAGACAGGGAGATCTACATGGATCGGATCAACCAAAGACATTTAAAAATGAAGTTGGTGTCATTAGTTAGAACATGCAAAGTCCAAAGAAGCCTAATTTAGAATGCGGCTCGACGGATCTAGAGATATGTCTAAGGTACAATCGATTATGATATTTTGTACAAAAGAAGCAAAAGACTGCAAGCTAGCTAGATACCATGATGCTGACTATGCAAGATATCACCGTAATACTCCAAGCCCACCGCTAGTAGATATTGTTCACTTTGGCTCGTTACGTATCGTCGTCAGCCTCATAGTTTATACAAAGTGTAATAATATTATACAAAGTGTCTTGTAATCTCTTATCGATTAGAGTGAATAAATAGTACGACTTAAATTTTTACGCCTACTCGTCATGGTAAATAATAATTTAAAATAATATGGAAGAAGAAAATAAGAAAAAGTTGGTTAGTAGAAGCAAAAGTGGAAATTTGTACATATCCATAAATATAATATTTGTGAATTACAAGAAAAGAAAAAGAAGCAGAGGTCAGAATTTAACGGTGTAGCAGAAGGCGACAGGAAAAAAAATGGCAGAAACAACAACACGTGCTCCCTCTCCTCATTGCTTTCTCTTACAGAAATTCAACTTTCTACAATGATATGATATTGTCCACTTTAAGTATAAGTTCTCATCACTTTGTTTTGAGTTTTCCCAAAAGTTCTCACTATCAATAGAGAAGTATTTATTGATTAAACCCATGATCATTCCCTAAATTAATCGATGGAAGACTTCCATCCAATATAGAGAACCATACTGATAGAGTGAGATAAAAGTACACGGTGCACATGTTAATTAGTGACAGCAACCACATGGCAACAACGTATGGAGGAGAAACAGAGGATTCAGAAAGTTAAGATTCATGATGTTATAAAAAAAAAAAGAAAAAAAAAGGCGAAGAACATAGAAAATGATGATGAGAAAGGGTTGATATAATTGATAATAATGGCGGTGTGGCTTGGCTAGGCATGATGCTGCTGCTGCTGCTGCTGCTTGAAGAAATCAAGGAAGACGTTGTTGTGGCATTTGGGGCATTGGGAGCTCTTCTCGGTCAACATGACATACATGAAGCACCCCGGACATCCCACCAGCATCATGGATCTTGTTATTATCTCTTCTTCCACTCCCCCCTCCCATCCCAAGCACGAATTCTCCACCGATATGTCCGACGACGACCCCGACCCCGACAAAGACGACGTTGCTGGCGATGGCAACTGGTTCAGGTTCACTCTCAACTCGACCTTCGGCTCGCTACTTCTCGACCTCTTGCTCATCGTCTTCTTCAAAGTCATGCAAAAAAAAAAAACAAACAAAAAACAAATGAATATTGAATCATAATAATGCATGAGTTTATCAGAGAGGGTTACGCACTGTGACTGTGAGAGAGGGTTACCAAGTTTGGTTTGTAAGGGAAATTGGAGTTTGGAGAATGAAGGAAGGAAGGATGAATTTGTGGGTGACTGAGTGACTGAGTGAGGTTTGTAGGAGGGGTGAGGAGGGTATTATATGGGAGTTCAAACCTAACTAAATAATAATAATAAGAAGAATAATAAGAAGAATAATGAGAATAAGAGAGGGGCCCTTGGAAATTAATTCATTCACCACATTATTATTGTTATTATTATTATTATTATTGATGTTCAATTATATAACCATAGACAACCCTCTTTCAATGTCAATGTCCTAACCCTATTCCCTCCTCATATTGCAACAACACAACAGTCTTCCCCTACCTCTCTCTATTCTCTTAGTCTTTTTCTAACTTTCTGTTGTGTTGAACTTTTTTAATTTAAGTTGACTATGGTGAGATCTCACATTGGTTAGAGGGTGGGACGAAACATTCTTGAAGCTGGCGCAGCGGATACGTAACAGCCCAAAACGGACAATATATGCATAAGCCCAGGCGGTTACAAGTAACTTAAAATTTGAAAATTTTGAAAGTATTTTAGTTTTATTGTTAATTTAATTTTTTTCTTTTTTTTGGATAAATTTGAGAGTGAAAATTACATAAATTAAAGAAAAAATATTGCCATTTAAATGCTAAGAAACATGCCTAGATTGAATAACAGGCTAAAACCTAATTATAATGATTGGTCCCCAATTTCAAATCAATGTTAAAATAAATAAGAAAAATAATGTAATGTGACGTTTTTCTTAAATCATGATATAAATTTTATTTAGTTTTTTTTTTATAAGAAAAATTCACGTAAGATGATGATATCCGAAGACATCGGTGATTATCCCTACACTGTTCAGTTTCCTGTGCACAAATAAATGTTCTTTTTTTAATTTTGTAAAAAGAATGATATTCCTTTGTCTCAACATAACCAACGCATACTTTTTAGATATATATTATTTTTAGTTACGTACTTCTTATATCTTAATTTTAGAATTTTTATGATTAAGTGATCCGACCATTAATTTAAAAGTTGGAGAGTTAATGTGAGTGGTGGATTGGGCATTGGAATACAAGCAGGGAAGGGGAGCGACGAGTAAGACTCTTATAGAGTGGGGAAGAATGCTGAAGAATGCTGCTATTATTATTATTATTATTATTATTATTATTTTGACTAATTAAAATATATAATTTTAATTAAATAGTAAAAAAATTAAATTTATACGACATAGTGGAAGAGGTGGATTAAATTATTGAAGGGGTAAGATAGTAGAGGGGAATATTGTGAATAATTGGATACGTTTTTATGAACCGTATCCAAATGTATGCTATATCATATTTGCTATGGTGGGTGGTGGGTGGTTGAAGTAGCAATTAATTATTCATATTTTCCACTCTCCATAAATTTTTAATTACGCTCCTCTCATAATTCTCATCTAATGGTTTCTTGCATTTAATTATTACTTTCTATTTTCATTCATATATATATATATATATATATATATATATATATATATAAATAAATAACTTGAATTTAGCCGACATAAGGACGTGAATAGCTTAACTTGCGAAGACTTTAAGATTAATTATGTATGGTGGTCCAATCTCCAAAAACTTCGAATCTAAAACTTGTACTCCTTATTTCTTTTATGTATAATATATATCTAAAATTAAGTTTCCATATGATCGCTGTCTTGCGATTTTGTCTTTAAATTTATTCTTTAAGTTTCAAGAGTGTCATCTACTCTAAAAAATTAAGTAAAAATCTAAAATAAGTATATTTTTTTTCATCTAAAAGATCTTTTAACCATGTACTATGTCTTATAAAATTGTATTTTCTTAATTAGTTTCAAACCAACCATTTTTTTTCAATTTTTTAAAAAGAAAAAATAATAATTGAATTCACTCCAATTTTCCCAATGAAAAATAATAATTCTTAGGACAGATTTTAAAATTTCACATATTTTCACATATGTTAAATTAAACTATATATATTTTTTCTAGTACAATAAGTTAAATTAAACTATATATATTTTTTCTAGTACAATAAGTAGTATAGTGGTTGAGACTTAGAATGTTTGATTCCATGAGAATAAGTAGATATAAACTGTGACAAATAATAATGTAATGTGTTGTTGAAATTGAGGCGTGATATATTCTAATCAATAATAGTATTGAATAGGATAACGTATGAATCTAAGCTAGAGGTGGCTTTGAAGGCCCCACTGATTGAACGGAAGAAAAAAAAAAACCAAAAACCAAGTGATGGGTAGGTCAGTGGGTGTCACGTTGACTGACATTGTATTTCGAAAAAATCAATAATGTGATGGTCGTCCATACTCCACAACAAGAAAATTGGAGTTTGGTACCGCCTCCAAAGCCCCACATTAATATAAATCTTTGTTTTAGGATTTCTATGTCCACCATTAATATAAATCCTAAAACACAGATTTCATTTTCCCTACTCAAATATTATATAAACAACTTTATTTACAGGGTTGACCGACTTCGGCATTTTTAACCTCTCGTCTCCAAGTTATTTATACGGTGTAATATGCGTTACATCTTATACTATACGATGAATATGATGTTCACATCTTATACTATACGATAGATATGATGTTCATGCATACATTTGTTATGTACATTGAAAAATCAGTTATAAGACCTAATGCATATTTATGAACAACTTAATGAAAAAGATGGGATAATTACCTAATTTACGATCACAGGGAGCTAAGTTAGGAGAAACTTGACTTGGCTAGCGGATCAGTTGGGGTAAAATATCCCAAGACTCCCGCTTATACACCATCAAAAAAAAAAAAAAAATTAGTATAACTTAGTAAAACGAGTTAATTGCCTACCATAACTATAGAAAAATGACACGAATTAGGTACAACAAATAACTTTAGTCACTTGATGAGGCAAACATGCCCCCCTCAATACCAAATTTCCAGCTTTTGGTAAATGATATGATAGGTTAATTACTTGAACTATCTTCAGATATTCCGACCTATAAAATTGAACATAATCCATTTTATATGACATGAGGTAGATTAACTTACCCAACACCAAATGACTCGGTTGCATAGGTGATGGATCCCTTAAGAAAGATATTCTACTAACAATTGGCACCCAAAAAAACATACCCAGTTCAATTCACATATTAGTTTTCTCAAAACATTTAGTGAGAGTAGACATTTGATCAAAAGAATAATAAGACATAAGTTGATCAAACAATTTTAAACAGTTAAAAGATGAAATTATAAAAAATAAAAAAAAAAAGGCCAGAATATGTTACTAGAAGGAAGACACACAAGGCTAGTAAAATAGGAGGGTACAATAATTTTACTTTGACAAAATGGTATAGAAATGAATGTCTCACCAAGAAATAACGGCATGTTAATGGAAACATAGATAAAGGTATCATACTTGTAAGCCTACGAACAGAAATATATGCCTTTAGGCCCTAAAATTGGAAGAAAATGAAATTTACAGCAATGTTGCTGATCATAATTGGATGATTCTTCATGCTTTCTTGTTCAAGAATGTGTATGGTAGACATTCAAACTTTCGACTTCTTAGTAGATAGTACATATTGTTGAGGATTGTTGGGAGGGAGTCCAACATTGGCTAGTTAAGGAGATGATCATGGGTTTATAAGTAAGGAATACATCTCCATTGGTATGAGACCTTTTGAGGAAACCAAAAGTAAAGCCACGAGAGCTTATGCTCAAAATGAACAATATCATACTATTGTGGAGAGTCGCAATTCCTAACACATTGGCTGAGCTCATCCCTCATGCTAGTTTTTCTACCCCCCAAACTTGGGGACTAAGGTTGTAAATTGAGCCTAAATAGTGCCGATAGTTACTAGGAGAAATTAATGATAAACCATGATTATCATTAAATTTAAATCGTACATACCTCTCATCTTCGAGGAACAAAAAAACCTACCTTGGTAGGAGAATTAAATTTCATGCTTGGTGGAATATTTTTATCCACGGCCAATAACAAGCCAAACAATTATGAACATAGGAGATATATCTACACAAGAAAAAGCCATACCAAAACCAGTGAACAGACGAGCATCAGTGGTTGGCCATGAAGTTCTTGCATCAGTCCTCTAATACATGAAGTCGTTCGAGCTCAAGAATATGTCCACTCAGAAGGGCTGTCCCATTCGTAATGTTCCTGCCTCTGCACTTCTGCAACTGTTCCCGGAGACTTCGCACAACTTCATTGAGCCTCTGGATATTCCTTTCTTGTGACAACAATATCTGCACCAATTCAATAGAATAGGTGTAAAATGACTATACTAGAATAGAAAACGTAGTAGAATATCACGATGTAGAAAACAAAGCTCAGACAAAAAATGGGAACTAAACGGCAGGATAAGTTGTCTATCTGGGAAGGTGGCAAGAAACTGTCTATTCCTCAGGTAATAAAATAAGTACCAGCACTTCCAAGAACCCCATGATCCTCCTTGATGTCATGTTATACATTCCATCTAAAATGGCGGCTCGTAGGTAATGCTCAAGCAATTGAAATTTGGGATTGGTATGATGTTTCTCTATGAACTTCTATTAATTCATTAGTTCTGCCACACCAACTGACAGATTTTTGAATTCCTGTAACTTATCATCCTCTCAGCAACCAGCATCGTTTATACCAAATTCGAAAGTAAAGCCAGGTGCAATTCAACGTGCCACAGCCTAAGTCAGGATATGAATCTAAATAAAAATATAATGACGGTGACGATCATAATAAAAATTAGACTTAAGGATTCTCTTAATCTGGTTTTTAAATTTTGTGCCTTTCAAATTCAGCTTTCAACTGGTTTATTATTTTTGTCCCTGTTAGATGGGCTTACCGGGTGCAGATACCAATATCCCTCATCCTTTTTCTTTTTATAGTTATATTTTTCTGTTTTTTACCCAAAAAGGCGCCCCATGGTTCTATCTAACATAGCATGGAGGAGTCGTCAAGCTAAACCTAACTTCTATTGGTGTAGTTAATTAAGTCTATAACATTCAACAGAAAAGATTTTATGATCCAAACGCCTGTAGGCTGAAAAGATGCTTATCATTTACTCAAGGCCAGATTACTTTTTCAACCCCTAAACTATAAATAGTTTTCAATTCTGCTCCTAAACAAGTTTTGATAAACTCAAAATCACCCCTTCAATAACTCCATGAAACAGAAATGTATAATTTATAACAAACCGAAAAAATGTAGTCAAAATTTAAAATTGCAACACGATATTTAGTTTGAACATAAAATTGTAAGATGCACACATTTCATAGTTCTTCTATAAATTTCTTTAAAGGCATGCTCAAAGAAGAATTCTTAAAAAAATTTAAAAGGAAGGAAATATTTAACAGATACAATCTCAAGGACTCATCTATGTGACTCAGATAACACATTATAGGATCACACAAGAGATTCAAAAAGAAACTTACACTAATTGGAAGGCAGATAGAAAAGAAAAAAAATGGCCAACAAACAGCACTCAGAATGAAGAGGATGATAATGATTCTCTACCTGGTTAAGAATTTATGCCTTTATGATTTAACTGGCCTCAGCATTCAGTGACATGTAGCTCATTTTTTCAGGGGTAGATATAATTTAAGCTTTCATTTGACCATATGCAGGACATAAATATTTTTCATTCAAGTCTAACCTTAGGCAGAAAACATAAAATAATCGCTACTTTTCAAGCAACCGTGTGGAGCAACTCCTTTCCTAACCAGGACATACAATCTACTTAGGACCTATACTTTCTTCATTTCTCTATTAGGACAAGCAAGCTTTTAATGTCATAAAATTAAGGTAACATCTGCAACAAAAAGTAGCTTAATAAATGACATGAGATATAACCAAATTGGTAATTAAGACATTTTCTTCAAACACGAGCCCAAAGAGTGGCTTGCTAATAATCAAAATACAACAATTAAAAACAAAGATTCATAATATTCAGATAGATAGAGTAATCTCCATATCAAACGTTAATTTGGCAATAGTTACAATTGCTGCTTCAAAGCCAGTACTATGTCCACAGCAAAGGCTCGATAATTAAACTTATTGCCATGTATATGCTAAATCATTAAAATGTTCATTGGTGAAATCTTGCCAAGAGTATCAGCCAGATTACTATTTTATTTCTAGTGCATCACATAGAGAGGAAATGGATGCATTTTACACAGCGTCACAGCCTGAAAACTAAATATTGCCGCATTAGGATCACTTTTTTCTTTTTTTAGGGGGGGAAATGAAACTCATAATGGAAGCATGAATCATGCATTGTTGGCTCACTAGTCCTATCCTAGAACTCCTAGAATTCTCGAGTTAAATTTATTGCTAATTTATTCTTCTTCTACTGCTCGACCAGGCAAACTATTTAACATGCCATCCTAAAGTTATACCCAGGGAAAAGTAATCACTACATTACATAATTAGGAAGTATCCTGCACCCTGAATGTAGCACGATAGATACTGCTACCGATCCACACTCCACACCCCTGTGCGCCTGAACTAATCATTCAGCCTTCCTAAACAAATGACAAACGGATATTCACAACTACTTCCATTTAGGCCATCATAAAGCATAAGTTCATTTAAAAGAAAACGGTACCGTTGATGGTGTAATTGTAGAGGACATATTACCTTCTCCTTAATTGCTTCTTCCCTCGTTGATATATGTTGCTGCTTCTGGGAGTTTACCGTGGTATGAACCTCAGGTACTAGTTGTTGCTTCCACTCGAACTGAGAAGTAATAATGAGAATAACGAACAAAAACACAAGTAACATGGATCTGGACATCTTTACAAAGGGCTGTCAATATATCTGCACATGATTAAGATAAGATTCAACCATCACACCGCATTGAGTCATACGAAGGCATAAAAGACCTCGCACAGACATAAAACAAGCCTGAAAATCAGGATTCACATAGCAACCCTGGGCGTAGCGATTTGACCTCGGATGAGGTTCAAACAATGATCGAATTGGCTTAAATTGAACTCGGGATATCGAAAATGAAGAAAAGAGGAACTTACCTAAGGACAGCTATGAGAATCGAGAAAAACCCTAAGTCGAAGATCAAGCGGAGAATTCGTGGTAGCTTCTTTAATCTAAACTTGGCGTGAGATAGCGAATCAGAAAGCGGTTCAGCACCTTTGGGGAACAGTGTGGATCGCTTGAAAATTAAGGAAGCGGAAGATAATCAGGAACCCTTCAATTCAACTGTAAACCGGCTGCGGCGAAGCTTTGGAAGATGGCAAACAGCTTATTTTGCAATTTCAGAAGGTCGCCGACAAACAAGAAGATACTGCTTCCAATTTGGACGCGCTTCAGCTTCACCTTTTAACGCGCGCAAGTGACCACACCAGCACCAATTATAATAACAATGTCTTAAAGTTTTTAAATTTTAGAACAAAAGAAGAATAATAATAATAATTTTTTGTTGTCTCTAAATATTTTTAAGAATATTTATTTTACTTTTCATCATATTGTTTTTTAATAAATACATAAATTCACATATAGGTATTTAATTGGTTGATCTAAATATACTAAGTTAGTTAAAAAAAAAAGGATAGATTAGATATTAAGACATAAAATAGTATTAAAAAAAATTAAAGACTAAAATGGGCTATAAAAGACATGGTTTTTTTTTATTATTTATTTTTTAAATAATATAGGATATCGATGGGTCAACTACCATAGTCAAAAGAATATGCAATAGTCATAATTTTCATTTACACAATATTTGAAGAGAAATAAATAAAAGAGGGAGTGAGGTTTGTAAATGTAATAATGTAATGATAATTATAAGTTACAAAGTACATGAAGAGAAGCTATAAAAATGATGAGAAGAAATGTTAGAAGGGCAATGTTAATGTAGATGTTGTTAGGCTCCTGCCTCTTTGACTTAATTCTCCTCATGCTGCTGCTGCCTTGACACGGAGGTGCCTCTGCCTCTGGCAATGCGGTTGGTATGGGCAAGTGGGTGTATTTCTCCGATTCCGAGAAGTTCATGATCATCGGAGTTGGATTCTGAGTTGCAGATACCAAATTATCGTCCAGTGTAATTATGTCATCTTTCAACAAGTCCGCATACAATTCTTCATCTCCACCGTTGCCCTTCAAAGAATGACATCCAATAAAATAAATAAAATAAAAAATTCATATAATTTATATTGAAAAATATATTTATTTAAGTTAGATTGGATTCTTGTTGATGAGTTCTCAAAAATTAGACTGGATTGAACCCTATCCACTAAATTTATTGTTAATTTTAAAATAGATATTTTACCTGCTTATGTTTTATTTTTATTAAAAATAAAAATTTAGTGACGGATTTGGGAATTGTGAATTTGAACGTGAGAATCTGATGAAGCTGACCTTTTCACGACTGAAGGATTCGTGCAGCGCCGGGTCGGACGTTTCTTTGTGATGGAATTCAGTGCCGGAATCAATTTGCTCCAGCGAATGAGAATCGAAACTACTGCTGCAGTTCTTCGAAAGCCTATCGCTTTCACCCCCCACCTTCTGTCCAACTCCGCCGTCCCCATCCTCGCCGGAACCCTGCACTTTACTCGAAGCCGCCTTGTCGGAGTTGTTCCGGCGAAAATCGTTGTTCTTCCGGAGACGGCAAACCACCATGGAATTAGAATCCTGCAGTCATTGAGAAGTTTACGTAAGCAGCAAAGGAAAAGGAAGATTGGTGGTTCATGAAGAATTGCAATTGAATTTGACCTGGGAGGTGTCGTTCAAGCAATATTCGTGCATAATCCACTCTGTTCTCTCCCCTGTTGGAGCACGTCCTAAATGGAAAACCAGAGTCCTCTTCGTTCCGATAATCTCCGAGCCGGACTTCACGTTTCGCTCTTTTCCGGTGGCTTTCCAGTACCCCAATTCAGTCGCCCTTTTGTTCTGTGTTCCGTTTGGGTACTTTCTTCCTCTCGGAGAGAAGAAGAACCACTCGTTATCGGAAGGGATTCTCGATTTCCCTGTTTTCAAAACCCAATTACAAATTACCAAATCAGCCCTGTTTAGATGGGAAGTGATGAAGGAAGGAAGGAAGGAAGGAGAAAAGGGCAAACCGGGAAGGTCCCATGGCTCGAACTTGCAAATCTCGATCTCGGAAATGACATCGACGCTGTCGTCGGAGCCTTCGAGCTTCTTCTTGAGGTAAAATAAAATTAACTCTTCGTCTTTGGGGGAAAATCTGAAGCCGGGGAACATCGACAGAGCCGCCATTGACATCTCCGCCTCTCTTGAAACTCCTCCCATTTTTCCCTTCCCCTTGGATTCGAGTTTGTGTTGGTTTTGTGAGAAATTCTAATTGGAATTCGTTTCTTTAAGGCTTTCGGAATTAGAAAAAGAAAACTTCTTGACTCCGCCGTCAACCTCGGTTAAGCCGTCTTGTGCTTCGCGTTATGCTTTTCTTCATTTCTGCTCCCGGGTTGCTCCAGTATTCAGATTCGTTCCCCCCCTGCTCCGCCGTCTCTCACGTGCTCGGTGCCTCTCCGCCCACTGGAACCAACCACCCTGTTTCGCTCGTCCGGTGCCGACTGCCACCATCACCAAACCTATTCTATTGGTAAACAATTTTTATATATATCTTATCGGCTCTCATTTAATTCATAACTATTTTGTTTTATATTCTCATTTATTTGATTTGATTTACGGAGGAGAATTAGTATTGTCTAGCATTATTTCTAGAGATGTGAAGTTATTGTCATTTTTATATTTGACTAAAGTCAATTTGAAAGAATTTTGTAAGAGAGACTTTGCACAGTGTGTGAGATATACCGGTAAACACTCTGGTTATAGTGATTTGCTACCACCTCTAGAGATATGGAAATTTCTCTTTTCCATCCACATAAATCTTTGTTTTTTGTTTAATTTTTATTTGTGTGCTTGATCTTACTTTTGCTTCTACTACAACAATTGGGTACCATAACATTTTTGTTAGAGTATTAATATACAACAAGTGGCATCGGAACATTAAAGGTGGTGACATTACAACTCAATAAGTGATATCATAGCTCTTTGATTGTTGTATTTAAGGTATTGTAAAAGACTTAACCTCATCAACTATTAGACGTGCTCACACTCACCACCAATTCCACCAATTATAAGATGAGTTAATTCACTCTTTTTTTTTATGTTTTATAAATTTATCATCCAAAAAATAGAGACAGAGTTGGAACTTAAAATAATATATGGGATAGACAGAGTTAGAACTTAAAATAATATATTGGATATGGTGGCAGTCTATTTACATTTTCCGTCGTATTTTCTTCCTTAAAGCCACCGAAAGTAGCCCTTTGGAAGCATTGAATAATATATATGATATGTGGAAGAAGAAAAGATTCTTAATCAAAGTAATTCCCAAGAAAATAAAATAAAAAACAGAGTTTTTATACGTAATTATGTGTGTTGATGATCATCCCTTCATAATCTGTGGAATCCCATTATGATTATCCGTTTTAGCACCTGAAATTTGATCCAATTCTGGCGTTGTTTCTGGAAATAGAATATCACGAAGGCAGTTGAGAGATTTAACTTGATGATCATCGCCCTGTTCTTGAAGATTATGAGTAAAAAGCTCTGAAAATCTGTTTGAATTTTGTTGGTGGGTAGCCGTCGATGGGTTTGTTCTATTCAAGCAAATACTTCCCCATTGAATTTTCTCAGAAATGGGATTTGAATTTTCGAATGAGTTCCTTCCAGAGCCGCCATGGACGAAGCTCCATCTGTTGCTCTTCTTGTCGTCGTCGTCATCCATGTTCAGCTCAATCGAGTGCAGATCACTTTCCTCTGAATCGGAACATTCTTCTTCTTGATCTTGATCTTGATCTCGACACGACCCAAAATTGATTCTCTTCAAATACGCTTCCAGTTCCTTAATTTTCTCAAATTTATTGCAACAATGAAGATCTTGATCTTGTTCTTGTTCTTGTTCATCATTTCCGATGAGATAGCCTTCAAGCTGGTGTTTGAGTCTTTCCACGGCGGCGTTTTTCTCCTCGAACTCAAATTTCGCCTCCGACAGCTTCATCTGAACTCTCTCCTCCCGTAAAACATCCACCAAACGAAGCATTTCCCTCTCCTCCTCCACTTCTTCTCTAACCTTCGCCGATTCCCTCTTCAACTCCTCGAACTCCGCCCTGTCTTCTCCGATCCCCGCCGCCAACTCCTCACAAATCTGCTCCAATATCTCCTTCGCTCTCTTCTCCCTCTGCAAATCTCTCCTTAATTTCGAAACCAACGCTTTGGTATCAGCAAGCTCCTTCGCAATGCTCTTGTTCAATCTCTCCGCTTGTCTTCTAAGCTTCTTCTCAACCGAAATTTCATCCGCCATTGAAGTAATAGCTCTCTCTCTGTTCTTCCACGCCGCCTTCATTACAACCTCAATTTCATCGTCACGGAAGCTCTGTTCTTTCATTATTAAATTATCAACGCCGCTCTTCGCTCGACCCACCTCTGATTTCAGAGCTGAAATCAGAGACAAAGCTGATGATTGCCGATGTTCTTCATGTCCACAAACATGTTTTAAAACTCTTAAAAGCTCTGTTGACGTCGTCAGGCAATTCCTCACTTCCTTCAAACGGGTTTTCACCACATTACCATTTTCAATCTGCTTTCATTTAATTTTAGAAATTCTGTTTAAAATAATCAAATCTGGTAAAGAATATAATTACAGCGAATCTGTTGATGTTAAAGAAATATATAATTAATCATTTGGATTCTTTCTTAAATTAAAATATTTGAAAAATCAAATAAAAAAAGGGAAAAAAAGGGTGCCGCAGAAGTACATATGGAAAATGACAGGAACCGAAACAAGTGATGGGTGAAAAGAGAATAGAATTGATGATTTCGTGGAAAGGAAGCAATAATAGATGAATCGTACCTCCATTAAACAGTCTTTGCCATGAAAATTCGAACCACCCATCACCTCCCCTGTTCCTGTTCTTGTTGTTGTTGTTCTTCTTCTTCCCTGTACTCTGCCACCTTCAACTTTCTAAAATTTTTATAAAACAAGTTTAATCAATCGAATCCCATTTCCCAGAGTTCAGTAATCAAATCAAAATCATAAACGCACCTCTGTTTCAATGATGTTGAAACTCGGATCCGGATCTGATAAACACGAGTGCCAGATCTGAGAAACAAATTCCTGGGTTTTGATTACCTCCTTCTTCAACTTCTGGGTTTTCGCCGCCGCTGATTTCCGGGCTGAAACTGAAACAGAGCCTTGTTTACCCTTTCCGCCGCTGGTGTCGACTGAGCACGACGGCGACCGGTTGGCCAGGTCGCCGGAGGACAACTTGGAAGAATGTGATTTTGTGTTCATTTTCCAAGTGGGTGGCTTCTTGAAACGGTACTTAGGGACCAAAGTGGAAGAAGACGGCGACGATAAACACACTCGTTTTCTAATCTTACATTTCTTCTCTGTTTTCTGGTCTGTCCACGACATTATTTATGTTTCAAAAAAACCAAAAAGGGCAAGAACAAAAAAGGAAACCCCGAGGAGTTGAAATTTTTTGTGAAGAGTTTACTTACTCGGCGGTGGGCGTTGCAGAAATTACGGTGGAGTTCATGTGAGCGTGAGAGGGTTTTGGTTTATAGTAGGAAAGTTTGAAACAGTGAGCCTTGAATTCAGCGACGAAAAAAATCGAAAGTATTAAAGATTCTATTTTTTGGTCGGGCGGGCAGTGTTGACTCAAAGGGATCTCGAAACCCAGTAACAAAAAAACAGAGGATAAAAAGAAACAAAGAAAGAAGGCGTTTGTTTGTTTGAATGGGAATAATACCTTTGTTTCAGAAATCTTAAGAGGGAAAGAGATGAAGTGGCAGCCACGTAGGCATCCAACAGTCAATCAGGGAGGTCCACGTGTAAATGAGCGATTTAGAATGTTGACTGGGTTCTGTGGATTTACATTCCAGCCATTCCTGTCTCCTGGGTGGAACAAGAATGTTCTGTTTCTTTTTCCTTGCTGCTCACTCTGTTTTGTTCCTCAGCTCACAGCAGGTCACGTCATCGGTTCCAAGAACCCTTTTTTGTTCATCAAATCAATTGCTGAGATCCATTGGTTCTGAGCGTTCTTCGGAATAATGCGTTTAATGATCTTTTGAGGTAGGATTTTTGTTTATGTTTTTTTTTTTGCTATTCAAAAGTTAAGCTTATGCCCCCGAGATTTTGAGTTGAAAAGTAGAGAAACAATGAAAGGAAATTTGATAGACAGATATTCTTAGGAAGGCAGTAAGGAAAGACAAAATATGGGGTAAAAGGGTAGAAAAGGAAGTTGGTGGTGACTTTTAGATACAACCAAAATTTATCATTTTAGACTCTCATAATATTATACCTACCTTTTAAACCTCTCCCTTTGACCCTATTTCGCTACTCATAATATTATATCTGCTTTCAGCATAAAATTTCATGGTAACTAAAGGTTTTATACCAATAATCTATCTGCCACATAATTATTGTGTATTTATCTTCTAGAATATTGCACTTCCTTCTTAATTACTGCCCATCTTTAATTCAAAAATCATGATTTTGCAAAATTAGACATACTTCTTCTCGATTCTATTATCATATCATAATATATGTGTGTTGAATCCTGTATTCATCAATTCTATTATCATATCATAATAAGTTTAAGAATATAAAAAGAAACAACACATTGAAAACTATCTCATTTATGGTTATACAATTTAATTAGTACAAAAAGATCCAAATTGCTGATTTTATGAAGTTCTAAATATAAAGAGAAATGTGAAAAACACAAATGGTCCCATGGTCTAGTGGTTAGGACATTGGACTCTGAATCCAGTAACCCGAGTTCAAATCTCGGTGGGACCTATTTTTTAATTTAATTGGGTTTTCGGTGGGACCCTTTTTTTAAATTTAATTGGGTATTTTTGGTGGGCCGAAGCCTACTTGTTGGTAAAGCCCACTTGTTGGTATTGACGTTAATAGGCACCGACTCCAAATATTCATAATTTATAAATATAAGAGATAAGAATTATTTCCTGTATTTCATGAAATATTTACACATTAAATTGTGAAAATGTGAAATAATTAAGGGAAATATCTACGTGGAGAGTAAGAGGAGGAAGAAGAAAGAGCAGAAAGAGAAGAGAATGGCGATTCCAGTAAAAATACAGAGCATATCCAAAGCATTCTCAGTCCTCTCCTTCCTGGCTTTCCTCTCCCTCCTCCGCTCTTCGTATTCTCTGAGCCTCAGTTTCCCCTCCCATTTCTTCCCCCTTATTCTCTTCCCCTTTTCCATGGCTTCCCCCAAAATCTCCATACTCTCCTTCCCCTTCAAATGCTTCCCTTCCATGTCCAACATCCGCATACTCACCTCCCTTACGCTCATCTCCATCCCCTCCTCCTCCTCCTTCTCCCCGCAACTCACCACCACCGCACACTCCACCATCTCCTCCGCCGACCCTATCCTCCCGTCGCCCCCCATCACCGTCGTGTATTCCACCTCTATGTCGCCGGATAACCACTGCCATCGCACTTTCACTGCCTGTCTACTCGACACGTTCGCCGCTCGATTCTTAATCGGATCGATTACTATCCAACTCACTGTTAGATTTTCCTCTAGATGCCCTAGCCAATCTTCGTATTTCTCTGTGCGTCTAATTGGCGACGGAATCGAATCCTTCGGATCGATTAGGTCAACTCGAAATGGAGAGCCGAGGAACCAATTCGTCTTCGTCTCGATTGAGTGCACTTTCGAGAAGAGGAGTTTGTCCTTGTAATAAATGTCGACGGCAGAGATCAATTCAGAGGTGGAGGAGGAAGAGGAACGGTTGAGGTCACATCGTAGCGATCGGCAATCGAGCACCGGAAAAACGTCAGAGAAGAAGGATCGGTGTTCGGAAGGGAAGGCGGAAATGGCCTGCTGGACTCGGGGATGAGTGGTTGACGGCCAGGAGGTTGAGCAAACCCGGCGCCAGAGTTGGTCCTCGCTGGAGAGGCGGCGGAAGCGGGAAGAGGCGGAGGCGGCAGAGGCCAGAGCCGCGCCATCAAGACGGGTGAGAATATGAGTCTGAAGGATGTCGGAGTGGAGAGCGACAATGGCGTCGCCGTCGTCGGCGGCGGCGGAGGGAGGATGATGAAAGGAAGAAGGAGGAGGCATGATTTTGATCAAAGCTTTGTAGAACGGAGAGAAGGATTGGGAGGTTTTATATAGTACTAAAGTAACAGTCAAATTTGGGGTAGAATTGGCATTTCGCAGAACTTTTGGATCAAATCGAAAAAGAAAAAAAAAACTGCATGTGGGGGAAGGAAAGCAAGACCATGTTTCTTCAGGGGATTCTTTTGAGATATTTATTTTACTCTTTTTGGAATATTCATAAATAATTTCATAAGATAATAAAAATATCTATTCTTATCCGCTACTTAAAATATCCGACCTTATTTCATGAATATCAACCTACAAATTTATGTCACATATCATTAAACTATATTATAAATTAAATATGCAATTAAGAGAGTATTAGTTAGATAACGGGTCAAATCTAGTATTAAAGCAATATTTCCCTTTTTTGAGTTTAGGCCTTTAATGTAATTAAAAATTCTAGATTTTACTATTTTATCTCAATTTTGTACTATATACAATTACTTCTCAATATATTTTATTATTTTACGAAATAAAGTATATAAATATTTTAACTATGTATTATAAAAATGTCATATAGGCCGATATACATTAATGATGATCGCAATGAAACTGATGGGTAATTTTTAGCTCAAAATTAAGTTCTAGATTTTTATATGCAAGGATAAATAATATCCATAATAAATAAAATTAAACAAAAAAAGAAATTGATTAGCACGTTGAAGGAATTATGGAGACCGTGGCGCATGTAAAACACGTGCCTACCTTGACCTGACCCTGAACGTAGAAGATGAACGCGGCTCCCTCCCATTCCCATCAATTGAAACGGCGTCGTTGAATTGGAAGTCGTGGTCGGCACCGTCGCCATCCGCTGGCCGTTGATGCAGACGCCCTGTTTTTTCCAAAACAATAAATTACTTTATTTTTAATAGTTTTAAAATTATATTATTATTATTATTATTATTATTATTCTATTGAAGTATTAAATAGCAGTGTGTGGATTTAAATTAGAAAATATGAGAACCAAACCTACTAAAGGAAGTGAATAAAAGTATGTTTAAACTAATTGTGAAGTAAAGTGAAGATTATGAAAAGACTGACTTTCACTTAATTTCTAACTAAATCTCAACTTTTCTTCTTTAAACCATCAATTTTGGCAGTTTCTTCCAACTCCAATTTCTTTATATTATCTAAGCTTTCAAAAATTAGACTTCTCATTTCCAGTTTGCATTATATTAATATTTTCCTTTTTCCTTAACTAACTCCAAATTCTTTATATTATCTAAGATTTAAAAATTACGAAAATTAAAATAAACAAATTAGATGAAAATTGGTGTAATAAAAATTGATTTTTTAAATTAAAGAAATACCCTAAACTATTTTTTCAAGTGCATTTCCCTTTCCACTTGACCAATCAAGTTGAGAACTGAGGTTATGTAAATATTAGTGTTAAATATTTCTCTAATATTCAACAAAACCAAACCTA
The DNA here is from genome assembly GCA_033971965.1 of Cucurbita ficifolia. Classification (NCBI taxonomy): domain Eukaryota; kingdom Viridiplantae; phylum Streptophyta; class Magnoliopsida; order Cucurbitales; family Cucurbitaceae; genus Cucurbita; species Cucurbita ficifolia. The sequence continues at coordinate 826,576 of CM066981.1, forward strand.
CTTGAATTTGTGATAAATTTACCCACTAAGTCTCTTCTTTTCAAGAAACTGATAAGAAAAAAAAGAAAAAAAAAAGATACTAATTTCACCATTCCTCCAGCAGCCATGGAAGAACACATGCAAAGTAATGTCGCAGAATGAAAGCAAGAATTCATTGAAAAACCAAGATCTTCAATTCAAATAATAACACATTGCAACACTAAATATTAAGCAATTTACAAAACAAAAAGAAAATAGTCAGTATGAACTCCACAAGCTTTCCAAGAGCAATAGCAGCAGCTACAAACATACTGCAACCACAGGAGAAGAATTTACAGGGACAAACCTAGAAAGTTCAAAGCTTTATGAACATGGTATTATATGTTATGCTTCTATAGAGCAAAGCCGCTGAATCCATCCTCCAATTTGAAAGTCCCGCGAATGAGCTTCAAATCTTTCATCATGGCATACCCGTTGTGGAATTCAAGATCTGCAAGAAGATAGGGTAATTCCCCCACAGAAAGCAGCAACTATTGCATACAGCAATACTACGATCAAGCATGTCATCAGGGCTCTGTAAACATGGAAATATAAGATTCTATATCACATGCGTGTTTGAAAGTCTACATGTAACAACCTAAGCCCAAACCCACCGCTAGCCGATATCGTCTTCTTTGGGCTTTCCCTTTCGGGGTTCCCATCAAAGTAGTTTTTAAAACGCATGTGCTAGAGAGATGTTTTCACACTCTTATAAAGAATGCTTCATTCTCCTCCCCAACCGATGTGGGATCTCACACTACAACAAACAGAAAAGCCAGACTAACTATATGTCCCTACTATGGTACTCATAACATCATCAGGTTTATTTTAATCGTGAAACCAAAAACTGATTGTTCTTCAATATCTCAAGTAAGCAACATAAGAATTTGCTTCAGTGTTCAATCACCATTTTCTTCTTAGTTACCATTATCTAAGCTGAAAACGGTATGTTCTCACGACTATCGTTTTTCTTTAAGATCCCAGTTACTAGTTTCATGCTATGAACTCCATGGGCTCCTTGGAAGTAATGGTTGAAAATAAATTTCTGTTTCTAAACACAAATATTAGCTATTCGAAGACCATGTTGGACAAAAGAATTCTGAAAACAATTTTCAGCACAAAAATACATGATATCCTTTCGTTTTAGATTTTCAGAATGATTCTCTGAATGATTTAAAAAATTAAAATGAAATCCAAACAGCAGCTAATTACTCACAAAAGTTTGGCATTTTTCATCCAAAGAGCTCGACGAAGTCGCTTGGACTGTTTCTTGAAATGGAATGCACCATCTTGCATTGTTGCAGTTTTATCAACAAGAAGTTCAATACGATCACCTCTCTCCAGTATTTTTTCAATATTGTCCACCATAATTGTCCGTATCTGCGAACCAGATTTTAGTTTTTCAGTACATGAAAGAAGCAGGGAGACATGGCAAAAAAGGCAAGGTACAATGAGGCATAACAAAATGTAATGAAAGCATGGTAATGAAATCTGCCAATTCCTGAACACTTGACAATTAATTTTAGTGGAAAAGAAGATCGTCAGGTCTTGTTTGTATAAACCTTTTAGTACTATTCTTCTTCAATTTAAGAGCTTTTAGAAAGCTTCACTGGGGAGGGGGAAGATATTATCTTCTCCATTAGTTATTGAATTCTTTACTTACTAATGAAAGGTCCCAACACAATATTTTAGGGGCGAAAAAGAAAAAGTACCACCAGAAAGAATGATGCTACCATTATGATAGGAACCAAAAATTGAAGTACAAAATTCAGTAATATAGCAAAAAGAGCAGAAATTAACTTACTGAGTATGAATAATAGACCCATAATAAGGCTATAACAAACCTATTACATTAGCACTACAACTTTTTTTTTAAGAACTTTAGCACCACAAATTTAGAATAAACAAGAAGTGAACAAATAACAACGCATAAAAATGATTAATGTCTACAAAGCTCTTAAGAAAGAAAACGATGCACCAACCAGCCCTTGATCATATGTTCGGAAACATCAGGCAAGAAGATGAGATATTTAAACAAGGAGGATGAGGAATGGACAAATCTTTGTTGGATGAATGCCTCTAAGCATCCTCTTAAAGTAGTTGCTTAAATTAGTGGGAAAAACAATATGCGCCTTACATTTTATTCTCTCTAGCAATTGAGCTATTTTAACTTCTACCAGAAGATGAAGTGTGATGGATTAATAGAATTGTACAAGATAAAGACTAAGACTCAGTCCACTAGAAGAACTAATGGGATGTTCAATATACTTACCTCATTTACTTCACCTCTAACACGGTTGAGGGTATCAGCACTAAGATTGCTAGAAAAAAATTCCATTTGTTGATGCAGGACTCTTGAAAATTCATCATTCATTGCATATGCAGGGGCATATTGGGCCACTCGACCATAATTTTTCATGAACCTCATATGGATATCCTCCAAATAAGAAAAAGGAATCCTCCCTGGAACGATAAACCAAGAACTTCAAAACCAGAAAAGTTATAGACCAATGATCTTTAAACCTAAAATGAGGATCTAACGAACAACAAAAAGTTGGATATCGAAATCAATATAACGTGAATCGAGAAGCTTAAAAAAAAAGGAAAAATCCTGCGCTCTTGATAGTCTGACAATCCCATACATAGTAAGTTCCCAAAATTAAGAAACCAATAACTTTCCCCCTTCTTTCATAATTTAGAATCTGCAATTAGTTAATTGAAGGTGATGGCAATTAAATAAGCTAAGTATTCCACTTTCTACAGCTAAAGCTAGTGGCGTGATTTGCGATATCACTGTAAGTTGAAAGGCCACCGATATGGCTCAGACACCAACACCATCTATCAGCCTCAGCACCAAATAGAAAACCTTAACTCAATTCTCAAAATCGTTAAACACGTAGTAGAAAACAAGAGGCGTTTAGGCAGAAATCGATAATATAACAAGGAGAAAACACTTACTGCCGAATGAGTCGTTGGCCATACAGAGGAAGGTCAGGCCATCAGATCTCAGAATGTGAAAGATGTAGCGTTCCTGAGAGAAGCAGAGCCTAGAGTCCGCTTCATTCGGCAGCTTCTCGAGGATCCGCCGCGCGACAGCGCCAGTATTGCCGGTGACAGCACTGAACTCCGCCAAAATCACCGTACCTCTTGCCACCACCGCATACAGGATAGCCATTTTGTTCAGCTGACGGAACCTCCTGCTCTCATCCAACGCCCGGAAGATTCAAAATTGTTCAAGACCTCGATTAAGGAAAAAATCCTCTCTCCTGTCTCAATTATCGAAAAAGGAAGATAGTTTTTTGATTTCGCTGAGGGCGAGAGTCGGGGATTGATCGGCTTGGTTGCACGGCGAGTCCACTGCATAGTTGTTTGGACATTCTAGATAAAGGTTACCTACAGAGGCACCAAAACTCGGTACTGCGTTACTAGCGTGAATCACGATCCAAAAATGGTTTTTCTTTTTTTCTTTTTTGAAAAAAAGTGCACAAACCATCCTAAACTATATAAAATTAATTTAATTAAGAAAAAAAATCATCATTTTGACCCATAAAATTAATTAAATTTTAAATTAAAATGTTGTGTATATATATACATATATAAACATTTGAGGGATTTTTTATAAAAAAAAATATTAGAGTTCTGCTATTTATCATAATTTCGGTAGATTTTTTTCTTTTAAATTTTGGCTTTATTATTAGGTAGCTACGTACTTGATAATGTTATAACAGTTGATCAAAATTAATTTAAGAAATGATTTGGATTTCATGCATGCAATTAAAATCATGCCAATGGGGTAACGTATTCAAGACCATTTTTACCACAGCTGAATTTGAACAAAACCGAGGGCAAAACACATTAATTAATTTGAACTGTAACCTCCTACGTAATGTTGATTAAAAAAAAAAACTAACAACCACATTACAAAGCAGCCCATAAATTAGCTAGGAAGACTCTATGATCACGATGTTAGGCGGAGGGAGAGGCAACCTCTAGCAGAAACCTTTTGTGTTCGTTCACGGGCAGAACGTTCACTGCAAGAATTAATATGGGCGATACCTGCGACCATGGCTATTGTTGTCATGTGTATGTCTCCCCCTGCTAGAACTGCCGCCATTCTTACTGCCACTTCCGCCACCGTTGCCGCCACTTCTTGGATGTGGTGGAGGGGTTAGCATCTGTGACCCTGGTTGTTGCCTGCAAAAGGATATAGGAGGGAGCTTTTGATGAGCCATCAGCGCAGAAGCTAAAGTATCAGATGCAGCAATTTACTTCAACATGGATTGCATTTTCCAACTGTAATAATAAAGGTAGGAGTGAGATGTATGAGCTTACAAGACATAGCCAATCCGTCCATCAGGAAGCAACATCGGCATCATTGCCATGCCAGCAGGAGTTGGTCCTCTTCCATATATCAACGGCTGCACCTCAAATGCATTTCAATCAGATTTTTCTTTTCTTATTTTAACAGTAATTTTTTAGTTTAAAAAAGGGAATTTTAAATCAGACGTCCAAGGCAAAACGCAAATGCAACAGCACAGTCAGACTAATTTTAGCAAAGGATAAGTTATCAAGGTGTCCATTAATGGTCATTGAAATGAAACAGAAGAAACGATAAACGTGGTCGAATGAACGAGAAGGATCAAATCCAGTCCCTATTATATTGTATCCTTCGTTACCAAGTAACATTTCACAAAACCACTGAATTCTTCTGAGTTTCAATTATAACTATACTCTAAGCCAATTAGCCACTTCTCAAGACGAAGGGAATAAAAGGAGATGGCTAGGTTAATCTTATCAAGACAAAAGCATACCAAGTTTAGAACCCATGAGAGAAGATAAACAAATGCACAAATATTTTACCTGACCAAAACCAGAAGCACCATATCCTGCATTTACAGCACCATACGGCCCCCCAACAAAGCCATATCCAACACGAGGTGGATAGTTGGGAAGCAATCCAGACTTTTGGCTATTTGATCCTCCAGACTTCTGATCTGCTTGTGGCTTTGCAAGAGAACACTCCAGAAGTTGACCTAATATATAAGCATGAAAAATGGATATCAAAGACCAGCCTCACTTTGGTGGTGGGTAAAATGAAAAACTTCAGAAGAGCTTCTAGATAAATTATCACCATCCAATTCATATTTTTCAGTATTTTTTAAAGCCTTCATAGCACTGGATCTCTCCGAAAAATGTACAAAACCAATTCTATTCTTCTCTTGTCCAGCTTTTGCAGGAGGCAAAACCACTTTTGTAATTTTCCCATGATGATCAAATAGCCTTTTTAACTGCTCCTGTGTTACATTCTTTGGCAAATTCTTCACATAAACTGCCTTCACCTGTATTGACAAAAAAAAGATGGGAAAAAAAACTATTATGAAAACAGATCACTCAAAGATAAAGTCTGAAGTCAAATAACAAGACTTAACATGTCCTGTCTTCAGTCAATAATCAACTAAGGGGCCATAGATACAAAAACCAACTATAAGGTGCAAAGGACTAGACATGACATATCACACAAATTTTACATTAGTCATTATGATTATCGGAAAAGAAATTGAGACAACAGCCTTGATGAACCTAAAAAAAAGTTAGTTGTTAGATTACAAAACCTTCATAAAATAATAATTTAATTATTAATTTGATCATTTGGCTTTCGTTCATAAATAAATTTGTGTACACAAATAAGAGTTGTCAAAAATATATATTTGATAGCTCAAACTCATTGGGAGCTTATAATTAATTACATGAAACTCATTAGCAGCAATTTTATAAATAAATAAAAAATCATTGTACATTTAACCCATAAGCTAATTTATCTAACAACAATTTGAGTTATAGATATTTTAATAAAAGCCATTTATTACTTATTTTGTTATAACATGAAACAAAAAGAAAAACATGCCTAATCGTGCGAATTCTAAAAGCAATCGATCACGACCTGTGAAGCAGCAGATGAATCAGCATTTTTAGGGTCTGCCCAGCTAACAGTGGGAGCATTATCATCTAGCTTAAATTTTGGATTCATCATCTTCTGCCGTGAGTACTCAGCACATGCATGATTATAGTAGTCAACAAAAGCAAAACCCCTGTTATTGCTAGTATTCTTCATATCCTGCAACCAAAAATTGGGTAAAATCAAATCAAAGAAACTAGCACCAGGGTATGAGCACAAACTTATAAATTCTTTGGAAAGAGAAAAGTACAATAATTATGGAACAAAAAGACATCATAATACAGATGTAGCAAAGTAAGATCCAACATGAAAATTCTGTCATGTTAACCTTTACTAGTTCCACAGCCGTAACTCCAGGTCCAATGTCTTTCACAACCTTCTTAAGATCTTCCTCGCCCCAGCTCCTGGGAACATTACCAATGAACAAACGGTGCTTTGCTTGAGATGATGAACATTTTATCTTCTTTCCCTATGTCACATGCATAAGCACAGAGAAACAGAAGATAAAAATACTGAAAAAGGATATTGGGAAGAAAAGGCATGGAAATTTCTACAAAAATTCAAAGGATTTACAAATTTTAAACATTAGCTTCCAACTTTGCACTTAATGTATCAACTTATTGACATGCAAACTATGAACAGATGTAAAAAGTAAACCTTGAATTCGGTGTTATTCAGCTCATCAATTGCTTTAGAAGCCAACTCTACGCTTCTGTAGGTAACAAATGCAAAGCCCTTATTCTCATTTGATTCTTTACTTCTCATAACGCGAACCTGCTTGAAGCACAATGCTATAAGTCCTTGTGAAAAGCCCATTATGAGGAAATGGAATAAACATGACCGAGCTTACCTCTGTAACTTCTCCTATGGGTTCACAAAAATGCCTTAAATCTTCTTCAGAAGAATCGTGAGGAATACCACCAACATATACTTCAGAACCATGAGGAGGTAGGGCAAGAAGCTCGGCATGTTTTTTCTTTTCATCCTCATCATTATCAATTTCATTTTGGCCATTAATTCTATTGTCATTATTCCCATCATCCTCCACTTCTTCAACATCTTCTTCCTCACCCTCCTCTTCCTCCTCCTCTTCCTCCTCTTCTTCAACTTCTATTTCTTCCACCTCTTCCTCCTCCTCTACTTCTTCATACTCGACATCTTCTTCCATTACCTCCTCAGGATCATTATCAACATCAAGATCTACCCTCTCATCAGAGTCAACTGGCTTTTCGGATTCATTTTGCTTTTCAGGTTCAACTGGTCTAGCAATAGATGAAGCATTTCCTTTTCCACTTGGCATCTTATTTGTCTAATTAAACAAGCTTGCAAGGTAACTGTGAAGAAGGCACAGAGGCCAGAAGAATTCATGGGGAGACATAAAAAATTACTGAGAGGAGGAAACAAACAGAAAGGCCAAATGGAGAAGAAAAATATGAAGCTGAAATGAAAAGTTGTCATGAGAATAGACTCAAGGGGATTGAAATGTGAAAGAATTTTTTTCTAGAGGGGTAACGTTTATAACACAAGTAGCATAAAAGAGACCGGTTAACGAGTCTCTCAGTGACTGCAATGAGAATTACGGAGGTGGTGCAAAACAACATAAAGATATGAACGTCTAGAAATCAGAATGATTGGCATACCAAAAAAAAATCTTTTTGACAAATTAGCTTTCTACATCTTTTTTCAAGGGGTATCATTTTCTGACTATCTCACGAAACTAATGTTAATGACAGCAGAATAAATTATGGAGACAATTGAATGTTTTACTTTAATGCAAGGATATAACAATGCCACGCAAAGTAGCATATGAGATCCAATGGAACCATTTTGATATAAAAGGTTTAGACAAAAAAGGAATGAGACTGCTGCTACAAATGGAGAATCAATTTTGTCCATCTCACAAAAACATATAGCAGTTCCAAACAACATACCAATCTGTGTAAACCCTGCAAAAAGAACAAAGAAACTGCAATCAGATGTGGGCGTCATCGTCCTGACCATGGTAACAATCAGTAAATAACATCATATACAAAGACTCCTCATTCAGCTTTATCTCACAAGCAACGCATAAACTGAGTACGTTGAGTTGGTAAAAAGATAGGAAACAAAAGGAAAAGAAGCATGCATCTAAAATCAGTAATCATTTCAAATGAAACAACCCTCAAGTTTTCCAGTGAAAACAAGCGGAGGCATGTATTCACAATAGTAATTCCCCTGCCAGTTGATTCTCGGCATTTAAGGGATAGAACGCCTCATAGGGTGGCTAGGTGTCATGGTCATGCTTGTCCAAGGCATGTTTCCTATGGCCGCATGTCCATTCCAAACCCCTTTTTACTTGCTTTCATGTTAGTTGGGTTTTTACTATTCATGTCATGTCAATACGAGGGTGTACGACCGTTGCCAAAATCATGTCTACACCCGCCAAGGTTAAAATGCCCCAAAATATATTACGAGGGATGTGATTAGTTGTCAATTCTTCTTACCCAAGTTATACGCTATCAAAGTCGTGGTTATTGCTTATTCGCTTTTAGCCTATATATATTACAAACGTCGATTGCCCAAATTGCCCAAATTGAGAAAATAGTAAAAACCTACAAACGTCAATTTGGTACACTAGTGTCTTACTACCTTACCATATATTACATCAAACCTCATGGAGTAACGCAAATTCTAATCTATCTTTTGACACATATCTCTCCCTTAAAAGGTTAAATTTTCAAAGTCTCAGATATTAAACAGTTGGATGCTCATCCAAGCTAAAGCACCAGTAATTCCTCAGATGATTTTCAATCACTTTTCCTAAGAGCATGGCAGGAGCATTCTTATAACAACGGATTCTCAGTTTCAGAATCCTTCGATAAAACCTTTCGCCTATAAATTGTATCCCCAAATTTTACATTGCTAGGATTAGTATTCCAATAATATTCCACCCATCTCAGTATCATAAATTTCGCGGCATAGAAGAAAAAGGTGCAAGTTTTGAGTTCAAACAACACGAACCGCAGAAAAATGAAAATAAAATAATAATAATAAAGAAAGAAAGAAAGAAAGAAAACAGTAGCGCATGACAAGAGTGGAGAAAAATATAGATTGAAGAAAGACATGAAGGATGAGATAAGAAGCAAAAGAGTACCAAAGACGCTCTCTGCGAAAACTCAGCGAAATTACTTAGAGAAGAACTCTGCCGAAATTGTGAGCTTCAAATGAAGAATCGTAGAAAAATAATAGGACCCCCTGTTCTTAGCCGAGGAACGAACCCTAGGCTCCTCCTTCAATGAAGATGGGTCATTAACCCCATCACAACTCAAACTACGAATTTAGGCTCTATTGGGCATCTATTTACTAATTTTGCCCTTCATAATGATAAATAAACATTAAATTATACTAAATTATATAAAATGTAGATATAAATTATTTTCTCTTACATCTCTAGTTAATATTGTCCACTTTGGCTCGTTACATATAGTTGTCAGCCTCATAGTTTTAAAACGTATACGTTAGAGAAAGATTTCTACTCTTATAAAGGAATGTTTCGTTTCCCTCTTTAATTGATATGAGATTTCATAAGTCCCCTCAATTCGCACGATCTTGGTGATTCGACCATTGAACTTGTATCTAAAGTGTAGAAAAGTTTCTTAGTACAGGGATGCTTTATTTTCTTTGATCTTTATCTGTCAAGCGCCGAGTTAAACAGTGGTGAAGGAATTGGAATATCAGAGATTTTCTTGCAACAACCGTTTAGAAAAAGCAACCGTTTAGAAAAAGCACGTTGAGATAACCAATGGAACTGACAATGCCACCGCTAGCAAATAATGTCTATTTTAGCTCTTACGTATCGTCGTCGACCTCATAATTTTAAAATGTGTCACTATGGAGAGGGTTTAGCCTTGCCTCTCGTCGTATGGTGACTGTCTCTGATACTATTTATAACCGTCTAAGCCCATCATGAGTAGATATTACTCGTTTTGGCCGGTTAAATATCATCGTCAGCCTCATAATTTTAAAAGGCGTCTGATTTACGACAATACACAACGAGTTAAAACAAATCATATCTATTAGCAGTAGTCAAGAACAAAAACAAAAGAAAAAAAGGAGAAGATTTGACAGTTCTGTTACACTTGATTTTCTTGAAAACCATACACAGAACAGAACAGCTTACACGACAAAGGACGAGGGTGTCTCTGCTTCTACATCATCATGTTCTTCATCTTCCTCTTCATCTTCATCTTCCTCATTGGGTTGGACAATTTGCAGCTTCAGCCGCCCATCCTCTCTGCGAGCTTCTAGAAATTCCCGACTCCGAATCCTTACTTCTTTCAACACAAACCTTCCATCTTCCCTGTACGACATGAAGCAAACCCCACCCTTTCCACTCCTTCCCATGAAAGACAAAGGCGGAGGCAAAGCTTTGGTACTCATCCGTGATGCAACATGCTTGACAGAACCAATCCCCACTTTCCCTTCTTTGATTTCCCATTTTTCATTTTCATTTTCAACATCATCTGAGCTTTCTGACCCCAATCCCTCTGTGCAAAGTTGCAGACTCTGCTCCACAGGCTTAACGTTCTGGGTCCATGAGGACGTGAGTGACTCGAGAAGGGTTTGATTTTCAGGCAATGGGTTTTCAAAGATGGGGTGGAGGCTCTTACAGACAGCCATGGCTTGGCTCTGTAGGAAATGAATTCTTGAAGGGTAAGGCTTATTAATTGGGCCATTCTTTTTTGGTCTCTTGGAGTGGAAGATGGACGTGTGGCTGTAAGAGGCACGCATGGATTTAGTGGTTCTCATGGTTTTGGAGATTTTAAAATATGTTTTCGTCTCGAGTTTAAAATTTAGCTGCGATATCCCACATTGGTTGAAGAGGAGAACAAAACATCCTGAATAAGGGTGTGAAAACCTTTTTCTAGCAGACGCAAAAAATGATCGTAACAGCCGCAAAAACATACAAAGTTGATCTCTTTTGGGATGTTTCTTTGCTCTGCTTGGTGCTGTATTGTTTTGGCAGTTGACAATGAAATGAGGAATATTCGAAACGATACTGGTCACATGAGACGCCCAGATGGTTGGTGGGCTATCAAATCTACTGCCAATGGACAGTTCATTGGCTATGGCTTTTAAAGTAACACGTCCTTGCGTTTCATGAATGAATTCAGCTGTTGTGCCCTGTGGATGTTGGTTTCTGAAATCAAATCTATGCATGTCCTTCTAGAAGGATTTGAAGGGAAACCCATCAAAATCAGTGCACTCTTTTGTTCCATTTGCACATTGGGATCCACTCCCCACTGGTTGAATCAAGTTGAATCTTGTTGATTCGTAACGACTCAAATTCCGTCGTCGGTAGATATTGTTCTTTTTTTGCTTTTCCCTCAAAATTTTAAAACGTGTCTAGTAGGGAAATGTTTTTACACTCTTACAGAGAATAGATCTCAAACCCCACTTCCTTTCAAGGCTCAACATCCTCACTAGCACTATTAGGGAGAAGTTTCCACACTTTTTCGTTCTCCTCTCCAACCAATGTGGGATCTCACAATCCACCCCTTCAGAGTTCTCGTTGGCACACCGTCCAGTGTCTGACTTTGATACCATTTGTAACAGTTCAAGCCCACCGCTAGCAAATATTTTTCTCTTTATGTTTTCCCTTCTGGACTCCTCCTCAAGGTTTTAAAACACGTCTACTAAGAAGAGGTTTTCACACCCTAAAACCTTATAAAAAAAACCTCTAAAACCTTATAAAAAATGTTTCGTTCTCCTTTCCAACCAACATGGGATCTCACATGATCTTTCCAACCAACATAGGATCTCACATGATCTTTCCAACCAACATGGGATCTCACATGATCCCATCTCTAATAAGTGCATCGCCTAAAGGAAAATATTAATAAAACTATTAACTAGAATTGATTATTTACTTCTAACATAACTGAGGCAATTCTTGTGCCAATGTTAGTCAGAAAAAGAATACACGAAAACCACACAGGGCGTATGATATTATGTTATGCTAACGCCATCCATAGCGAAGCGTAAACATACGTAGAAATTAGCAAACTCGTGGGTCGGGTCAGCATATTCAACAAACTTATAAAAGCATCTATAGCACAGCAAATTTTGTTCACAGTTCGCCTATTTATCGCCACGCTTCAATTCGCTCTCTCGATGAATTTATACAGCTCAGTTTGCGGAGCCGCTTCTGTACCGGTACCGGTGCCGGTGCCAAGACTCGAAATACAGAGTTCTGGTTAGTTCGTTTGTTAGTTTCGTCTTTCAGATTTGAAACATTTGACAGACAAGTCCTGTTCTTTTCAGTTTGGATTACAACTTCTGCCTTCAAGTCATTGCCTGCAACACCTTCTTTGTCTTTGTAGGCATTCAGTAAAGCTCCATACTCATTAGGTAGCAGTTTTTTGACAAGACTTAATGAAAAAACATCTCCATCACAAAAATGTGCATCTTCTTCATCAAGAACAGGCAGTTCTGCAACGAACTCAGGCTCGGCCTGCTCTGCCACCTGAACCATGGTGGCAGTATTTCTGAGGCAGGGCTGTGAAGGACTCTGGTGGCCACTCTCATCAGGTGGCTCTAAATGTGTAGCAGTCAAGTCGAGAACGGAGTCTTCCCTTCCTCGCAGTGTCCTTAAGATAAGCATCCTGAGAAAGTTCATTACTTGAACAGCATACATCAATGCAGTCAAAGGGTCAGCCATCTGCACGACAAGAATGCCAGAGAACCATTGTCAGATGGATCGAGCAACCTATGATACATCAACAGGAATGTTTTCGTCTCGAGACAGTGGACTCAACTAACACAAGCTATTTGAATTTCACCTGAGTCATATTTGGAGCAAAAACCATAGCTATGTTGCGAGCATTCATCTTGTTGAAATGTTCCTGCTGGACAACATCTGCCATTAGGTTGATAGCCCAATCTAGCAAAGAAGCTTCACTGGGAGGTAGATGCCTTATTAGATCAGCACATTCTTCTTCTGTTTGACACTCCATGACCCACTCTGACGACAGAGAATCCAAGATCCCAGCTGGGAGTTCTCTGAACCACGCCTGTGAGTTACGAGTTTCTCGTTTCAGAAGCATTTCAATGATTATAACGAAGTTTCAATATTTCGTGGACTCGTCGAACCTAACTTAAATTGAGATCACCTTGATAAGGCCAGCTAAACAATGTAAATCGATGTCGTCTGGTACTACTCCTTGGTTTAAATGCTCACGTACATACTCCTCTTGACTGTTCTCTGCAGTGATTCTGAAAATACCTTCAACCTAAAGCGGCGAAAAGACGGATCAAACGCGCACACTAGGCCGAACCAATTAACAAGACTTGAAACAACCTTCAGCATTGTGGGTAAATGAAAGGGAGAGGTGTATGTACCTGCAAGCCACCTTGAGCATACAGACAGTGTTGCATTTGTATAAGAATTGTGGGAACGCTATTCCCTCTCGAATCGTACGAGAGTTGCATGGATTCCGTTGAAACCCCGAACACAGTTGAACTATAAGAGAAACAGCACCAAATATACAGTAAGGATCATGGAATCACATTATAGCAGATATCGTCCTCTTTGGGCTTTCACTTAAGGTTTTTAAAATGTGTTTGCTAGGGAAAGGTTTCCACACCCTTATAAAGACGGTTTTGTTCCCATCTCGAACCGATATGTGATCTCACAATCCACCCCCGAGGGGCCAGCATCACTCATTCCTCTCTCAAATCGATATGAGATCCCACCATCCACCCGCTTTGGGGCTCAGCATCCTCGCTAGCACACCGCTCGGTGTCTACCCCCTTCAGGGCTCAACGTCTTTGCTAGCACACGGTCTGATGTCTAGCTTTGATTCCAACTATAACAACCCAAACCCACAGCTAGCAGATATTGTCCTCTCTGTACTTCTCCTCAAGATTTTTAAAACATGTCGGCTAGGGAGAGGTTTCCACACCTTTATAAAAAAATATTTAGTTCCCTCTCCAACCGATGTAAAAACACAACGAATGTCCATTTCCAATGATTCCTCAAATCCAGGAACAGAAACATTGCTAAACAAATCCATAATCTCAAAGGAAAAGAAGAAAAAAGAAGAGAGGCAGCAGAATTTCACAACAGACAAAAGAGATAGCTATTCAGGTAGATAAATAGACAGGAACAGGAGAAGTTTGAAACATCAGAATTGAAGAATGACACAACCAAAGGCAACAAAAGAGCAGAAGCAATGAAAACGTACCTAGCACTGGGAGCCCTGCGAGGCACTTCAGGTTCAAACTCAACAGGCAAACCCAAGAATCCATTAAATCTATCAAAAGTGACATGCGTGACATGTCGCACATCAGTCGGCCAACCGATCTCCATTGCACAAACCTCTCTTCTATCACTCTTGCAAACAATCAAAGATTTCCTGAAAAGGGTCACAACTAAAGCCAACAACGACAGCTGATCTCTCCTTTGCTTTAACCTGTCCTTCCCTTCCTCCTCCCCTTCCCCATTGCCATCCACAGAAGAAGAAGAACACGAAGTGGGTGTTGGAGGTTGCATGCCAACAAGCGGAGATCCATCGCCATCGCCATCGCCATCACTGGGAGGGGCGGAAGAAGAAGAAGAAGAAGAAGAAGAAAGCCTTGTATGGGATGAAGCAAAAAGGGAAGAGGAATGAAGAACAACCTCAGTCATTGCTTTGAATTCTTGGGAAGAACAAAAAAGAAATGGTGTGTTTTATGTTGTTATGATTGTGCATCAAATAGAGAGATGTGGGTGAGGGAGTTGGGAGCTGGAGATGAGAGTAAGCATTACTATTTTTGATTGTGGCCACTTCAACCAGACGCCTCCTTGTTTCCCTCCTCCAATCGCTTTCTTTAAATAACTTTAAGCCTTTTTGCTTCTTTGGATCCGCATTTTCCATTCCTTCCCACAACAACAAACGCTCTCCAATTCATAATCTCCCTCCTTAACCCTCATTGCTCATAAAAATAGCAACTTCCCAACGCCTTATTAACAAATGCCTTCTCTTTTCCTTTCTCACTTTCTGGGAACTTAAATGCATTATAGACACCAAATATTTAATGGGTCGGCCATACCTCCTGTTTTCAAAATCACCAAATTCAATTCATCTCACATTCATTATGAAAATCTATTGTATACATTTTCAATCACGACCATCGAGAATGATGGGGTTGTTCTTTAAAATTTCATCCATTTATGTGAACGGTTGAAATCTCGAAATTTTGATATAATAATACATAGAAAACATAAATTTATAATTTATACACTAAACCAGTCGAAATGATGTTACAAATGACTTAGTTATAGCGATAATCCATCTTCTATATCCATCTCAATCAGTACTCTTATTTTATATTTTTCTAAACCATAGAAATCAACTTTGTAATTTAATTAAAAAAGTGGTTACCGACTAAAAATTACGTCCCAATAAATTAAATCGTTGAAAACCTAAGTTTGATTCTAAAATGCATTACTTCCTCACATGCTTTGCCTCTCCATTGTTAGCACCTTAATTACACATACTAAATATGATTACTTTGGTATAACCCTTTTTCTTTTCACTTTCTACATGATTTGACCCTTAATTAATCAAAAGTAAAGCCAAAATTTCCTCTATAATTTAATCTTATTATTATTCTTCATTTTAATTTTTAAAAAATTGCTAAATGAAAAAAAATGTCATACGAAGTGAGGGAGATGAATCGATTTAAAACTTCTAAAATCATAGAAATTAAAAAAATTAAAACTATAGAGAGCAAATTATAAAAAAAACATAAGAACTAAGCAGACAAATTAAAACAATGACACACGTGATTGAACCGTTGTTTTCAGTACTAAAATGACCAAAGTCGCTATCAAGCTGTAATTTGGTACCCAAAACATTAGAAATTTCTTAGAGAAAAAGGGTTCAAATTCCAAATAATAAATCAATTAATTAACGATATTTTAGGAAACTCCAGAAAAACTAGAGCAGAAAATTGATAATTAATTATGAAAAACAAGAGCAAATGATAGTTAATTATGAAATCCAAGATGAATTTAAAAGGTTATGAATTATGATTGGCAATTCAGTAGGATTATGCATTAATCTCACAGAAGCTAGCGCAGGGAGACGGAAATTAACACTATATAGCATCCCCGATCAAGTAAGAAACAGCTTAAGTTGAGAAGTATTTTCCTGATCAAGCACATCCAGGAAGACGGGATCAACGGTCAGATGGCTGTCCACGTGCACCTTGAACCTGTGATTCCACCACAGCACTTTCGCAATTCCCCCAATGTCCACACTCGCATCCAGAACCATCTCCCGCTTCGCCACATCGGAGATGAACCGACTGCCGTGGTGGGCCAGCTTCAGGCCGTCTAGCCGGGCCGGGAGCCGGAGGACCTGGCAGGACCGGGACTGCTGCGAACCGGCCTCGACCAGGGCAGACCCCAGGTGGGAGCCGTCGTAGAAAATGGACATGGCGGTGGAGGAGTAGTGGATAGGAGCCACGTTGGGGTTAGTAACGTGGACGGTCAGGATGAGCTCCGCGTCCACCACCGGCGGCTTCACCTTGAGGGAAGTGAACTTTATAGAGATCAAGTGGAAGGTCGGGTCCTTGGGCTTGGCGGAAATGATCGCCGTCGCAGCAATCGCCGACGCAGCTCCGACAAGGGCGGAGCCCCAGCTCCAATTACGCTTCTTCTCCATGTTCTTCGGTGGAGGAAGGAAGAAGAGGTAGGTGAGACACAGACTTTCGAGAAAGTAAAGTTCGATTGGAGGAGCTACAGCCTACTAAGGAAGGTGGTGAAACCAAAGATGGTAGAGTTGACGGTAATACCCCTCATGGCCCGAAGAGATCGTGGTCGGTGGAGGGTAGCTTTTGGAAAAGAGGAATTATGTTGGATTAGGGATGAAATTGACGCAACGCGACCAGAGAGATCACGCGGCCGACCAAAGCCACTGTTTGGAAGGACGACGGTTGACGATGATACTAATCATTTTAAAGCAGCCGCATTAACTTAAAACTTCCATTTATTTCAATTTTTTTTTCTTTTGCAACAATACTATACACAATAGAGGCACGAAATTTGAGAAATCTGTCAGATTTCAATGTTTCAGCTCAATACAAAATGTCATATTTGCTTCCCTATTGATTGACATAAGAAAAATATATAAATTCGTCGGAGCTGGAACAAATAAAATACAACTCTGCTGGGTTGTGCACAATATCGACGACGATTGAGATAGACTCGAGATGTAACTATAACAAACTCGTCAACCTTCCTCCCCAAACTCTTTCGTAAACTTTTCGTGAATCTCCAGATCAGATTTACTCACCGTAGGCCTTTGTCTAGCTAGAACCTTGTCAAAGTCTGTTCTTGTAATTGGAGGAGGAAGAATCTGCACCCAAACAAGTAGAAGATGTTAATAATATATACATTTCTCACTTCATGAAAATTGCGAGTAACTGGCAACAAGCAGCCACAAGGACCTCATGTACTGCACGTCAAATATCAAATCTTAAATCCGAACACAAATTTAGGATGGTAATATGCGATGTACCTTTGAGGCGAGTCCTTTGGCTGCCAACTCTTGCATGGTGATTTGGACAGCACCTTGTTGCTTTGGTCCACAAGGTACCCACATACCATCAGGAGTCTTGATGAAGAACATAGCATCTTGTGTTTTACGAACAGGCTCAAAGAGCACATCCTTCACCTGCAAATTTAAGAAGGGGTCCATGAACTACGTTCTGACTAATCGCTGATTACAATTCAAGGCGCCAATAAAAAATTCAGTTTCTCCAACGACTATTATACACTTACACAAACAGAAACATCTGAGCCAGAGAAACCATCTGTCCTGCGGGCTAAGCTTTCAAAATCTGCTTCCGTTAAATTATGTGGTGTATCCCCCAGATGCACCTATTTAAATACATCTAGGAATTTAGCAGAGTTCATTCCAGACAAAAAAAAAAAAAAAAAAAAAAATCTAGCTTTTTACAGGACAAAATAAAATATAATTCCCAGAACTTTGAACATGTGCTGCCTGGCTTTTGCGTCGGGAAGAGGGATGTATATCCGCTTGTCGAATCGTCGACGAATGGCCTGTAAACACTACTTATCAGCCAAATATGCATTACACTTCCGTAATCCTTTACATGATGTGGAAATAGAAAATTTTCATCTTCACCTGATCCAAAGCATAGGGAGTATTTGTTGCAGCAAGGACAAGAACCTTTTGATCATTGTGTCCTACACCCTATTAATGCGAGAAATATATGCTTCAATTTTCAAATAACATTAGTAACAAACAAGGTAAAGTGAGATAATACCCATGAAGTTTGTTTCGAAACCATTTCTAAATCCATTTTCTATTTTTTGGAAAAAAAAATCGATGAAAGCATATTTGGATTTAGATAACTATTTTTTAGATGTTTTTTTTCTTGTTCAATTTGCTCTCATGGACGAACTTTTTTTAAAAGAAGTAAAGTTGTTCCTTCTTATGCAATCACACACTGGTGAATAGTGATTTCAAGTTCTTAAAAACAATTTAAAAACAGGCTTCCAAAAACATAAATATAACCCACCAAATGTCCAAATAATTTCCATCCCCTTTCCCTAAATTTATTCCTGAAGTGAATCACAAAGTAATCTTCTCCAAAATAAAATAACACAGACACAATAAGCTATTGCTTAATTAGTGATACATGAGTAGATTATTTAACTGTAATTAGAAAATAAACTACATTTTCATTGTGCAAATTTCACTAAGCATCAAAATTCATCTGACAAATTATTCAATAAAGATCATTCGCAACAAACATACAGAAAAATAAAAAACAAACAGCATGCATGAAAACATGTGGAACACACATTAAAGGGTGGGCACGTTAAAAAAACAATAAGAGAAAGTTATAATGAGTTCAAACCCATCGGCCTCAGGCTTGCTCGTCCAGGTCCCCATCTTTGTCCATTGCCCAACTACCAAATTTTAAAATGTGAACACAGTTGCAAACCCATACAAATGGAGAAGTTTGAAAATTTTTGGATTTTTTTGCAGGATATGAAACAAACCAGATATTCTAAAGTCTTAGGTTTAAGCAGTGAAAACCCAGGTCGATGGGCAGAATCACATAAACAAGTAATTGGACTGTTAATTATTACAAAAGTCTTCAGATCTAACTGAAAGTCAACTTTCAACTAGCAAGAAAACACTTGAATGTTGTTGGTCAGCAGCAAGTAAGGACAAATTTTCAGAAAATGAGAATTCTCAAGACAATGGAATGGGCAAAGGGTGCATAAGATAATAATAATCAACCCCCTCCTTCAATACACAAAATACTAACACTGTTACTCTACAAAAAATACCTGCATTTGCACAAGAAGTTCTGTCTTAATGCGTCTTGAAGCTTCACTTTCATTACCTTCACCTCGTTGACCACACAGTGAATCTATTTCATCAATAAAGATGATAGAAGGAGCACTATCACGAGCCATTTCAAAAAGATTTGAAACTAGCTTTTCACTTTCACCCATCCATTTCGAGACAAGGTCCGAAGAAGAAATGCTATCAGCAGAAAATGAAAAAATACTCAAGTTAAAACAAAAGGTATAGAACCAGCAAATGGCTGAGATTAGTGATAACTAAAAACACGTTCAAATAACCGCCAAAGATATCCAGATAGAAAGTGGAGTGTGTATGCACTGCAATTGAATATAATGGGAATGAAAGCAAAATCTGTTATTAGACATGTAGAATAGAACATTTATAAAATGATATTCCACACAGCTAAATCTGTAATTAACCCCTTGGATCCTCAACTCTAATGCAAATAAGAGACATCGCTTTAAAATGATATTTCATATTCGCTGCACTCTTTCATACTAGCTGCTCACATGTCATAAATTTTGTTGATGCCATAAATTTAAAAAAGAAAAAAAAAAAGAGCTTCATGAGTATTTGAGGGTACTAAGTTGCTCACAGGGCCACTTTATAAGAAAACAGCAAGGTAAGTGAAGAAATATTGCATCGCGACTAAACAAAAATAACAGAAGACAAGTTCATATGCTCGAAGGACCATTACCTGAAAAATGTTGAGTCGGCCTCCGTCGCAACAGCCTTTGCCAAGTATGATTTTCCAGTTCCAGGAGGCCCATATAACAAGAAAGCTCGCCATGGTCGCCTCTTGCCTAAATAAAGCCAGATAATTATCTTTGACATGTTTTTATTTACAAACTAAGCAGAAACCTTCATAATAAATTGAAAATGAGAACAAGTCTTCTACACATGTTTATTCCATGTCCAATTCAGTAATTGGAAGGGTAGAATCAAGCAATTGATTAGGATAAGATTCACCATTAGAAACAAGAAGATGGTGCTCAGGATCTCCTTCCAACTTCAAGAAAGAGGAGCACAAAAAGGACAACCATGCATTCAATCCGGCATAATCGTAATCGTTACGCATCAAATCAGACTCAAATGCGAAAGGAATAAAATCCCAATCTCAAAGAGACAGCGCAACTTTACCGACGTGATAAAGACCATTGCAAACGAAGAACATAGATCAATATGCTAGTAGATCAAAAGAAGTCAAATGGAACTAACCAGTAAAGAACTGCGGGAACTTAACGGGTAATATTACCGCCTCTTGCAATGCCTGCTTGGCGCTCTCTAAACCAGCGACATCGTTCCACTTGACATCCGGCTTCTCCCTAATAATCGCAGAATTAAGACCGGCCCGCAGCTTCGTCTGTTCTGGATCCTCTCCATCTCCTCCTTCGCCATCCTTTGGCTTCGTTTTGGGCTTAGTCGCAACCGCTGCATCCCCATTGGAAGCCGGACCAGGACCGCCATCATCGAGAACCGCACGTATCTCCTCGGCACGGCGCAAATACTCGGTGAATTTCTGGGTAATGGCTTCCTTGATCTTGGGATTCTTCTCATACTTCAAATGAGTTTTGAAGTACTCCAAGGCGTTCATATACAGGGGGAAGGCTTTCGCGTAATTGCCAGCATTATCTTCATGTACCGCCTGCTTCACGTACTCGATAGCTTGCTCCTTGAAATTGCTATACATCTCTAGAATAACTTCAACCAAGTTTCATAGATAGGCTAAAACAGTGCGTCGCAAATTGTATCCCGAGGAAAACAAAAACCCTAGAACATCGATCTTTGACTCTTCGAATCTCAAAGCAAACAAACAATTGAAAACCTAGATTTCAAGTGGTGATTTCCAAGGAAGCAGATAATTTACCGGGAAAATCCTTTAGCTCGAGATCGGAGGCTGAAGCTTGAATGGAATAGATCGGTTGAAAAATAACGTTAAGCAAAGCCTCACAAACAAGGAAAACAATTGCAAGGGAAAACCTTTTGCCTCTGGGAGGCTCAGTTCAGCAAATAGCCGTCGCGTCTTTGAAAAGTACACATTATTCCTTTTTCTTTTTAATTTTTATTAAATTAGCAATTTAGTTAACTTATTTTTTCCTAAGTTTCTGATTTTAATTTAATGCCTACGGAACTTTAAAATTGTCGTTTTAAATTAATTTAATTAATTTAGGTATATATCTTTTAACTTAAGAATCAGATTTACATTTCTAAATTTATTAAACTAAAAAATTGAAAAATTAAGGGCATAAAATATAGTTTAAATCAAATTTCATTTTACATATTAACAAAAATTAAACTCTTAAAATATAGTTTAAAAGACATTCTCAACAAACAAAAAAAAATTAGGGAGAGTTAACTAAACTCGTTAAAATATTAATAATAATAGAATATTGTGAATTTTAATTTTCTATCAATTTTTGTTTAAATATACTTTATATATAAAGCTAGCATTTGACCTTAAATGTACAAAAATAAAGAAAATGTTAAATGAATAAAATATAAATTTGCATTTTGTATAAAATATATGCCTAATTAAAAAAAATTCTAAAAAACACATTTGCGGATAGTTTTTTATGAAACCTACTTTATTTGAAAAATATACTTAAAATTTTAATAGCGTTTAAAAAATATCTTTAAATTTTGAAAATTTTTATTAATACAGTTGAAATTTGAAATAAAAATTAGTAAATGATAATGAATACATTTACCATTAGTACTATATTTTAAAAAATACTCATAAACTTTAGAGTAGCATTAACACAATTTAAATTTATAAAAAAATTTAATAATCAATATACCGACGGAAATCATCTATCAACACCTCATAAATTATTTATAAATGTTTTAATGTTACGTCAGAAAATTCATGAGTATTTTTTAAATACGATATTTTTGAAAATTAAAAAAAAAAAAGATATTTTTTTGAATTTTTTATTCTAATCTATTTTTGAACAATTTTAAAAGTTAAATGGTATTTTAAAAATAATTTTAAAAGTTAAAAAAGGAAACAAAGGTTTAAAATTAAATGAATGGTATTTTAAATTTTTTTTACGTCATTAACCTTTTTTTAATTTGAATATTTTTTAGATAAAGTATAAAATTTAAAAATATTTTTATTAATCTAGTATAAACAAAACAACAGGTAATTAATTTATTGGATAAACAGAAGCACCTTTTCCATAAAATGACAATCGAGATGAGTATGAATGGTGATGTTCTTGATAAGCTTCAACGTCAACAATATCTAAAAAATAAGTGAATTTAGAAAGAAAAAAAATATATATTATCTGCAGATTAAAAAGAGAGAAAATCGGTAGCCATGGACTTGAAAACAAAATTAAAATGAATTAAACTCGGCGATTTCTAGATGATTTGGATCGCCAGCCAACTTACAACCGTGATTTGGTTTTCACGCGTAGTTTTTATTACGGCATTGAACCAACGAAACGCGTATTTAAAGAGATGGAATCGGCGTTTGTTTGGTGGCAAAGAAAAGTGGAAAAAGAATTAAAATAAATAAAAAAAAGGAACGAGTAAAAATAAATTATTAATGACAAATTCAATATAATTAATAGAAATAAACACGAGGAATACCAAATACGAAAGAGAAAAAAAAGGGGAAGGGCAAAGGAAATTGTCTGGAATTTTCTTTCAGACCCAAAAGGAATCTCCAGAGAGCTCACAACCGCCCTTTCCCGTCTTGTCGGTTTACTCTTCTTTGGCCTTTTCAATTTCTTCCTTTATAATTATTTCGGAGATTCCTTTGCTATCCTTCAAAGCCATAGCTTTGATTCCTCTCCTTCCTTCGGTTCTCTCTTTCAGAATCGGTTGATTTTTTTTTCCATTTCGTTTCGTTTCGTTCGATCTTCTATTTTATCGATTTTCTGCGGATCGTTTGAATCATTGCAAACAGGTAATCCTCTGTCTTCTCTGGATTTTTTCTTCTTGTTTGTGGACGATATTGTTCGTTTTCGGATTTGGAATTCGATCTAATTTGTTTGTTTTGTTCTTCTGATTTGTGTTGTTGTTATAGATTATAGATATTGTTTAATTGAGATTGGAAAAGGATGGCGGAAGAACATCGATGCCAAGCGCCGAAGCTCTGCGTCAATAACTGCGGATTCTTTGGGAGTCCGGCGACTCAAGATCTTTGTTCGAAGTGCTACCGAGATCTGCAGATAAAGGAACAGCAATCCTCCTCCGCCAAGCTCGCGCTAAACCAAACCCTAACATCCGCCGTTACGTCATCCTCGTTCGCGGATGCCGATTTGTTAGATCTGAAACCGGCTTCAACAGAAGCGAACCAGCCGCTGGCGGAGGTGGCAGAGAAGGCGCAGACGAGGACGGAAGTGGCGCCGGTTCCGGCACAGCAGCAGCCGAGCCGGTGTATGACGTGCAGGCGGCGCGTGGGATTGACAGGGTTTAAGTGCAGGTGCGGGATGGTGTACTGTGGGACTCACCGGTACCCGGAGCAACACGCGTGTGAATTTGACTTCAAGCAGATGGGGAAGGATCAGATCGCAAAGGCGAATCCGGTGGTGAAAGGAGAGAAACTGCAGAAGATCTGAGAAAGAGAGGGACAAAATGGTCTTTTTGATCATCATCTTTCTTCTTTGATGTATGTCGATTTCGTGTGGGGCCAGCTTGTGGTGGGTTAGCCGACGGGACGGGATTTGCGCTGGACCATTTCGAAAATATTGGTGGTTGTATAAATATTCAATAATGTTACCTGTATTTCAATTTAATTCTACTTAAAACAAGGAAAAATATTTTCCTTAACTAATTTCAAGACTGCATTAATTAAATTATTGACCAAACCCAACATAAAACTAATAAAATATTTATCATACAAGATAATTGAGACCTATTTGGGATGAAAGATTCAAATGCTAGGTAATGTTTTGCATTGAATCCCTTAGATGACACGGGAACCACTGAATGGATGATTTGAATCCCTTACAAACTAATGGATGATTTGAATTCCTTACAAACTAATAGATGGCACGGGAACCACTGGATGAGTATCCAAAATATTGAACTCGTATATTCATTATGTTTCAAACCAACACAAAACACAGCTAAACTATCAAATATTCATGACAAAAATGAGTATCCAAATTTTCACTAGTAAATATAAAATGCCCTTTTAATTTGCAAGCGTGGATTGCACTCTTAATATTGTTAATTAATTTAACTAGATAATATTATCATTAACCATTGAAAAAAAAACAAAAAAAAAGTATATAGAATGTATTAGAAAAATAATAAAAAGTTTTGAGTTGGATGATAATGGTGTGTTTTAGGCACTAAACCAAGTATGATCCATGATATAAAAGGTTTTTAAGTTTCGATCAAAACTGATTTTATTTTATTTTATTTTATTTAAAAAAAAAAAAAAGAGAGAAAAAGGAATATTCCCCAATGGAGTTCACAAAAAATGACAGGTAAAAGTAGCGGGCTGATCTGATTCTGAAGTAGACCGTCATCTTATGCCGAAAAAAAAACCACTATCGTTCTTGTCGCAACAGTCTGTATCTAGGAATAATATTATATTCGTTAAACCGATCCCCACCAATAATTAAATTTATAATTCATTAATTAATTCTATATTATAAGGTTTAATCATGCTCTTTCTCGTGATTACCAACCAAACCCCTCAATTATAATAAGGTGCCACGTCAAATTCCATTTAGGGTATAAAAACACTCGAGAATTTCTGGGATTATGTGTGAATTCCAATTCCATAAGCGTGGTACATGATGAGCCAGAGGCGTGATCTGAACCGTCTGATGTAAATACCATAATTAAAAAAGCCACGTGGAGCCATCCATATGGTTACTGACATGTACTGCGCCTTACCTTATAATTTTTTTGTGTATATAAAGCGTGCAATAATGGCCGGAAGATCGACGGGAAATACCGTCCGAATTCGAAAGACAATGCTTGTGATTCTGAGCTTTCTTTGCTTCTCTCAATGGAACCCGCGGATCTATGTTAGGGTTTGTAACTCTGGTTTGAATCTTATGGTTTCGTTTATGGTTTCTGGGATTCTGTGTTTGTCCGTCACTTCTACTGAACTCCCTAATCTTCTCTGAATGCTTTGTTTACGTTTTAATGGTGAATGGTGGCTTGGAACCGACATTGGGGTTCTAAGTTCTAACAGCAAAATTTGTAGTTCAGTTACTTGTAGTAGTGTTAATTAGGAAATTGCTTGCCTGCTGTTTCTTTCGGATCTTTATTGGTGTTACTGTTCTTTGAGACGATTCTCTTTTGGATCGGTGTATTTTGTATCCTCTAACTCTGTATTTTGGATCTTCGGGATTTCATTTTCGCTCGGATTCTCTGGATGCGTGGTTCTTGTTTCTTATCTACTCTTTATAATCTCGTCACCGACGAGATTGCATTCATATTCGCTGCTTGTTGCTTTTCAAAATCTCTAAGCAATCACAGAAATCTCGCCTTTTCTGAGTTCAAATTCGAAGCATCTTAACTGTTCCCCTATTATCTCTTTGGATGCCGAACTTCCTGGGAGTCGATCTGCGACATATTGGTTCAAGATCTGTCCAGCCAATGCTAGGTTTCATTTAGCATTGCCCCCCAATCGGTCCGTCGCGATGAAGCGCACGGTCCGTCCAGTGTTCAGCGTGCTGCTGTTCCTTACCTTTGCCGTCACTCTCATCTGCCGCCTCATCTTCCGCCGCGGCCTCAGTTTCTTTGAGCTGGAAACTAATGTAATCGCTCCAAGATCTCAAGCATTCGTGTTCAATTCCACACTGCTGAAATTTGCTTCGGTTGATTTGGGGGAGGCTCAGTCGAAGCGAGAGATAGAGCAGTTATTGGAGGGGAAATTTGGCGGTCCGAGGACGTACAAGACTTTCGCTACTTGGCGAAGATTCAATCACTATGACATGAAAGCAAGGCCCTCGAATAGCTTTCCAGTGACATTCCGCTCTCCAGCTTTCTACCGACATTGGTTGGATTTCAGGCGGGCATTGAGTGGCTGGGTGAGAAGAAAAGGGTTTACGACGGATATAATGCCAGAAATGGTAAGGCTTATCAAAGACCCACTGGACAGGCACAACGGGTTGGTGGGTTCAGATCAACGGTATTCATCATGTGCCGTGGTGGGAAACAGTGGAATCCTATTGAACAGTGATTATGGGAAGCTAATTGACAGCCATGAGATTGTTATTCGATTGAACAATGCAAAAACAAACAAGTATGAGAGCAAAGTTGGGTCCAAAACCAGCGTTTCTTTCATCAATAGCAACATCTTGCACCTTTGTGCCAGAAGAGAAGGGTGTTTTTGCCATCCTTATGGGCCAAACGTGCCGACAATCATGTACATTTGTCAACCTGTACATTTCATGGACTACACTGTCTGCAACAGTTCCCACAAATCCCCGCTTCTGATAACAGATCCAAGTTTTGATTCTCTGTGCTCTAGGATTGTAAAGTATTACTCTATCAAACGCTTTGTGGAGGTGACAGGGAAGTCGTTGGAAGAATGGAGCTCAGCCCACGAAGGTCCTTTATTCCACTATTCTTCTGGCATGCAAGCCGTTATGTTGGCCGTAGGAATTTGTGACAAAGTAAGCATATTTGGGTTTGGGAAATTGGCTTCAGCAAGGCATCATTATCACACAAACCAGAAGGCCGAACTGGGTTTACACGATTATGAGGCAGAGTATGCTTTCTATTACGATTTGATTGCTAGGCCACAGAGAATACCCTTCTTGTCGGACAAGTTCAAGATACCTCCTACGGTTTTATATCGATGATTTTGATTGTTATTAGGTAACTTGCTTCATTATTTTTTGGTATATAGTTGTTCGTTAGGCTGGCCAATGACTGGTCGCAAAGGAATTTTTTTTCTTTAGTGCTTTTAGGCTATCCTGTGTACAATGCTTTACAACTTTGCACATAATAAAATTTTTGAGCGAGCATGTTTTGGAACTTCTGAATGAAATAGTTATCAAGAATGAAATCTTAATCCCCATCCAAATGTGGGGAAGGGAAGGAATAACAGAGGGTTATCTTTGTGCTCTGGATCAATTTAAGAGCCACAGAAGTGTTCTGATTCGTCTGTCTTTGTTCTAACCAATGCTTTCACTCCCACCACCTCCTCCAATGACTTTGTGTCCTGCTCCAGCCACTTGCTCATTAATTCAACCACCTCCTACTGAAGCCTCAGCCACTTACTCATTAAACCACCTCCTGCTGAAAATGTATGAGGGACGCCGCAAAATCAAGTCCATACACACTACGTTTCAGATAGATATTGTCTTTTTTAGGTTTTTCCTTTCGAACTTCCCCTCAAAGTTTTTAAAACGGTTAGAGAGAGATTTTCACACCCAAGAATCGTTTGTTCTACTCTGTAATCTCTTCCCCAAGAGAAGCAATGGCTAGGACCAAAAACCCTTCTCGTAAAAACATACCTAGCTGCCTGTGCTGCAGCATCAGAGTACACAACCGCTCAGCCAAGCTGCAAAGTAGAACGAGAATCCTCGTTGAGTTACATTTTGATGTTTAAAGGGAAATATTGGTACTGCTGAGTACCAAGTAACCTAAAAAATGAAAGGTCTGGTGGAGTGCATAAGAGTGAACCATCTATTACCATAATCTGTCCTTTCTTATAGAACAGATGCAAGTTTTTATGAGCTAGTTTGATCAGTTGAGTAATACAATGCCTTAGCTCATGGATAAGAAAAAGTATGAGATCCAAGTTTCCAGCTTCAAGCACTTGGGGGTTCAAGATTTGGAAAGTAGCTGAAAGTGAGAGACCATTCCATGGGTTCCCTTTAACATTGCTTAAACTTTATGACAGAGACACGTCCCTGACTTCTCTGTCATACTACTAGAATTCCATGTGTTATGGGGCACCAGGGTGACTGCCACATATCCAATCCGTTTCCTTTTGAAAGCCCCACTCATTGACATGACTCAAGTGCCGAATAAAGAAGTTTTTGAGATCTCCGAAAATGCAGTTAAGTGATTCACGTGTCGAATAAATGGTGTAGTTTGTTCAAGAGGAATTCAGTTTCTGATTCAATAACAACACAAAGCTCATTGCCATTATATAAGTTTATGTAATGTATATAGTTTTTTATACATCCTTAACTTGGTGTAAAATTTTCAGCACTTTCATATAAAACCCCAACTCTTTCCCCTTCACCAACCCGTGCTTGCATTCCTCCTTATTGTCATCAACCTTTGTGTTGGCTTCTGTCTCTTTTCAGGCTTCCTCTGCAGCATCTGCAATGGATATCCATTCAAAGGGTTATGTAAGGCAATCACAATAATCTCATACTGAAAAACCTCGAAAAATCGACCCGAGTTGCTTACCTCTTCCTTTCTTTTCCTCTCTGCTTCAGCCTGCACAGTTTTATGTTAGATAACAATTGTAGTAATGTAGAGAGTTGCTAGACAAGGAAAAAACTTTACCACAATTTGCTTTAGTTTTACATTCTCTTCTTTAAGCTGTTTCAGTTCTGCTTCCAACTCCACTGTGTATGCCTGCAATGGAAACCCGGTAACTCGGATGAACGAATGACAGCAACAACAACGACGACGACGACTCGATGTCTCGGTGCATCAATGGCTTAACCAAATGTATTTTACACGATCATATGAATCAGAGTTTAGTTCAAACCTGCTTTCTAGCTCGAGATCGAGCAGCCGACTCCCGATTCTTGATCATCCTGCGCTGTCTCCGCTGCACCACAACTTCTGTAGGGCCATCAACTATCCTCTTCTTGTTGCTAGGCTCAGCCCAATCAGTCAAGCTTTGGCATTTCTGAATCGAGCTGCTATCAGATGGTTCCCCAACTGATGGGGTGAGCATTTGGTAAGCTGAAAAGCAATTCCCAGACATATTTCTGATTCTTGCAGCATCATTCTGTTGATAAGACAATGAAAGCCCCAAGTTATTTAAAGAACATGCCTGCTGCTGCTTCATTGAACAAGAAGAGGATGCTTCTTGAACCACTCCAGCTTTCACCAAGAAATCTTCCAAAGTCATTTCTCCTAAAGCTTGCTGGCTTTGGCAAGCGTTTTGCTGAACATTTATGAACTTTTGGCGATGTGGGTCCGGTTCATCTTTATGAATCTCAGACCATATCTCATCCACAGTCTTGCCACAAAGTGGAATGGGGATAGAAATAGAGCTCTGTTCATACAGGGCTGGCCTTGAATCATTGACAGCCATGAAAGGGCGATTTTGAGGTTCATTTTCATTGGTTTGTAATTGTGAATGAAATTGGCTTTGAATATCTTCAACATTCCAGATATTAGCAAGAAACTCATCCATACTCATACCCCCAAAATTCTTCCCACTTTTGCACTTGATTTCATCAAGTGTCAGCGACAAAACAGAGTCGCGTTTATTCAGTGAACACAAGAAATTCTCTCTTGAATCTGATGATGGCTGTATTACTGCTTCTGATTCTGATATCATTAGCCCAACCCCAATATCTACAAACCCAGAATTCTCCATTCCTCCAACATCAAGCAAAATCTTGTGTATGAACAGCTACAAATACACTGTAAAAGAGCGAGAAACAGGGGAAACAAACAGAGCATCATAATTTAACAAAAAAAATTGCAGATGATTTCGGCACTCAATCACATCAAATTCAATCGCTTACCGCAATGTTCGTCTCTGTTCAGAGATTCACACAGAAACAGAGACCCAATTCAAAAGCTGCATGCAAGCGTTTCAAATCATTACCCAAAAACGATCACAGAAAATTGTTGGAAACCAGAAACCCATTTGGAAATTGATGTTACCTGTGAGAAGAAAGAGAAAAAAGCGATCCAAAATCTGAAAAAAATGGTGAATCAGAGGAAGAAGAAAGCAGCAGCGGAGTAAACAAAGAGAGATGCATGATGATGTTTATATATGCAGAGGGAAGGGGAGAGGGATTTGGTTATAATTTTAATGAACCAACAACGTCTTTCTTTTCCTTTCATTAAAGCAGTTTCGAGATGCAGCGGTGGGGAGTGACAAAGAAGGCTCACAGACTTGGAAACTAACCGCCGTTTCCCACTTCATAAATAATAATAATAAACCTCCAAATTTAATTACATATTTATATAATCATTTTTAATTTATAGGTTGAATTATAAATTTAGTATTAATCTCCGCATAATCTAAATTTAGTACATATAAAAATTGTTAATTTAATGTGTATGAGTTAGGCTCGGTCGTTTTTATAATTTTAATTATCACCTTTTTTATTGGTTAAAAAATATTCATCTATTTCTTTTTTAAATTTTTAGCTCCATTATAATATGGTTCGGTTAATACATTTAAGAACGGAGATAATTTGGATTAAGCCATTCTTTTTAAACGAAAAGAAAATAAATTGAGGATCGTCGAAAATATGGAAACTAGTTCAAATATTTAATAGGATAGGACTTATCTGAATCTAAAAATCGAAAACTTATATAATAGTCAACGGATTGCACGTCTTTTAATAATTAACGGATACAAGTTCAAAATAATTAAATTTTTTTTATCGGATGCATATGACTATATGAAATTGTTGACTATGTTATATCGATTTCTTCCGATAATTTCTACAAATTACTTAATTAAAATTTTTTATTTATTAAGTTAAATTATAATAACTTTTATTATTATTATTATAAAAGGAAATGATTATTTTTGACACGTTTAATCCGGCATGCAACTTTTTTACATAGCTGATGTAAATTGTTTTGAAAATACGAGGAAAACAAGGACAGAGGCAGTTAGCATCCTTAAATATGAGCCGTTGGATTTGACTGCGATTTATAACCCTCAGGCTTTGTACACGCACATGATTGGCAGGTGAGGTAGGAGTCCGTAATCTGCTACTTCCAAAACCACACGTAACTGATGATTCTGACCAATTACATTCATTACATTCTTAAGATCCGGTAATTGACAGTTGACTGCGATTCCTATTAGAACAAGTGTACTTTAGAATGCTTTGTATTCTCTTTCATTGAAAAATTTTGGTTTTTTTCTTACTCTAATTCTTTCTTTAGAAGACTATGACTCGACTCGACTCGATTGACTAAGGTGTACGCCATCGACCTTGAGTTAAGACTGTGAGATCTCACATCGGTTGGAGAGTGGAACAAATCACTCCTTAGAAACCTATCCATACTAAACGCATTTTAAAGCTGTGAGGCTAACGGTACAGACCAAGGCGGACAATATTTACAAGTGAGGTGGGCTTGAGCCATTACAAATGGTATCAAAGCTAGACACCGAGCGATGTGTCAACGAGAACGTTGGATCCCTAAAAGCACGTTTTAAAAACGAAACACTCCTTATAAGGGTGTAGAAACCTCTCCCTAAAAGCACGTTTTAAAAATCGCGGACCAAAAGAAACAATCTGCTAGCAGTGGAGTTGAGATGTTACAAACATTAGAGATGTTACAAACATTAGCATTCTTGTATTCACAAAAACAAACATGGCTAAGAATGATAATGATTAGACAAGAATGTCTTGTTTTCTTCCACAAACTAAAACAGCAAACCAATCAATTGACTCCCAAATCTACATCAAATGCATTTAATTTCAACGACCCTTTTGTGTTCCTGTGTAAACTAAATTCCTGGAGACTTCTCTGGTTCCTGCAGAAGCAGGATGTTGTCGAACCCTAAATTCAATGATATATGTTTCTGTGTCTCTTAAAGAATCAGCTACTCAGGTTAAATTCTAAGACACAGATTTTGGTCTATAAGAAACTGGTTCTTCTCCAAGTAGAACTGCTCTTAAAATGGTATCAAACAAGCCCTTGTAATGAATAATCAAATGCCCACCATCAGGGACTTCATGGTACTGAATCCATGGAAGCTGCCCTGAAACATATCTTTGGAGTTCGACTGGCACAACTTTGTCTTCGTAACCTTGCCATATATGAACCGAGCTTTCGTTTTCACCATACGGGTTACTTAGTTTAAGCGGATCGAATTCCCATTCACCAAATGCCATCATGAAATCACTTCGAAGGGTGTTGAAAACGCGTTGCTCCTTCAAACTCCTCTGCAAGCAGAGCAATTAACCAACTCCGACGCAGATCAACACATATAGTGAGCGAAAAAGAGAGAATCTTTACCTTGGATAGCATTGGGAAGCCTGGAATTGTCTTTAAGATGTCGATGTCTCGTTCGTTGAAGAATATCGGATTCTTTTCGAGTACAGAAGTTGAAGGAATCCAATTCTGAGTCACCCACCAGTGTAGCAGCCCAGGGACATAGGTTGAAAGCCACAAGCCTAAGTTTAAAAACTTTCTCCTGTAATCCTCTTTTATTAGGCTATATGGAAGTGAAGGCCACTGATAGTTCACCAAAGGGACTATAAGAGCTGTGCCTGCTAACCTACATTCAGTTACTTTTGGTGAAAGGAAGCAACACATAGCAACTGAAAACAGCTCAAAGACCAAAAATCTTGCCTGTCTGGTATGTATTTGAGACAACTCCACGCCGAATACGACCCCATCGACACGCCGATCATATAAAATTTCGATCCAATTTGCAATTGATCAGCCAGTTCTTGAATGTCATAAGCTTCATTTTCAACTGAGCTATTGGGGTTTGGATCACTTTCACCATATCCAGGCCGATCATAGAGCAAAAAGTAAATCCCCAACTCAACAATCAGCTCCTAAAACCATCAAAGTTCATCAATTACAAGGTTTTTTTTAGCTAACATAATCATTAGAGACTATAAAACCTAATTTTGAAGCACACCCAGGTAAGAAAACATGAAGAACTTCAGATCAAAACAAGGGAAGGGATTGAAAAACAAAGCAAGTCTAGTGTGTGTGTACTTGAGATGCCAAAATAGTCATGTCTTTGGAGCTTCCAAAGCCATGGGAGACAATGATTCTGAATTTAGATTCGTCCTTAGAAACGCCCTTCTCTCTGTAAGCAAGGTACCTTCCATCACTGAGTTTGATTCTCTGAGAAGAAACAGGAAGATCCTGAGAAGAAGAAGAGCCATTAATTTGAGGAGGAGGAGGAAGCTGCTTGGCCTGATAAAACATCCCCAAAAAACCAATCAGCAACACAACAGCAAATCTCGAGACCATTCCTGGGAAAACCACAGATCTGACCAACATAAACCCCAGAATCCACAAACCCCACTTCAAAAATTACACAAAAAACAAGAGAAATGGAAGATTTAGAATCACCTGATCGAAGAAAATGGAGGTGAGATAGATAAAGGGGCTTGAACGATTGAGGCGATGCTGAGATTTTTGGGGGTTTTACTTCGCTTTGACCTCAGAGACAAGGTGGACAGAGACAGCTCGTATTTTGGGTGTTTCTTTTAAATATATTTTGCAAGTGTACTGTTTGTCGCTCATTTGGCAGCGGCTAATGGGCCGTTATTTCGAATCACAAGCGCTTAGTAATTTCTTGTTTAAAAAAAAACCCATTTTTTGAATTGTTCTATCAATATGAAGAAGCTTAAGTATGATTGTTGAAGAAGAAGAAGGGTTTTAAAGCATTTGAGAAGTTTTGGGGTTTCAATTTTTGTTTGTCTTCTTGCGGTCTTCCATGTCTTTGTTGCTGTATTTTGCAATAAAAAGCTTGGAATCCGAATCAAAATGGCATCTTTTTTTTTATATTCCCCTTCAATTTTTGTTCCTCAGACATGGGATGATGTCATTTCAATGAAATTATAAGACAAATGGATAAGATCTAACAATAAATAAATAAATAAATATATATATATATATATATATTATATTCCGAGGTAAATAATTTAAAATTTCGATTGCAATATTTTGATATAAGGTTTATTGAAATTAGAGGTAGAAATGAGTGAGAATAGTAGAAATGTGTATTACGAACTCGCATGTGTGCGAGGTTGATGTAGTGCTTCCATCGAGTTGATATCGAGCTAAACTCTGAAAAAGTCTTGTACCTATTGTTTTATAGGAAATTATTGAGGTCTTAGTTTGTACCAAACATTGCAACAATAATTTCTCTCGTGACATTCGTGTAACTCGACTAGGCCTATCGTAAAGTCTTGGATAGGCTCATATTCTACCTCTTTCTTGGTGTGTCAAAGGCGATCGACATGACCGTAGATACTTTGATTAGTCGAATTACACGATCTTTTATAGTTTTTAATTTAGTATTTATTATTTAAAAAGTTTCATCTTTTATCATTTGAGTTTAATATGAATTTTTTTGTTTTTCTATTCGCATATTAATTTTGTATCTTATAAATTATTCAAAACAAAATTAAAAAATAAAAACTTTTAAAATTACTAAATATAAAAAAAAAATCATTGGATGATTAAAAAATTAGGCAAAATGTTATAAATCACTAAATATTTAAATTCTTTAAAATAAAAAAAGTTGCATTAATTTTTGCATCAATAATTATTTTCATATGACGTCTTGTTTGTCTCATTAAGAATATTCTATCTTTTTTAAACAAAAAAGTGATTCTTTGTATAATATATATATATTGGGCCGTTATTTTTGTACTTTTGGGCTTCAGCGGGTGTTTCAGAGCCCTGTACTGGGCTGGGCCGAGCTGGCTGTCGAAGGCCCAATTGAAGATTTTGAAAAATTAACATTTTTTTTTAAGTAATTAAGTATTTTCCTGAAAATTATTTGCCACCATGCTAATTGAACTGTCTTTCTTAACGGTTCTTTTTCAAGAAAAAAAAAATTAAAGAAAAACTTAAATTATTATCTAAATAAAAATTTCGCAAAACTTTAACCAAACTGACATTTTTGTTAATTTCTATGAATTTTTACTATAATATTTTGGAGCTAAAAAAGAAAAAAGAAAAAAGAAAAAGAAAAAAATTGAAGCAAATTAAATATTGAAGCAAAATAATAATTAATAAATCATAGCAAATTAAATATTTTTAATATATACTCTGCCCAATATCTCTTCCCATAATAGTTGGTGCTTCATTCTTTTACAAAATAGTAATAAATAAAATACTCCATATTCAAGTAATTAAAGATATGTTTCTTTGATTAAGGTGGGTTTAGGGTTTGTTCATAGGGATAAGGAATTATATGCAAAATGTATATAAATAAAAAAAAGATGCTTAGAAATTGAAATGGTTGACGGGAGGTGGATTGTGAGATTGGAACAAACATTTCTTATAAAAGTGTAGAAGCAGAGAAAGCTCAGAAGAGAGAGACATTGAGTGGTTACAACAAACTAAAATTAAATATTTAAAAATGTATAGATTAAAAGGTTGGGAAAATAATATTATATATATATTTTAAAGAAGATTTGGACACTGATTGTGGTTATGCTTAATCCTACCAAATATGGAAAAACCCACTCTCTAAAATTACCAACTTTGGAAATGGAAAAGAATCAATGTTGGCCTCCAAATGCAGCATTTTATTATATTAATTTGTTAATTTAAGCTTGAAGGTGAAGCCTCTTACTCCTCCTAATCCATAATTCTCTTCATTAAACAATGCTTATATCTCCTAATCCCATCTCTCTCTCTCTCTCTCTCTTTAATTTGTTTATGTTCAAAAGGGAGGTTTGAGAGCAACACACTTCAACAAATAAGCTTTCATGTCATATAAGTTTTGGCCAATTGTCATTGCTTCAATTGCTCACAAAAAGATGATAAACTTTTCTTTTCCCCAATTCTCTTCTCAACAATGTTATAAATACTCCCTCACTTCACATACCCAACCAAAAACCATACTCAAATAACTAACTCTCTCTCTCTCTCCCTATCTCTCTCTTGTATACATGGCGATGGCGAAGATGTCGGACCCTCTCGTGGTCGGAAGAGTGGTCGGAGACGTCATCGACGCCTTCTCCCCAACGGTAAAGATGACTGTAACTTACCATTCAAACAAGAAGGTGTCCAATGGGCATGAGCTGCTTCCAAATTTTATAACCCTAAAACCTAAGGTTGAGGTTCTTGGAGGCGACCTTAGATCCTTCTTCACATTGGTATGATCATATTCAATGTTACCCATTTGATCTTCTTCACATTGGTATGATCATATTCAATGTTACCCATCTTCTCAAGTTCACCGCTAGCAAATATTGTCTTCTTTAAGCTTTCACTTAGGTTTCCCTTATAAAGAATGTTTTGTTCACCTTTCCAACAGATGTGAGATCTCACAGTAATTTTTAACTAACTTTGCAGGTGATGACCGATCCAGATGTTCCTGGTCCGAGTGATCCTTACTTGAGAGAGCATCTCCATTGGTATCATCTTCTTTCATTAAGCTCCCATGATTCAGATTACTCAAAAAACATGTTTTTATTAAAGATATGATCTTGATTTCAGGATAGTAACAGACATCCCAGGAACGACAGATTCCACTTTTGGTAAGTCTTATGGTCGTAATGGATTTGTTTCATGTAATTGTCGTAAAATAATCACATGATATTGTTGTTAAAATAGGAAAAGAAGTAGTGAAATATGAAGTTCCAAGTCCAAACGTAGGGATCCATAGATTCGTGTTCCTTCTATACAAGCAAACACGAAGACAAACAGTGAGGCCACCTGCTGCTTCAGCTTCAAGAGATGGGTTCAATGCAAGAAGATTTGCAGAAGAGAATGACCTTGGCCTTCCTGTGGCTGCAGTCTATTTCAATGCTCAAAGGGCTACGGCCGCCAGAAGAAGATGAAAAAAGAAAGAACCCTAAATAAGATATATATATTATATTGAATTTGCATGCAGTGTTTATTGTACAACTTTGTGTGGAGGAGCCGAGGCAGAGGCAGAGGCAGAGACAGCGACGGCGAGGCTTTCTTTAGCTGTCCTTGTTTTATGTTTGGTTTGTTAATGTTTTAGCTTCTACTTGTTTCTTTCTCGCTCGTTTAGATTGGTGGTGAAATTTGCTGAATTAATCACATACAAACCAAAATTGGATATTTTTCGAAGTTTTCGTAAATTTATAGACCGTCTTCGATTGAATAAAAATGATATTTTAACATAACGATCGTAAATAAACGAACATGGTGGTAGAAATCCGAGGAAAATTGGATTCCAAGGATCGTCGTCAAGGACAATCAATATACATAATTCCAATAAAGGAAAAAACTAAATCGGAGCTTAACCTAGATTAGGGGCCGGAGCTCCTAGGCTCATTGACCAAACTTTGATTTATTTGAAACCAGCTGAAAAATAGATGCCTGCTAGTAGCACAGCTCGTTTCATTTTTGTTCGGAGTAGGTGCTTTCCATTGATTGGGTTAGGGGAAGGAAGTGGGAATTTCCATCGCAAAGGATTCAATCCCACCACGTGTTTTGGAACACTCTATAGTGATATGCATCAATAAGAACACTAAAAGCGTTTGTGGCATTCAGTAGTACTCGCATTCATAGCTTTGTTTTTTTGTTCCATTCAAAATACTTTATAACTTAAAAAAAAACATTTGTAATCACTTATATACTCATGATCTATTATACGGGTCCTATTTTCAAAGCTTCTTAATTTGAATGATAAAAGGTGGTATTATTGAACTTTAGGTTAGGTAAATTATATGTAAGAGGCAGCTTTTGCTCACAATACTAGGAACATTTGACTGCGCAAACAGGGCAAAAAACCTGAGAAAGAACATGTCTTTTACAAATCGCGGGAACCAATATCCTAAGTTGATACTATCATTAATTATGTTTTCAAAGGAAGATGGTGTGTTTCATTTCCTTTTGGCCATAGCCTAGCTAAAGCTATGCTTATCTCTTACCAATCATATAGTTAACAAATGACATGATATGACATCGACACGACCCGATACTTTCAAGTGACATCTTTTACAAAATTCAAATTCACTCAAAACTTATCATAGGAGAAAAAACGGGAGAAAAAAAAGTGTCAGCTTTTAACAGTCGTTGTAGCCAGCAGCTACGATGGATTTAAACCTAGTTTTTGGGGAGTAACTCAAGTAAAATGACTCCATATTCGAATCATAAAGAGAAAAAATTGTTGAGGATTGTTGGAAGTGAATCCACATTGACTAATTAAAGGGATAACCACGAGTTTCTAAATAAATAATACATCTCCATGGAAGGAATCATTTAAGCTGAAAATGGACGGAGAACAATATCATATTATTGTGGAGATCCATGATTCTTTACACAGATGACTCAAACAAAAAAACCATTTACCATTTGAGAAATTGATAATATTATTAATTTAAATATAACTGAATTAAGAATAAACACGAGTGAAATGATTGAATGGTCAGATGGAAAAGGCTACATAGCCCATCCCTATTGGCATAAATTCCCTAGAATTCTTAATAATAATGGAAGGGTATGGTTGTTAGGTCGGTGGTGATTACTTACATAATTAAAATGGATTAGAGAAAGAGTGCATTAGATTCTCTACTCCTAACCCCACGAGGACACAAATCATTGTAGCAATCAAACAAACAACATAGAGAGAGAGAGAGAGATAAATATTCCTTTTCTAAATAAATAAGCTTATAATGTCAGAAACCCTAAACTAGCTAGCCCCAGAGATTCCTTTTCTTTATTTATTTATATATGTGCTAAATTCATGAATTACTATTTATTTACCGTTTCCTTTTTAAAATTAATTTACCACTTACTGTGGGGGTAAGACTGTAAGGGTAAAAGGAAGAAGGATAAAGTGATTGATTAGCCAAAATCGTACCCAGTTTGATTCGACACAGAAGCTCTATTAATGGATAATGACTGATTGATGATGTTTCTAATTACTTTCCCCAGGAGAAGCCAGCTCAGCACTTCTGCTGGTTTGCTGTCGGTTTCTCATTTGTCCACGCTGTCTTACGTGTCATTTTACCGTCTCTTCCACCTATCATCTTATCTAACCAAACTCATTTGGTTATTGTTTTTAATTATTTTAAATTTTCTATTTATCTGAAATAAAATTACATTAATAATTAAAATTTGATATAGGATAAATATCGAATATTATCATAAATACGAGTTATAAATTTCAAATATTCTTAGTTTTAAAAGTAAAATAAGGTTAGATTAGATTGCAACCTTAAAAATTTTAATTCGAGAATCGACCCATTCTACCCAAATTTAAAGAAAAATTTAATCGTTTTTTAGTCGGATAATCTTTATTGGCAAAGTTCTCGAGTTTTATGATTATCCCTGTACTTTTGGACACGGGATTCAATCGCCATGTTTTTATTTCTTTATATTCTTTAATTAAGAGTAATAGCTCAAATTTGAATTTAATTATTTTATATCAAACGAAATTCTATTTGTAAATTTAAAAATTTACATAAAATAAAACGAGGGGAAATTAGTTGGGCTTGGGCCTATGTTGTGGGCCCATTAAGTTTTCCCGTGGGAGTATTAACCCGAATCCAACGGTTGGGTGGAAAAATTGGAAAGACTTGATTTGAACGAAAGATTATTACCGTTGAAATTAATTTACTAATTATATTCATATTATTTTTTCAGGAGGAAATCCAAATATTTCTTTTTAAAAAATAATTATTTTGAACAATTATTGGACTCCCTAATATTTTATTCATATACAAATTACAAAAATTTAAACTCGACAGCAAGACAACTTCAATCGACTATAAGTTAAAGTTAATAAATAAATCAAATCAAATCAAATCCCTCGGCGATCGAAAAAACTAGAGTCGAGGAAAACCCATTAGAACCTTTCATTAATAGAGACATCTTTTTTAGTAAAACTAAGAACAAAAAAAACTAGGAAGAATTATGCCTAAAATTGTAGAGATACACCGAGGTTATGTGTTGTTAACGAATATAAGAACAAAATACGAGATAGCAAATAATTTAGATTTCATTAAAAAACTAGGAGGAGAAAAAATGAACATAGAAAGGATATAAATCTTACTCCTTTGGACGAGAGGACCATATGGAGCTTAGGGCTCGTAATCTAGTGTAATATTCACTAATGACTACAAAACATCTAGCTGCTTGTCGGACTGTGAGCATCCTATGCAACTGGTGAAGCGTTTGTTGTCTTAAAATATCCGCCTAAACCCAAATCTTTCGTTAGTGCGAATAAAATTCAATCATATCAAATAATAATAAAGTAATTACCTGATGGAGAAAGCCTTGGAGATTAGAGATCTTGTGCATGGCCAAAACCATGTGGTTGATGCCGTCGATGACCGGACCACCGGCAACGGTGTCGGTCAAAGACTGATGGAGCTGATCAAGGCCTTGAGACAAAGCATCTTCAGCCTGCTGTGACGAATGCTGTAGCTTGTAAATTTCCACCACTTGCTGTTCTGTTATTGGGTCCAATTGTGACAGCAAAATCTGTTCATCAACCAATAACTTCCCAATTAAACTCAAGAATTTTCAATATATATATATATATATATAATAAGAAAAATACAAACCTTGATGAGATCGGAGGGCCGGAATCCACCAATCCAAAGGAAGCAACGCTCGGCCGGAGACATCCAGATGCCGGCGATGAGATGGAAGATGTCGGACTTAGCAGCCTCTCCTTTCAGCCGGAAAATTTCGTCGTAATGGCAAACACATGCGTCTACCTTCACTCTCAGCTCCACGTCCGGTAGGCGTGCCTCCAGTCCCCCGCGCAGCTCCGCCGTGTGCCGGTGGTTCTCTTCCAACCACCTTGCATATTCCATATCAAACATTGCACCTCCTACCATTTTCCAAAAAAATTACCATTTGATGAACCATTTACTTTCATGCATAAATTAGTTTGTCGAAGCTTACCAGGGCTGATAATGCCGCCGCCGCCAGCACCGCAGGCTCCCAGAAACAAACCCTACGAAGAAATGGAAAACACAGTAATTTTTTAAATATACATATATGTGTATATATTGCAGTAAAAAAGTTAGACATTTTTGAACCTGAGCTCGTGCCCGTTGAAGGTCTTGTTCAAGCTGCGTGAGCTTGATTCTACTGCTCTCAAGTTGCTGTACGTAAGCCTATAATTACATTTTAACCCAAATAAATAAAATTTAAAATCTCATTAATTACCATTTTTGTCTAGAGAATTAGAAAACATTTGTTACGGCTAATAGGTATTGTCTGTTTTGACCCATTACATAGCTGTCAGCCTCATGTTTTAAAACGTATCTGCAAGGAAGAAGCTTCCACACTCTTAAAACTATTATTGTGAAATCCCACTTCAGTGGTAGAGGGGAACGAAACATTTCTGGTAAGAGTGTGGAAACATCTTCCTAGCCGTGGACTTGGACTGTTATAAACGGTATAAGAGTTAAACACATGCTATGTGTCAGCGAGGACGTTGGCCCCCAAGAGGTAGATTGTGAGATTTCACATCGGTTAGAGAAGATAACTAAGCATTTCTTACGAGGAATGAAAATTTCTCTCTAGTAAGGGTGTGAAAACTTCTGCTTAGTAGACTCGTTTTAAAAACTTCAGATTAATAGTAATACGTGATGGATCAAAGCGAACAA
This sequence comes from Cucurbita ficifolia, assembly GCA_033971965.1. Taxonomy (NCBI): domain Eukaryota; kingdom Viridiplantae; phylum Streptophyta; class Magnoliopsida; order Cucurbitales; family Cucurbitaceae; genus Cucurbita; species Cucurbita ficifolia. The sequence goes on from CM066981.1 coordinate 868,323, forward strand.
TATCGGTTGGCGGTTGGTGTAGTAAGAGTGTTACAGCATTAAATTGTCAAAACACAAAATTTATACCTTTTTCCTTAGGCGACTCTTCCTGGCAGCCTCCCTATTCTGAGCTAAACGTCTCAATGTCTAAACATGAACACACGAATTATTAAGACAAAAAAAGACATTAAAAATAGACAAAGACTTAAAAAGAAACAAGACAGCAACAATAACAACAACGTTTGTTTGTTTATAATAAATAAAAAGACCTTAGCATCAAGTTGCTTCTGTGATGTTGAAATGGAACCACATCCTTTTCTCTGCATTATTGATGAGATTTAAATTATGAACAAAACTCTCTAAAATGATCGCTGAATTCAAGTATAATAACATATCATTAAATTAACTCTATATTATATGCCAAAGCCGGCCGCCTAGATCGATACCTATTAGCTTTATCTGATCATTTTGTTAGCTTCTGGTTTCAATAACTGGGAAAGAAAAAGGGCTTTAAAGATCTTCATTTTATAACCAGACAGAAAAAAAAAACAACTGTGAAGATTCCTGTAATTGGCAGCTGTAGGTTTCTCCTTCTACCTCTTCATGTCAGACATTCATAAGATAAAGTGTCTCAAATCCTAAAACTCTGCTTTTTATTTGATATTCTACGAGTTCTTGGGATCTGTGCCTAATAGAATTTTTAAAAATGAAACGAACCCTTTTGTAAAAACATAATTTTTAGTGTAGAATCCTCGTTTAAGAGCTGAAAAGTTGAGATTTGTTGGGAAAGTTGGTACCTTTGAGAACCGAAAAGTTACAAAAAAAAAAAAAAAAAAAAAAAACGAACACGGACTAATTTAAGGAATGATCATGGACTTATAAGTAAAGAATATATATTCATTGGTTTGAGAAGTCCAAAACAAAGTCACGAGAGCTTAAACTCAAAGTAGACAATATTACATCAGTGCATAGACTCGTAATTCCTAGTAGTTTTACCATTTGTTTTTTTAGAGACAGAGAGAAGAACCTTTTGTTGAAGGGAGTGATGTTGAGCTGAAAGCCCAGTTGTTGAAACATCAGTGAGTATCATTTCAGGCTGAATCTGCTTCTGAACAAAGCCCTGATGAGCTGAAGAAGAAGAAGAAGAACAAGGCTTTTTACTCATGGGAGATTCATCTGTGCTGTCTTCTCTTCGTCTCGAACTCATTCCCTGTTGCATTTTGAAAACATTATAAAGAAGAAGAAGAAGAAGAAGAAGAAGAGGAAGAAGAAGAAGTACTGTTGGAGTTGGTTGGAATTTGATTGGCCAAGAAGGGAACATTTCCAGAGTAGCAGCAGCAGCAGCAGGCCTGCCTGAGAAAAAGGCTGCAAGAATCATAAAAGCAAATCTCAGAGAATCACCAAACTTCAGGATTCTTCAAACTATCTTTAAAATAAAATCATCATCAAATCATCAATACCCCACAAACCCACCCTACAATGTAACTGACAGTTTTATGCGTAGTAGTCGATAAATTAAAAGCAATGCATACTTTGTTTCGATTGGTGATGATCGAGTTTGTTCTTAGCTTCGTGTTCTTGTAATACAATTGCTTGTTCCAATTCTCCAAAATCAAAAGCTTCGCAAGTGGATGAGGGGTTATTGTAGTTGATTCCATAAAGAAGTGAATTGTGAGGAAGGTGATGGGTTGAAGGGGCAGTTTCTTGGACTCTGTGGCTCGCCATTCGTGAATTCCTTGTTCAAACCATTGTCTTCTTTGTTCTTCTTCTGGAAATCAAATAAATTAAAAGGAGAGCACTTTAAAATCAAACAGAAACTGGAAGAAGTTGTTGCAAATGGGTTTTGATTCTTACTTGGATTGATGAGTGGCCATGTGAGAAAATTGCATTAGAAAAATGGAAAGGAAATGAAAAGAAAGAAGGTGTCCTTGGAGACTGCAACTTTTAATGTTTGATGGGGTGGCTCGCCTTCGCTATGAAGAAAACCAGCTCATTGGATGGCTGCTCATCGTTTAGCTTTTATATTGAGCTTTTTGTGGAGTGAACATGATCCAGAAACTTGAGTTGGGGGATGGGGAAAATCTTGTCCTGCCTGCTTTCTCTCTCTGCCATGTGGGGTTTGTGAGCTATTATTGTTTTTTTATGAGCGTGTCTAAACCTCTCTCTACTATTTGCGTTTTAAAATAGTGAGATTGACGGCGATATGCAATGGGTCGAAGCGGACAAATATCTACTAGCAGACTGTTATAGATGGTATTAGAGCTAGTCACCGCCAAGTGTGCTAGCGAGGATGTTGGGTCCCCAGGGGGTGGATTGTGAGATCCCACGTCCGTTCGAGAGAGAAACGAAACATTCTTTGTAAGAGTGTGAGAATCTCTCTCTAGTAGATGCATTTAAAAACAACGAAGTTGAAGTTGACGATGGTACGTAACGGGCCGAAGTAGGTCAGAATTGCAACTTATTGCTGAATTAGGTCGTTAAGTTACTCATTTTTATTAGGAGTCAACCTGAATGGTGTATTTCAGTTGAGTAGGAGTTATTTATAGGATTTATTTCCGTATAAATAGAAGTCTTATGTTTAGTAAAACACAGCCACACACACTACAACACTTCATTGTTTGAGTTGTCTTTGTATTGTCTTACTTGAGTAATAATAATTTCATATTTATTCACACTTGAGCGTGAGATAGCGTGACAACATCTGCTAGCAGTGAGCTTGAGCTGTTATAAATGGTATCAGAGTCAGCCACGAGGCGGTGAGCTAGCGAAGATGTTGGGCCTATAAGGGGGTGGATTGTGAGATCACACATTGGTTGGAGAGAAGAACGAAACAATTATTTATACGAGTGCGAAAATCTCTCCCTAATAAACGTGTTTTAGAATTATGAGGCTGACGGCCATACATAACGAGTCGAAGTTGGCAATATATGTTAGGATACTCTCTTATTCTAAAGGGAAATCTTTAATTTCTATCTTACTTGGATGCTTTTCATCTCTCTAATAATATTATTGTGGAGAAATTTTTAGAAAAAGGGGAAATGTAAATAAATAAAAATAATTAAAAAGAACCAATTAATGCTTTTTTTTAATGTAAAAATATGACATTATTGAATATATAAAATAATAGAATAGGAGCTAATGAAATAGACAATAATATTTGAATATGTTAGGATGTGTATCTACTACTTTTGTATGCTATATGAAACCATAATATAATTTTAATTGAGAATACCAATGATTGATATTAAAGAAAAAGTATGGATTATGTAATTATTAATGCATGTGTATATTTTAAAATATATTTGGGTTATTTTCAAACTTTATATTATATACATATTCCCCTTATCTTGTATTATGCATAATTTGGTGGAGATAAAATCCAAATAAATAAAAAACTCAATTGGCATAATTATTTATAAACATAAATTTCCAAAAAAAAACAAATATATTATTTCCCTGGTCTTCTTATATTTTTTTAAACTAATTATTTAGGGTTAAACTATAGCTTAATTTAAATGTTGCAATTTATTACATGGAATATATAAAATAATACTTTTAAATCTCAAATTTAAACCATAGATTTAGATTCTACAAACATTTGTTAGATTCAAAAGCATTCACAGCAACAGTTTGACGAACAGTGCATTCATTTTTGCTTGGCTTTTGAAAACACGTCGAGCCGTGGTTGGAATCCACGCGTGTAGAGTCGGGTCTCGACCCACCACCAACAAAATCAATTGCATTAATCCCATTGGCCCAAATTTCATATTCTTTCTTTTATAAAAAAAAGAAAAAAAAAATCTCCACCTCACAAGCTTGTCATCGCCCAACCTTATAATCACCACACAAAAATATAATAAATAAAAATAAAACCCCATATTCCAACGTAGACAATCCATTAGCCATCGAAAATCTTTAAATAAATAAATAAATAAATAAAGAAAATAAACCCTTATTTGACGTGTACACTAAACCCCCCACACAACCCTTCTATTTAATTATTCTCTCTCACTCCCAAAATTCAATAACCCAATCGCCATGGTTCCTCCAAATTTCTCTGATTCCGGTGATCGTCTTTCGACCGGAATAAATAGCACCTCTGTAGCAGCCCCCGCTGATGGCTCGCCCGGAGATTTTGGCGGCGGGGCTGAGAAATTGAAGGGTTGTTGTGGGGTACGAGAAAGGCTGAAGAGGCACCGTGAGGAGGTGGCCGGAAAAGTGACAGTGCCGGAGAAATGGGGGAAAGAGGAACTGCTAAAGGATTGGATCGATTACTCGGCGTTCGACAGAATCTTGGCCGCTGGCAGAATTGCGTCGGCAAGGGCGTCGCTTGTGGCGGAGGGACGGAGAGTAGAAAGTAGGTGTTGAGATGGAAAAAATCAATTTAAATTACTTTTTAATTAAGCCTGATTAACGGCTTAATCGATTAATGTTATTTATAGAGAGAGATCAATACACGTCTTAAGAGATTTCATTTGTATTTGTCAAACTAAAGAGCCCTACGGATTAATATGAAATAAATACTTTAAATTCTCATTTTTTAATTTAATATTTTTTATGACTACTCTTGTTTTATTTGACGATATGAAGCAACATGTCGTTTTTTGTCATCGATCGTCGTCTGTCTACAAAACTATGAACGAAAAAAGCCCATCATGGATCCAAAACTAAGGCCCATTAGACAACAAATTGGGCCAGCAAACGAGCCCGATCTCAATTCGGTAATGGAAATAGAGGCCCAGGCCCATGACTGTGTTCGCGAAATTGCGGAGGACTCGTATCCTATCTCTATCACGAGCCCATCTTTTTGGATCGTCTCTTTTCGGTCTTCCATTATATATCTGTTTATCTGTTAGCCGCGAAAAACCCTAGCTTCGTTTCTTCTTACCAGGTACTCATCCACGTTCTTTCCAATTGAAGTTTGTTTTGTTGAAACTGCTACTGAATTCTCTTTCTTGCGTTGTTTCTTCTTCCTCAAATCTGATATTAAGTTATTGTTTCTCTCGATTTGGTTCGTCTAGCTTGCTCAATTAAATCGTATTTTGGTTTGATTTATTCTTTTTTGGTTTTCTTCTCAGCTAGTTTGTAGCTGCTGCTTAGGGAAGACAAGGCTCCGAAAATGAGGTATGTTCGGATGTTCTTTTGCTATTTAGTTTTATTTATCGTCCAGAATGTACTTTTCAGAACGAACTTGATTAGTGCTACTGTCGTTTTTATTAGCTTTTCCGGATTCATAAATTTCGTTCGTGTTCTTTATTCCTGCAAGTAATCTAAATGCATTTGATTGAGGTAGGTTTGGAAGTATGAAGTTACAATGCCGGAATTTACTTCTGGCTTTAGTTTAATTTGTTCATGTTTCTGCCAACACGGCTGTCACATTACTTGTTTGTGCGTTTATACCGAAATAAAATCTTGTTTAATGGAAACTTTGGTTGCTGGTATCATTTGTTTTATGGTTATCTTGGCATTTACTGAATGTAGTTTTGTTGGTCTGTATCTGCAGCAAGCTTCAGAGCGAAGCGTTGAGGGAAGCCATTTCCTCTATCTTCGGTGATAGCAGTGAAAAGAAACGCAACTTTACTGAGACCATTGAACTTCAAATTGGACTGAAGAACTATGATCCACAGAAGGACAAGCGTTTCAGTGGATCAGTGAAGTTGCCCCATATCCCTCGCCCTAAGATGAAGATTTGCATGCTTGGAGATGCTTTGCACGTCGAAGAGGTAAACTTTATCCGCTCTTAACATCTTCACTCGTCATGTCCAGTAACTGTTGTTATGTATGCTTTGCACGTTGAAGAGATGCTTACAGGGACTTCTGCTGTTATGTATGTTGCTTGCTTGCTTTAGTTCTGCTTGCAATGCTGTGTCTAAGGATATTTATGAAAATTTTCAACGGTAATAAAATCTGGATAATGTTTATGGCTTGTAGTATTTTCTATTCGTGTTTAATGAATGATAAGTATGATGCTGAATACTTCATGCTTACAAGCTACAATCAGTGGATTTCTACTTATCTGGGAAAATAATGTACTTTTTTCTTGGTGTTCCATATATGGGAAATTGAATTTGAAGACTGATACACTTCATTTCTGGTCTGTTTTCTTACATGTGTATGTTTTTGCTTATTATAGGCAGAGAAGATTGGTTTAGATTATATGGACGTGGAAGGTCTGAAGAAGCTAAACAAGAACAAGAAATTGGTTAAGAAACTTGCTAAAAAATATCACGCCTTTTTAGCATCTGAAGCTGTTATCAAGCAAATTCCCCGTCTTCTGGGCCCTGGTCTCAACAAGGCAGGCAAGTGTGTTTATGACTCTAGTTTGAAAGATTTTCTTTGCTTTATCGGATCTTGGTACTTTATATTCTACTGGCTGTCCAGGCTCATTATTGGCTGCATGCTTGAAAATTGAATTCCAATCTTTTCTTTGGAAGAAGCAGTCTGTTTTGTTTGTAGTTCGTACTAATATGGATATCTACATTGCCATTGCAGGAAAGTTCCCTACCCTTGTTACTCACCAAGAATCCCTCGAGTCTAAAGTCAATGAGACAAAGGCAATGGTTAAGTTCCAATTGAAGAAGGTTCTTTGCATGGGTGTGGCCGTGGGCAATGTTGCCATGGAGGAGAAGCAAGTTTTTCAGAACGTTCAAATGAGCGTCAATTTTCTTGTTTCCTTGTTGAAAAAGAACTGGCAAAACGTAAGTCAACTAAGTCAACTTCTCCATTATCATACTCGAGGCTCGTCTTATTGCATGACGACAATTATATTTGTTTATTGGATGTAGAATGCCTTGTCCTTTTATCTGACAATGAGATTTGGATATTTTTTGTTCATCAGGTGAGATGCTTGTACCTGAAGAGTACTATGGGGAAGGCATATCGAGTCTTCTGAGGAATTTTCAAAACTTAGACAGCGCAGTACTGTGTTTGCTCTTAAATTGAAGAACTAGGTTGAGATGAAATTCTATGTTTTGATGAAAAATTTTCCTGTTTGTTTTTTTTTTTGGTTCGTTAAACCATTAGCTGCACAATCGTTAACGCTCATGTATTGGTGATCAATGGTTATATGAACAGATTGATCGATATTGATTTTAGTTTTCAATTTCATGAAGTTATGAAAAAATGTTTTTTTAGGTCCGATTATTAAATGACCTAACCTATGGTTTCTAATAAATGACATATTTCGTATTAGAATTTATAATTATTAAAATATGAAAGATAAATGCAAGTTCATAAAAAAGGTTTATTGTATAAAATTATAATGTTCAATAACTAAATTTATAATTATTAAAATATAATTTTTTTACTTGACTTTAAGCATTAGAATGGTTTTGATGCAGTCAATTTTATTTTGTAGCTGTTTGAATGATGAGGTATAATATTTTATTTTTAAAATTTAACGTGAAATTAAGAATTTAAATTGAGTTCACACTTTAATAAAGTTTAATCTTCCAAAATAAAATTAACCTTTAAATACTAAATTACAATTTTTACAGCTGTCACTCCAAAATTTGAGATTCCAAATATTATTATTTTGCAACTTGTAAAACAATATAACCCAAAGGACAAAAAAAGGAAAAAAAAAAAAAAAAAAAAAAAAAGAAAAAAAAAAGGAAAGATAAAAGATAAGATAAAAAAAGGGGGAAACGATTTGATTATAATATGAAAAACCTAATTAGAGTGCTCCGTAAAAAAGAAAAACACGATTGAATCAATCAAAATATCGGGAGGGAGCATGCTTTGTCATTGAAAGCGAGGGAGAATAGAAAGCGAGGGAGAATCTGCAGCGAAAGAAACCAAAAAGAGAGTGAAGAAGGCGACCCCCAAACGTAAAGCCTAATTCCATTCAATTCATACATCTTTCGATTCCAAGATGAGCATTGTATTTGCAATTCCAAAGCTGAGTTCTTCTGTTTCTACATGTGCGGCTCCCTTTGTCTTTTTCAATCTCTGATTCTCTCTCCCGCTCACTTCGCCCTTTCTTTTTTGTTTTGTTTTGTCTTGTTTGCCTTTTCCACTTCTCAGCTTGTCTCTGACTTCTCATTCAGGAGCTTTGACTGTTGCAACAACTTATCCCTTCGTTTTTTGCTACTCTTAGCGCCATCACTTTACTGGGTTTCTTCCAGCTAGGGTTTTGCCTGATTCATACCTTCAGGGTTTAGTTCTGGTCCTCATTCTATGGTTCTATGTTGAGAATTTTGTTTCTTACTTGAAGGGTTTGGATGTATTTCTCTCTGTTGTTTCTGGTTGGGCATTCGGTATTTTTTTAGCTGTTTCATGTTACGAGACTAAAATTCTGTGCACCCTTTTGTTTCTGAAATTTGGGTTTTGTTAGGGCTCTCTGCTTTACGCAATTGTTTATTTTATCAGTACTGAGTTGTTTTATTGTGTTGGAAAACTATGAATTGGCAAGAAACAGCCTGAGGGGGGAGGGTTTGTTGCTGTGTTCGGACTTAGAGATGATTGCAGAGAAACCTAGTTGGGTTAGGCATGAGGGCACGCAAATTTTCTCGATTGATGTCCAACCTGGTGGACTGAGATTTGCTACTGGAGGAGGCGACCACAAGGTACTTTTTCTTATCATACTTTACTCTAGTTAGTGGCGAACAAGAATGTGGCTAATATGAAATGACTTCCATTTTTGTTTATAATGGTCGCCGAGAAAAATGTATAACTTTTTTTCCAATTGGCCGCAGAAGCAGTGGCACACTATCACTATCCTTTTACTTTACAGTTGATGAGGATAGTCTAGATTGTATAACATGTAGGAATTTCTTGCATTTTGTTTCCTTTTTTTGTTGTAATCTTACTTATGCGGGAAAAATCTATATTGCATGTTGAAGATGCTAAAAATGGTATTGTTAGTGCATGTTTCGTGTTTTTGAGGATAGTGGAATCAATTTATGTCGAAAATTTCACGTCTTTAAGCTCCCATTAGCTCTTAACAATAGAGGGTGGGCTTTTGATTCCAAATCTTTCCTCCTTCTCATAAACATCGGAATTTGTTTACTTCACATGACTAGTTGTGGTCTGAGCCCCCGGTCATCTCATTGGGTATCTCAGTGCCGGATGAGGGGCATCCCCACAACTCGTCATTGACTTCTTGGGAACCTGCTCTTCTGAGCTAACTAGTGAAACCTTTTTGGTGATGGAAACCCCTCTCCCGTCTTGCTTTGAAATCTCATTTTGATTGTTATAGGGTTGTCAGTTGAATAGTCAGAGACCGCTTCCAAATAGTTATTGTGAGAGTTTCCATATATACACGCATGTGCCTCAAGTTATGATTTACAAGAGTACAATTGTGTTCAAGCATGGTTAGCAAATATGGATTTATTATTTTTTATGTGGTGTTGGTCGTCATGTGTGATTGCTGAACCAATGCAACAACTAGTTTCTCTGCTATTCATAAAATTTTCTAATTATATTTAATTATGTGACCATAACATCACTTACTACATCCTGTACCCCTGCAGGTTCGGATATGGAATGTGAAATCTGTTGGTAGGAGTTTAGAAGATGATGACTCAAATCAGAGGCTTCTTGCAACTCTGCGTGATCACTTTGGATCAGTTAATTGTGTAAGATGGGCTAAACATGGTCGTTACGTGGCATCAGGGTCTGATGATCAAACGATTCTTGTTCATGAAAAGAAACCTGGTTCAGGGACCACTGAATTTGGAAGTGGAGAGCCCCCAGATGTCGAGAACTGGAAAGTTGCTATGACTTTGAGGGGGCACACAGCTGATGTGGTAATGGTTTAGCTTTTTATTTATTTTTATGTGGAACTTCATGCATTTGATTAGATTTTATATACAAATATTATTAAAAAAAAAAAAAAAATCAATTTGGGAGAATCAAGCCTCTCATGTCTCTTTTTTTAAAAAATATCGAACTGTTTATAATTTTCAGATTGCTCATTTATATATTTAAGCATTATGCTGACTGATGTACGCAGTACTGATATTGATGGCATCTAACCCGGGAGTTATATTTCAATGCATGAAGTAGGTGGATCTTAACTGGTCGCCTGATGACTCGACATTAGCAAGTGGGAGTTTAGATAACACAGTTCACATATGGAATATGAGCAATGGTATTTGTACAGCCGTTTTGAGGGGTCACTCTAGCCTTGTTAAAGGAGTTGCCTGGGATCCCATAGGTTCTTTCATAGCCAGTCAATCGGATGACAAGACAGTTATTATATGGCGAACAAGTGACTGGAGCCTTGCTCACCGAACTGATGGCCATTGGACTAAATCTGTATGTTTGTTCATTTTATGTCCGGATTTGATATTTTTTTTTTTTTTTCATACTTATTTTTAATTTGACTATCTTTATGTTCTTGTGGCTTTTCTTTTCCAGCTTGGTTCTACATTTTTCCGGCGTCTAGGCTGGTCACCTTGTGGACATTTCATCACTACTACTCATGGTTTTCAGAAGCCCAGACATTCTGCACCAGTCTTGGAGAGAGGGGAATGGTCTGCCACATTTGATTTCTTAGGACACAATGCTCCTGTTATTGTTGTCAAATTTAATCATTCTATGTTTCGGAGGAATTTAACTAATGCTAATGAGATGAAGGCTGTTCCTGTTGGGTGGACAAATGGAGCTTCGAAAATTGGAGGCAAAGAATCCCCTTCATACAATGTGATTGCAATTGGGAGTCAGGATCGCACTATAACTGTATGGACGACAGCAAGTCCTCGCCCTCTTTTTGTTGCCAAACATTTCTTTACTCAAAGTGTTGTTGATTTATCTTGGTATGACTCTGGAAATATACCTATTCTATGTAATTGCTTTCCAAATCTTGTTTTGGTGTTCATCTACTACACCTTCATTTGTCACTACCCATAATTTTCAAAATTTCCTATTGGAGCAGGAGTCCTGATGGATATTCACTCTTTGCATGTTCCTTGGATGGGTCAGTAGCAACTTTCCATTTTGAGGTGAAAGAAATTGGGCAGAGGCTACCTGATGCTGAACTTGACGAGATTAAGAGAAGTCGTTACGGTGATGTTAGAGGTCGGCAAGTGAATTTAGCTGAAACTCCTGCTCAGCTGATGCTTGAAGCAGCTTCATTAAGGCAAGTCTCAAGCAAGAAAGTGGTTTCAGAATCTCAACTAAACCAGACCCTGTCAAAATCTTCAATAGATGCGAGGGATGCCTCCAAGACTTTGGAGGCCCAAGTTGATGATTCAAAGAAGAGTGGGGGAGCTGGTGGGGATGGTTTGAATAAGGTTTCGTCAGCTTCCCAAAAGATTTCTAGTCCTGTGAAGCAAAGAGAATATAGACGACCTGATGGAAGAAAGAGAATTATTCCAGAAGCAGTTGGAGGGCCTGTTCTGCAGGAAAATAAGTCTGGTGGGATTCAGAGTAGCAATGCACTTGATTTCCCATCTATGTCATCTGACCAAAAAAAGGATAATAATGGTGTAGCTGCCCCTGAATGTGTAAGGGAAAGTTCCATGAGGGGAATGCCTAGCAAACGCACTGATTCAAAGGAGCGTACAGGGGTCACTGCTCGAGCAACAATCACTGATAGTTTAGTTATCGAGAAGGTTCCACTCTCTGCAGGTAATGATGCAAATATCGTAATGGATCATTCTGGGAATTTGAAGACGTCGAATTCATTGGCTACTTGTAGTTCTGTACTTTCGATTAGAGTGTTTGATAAGAAAGAAGGGGAATATAATGAACCAATTTGCTTGGAAGCTCGACCAAAGGAGAATGCTGCCAATGACATTATTGGGGCTGGAAACACATCGATGTTGAAAGAAACAGTTATTTCTTGTACTAAGGGATCTAGAAATCTGTGGTCTGATAGGGTCTCAGGGAAAGTCACTGTTTTGGCTGGAAATGCAAATTTCTGGGCAGTAGGGTGTGAAGATGGATGCCTACAGGTAGTTACTGGCTATTTAATATTTAGTTACATTTATTTTGGGGCACTAAGATTGAGGGAGAATGCTCTGGACGATATGCACGTGCAGCATTAATAAAATGAACCATGGTTATTATCTTTGAGACTAAAATTTTTACTATCTTGGCAATAGAGCAGATGCTTATTGTAGTTTTTAGTTAATCTTAGTCGTATTACTCTAGGCTGCCAGAAGTAAATTCGGTTTAATATAGTAATAAAATATTATGCCTTTATATAAGCTTCCCATTTGGTTACACATTTTTATTCTTGAGTAGGTTTATACCAAGTGTGGTAGACGTTCTATGCCAACCATGATGATGGGATCAGCTGCTACATTTATCGATTGTGACGATTCCTGGAAATTGTTGCTGGTGACAAGGAAAGGTTCCTTGTATGTATGGGATCTCTTTAACCGCAGTTGTCTCCTTCATGACTCGCTGGCATCACTGATTCCTTTGAATCCTAACTCATCTACCAAAGATTCTGGTAACGTTCAACATTTGAATTATTATATCCTAGTGGGATGCTAATGTCAAAGTTTCTTTTGTTGTTTTTGTTCTTTGTTTTTTCGTGTTTTCCATTGCTTTCTATAGAAATCTGCCTTCTGATTTGAGGACTGAACCTTCCACTCTTTCAGGCACTATTAAAGTTATAGCTGCCAAGCTGTCAAAATCTGGTTCTCCTCTAGTTGTTTTGGCCACTCGCCATGCTTTTCTATTTGATACAAACCTTAAGTGTTGGCTGAGAGTAGCAGACGACTGTTTCCCTGCATCAAATTTTTCCAGCTCTTGGAACTTGGGGTCTATTCAGAGCGGAGAGCTTGCTGCACTGCAGGTTGATATCAGGAAATATTTGGCTAGAAAGCCAGGTTGGAGCAGGTTTGTTCTTTCCTTCCATCCGAATTCTGAAGCTTTAAGAACTTGGGTTCTGGTTTGTTTTCAGAGATGGTTCATTTTCATTTTCATGATCATGATATTGATCTCAACATGTTTGATTCTTAATGTCACATGATTGATGTAGAAGGAAGATGAGTTTTTTCTTGTCAGTCTGACAGGTTCCTAGTTAGTTTCCAGATCTTTTTACATAATTTTGAAGTCAATTTTATGAGTTTAGTTTCTTCAATCTAGGGTCACCGATGATGGGATGCAGACACGTGCTCACCTAGAAACTCAGATGGCATCCTCGCTAGCATTGAAGTCACCTAATGAGTATCGGCAATGGCTTCTATCATACATACGCTTTTTGGCAAGGTGATTTACATTTAACACATCTTTGATTTGCGTTAGCACATATTTTTATAGCTCATTTCTTATTGCAAATGTTGCTTGGTGCTTTTTTGCACGTAGTTTTCAGAGCACAAAGTTTTTAATTTATCAAAAGAGATGTGGATATTATAGATAGATCTGAGATTGAGGTTGATACAGATACAGATACATAGTTGAACACCTTTTCTGTTCTAGAGATCAAAATTCTTGTGCATCTGAACAGATGCATGATGTCTTTGATTCGGGAGACACATTTGGCTTGTCCTCTTTTTTTTTTTTTTCCTCGTTGATGATGGAATTTATTAGTAGTTTTTCTTTTTGGTTTTGTTTGGTTAAATGATGTAATTTAATTTTCATTCAGAAGATTTCAAAGCATTTTAGTTCACACATTTGTACTTGGTGTTCTTGGCTACTTGATTACAGAGAAGCAGATGAATCTCGCCTACGTGAGGTTTGTGAGAGTTTACTAGGACCCCCAACTGGGATGGCTGGAGATGCATCCGCAGATACAAAGAATCAAGCTTGGGATCCTTGTGTGCTTGTAAGACTTTGTTAACCTACCCTGCAAATGGCATTCATACATACATTATACCTAATTTGTCATTTGCCTCCAAGTCTTCTAACTTGTGCATATTTATTCTTCTTTTATTAAATCAACGATATCGTCCCTTTCTGCATTCATTTTTTGTTTCTGTTTCTTTGTTATAACTTTCTTTTGAAATTCTTCTGATTGGTTTGATTCATGATAAATGCTGTCTGTAGTGATAATGCCTTTGACTTGTCTATCTTTGATCAATTCTATTTGCATTTGTTTAGCTTCTCTGTGCTTAAATCTAAATCACCATGTGGTTGATCACTCAATCTTTTGGATTTTGTAACTAGTGTCATATTTTTTCATAAACCCACTATTTGTCTAAAGTTGGTGAAGTAGATTGCACAATGTGTATCCATATTACTCGCACCTCAAAACTCAAAACTATTTAATGTTGCAAACGGCTGCCTTGAGGTTTCTGGGCTTTGTTTTAATCACACTTTTACATTTACGCAGGGAATGAGAAAGCACAAACTTCTAAGAGAAGATATACTTCCTGCCATGGCATCAAATAGAAAAGTCCAACGCCTGCTTAACGAATTCATGGATCTTCTCTCCGAGTATGAAAATGTTGAAAACAATGTCGAGCCAAAAGCTTCCCTCCCTGCAGCATCAAGCCTTCTGGAACCAGATCATGAGCAGTCTGCTTCACATCAAGCAGATAAAATGGAAACTGACCCTACAGTTATTCATCCAAAGGATTCCTCCAAGTTGGTAAATTATCAAACGAGTTTTGCTCCACCTGTTGATCTGGGCCAGCCAGTAAAGGATCCAGTCAACCTAGCTTCAGAAGCAAAAGACTGACATTCTTGTTGGCCCAACGGATCAAATCACATCCAAAACTGAACTCTGCAACTGGCATTGACTAGGCTGCGTATGTATCACACCATGACATGTTCTTTCCATGACATGTCCCCTATATATATATATGCATGAGAGAAGCTTTCCGTCTCCATTAATTGTCTGGGACATTCTTTCCATAGGACCCACTTGTCTGAAGTAATTGTTCTGGTTAAGAGTTGATTCTTAGGAATGGTAGCTAGAAGTAAGATTTTTTTTCTTCTTCCATTTAACTTTTTCTGCATTTGTACAATGGTAAAGAATAGCGTCCATTTAGATAACTCAGAGCTACCTACTTCTATTACCATATATGAGTATGACGTAGATTTTCGAGTCTAAAGATATCAGTACTACAACAGTACAGCCAGGAGAACCTTCTATCCTTAGATAGCCAAGGTCTCTGCAACTGATACAGATTTAGGGACAAACATTTGTATGATATTTGTGTTAAATGTAGATTGGAGGGGCTTGTACGTTCATATCAAAATTTCTATCTATTTATCAAGAACCGTGCTTCTAGAACCGTTTTTGACATCTTTGGTCAGCTAATAAAGCTTTCCAGTCGAGCTTCAATGGCATCGGCATTAACCTGTTTGTTTTCGGCTTCCATCTGAATGTTGCATAATTTGTAGTTTCCAGTTTCCATTATGTGCTCAAGCAGGGACAGGGTGTAGCAGCAGGGAGGAATGTTGCTCTATATGGAGGGTCTACTTTAGTATCATTATCATATGAAATCATTCTTGAGGTACTCGAAAATTTGAAATCTTTTAGTCAAAATAAGTCTGGTTTGATAGGAGATTTTGATATAGCTCTGCTTTTGTTCTTTCTTTGTCAAAAAAAAAAAAAAAAAAAAATTTTTTTTTTTTTGATGCTGATAATTTTTATAGTTTTTACTAGATCATGGATAGCTTAGTTTAGGACCCATTTCAATTAATTTTTTGTTTTTTGTTTTTAGTCTTAAAAAACAGGTTTATTTGACCAATAATTTTATTACGTAAATGTGTTGACTTTTATGAAAGGCCATTATAAATGTTGATGTCATTTAAAAATGATTATAAAAACAATATTTTATTTGTTTTAATTTGCACAAATCTAAATATATAGCGATTTTGTTTTTTTGTGAATCGTTTGTGGTCATCTTTCTCATTCGAATCTGATGTCTCAAATTGTCAGTTCTTTTGTTCAAGTTTTATTTCTACAAATAAAAATGTTTAAAGTTTATATATATATGATTGAAATTAAATTAAACTTAACCCAATGGTGTGGTTGATTTAAATTGATTAGAGATTAGGTGAGATAATTAAGGGAGACGTAACCTTTCATAATTTCTCTAAATGCTTACTTAGGCAATAAAATGAAAGTTAATTACTTGAATTATGTGCATTATTATTTTCCTTCCATTTTTCCATATTTATATAATGCAAACTTCAAGTTCTCATCCATATTGATTTATTCATTTTAAAGTTTATAATATATTTCTCGATTTTCGATGGACTTTTTAGAGAATAAGACTATTTTTGTGCTTGGTGCCACCGGGTTTCTTGGAAAGAGTATGTTATCTTTTTAAGGGAAACTTTTAATTTTCTTTTTAATGTGTTATTATGTTAAATTTATCATTTATATTATATATTTTAAGAGTGCAGTTATGGTGGAGAAAATATTAAGAGCTCATCCCAACGTGAAGAAACTTTATCTACTTTTACGAAATGTGGATCAAATTACGGCTTCAAAACATTTTTATGATGAGGTATATGATTGTGTTTATACCCATATTTCAACTACCAAAATACTAACTAGCTAGCTTACGTAAATATCGAACCTAAAGGTTTGAATCCTTCACCCATAATCGCTATTTCGGTAAAAAAAAAAAAAAATTGATTATTTGATTCATAGGTTGTAGAGAAAGAATTGTTTAAAGTGTTAAAGGAAAAATGGGGTGGAGATCTACCAACCCTCATCTCTGAGAAGATTTATTTGGTGCCCGGAGATATTTCATTCCCAAATATGGGATTAAAAGACTCAAATTTAATGGAAGAGATGAAGAATCAAGTGGAAATAATTGTTAATTTTGCGGCAACAACCAATTTTAATGAAAGGTACTGACTCTCTTGAACTGCATTAAACGGTAAAATGCTTAAATCAGAAAGTATTTCAAACTGATTTCGAGTTTGTTTACTTTCTTGCAGATATGATGTAGCGTTTAGTATCAATACACTGGGAGCTAGACATGTTTTAAACTTTGCCAAGCAATGTTCTAATTTAGAAATTCTTGTCCATGTATCTACGGGTTAGTATCAAATCATTGTTTAAAATAATTTGGTTAACTACCCGCAAATTGATTGAAAAACATTTGTTTTGTTAGCTTTTGTTTCAAATCAAAGGGAAGGAGTGATCTTGGAAACTCCATGCAAATTGGTCGAGTCTGTTGATGGCACTTCAAAATTAGACGTTGAAACCGAACGAAAAATAATTGAAGATAGTTTAAGAGAACTGAGAAATAATAGAGATATAGATGAAACTACGAGGAGCTTGGCCATGAAAGACTTGGGCACAAAAAGGTATGCAAGATCAATGGATACTCTCCTCTTTATCAATGTAACAATTTTATTTTTTATTATTGTTGTTAGGGCAAAAATGTATGGATATCCAAACACATACGTATTTACAAAGGCAATGGGCGAGATGTTGATTACCGACAAAAGTGACAATCTTCCTTTGATCATCGTGCGGCCAACCATAGTTACAAGCACTTATAAAGAACCTTTTCCGGGTTGGATTGAAGGTTTGAGGTACACAAATAATATATATATACACACACACATATACATACATATATCAGATCGAGTTGAGACATTTCTAAACTCAACCTAATTGTTTGGATTGTAAATTTTTTCCACTTAAACAACCCTTGATAAATAATGAAATGAACCCAACTTAACCATAGTCACTGAATTTTTTGAAAACCCGATCTTTAAGTAAAGTATGCATAGTGTTTTAGCATAACAACCGTGTTGTTGGCCTTGTTTCAATGATGAAAAAGGTTGTATTGTACAGGACCATTGATGGCTTAATTGTTGGGTATGGCAAAGGAAAACTTGCGTTCTTTCCTTCTAACGCTAGCTCAATCCTAGACTTGGTGAGATGAATATAATTTTTTTCAAATTTTGATATCTATTTCTTTCGAATCTAAAAAGTTTGATATTTTGAAAAAATGCAGATTCCAGCCGATATGGTAGTAAATGCTATCATCATGGCAATATTGACACATAAACTCCAACCATCTCGACATACATTTATATATCACATAGGTTCTTCGATGAAAAATGTTATGAGCAACATTGATTTGCGCAGTTATATTCTCCAATACTTTACGGAAAAACCATGGATCGATAAAGATGGAAAGGCCCTCAAGGTTAAAAAAGTCACCTTATTCAACGATTTGACTAGCTTCCATCGATACATGACCATTCACTACTTGATTTTTCTCAAGGTATGTTCCAAAATCTAAAACTAAGCTGACATAAAACTACGTTTATATTTACGTTTCCTAATCAATATTGTTATTACTATAAAGGGTTTTGAGTTTGTGAACAAAGCATTTTGTTACGCTTTCCAAGACAAGTACAATGATCTTCGGAGAAAGTTCAACTGGGTGATGCGACAAGTTGAGCTTTATGACTCGTTTATATTCTTCAAAGCCAAGTAATTTCTAAACTAATTTTATACGAAACGTTGAGTTTAGTTTGTATACCTCATTCTAAAACAATCGGATTTGTATGACCTTTGTATCCACAGTACATATGAATACATGTTAAAGGTTGAAAAGTCGGAATTTATATAACATGAGTTTACGAGACTTATACAATTTATATCGATATTCTTAGCTATGCAATCTAATATATGTATGTATAATTTTATTTTTGTATGTACAGATTTGACGACACCAACTTAGAAAAATTGAGAATTGCTGCACGAGACAACATAAATCCAAATACATTACTTTTGGATCCTAAGGATATAAACTGGGAGGATTACTTCCTGAATATCCACATTCCTGGACTTGTTAAACATGTAATGAAATGATTACTCGACTTATTTCTTTACGAGTATTTGAAAGTAGCCCAAAGTAATTGCAAGTTCAAGAATTTCTATAGCTCAATCGAGTCTATCAACACCAAATCATATAGCTAATTCTCTTTGCTGTCTTCTCTTTGGCATCCGTGATTCAACACAATATCTATTAAGGCGCTTATAATATGATATGGGACGTCGTCGATTATTTGTTTATTAAGTGTAGCTTTAAAGTGTTTCGTAAAATTTTTGATAAACCCATTATTTGTCTAAAGTTGGTGAAGTTATTATTTGGTTCTATTTACTGCAAAATTATCATTTATTTATCGAGTTCATAAAAGAGATTATCCATTAAAAATTAACTGAGATCGAGTTTTCAGTAGAAATTTTTTCCTTTATATATATATATTTTAATTATTTTTCAATATAATTTCTATTAAAAAATAAAACATACTAATAATATTTAAACGCATAAATTACCCCTCTCAATTCATTTGTAATTTTTATTTGTAAATTTATTTGAATGTACATAATTAATTAATTAAATAATCGATCATGATTTACCAAAATTAATATAAGTAATTATTTAAGTAGAATGAATAAGAATTAATTAATTTAAATATATATTTAATTCATTTATATATAAAAGTTTATTATTTATTTACAAGAATTATTAATTAATTAGCTAATAATAGCTTAAATAATTCATGAGTTAATTAGTATTGCAATAAAAATTTAATTTTCAATAATTATAATTATTACTTAATCAATTAATAATTAATTGGGACCAAAATAAATATTATTAATTGATTAATTTATCAATTTGATTATTATACTAATTATTTACCATTAAAATGAACGAAAATTAAATTAAAATTTTAAATAGTATAATAAAATGGTTGAAATACCATAACCAAACATAAATATTTAAACAAAATTGTAGCAAACATGTCTAAATACTTTAATTACATAGGCAATAAAGGAAATTAATTACTTAATTATGCACATTACTATTTTCCTTCCATTTTTCCGTATATAATGCAAACTTCACGTTCTCATTCATATTGAATTCTTCGATTTAAAGTTATAATATATCTCTCGATTTTCAATGGACGTTTTAGAGAATAAGACCATTTTTATGATCGGTGCCAAAGGGTTTCTTGGAAAGAGTATGTGGAAAAAATTTTAATTTTCTTTTAAATGTATTATTATGTTATTAGATATATCATTTATATTATATATTTTGAGAGTGCAGTTATGGTGGAGAAAATACTAAGAGTTCATCCCAACGTGAAGAAACTTTATCTACTTTTACGGAGTGTGGATCAAATTACGGCTTCAAAGCATTTCTATGATGAGGTATATAATTGTGTTTATACCCATATTTTAACTACCAAAACACCAACTAGCTAGTTTGTGTAAATACCGAACATAAATGGTTGAATCCTTCACCCATTATTGTTACTTCGGTAAAAAAAAATACAATTGATTATTTGATTCATAGGTTGTAGAGAAAGAATTGTTTAGAGTGTTAAAGGAAAAATGGAGTGGAGATCTAAAACCCCTCATCTCAGAGAAGATTTATTTGGTACCGGGAGATATTTCATCCCCAAATATGGGATTAAATGATTCAAATTTATTGGAAGAGATGAAGAATCAAGTGGAAATAATCATTAATTTTGGTGCAACAACCAATTTTGATGAAAGGTACTGACTCTCTCTGTCAAGCTGAATTATAAAATGCTTAAATTAAAAAGTAGTTCAAACTGATCCCGAGTTTGTTTACTTTTTCGCAGATATGATGTAGCATTTGGTACCAATACATTAGGGGCTAAACATGTCGTAAACTTTGCAAAGGAATGTTCTAATTTGGAAATTCTTGTCCATGTATCCACCGGTTGGTATCAAATCATATTATTTTTTTATTATTTAAATAATTAGGTTAATTACCCACCGCTTGATTGAAAAATATTTGTTTTGTTAGCTTATGTTTCAAATCAAAGGGAAGGAGTCATCTTCGAAGCTCCATGCACATTGGTCGAGTCTGTTGATGGTACTTCGAAGTTAGATATTAATTCAGAACTAAAAATAATTGAAGAGAGTTTAAGAGGATTGAAAAATAACAGAGATATAGATGAAACTGTGAGGAGCTTAGTCATGAAAGATTTGGGCACAAAAAGGTATGAAAAATCAATAGAGATCCGGTTGATCAAATGTAACCATTTTTTTCTTTAAATTGTTATTAGGGCAAAAATGTACGGATATCCAAACACGTACGCATTTACCAAAGCAATGGGCGAGATGTTGATTAATGATAAAACTGACAATCTTCCTTTGATCATCGTGCGACCAACCGTAGTCACAAGCACTTACAAAGAACCTTTTCCGGGTTGGATCGAAGGTCTAAGGTACACAAACAATAAATAAATAAATATATATATATATATAAATAAAAGCAAATTGGAATGGTTTGAGTAAGTTAAAATTTATTTATTTTATTTTTAAAAATTGAATTAAGATTTATAAATTTATGTTTTTTTTTAATTTACATTTCAAAAATTTAAAATTTTATTTGTATGAATGGTTAGAGAACAAATAATAAATAAAAAATTTATGAAATAAAATAAAATATTATAAATGCAATTTTACCCTGCATAATCAAAAAAGTATTATTTTAAAATTGACAACAAATTTGGATGGGTTCGGTAGCGGAACCAAGCTAACTCAACTCATAAATCTTAGTTCATTTAAACTCAACCCAACCTAACTCAAACTGTATGAGTTAAATTAGGTTGATCGAGTTTTTCAAATCACTTAGTTTTTAAACCTCATTCTTAAAGTAATGTATGCTTGGTGTTTTAGCATAACAATGGTTTTGTTCGAAATGTTGTATTTGTAGGACCATAGATGGCTTTATTGTTGGGTATGCTAAAGGAAAAGTAACACACTTTCCTACCGATGTTAGCTCAATCTTAGACTTGGTGAGACGAAATATAATATCTTTCAAACGTTGATCTCTCTTTATTTCAAATTTAAGAAGTTTAATGTTTTTAAGAAATGCAGATCCCGGCCGATATGGTAGTAAATGCTATCATCATGGCAATATTGACACATAAACTCCAACCATCTAGACATACAATTATATACCACGTAAGTTCTTCAATGAGAAATTCTATGAGCAACATTAATTTCCTCAATTATATTCTCCAATACTTTACGGAAAAACCATGGATCAACAAAGATGGAAAGGCCATCAAGGTTAAGAAACTCACCTTATTCAAAGACACAGCTAGCTTCCATCGATACATGAACATTCACTACTTGGTTTTTCTCAAGGTATGCTTCACAATCTATGACTAATGCTTACACAAAACTACGTTTAAGTTTCCGTTTCTAATCAATATTGTTATTACTATAAAGGGTTTTGAGTTTGTGAACAAAGCATTTTATTACGCTTTCCAAGACAAGTACAATGATCTTCAGAGAAAGTTCAACTGGGTGATGCGACAAGTTGAGCTTTATGACTCGTTTCTATTCTTCAAAGCCAGGTAATTTTCAAACTAATTTTATACGAAACATTGAGTTTAGTATACATACCTCGTTCCAAAATAATCAGATTTGTATGACCTTTGTGTCCACCGTACATACGAATACATGATAAGGGTTGAGAAGTCAGAATTTATATAACCTGAGTTGATGAGACTTATACGATCAGTATATCGATATTTTGAGATATGCAATCTAATATATGTAAGTATAATTTTATTTTTGCTTGTACAGATTTGATGACACCAACTTTGAAAAATTGCAAATTGTTGCACGAGACAACAACATAAATCCAAATACATCGCTTTTGGATCCTAAAGATATAAGCTGGGAGGATTACTTCCTGAATATCCACATTCCTGGACTTGTTAAATATGTAATGAAATAATTATAGTTTGAATACAAACTTGTTTTTCTCCTTGTATGAAGTTTTATGATTTCACTCGAGGATTAAAATATAGGTATCGACCTATTTCTTTATGAGTATTTGAAAATAGCACAAAATAACTGCAATTTCAAAAACTTCAATCCCAACAACATATCAGCTCCACCGAGTCTATCAACACCAAACCATGAAGCTAATTCTCTTCGCTATCTTCTTTTAAGCATTCGTGATTTAAGGCAATATCTTAATTAGTCGCCGATTATTTGTTTGTTAAGTGCAACGTATTTTGATCAATGAATTATGTGTGCAAAAGTTTTGATAAACCCATTATTTCTCTTGGGCGACCTTTCGGGTTATTTGATTTCATTTACTCTATGGAGATTTGGTGTTTCATTTTCTTAAATGGAGTTTTAGGATATTGTGACTAACTTTTCTCTATTTCTCTAATTATATTTATTCATAAACTCTGAGCTCGTATGTAAGACTTGCTCTTAGCCAAATATGATTCGTCTACTAGACTTTTTAGAGGCTTGAAATAGCTAAACAACTCGACGGTTAGGATATTTATAACCCTAAATTAGCACTCAACATGTGGGTCAGGTGGTTCCACCGGGCTTAGCAGATGAATTTGAGGTGTCACAACAACCTATCGTACGTGTAGACCCATGCTAATCAAGGCAGATCACCGCTAGAGTCTATTTAGCAATCCTCTAGTGGTCTCCACAACAGTCATAAAAATGGTATAATTCTCCCCAACCACTACCAAGTAATATATTCACCAGATGGACCCGTGTGAGTTAAAGATCACATGTAAGAGTTAGCTCACTCAACCCTCCCATGACCACATCTAATAATTCATTTGTCGAGATAGGCCCATATGCATAAACCATGGAAGCATTGCTTTCAAGATGGTCACGAATCCCAATATGCTCGTAATCCAAATGTATATCCACAACCATCTATTCGATAATCATGCTTATCAGACATTATGGTTGAAACTCCTACAATATCATTAACTTGCTCGTACCATTTCACAAGTTTTAACTTGAACAAAAACTCCGAATAGCTACTTACATGTGTCAAAAACTTCCCTTCACACACAAACTTCTCCAAATTCCACTAATAAATCCTATAATAAATAATTTTAGGGTTAGTATCGAAATTAGGTTGAAAAACAAGCAAACAGAAGTCGAACGAGCAAAAATAGACCATCTCACGTGCTTAGATGTCTAATGTTTCAAATCTTGTTTTATAACCATGATCTTTTCTCAGTTCCTTCGATCTAGTTCATACTGAACTATTGAGCCAAGTTCTAGCTTCTATTATGCATTATACACAAAAAAATTACGGGTTTCTTAAAATTTACCTTTTCGATTTCGATTTCGATTTCCTTCTGCTCGAACCTCCTCTTCAAGCTCGTCTCTTCTTAAATTAGCACAATAACACTGTTACCA
Organism: Cucurbita ficifolia; assembly: GCA_033971965.1. Classification (NCBI taxonomy): domain Eukaryota; kingdom Viridiplantae; phylum Streptophyta; class Magnoliopsida; order Cucurbitales; family Cucurbitaceae; genus Cucurbita; species Cucurbita ficifolia. Next base: position 892,372 of record CM066981.1, read on the forward strand.
TATATGAGCATTAGATTTTCAAGTCTAAAGATATTAGTACTACAACAGCACAGCCAGGAGAACCTACTACCTTAGATAGCCAACGTCTCTGCAACTGATACAAATTTAGAGACAAACATTTGTATGATATTTGTGTTAAATGTAGCGTTCATATCAAAATGTCTATCTATATATCAAGAACAGTGCTTCTAAAACTGTTCTTGATATCTTTGTTCAGCTAATAAAGCTTTCAGTCAAGCCGCAATCGCATTCACATTAACTTTTTTTTTTTTCGTTCATAACTTTTTAGTTTTTGTTATACCTCTTTTATTTTTAGAAATTTAATAAGAATTAATATTATGCCGGGTAAGTCTTGCCTAAATCAGGGAGAGTAGTTAATTTAAATTGATTAGAGATTAGGTGATACAATTAATAGAAACCTATCCTTCTATAATTTCTCTAAATGCTTAATTAGGAAATAAAATGAAAGTTAATTACTTGAGTTAGGTGCATTACTACTCCATTTAAAATGCTCATTCATGTTGATTTCTTCACTTTAAAGTATATAATCTTTGATGGACTTTTTAGAGAATAAGACCATTCTTGTGCTTGGGGCCAAAGGGTTTCTTGGAAAGAGTATGTTATTTGGGAATTTTTTTTAATTAATTTGTGTTATTAATTATTTATATTATATAGTTTGAGAGTGCAGTTATGGTGGAGAAACTATTAAGAACTCATCCCAACGTGAAGAAACTTTACTTACTTTTACGGAATGTGGATCAAATCATGGTTTCAAAACATTTCTGTGATGAGGTATATGATTGTGTTTATACCCATATTTCAACTATCAAAACACTAACTAGCTAGTTTATGTTAATACCAAACCTAAAGGTTTGAATTCTTCACCCATAATCGTTATTTCGGTAAAAAGTTATGATATTACCCAGTTGATGGTTTGGTTTATAGGTTGTAGAGAAGGAATTGTTTAGAGTGTTAAAGGAAAAATGGGGTGGAGATCTAAAAACCCTCGTCTCAGAGAAGATTTGTTTGGTGCCCGGAGATATTTCATCTCCAAATATGGGATTAAAGGACTCAAATTTATTGGAAGAGATGAAGAATCAAGTGGAAATAATCGTTAATTTTGCTGCATCAACCAATTTTGATGAAAGGTGCCAACTCTCTCGAGCTGAGTTGAATTATAAAATGGTTAAACTAGAAAGTATTCCAAATTGATCTTGAGTTTGCTTACTTTTTTTGCAGATATGATGTAGCATTTGGTACCAATACATTGGGAGCTAAACATGTTTTAAACTTCGGAAAGCAATGTTCTAATTTGGAAATTCTTGTCCATGTATCCACTGGTTGGCACCGAGTCATATTATTATTTTTATTTAAATAATTTGGTTAATTACCCACAAATTGCTTGAATCAAATTTGTTTTTGTTAGCTTTTGTTTCAAATCAAAGGGAAGGAGTTATCTTGGAAACTCCATGCCAATTGGACGAGTCTGTTGATGGCACTTCGAAGTTAAATATTGAATCGGAACGAAAAATAATTGAAGAGAGTTTAAGAGAACTGAGGAATAATAGAGATATGAATGAAACTACGAGGAGCTTGGCCATGAAAGACTTGGGCACAAAAAGGTAGGCAAGATCAATAGATATCATCCTCTTTGTCAATGTAACAATTTTGTTCTTTTATTGTTATTAGGGCAAAAATATACGGATATCCAAACACGTACGCATTTACGAAAGCAATGGGCGAGATGTTGATTAATGATAAAACTGACAATCTTCCTTTGATCATCGTGCGACCAACCATAGTCACAAGTACTTACAAAGAACCTTTTCCCGGTTGGATGGAAGGTTTGAGGTACACAAATAAAAAAAAATATAAACATATAGAGGCAAATTGGGTCAAAATTTTGGAGGATGAGAATTATTATATTTTACAGGACGATTGATGGCTTTATTGTTGGGTATGCTAAAGGAAAAGTAACACGCTTTCCTTCCGATGTTAGCTCAATATTAGACTTGGTGAGATAGATATAATTTCTTTCAAATTTTAATCTCTCTTTCTTGTAAATCTAAGAAGTTCGATGTTGTTAAGAAATGCAGGTTCCAGCCGACATGGTAGTAAATACTATCATCATGGCAATACTGACACATAAACTCCAACCATCTGGACAAACAATTATATATCACATAGGTTCTTCAATGAGAAATTCTATGAGAATCGACAATATGTTCAGTTATATTCTTCAATACTTTACGGAAAAACCATGGATGAATGAAGATGGAAAGGTCATCAAGGTTAAGAAAATCACCTCATTCAACGATATAGCTAGCTTCCATCGATACATGACCATTCACTACGTTTTTCTCAAGGTATGTTCTAAAAACTATAACTAATACTAACACAAAACTATATTTCAATTTACATTTTCTAATAAGTATTGTTATTACTATAAAGGGTTTTGAGTTTGTGAACAAAGCATGTTGCTGCTCTTTCCAAGACAAGTACAATGATCTTCGGAGAAAGTTCAACTGGGTGATGCGACAAGTTGAGCTTTATAACTCGTTTATATTCTTCAAAGCCAAGTAATTTCTAAACTAATTTTATACGAAACATTGAATTTAGTATATATACCACGTTCTGAGTTTACGAGACTTATATGATTAATGTATCGATATTCTTAGCTATGCAATCTAATATATGGCATAATTTTATTTTTGCTTGTACAGATTTGACGACACCAACTTAGAAAAACTGAGAATTGTTGCACGAGACAACGACATAAATCCAAATATATCACTTTTGGATCCGAAGGATATAAACTGGGAGGATTACTTCCTAAATATCCACATTCCTGGACTTATTAAATATGTAATGAAATGATTATAATATGTATGGAATTTCAATCCATCTTCTTCTACTTTGTGTTTCAACACACTGCACATAGATAACTTTCTATTGTGAAACGGATCACTTTTGAATAGACAAGTGAACCTTTCCTTTTAAAGTGCAACATTCCCACGTTCTATGGAATTCTTATGTAACAACCTAAGGCTACCACTAATAGATATTGTCCACTTTAACTCATTACGGATCACTGTCAGCCTCACGATCAAGTTTGGAAGGAAACTTTTGGAGCATTGTAGAAGTTCATTAATTGGAGCAGCAACCAAAAAGTTTGACGGTGGGCTGCTTGTTGTAATGAACCTCCAATTTATTATATCCTTCAATTTTTCATACGAGTATGTCAACAGCTAGTTGTAAATTTTATTGTTTTTGGTTGGAAAAAAGTTTTCTTTTCAGTCTTCAACTATAGTTGCGTAATCTAATTGAATTTGAATTTCATGTCCATTTTCATTTTCACATAACACATCTAACACAGGTATGTCAACGTGGGCGGGAACGAAGAAATTTTGATAGACATCTCTAGTGAGAAACCTTGATTAGTCAACAAAAGATTTCTACTTAAAAGCCCATCAACCTTTTTCCATAATAATGAGGTTAGTTGACAAACGAAAATATAAAACCACAGAAGATTTCTATAAAACCTCGTTCCTCATAATTCAAATTCACCTGAAATCCCTCTCTCATGGATAAGTGTGGCAGTGCAATGGAGTTTATTGAGAACAAGAACATTCTGATCACTGGGGCCACTGGTTTTCTTGCCAAGAGTATGTATTCTTCTTCTCTTATAAAGGATGTTCTGCATTTTTTACGTCAATTTATGAACTACCAATTGAATTACGTGCCTCATTTTGTCGGAAAATTCCAGTTTTGGTGGAGAAAATCTTGAGGGTTCAACCAAATGTGAAGAAGCTCTATTTACTGTTAAGAGCAGCAAACGAGTTGACAGCTTTGGAACGTTTCCATAACGAGGTATGGTTTTTCTAGCAATTTTGCACTTTGTTTGAACTATTTTTTTCAAACAGTTGATAGAGAAATGCATTATTTTGACTGTGAAGGTGATAGGAAAGGATTTGTTTCAAGTATTAAAGAAGATGTGGGGTAAAGACTTTGATACGTTGATTTCAGAGAAGGTTTGTGTGGTTCCTGGGGAGGTTTCACTCCCAGAAATGGGATTGAAAGATTCAAATTTGGTAGCAGAGATGAAGAATCAAGTGGAACTAATTGTTAATTTGGCTGCAACGACCAAGTTCGATGAGAGGTATGCACAGAACTATGCTCACTAAATACTTTGAACCATTTTGGTTCGTCATTGAAACAATGTTGTCCATTTCCTTTTAATAGATACGACGTAGCAGTTGGCACTAATACCTGGGGAGCCAAACATGTCGTGAGCTTTGCAAAGCAGTGTCCAAATCTGAAACTCCTTGTCCATGTATCCACTGGTTAGTATAAATCATCAGACATAATATATTTAAGCTATACTTTATAATAAATAATTGGAGAAGATGTGTCTGTTTTGGTAGCTTATGTTTCAGGAGAAAGGGGAGGGCTTATCTTGGAAACTCCATATAAATTGGGTGAGTCTCTTAATGGCATCCAAGGTCTAGACATTGCTACGGAACAAAAGGTAATGGAAGAGAAACTCAAACAACTTGAAGAGAATGGAGCTACGAAAGAAGCCATAACATTAGCCATGAAAGACTTTGGCCTTGAAAGGTACACAATTAATTAAGTATTAATGAAGATTATTGATAGATATGTTGTCATATTTTGAACCTTTTGTTTAATGATAAGGGCTAAGATGTATGGATGGCCAAACACGTACGTATTTACAAAGGCAATGGGCGAGATGATGGTTAATGATCTAAAAGACAATCTACCTGTGATCATCATACGACCAACTATAGTTACAAGTACTTACAAAGAACCTTTTCCCGGATGGATTGAAGGCATCAGGTAAATATCTTTCGAGTGATCATAGGTAGTTTGGGAAACCACAAAAACATGCCAATAAGTGGTGAAAGCAAAAATTAACTGAGAACTTGTGGCATTTTTACAGGACCATCGATAGTTTAATTGTTGGATATGCTAAAGGAAAACTAACTTGTTTTCTTGCTGGGATTAACTCAATCGTTGATTTGGTGAGAATAAGCATTCATCTTCCTGAGTCTTATAGTGTATATATGAATTTAGAATTGACTTTCAAAAAAACACAGGTTCCTGCAGATATGGTGGTAAATACGATTATCATGGCAATGGTAGCACATGAGCTTCAACCATCTGATAAAACAATATATCATGTGGGTTCTTCAGCAAGAAATTCTGTGAGATATATTGATTTCCAACGTTTTAACTACCAATATTTCTCTAAGAAGCCATGGATAAACAAAGAGGGAAATGCTGTAAAGGTTGGGAAAGTTACTGTCTACAACAATATGGCCAGTTTCCAAAGATACATGAATATTCGCTACCTACTTTTTCTAAAGGTACATTGTTTACTCCAATTAATTACAAGTTTCCCTCTCATCTTGAGGTTATAATCTAAGCTTTTGTTATTCAAGGGATTGGAATTTGCGAACAAGGCCTTCTGTCACTCTTTTCAAGACAAGTATGTTGACATGAAGAGGAAGTTCAATTTAGTGATGCGGCTAATCCAACTTTATCGCCCATATCTATTCTTCAATGCTATGTAAGTGAAAATCTTCTACATTCTATGTTCATTTCAGTGCAGATTCATAAATGCACCAATAATCATTCTAAATGTTGTGCAATGGTTAAACTTACATTTTGTATTTTTTATTGATTTTTATACATGATTTTGTTTCGTATGTACAGATTTGATGATACAAATGTAGAAAGGTTGAGAATGGATATTGAAAAGGAAGATAGAGCAGAGACCTTGTTGTTGGATCCTAAAGAGATTAACTGGGAGGATTACTTCATGAATGTCCATCTTCCTGGGCTGGTTAAACACGTCTTTAAATGACTCTAAAGTCCAAAAACAATTTGTAGTTCTATTGAATGCATTTTAGTTTTCTTTCTTTTAAAGTACGATGTACGTCTATAAGCTTTTACTTTTCACTTTATAATATCAAAAGGGCAAACACTATGCTACGAGTGTGAAAAGGATAAAAGTGTTCTACTTTTATTCCGCTTTTTTGCCCTTTTGTTGTGTTTCACTGAAAGGAATTGACGATAACATTCTTATTATTTAGGTTAGTGACATTTTGTTGTTTGTTTCCACATTGTGATGACCCGTCTATCAGGAAAATCTCGCGAAACATAGACCACCATGACACTAACACCACCTCTTGCAAATGTACTTGTGTGATCCCTACTTCCACACAAGTACTTGATTGACCGACAAACATTACGATTCTTATTTTGGATTTCTTATACTATTGAAGAATATATGACAATTCCCAAGTAGCACCATAATGTCACATTCTGCCTTTGAGAGGGAGCGAGTGTTTTTCTTTAGCTTTTTTGGTGTTTTTTAAAGATTTTTTTGGAGTTTCCGTTATCTTAACTGGTGTTCTTAGTTCTTGATTCTTTGAAGATATCTACATAGCTTCCTAAATCATGCCAAACCAGAGTTTGTAACTTATCTTGGACATCTTCTAAGTTTTAGTGCAGTGGAATGATTAGTAAGGCAGATTCTTGGGTTTAACTCTTCCATACATGTGTCTCAGGTTAATTACTACCAATTTTAAACCCAAAAACATGCTTAATAACTCCACATTAGTTCTTAGCATGCTTCCTTAATCACTTCAAGGTAGACTCCAGAGGTACATCTTAAGAAAATCCAACATCGCTACTCAAGTGTTCGAGCACGTACGGAATATCATGTTGCAAGCTCCAAGCTCCAATCTTGCTTCGAGCTCCATAAGATCATGGTTTTAGTTTTGCTCCTTGATAGAACATGAGATGATTTAAATCACCTCCCTTTGAGCAACATGTACAGCCTTCAACCTCTTCTTTTTGTACAGCTCTCTTACATGCTAACTCGTTGTTCCTTGGAGAGGTGTAGGTCTCGGCCTTCACTCCTAGAGTTTACCTACACTTTTGTTCAACATGTTGCAACTCCAAGAATTTGAGGGCCAACATCCTATTGCCAAGAGTGAGCAACCAGCAGCTTTCTTGACAACTTATTCAAATCAACAACAATTTTGCTTAGAACATTGAAGCCTTTTGGGTTGCTAAAGAGCTGGAGTTTAGGGCTAAAAGGATTGCTTAATACTTCGATATTTCCTTAAGAACAATCAGCTGGAGTTTAGATAAAGAGGGTGAAAAAACTTTTATCTCCTATTAGCACACACCATCACCAACTCCAGCAGCCAGCCTTATTGGCCTCCTTTTTGTACTTGCAAAGATCACATCCAGCTTCCATGGTTCTCCCAAGCAAAACGTTGCAGCTTTCATTGAAAAATTCTGAAAGCTTACCTCCCAATGCCGCAAGCTTAACGTGCCACCTAAAGAACAGCGCAGCTCCTTTCTTACCCTTTATAGTCTCAAATATGGTGAACATATCCCCTAGAAGGTCGGTGGTAGCAAGCTAATTTCCAGAATTTTCTTTTTAACTTAATCTTCAACAACCCTCGGTGCCTTCTCTTAGCTCTGGACAGGGAGGTTAGTGGACCATGAGAGACCACTACGAACACAATGGTCTTTGAGCATGATTAGGAACCAATTTAAATGTAAATCCTGATATATTGATGTTTTTTATTCGTAGCCATCTCACCAAAAAGTTGGTGAGTCCATTATAAATTGCCTCGACTTCCATCCAAAGTGAGTGGCCAATATCTTTCCATCCTTATCTTGTTTCAATCTTATCCTCAAGTCAAGCCACCTCACTTACTAAAGTTTCCTTTAGCTTTTCTCTAAGGCTTGTTGGTGATAAGGTTGACTATATATTTCATCTCATGGTACAATAGAAATATTTATTCACTATCTATATTGATGTCGAATCTATGAGTGTGTGAAACTATCGATCAAAATATCGATTTGTTGATAGAAATTTAATATCTTGGCTAGAACCGAGAAGGTAATCCAGTAGAATTTTAGTGGAAAAATTAATCATTTTTTTACAATTCTACCATTTCCTTGAAAAAAAAAAATGTTGTTATTAATTTAAAGATTTAAAAGTAGAATCATTTTAAATTTTGTTACCATGTTTGGAAAAGAAAAAGTTAAAATGAGTAATTAATTTACTTTGTGTGGATGTTAAAACGTAAAAAGTTCAAAAAGTATTTTATACATTCAAAATTATAAAAAGTTATTTTTATTTTTATTTGGTTATAACAATTAGTTTCAAAAATTTTATTACATTTATTAGTTTTAGATAATTCATGGTTATTAGTTAATTAATTTTTTAAATTATCAAAATAAGTTTAACCCATTAAACTTAAACTTAATTTTCCTGCATTAAAAAGTATATTATGAATTATATGTCTTAAATTTCAGGTTTTTTTAGTTTATTTAGTAATAAATTTTGATCATTATCTATTAATAAATAAAATTGTCAAATATTTACTTATAAATAACTAATACAATAAAAAAAATTGAAGAATTAATTATAAAAAAAAAAAGAAAAAAAAAGTACAAATTAGGAGGGCAAAAAGTGAGTTTTGAAAAATTCCATCCATTTTGATACGTTATATAAAAATGAGTATTTTCATGTCTTGGGAAAGAGTTTTCTCAGATAAAAACACTAATCTTTTCCACCAAAGATGGATTTTCAATGCTCTTTGTTTTTTCTCCACAAAACCCTTCAACCAAACGAGTATCAAAGGATTTCTACTTGAAAACCCCATATCAAACGAAAATACAAAACCACAACTTTTTAACTCAAAAAAAGAAAAAAAGGCGAGAACCTTGCTGGGGTTAACTATAAAACCTCGTTGCTCCTAATTCAAATTCACCTGAAATCCCTCTTTCATGGATAAGTGTGGCAGTGCAATGGAGTTTCTTGAGAACAAGAACATTTTGATCACTGGGGCCACTGGTTTTCTTGCCAAGAGTATGTATTCTTCTCTTATAAAGGAGGTTATGAACTAGCTATTGAATTACCTGTGTCATTCTGTTATAATATGGTTACATTATGTTGCAAAATTCCAGTTTTGGTGGAGAAAATCTTGAGGGTTCAACCAAATGTCAAGAAACTCTATTTACTGTTAAGAGCAGCAAACGAGATGACAGCTCTGGAACGTTTTCATAACGAGGTATAGTTTTTCTACCAATTTTGCACTATGTTTATCTGCTAACCATACATTATTTGAACCATCTTTTTCAGACAGTTGATAGAAAAAGTGCATTATTTTGATTGTAAAGGTGATAGGAAAGGATTTGTTTCAAGTATTAAAGAAGATGTGGGGTGGAGACTTTGATACCTTGATTTCAGAGAAGGTTTGTGTGGTTCCTGGGGAGGTCTCACTCCCAGAAATGGGATTGAAAGATCCAAATTTGGTAGCAGAGATGAAGAATCAAGTGGAACTAATTGTTAATTTGGCTGCAACGACCAAGTTCGATGAGAGGTACACACAAAACTATGCTCACTAAATACTTTGAACCATTTTGGTTCGTCACTGAAACAATGTTGTCCATTTCCTTTTAATAGGTACGATGTAGCAGTTGGCACTAATACCTTGGGAGTCAAACATGTCATAAGCTTTGCAAAGCAGTGTCCAAATTTGAAACTCCTTGTCCATGTATCCACTGGTTAGTATAAAGCATCAAACATAATATACTTGAGCTATACTTTATAATAAATAATTGGAGAAGATGGGTCTGTTTTGGTAGCTTATGTTTCAGGAGAAAGAGGAGGGCTTATCTTGGAAACTCCATATAAATTGGGTGAGTCTCTTAATGGCATCCAAGGTCTAGACATTGCTACAGAAAAAAGGGTAGCGGAAGAGAAATTCAAACAACTTGAAGAGAGTGGAGCTTCGAAAGAAGCTATAACTTTAGCCATGAAAGGCTTAGGCCTTGAAAGGTACACAATTAATCAAGTCCTACTGAAGTTATACTTTACATTATTGATGAAGATATGCTGTCATATTTTGAACTTTTTGTTTAATGATAAGGGCTAAGATGTATGGATGGCCAAATGTGTACGTATTTACAAAGGCAATGGGTGAAATGGTGATTAATGATGTAAAAAGCAATCCGCCAGTGATCATCATCCGACCAACTATAGTTACAAGTACTTACAAAGAACCTTTTCCCGGATGGATCGAAGGCCTCAGGTAAATAATTCATGAATATCTTTTGGAAAACTACAAAAGAATCCCAATAAGTGGTAAAGGCAAAAACTAACCCCTTTTTGGATCTCTTTTTCTTGAGTAAGCATATCAAGCTATTGTATCAATGCTGAGAACGTGTTAACATTTTTACAGGACCATCGACAGTTATACTGTTGGATATGCTACAGGAAAACTAACATGTTTTCTTGCCGGGATTACTGCAATTATTGACTTGGTGAGATAAAACACGATTTCTTCTTAAATGTTCATGTTTCAGAGTCTTATAATGCTCATCTTTCAGGTTCCCGCAGATATGGTGGTAAATACAATTATCATGGCAATGGTTGCTTATGAGCTTAAACCATCTATTAAAACAATATATCATGTGGGTTCTTCAGCAAGAAATTCTATGAGATATATTGATTTCCAACGTTTTAACTACCAATATTTCACTAAGAAGCCATGGATAAACAAAGATGGAGATGCTGTTAAGGTTGGGAAGGTTACGGTCTTCAACAATATGACCAGCTTCCAAAAATACATGAACATTCGCTACCTAGTTTTTCTGAAGGTATAGTTTTTAATCTCAAAATTATAGAAATTTTAACTTTTTACTCCAATTAGTTTACGTTTCCCTCTCATCTTGGGTTATAAGTCAAACATCTGTTATTTAGTTAATGAGATTTATGAATTTCATAATGAAGGGATTGGAATTTGCGAACAAGGTCTTCTGTCACTCTTTTCAAGACAAGTATATTGATATGAAGAAGAAGGTCAATTTTGTGATGCGGCTCATCCAACTTTATCGCCCATATCTATTCTTCAATACCATGTAAGGAAACTTTTTTTTCCCAATGTTCTACATGTTTTTTTTTTACTCTATACAACTAGATTTTTGTAACACATTCAACAAAAAATCGTTTAGAAAGTAAACAGAGTTATCATCACTCAATAGATAAATACATCTATTACCATTCTAAATGTCTTGTGGTTTGATCTCCACGTAACATGGTTCAACTAAACAAGACTTTACCTACTTTTTTTTATCATTTTCTTTTTGTATTTCTCATTGTTTTGTATGTACAGTTTTGATGATACAAATGCAGAAAGGTTGAGAATGGATATTCAAAAGAAAGATAGAGAAACAGAAACCTTCTTATTGGATCTTAAGGAGATCAATTGGGAGGATTACTTCATGAATATACATTTTCCTGGATTGGTTAAATACGTCTTCAAATGATTCTAAGTCCAAAATCGAGTTGTAGTTCCTCATTCAATACATTTTAGTTGTCTTTCTTTTAAGTCTTATGAAGTATGTGTGTAAGCTTTTACTCTACTTTATTATATCAAAAGGGCAAACGAAAAGCTATGAGCGTGAAAGAGGATAAAAGTGTTAATACTTTTGCTCTTCTTTCTTGCCCTTCTCGTTAGACTTCATTCATGAGGTAAAATGAATGCTATGTAGGGTAGTGACATTTTGTTTTTTTTTTTTATTATTATGTTTAGGGTTTTTCATGATATAATAAAAATATCGATTCATTAAAGCTGTTTATGGATTGAAATTTGTGTGAAAAGTATCAATGAAAATATTGATATGTTAACAAAAATTCAATATCTTGAATAGGGCAAGAATCCAGTAGAGTTCTAGCAAGATTTTTTTTTATATTTTTTTTGTTTTTTTTATTTTTACAATTCTATCATTTCCTTAAAAATAAAAGTTATTATTACTATTGTTATTAATTTAACAATTTGGAAGGATTTTAAGTCTAGAATAATTTAAAATCTTATTAACAGGTTTGAAAAAAAAAACGTTCAAAGGAGGGTAATTACTTTACTTTGTGTGAAGGTTCAACCTAAAAAAATAAATAAATTGTAAGTTTAGTTATAAGAATGTGTTTGTTTCATAGGTAAACTTTAAAAAGTGTGTAATATGTACTTATGTTTTCAACTTTGTGATCAATAGTTTTTTGAACTCTAAAATGTCTAATCAGCCTACCTTCCCATTTTGTGATCAATACATACTGGACAGAGAATCACAGCAAGGAATTCAGACCTAGAAGACAAATTCTACTTTGATCCTAGAGTTATGGATTGGGCAGACTACTTTCTCAATATCCACATTTCAGCCATGGCTACGTATGCCACGAAATGATTATAATCCCCAGACCCAACAATTTAAAGGTCGGGATAAATTTAATGTTTTCCATATATTATCAGCATAGTGACTGTCGTGTGACAATATAGTTGCAGAAGTCTACCAAATAATAAGTGTTTCATATCACTAACAAATAAGAAAGCATTTGCTAAGTTATGCACGCCTATATTCATCCCCACAATCCCCAATAATTTTAAGAAGATTCTTACCTTTTTTGGAAACTTCCTCGATGCTGCTTACGTCCTCCTCGTCAAGAGCAAGAGAAAATATGGCATTTGTATCTTGCAAATGCTCTGATAACCCAAGCCGAACGCCTATCATTGATCCCGCCACAGCTGGCTGCAATCTCAGAAGGGAAACTCAGTCGCATTGTGAATGCAAAAATGTATAATCCATGTAGGAAGTTACTAAGATTTGCGTGTGAAAGCAATTTTCTTTACAAGAAAGGCCACTTTACCTGATCTAGAATGTATTTAACAGCAACGGTCGGAATCGAGACCCCATGCTTAGAAGCAACTCTTTTAAGTGTCTGTAGCAGAACTTGAAACAAACTCCATCCTCCCCATGCATCAACCATCTGCCGTGTATAAGAGTTCTCACTTAAGTAAGGTCAAACAACAGATCCAAGAAGATTTCTCACTTCTCCACCTTTCTTTCATTGAGAAAGAGCATTACCATTAATTTTAAGGTTAATATTTCTCATCTAAATTCGAGTCTAAAATCAGATAAGAATCCCTATGCAATTTAATTTATATCCGAACTCCATAATATTGAGGAATAGCTTGCTCCAGCATCAGTATCATTAACGTAAAAGAATTTTTCATACCCTTTTGTACTTTTGCAGGGAGGGAGTATTTAATGGAGGGCCAGCAAAAGGAATCGTTAAGTTGGTGTCAAGGAATTTTTCAGATAATAAGCCACCCATTACAGTTCCATACCTGCATTAGAAATCATACTTTAAATAAAACATTGCCAATGCGGGTAGCAAAATCAAATAAAAGCTATAGATCATAGGAAAACGGTAACACCGATGACATCATGGCTCGGGATAATTGGTAAAATGAAATAGTGGGAGACAAAGACATACGTTATAAGCTTGACTCCTGTGAGCTTACAAAGCTCTGCCATCTTTTGTTGAGGCCTCATATCAACAATAGAATGCTGAACCTGATGAATTTTCATCAAAGATATGAGTCAATAACAAACCAAAAAAGCAATGAACAACGAAAGACATGCCCCTGACATTTACCTGATTACTCACAACAGGGATATCATTTTCCAAAATAATTTGTAACCTTTCCGTGTCAAAATTTGTCAAAGCAACCGTCTTGATTTTACCTACACACGACTTGCTAAAGTAATCTAATTAACTAAAACTTCAAAAAAAAAAAACCAAAGAGCTCGAATAAATAATTCTTACCCTCTTCTTTCAAATCGGTCAGATGTTTGAGAGCATCAAGATAGCCAGAGTTCGAATAATCCCACCTAATCCAAATACAAAGTTAAATATTTAGATACACTTCAAAGAACCAGATAAAAACATCAAGTTTTAAGGAGGATACCATGGAAACATAGACGATACACCATGTTTTTTTTTTTTTTTTTTTTTTTTCAAAATGTCAAAAAGTAAAAAAGTGTTACATTGCAACAACCAAGATGTACGACAATTAAAAATATGAATTGGAAGTTGGAACTGCTCCTCGAGAACTGTCTAAAGTTGGAACTGCTCCTCGAGAACTGTCTAGATGAGTTCTATGGTCAATTTATAGATTCAATTCATTGATCCTGTCTTATAATTTTCATGGTTCATTCCATAAGTCTAAGATAGCAAGAGAAGCATCAAAGTATAGCCTGCCTAATTTTTTCTTTCAGGAATGGAGTATCAATTGTGAAAAACGTGCACTATAGGTTCCATAAAGACAAACTATATTGTTCTGCCATCTTCTTGAGGGTTCTGAGTGTACATAACCACAACCAAACTTTGCAAACAACTTTGAATTAGATAAGATATGCCCGATCAGAAGGTGAGCCACTCGGGGTTCATGCTTTAAGCTACTTATCAAATCAAGACTCTTGGGACGATGTTTTACTGAATCAAATATGAGCACTGAAAGAGATTGATAAACCACACGTCACTTTAACATTGTGTATATGTGTATGCATGCAATCCTGTGCGTCCATAAGAGAAGGTATCAATTGTTATTTACCAGTGAAATTGAAGCATATCCAAAGAAGACACATCCATTCTCTTTCGTGAGATATTAATGCTCTCTCGGACATAGCTACTAGTCATCTTCACCGGCGGCGGCACCCATTTTGTAAGCCTGCATATGCAATATTAAACAGAAACATGAATTTCCAATTTTCAATTTTGTAAACTCCATTGGATATGGCATGATAAGTTTCTTTTCTGTACTCAAATCTACTTGCAAATGCGCACGTTCTTCCACTAAACATGGATCTCAAAAAATACTGATCCAACTACCTACAATGAGGTGGTAGCTCACCCTCTTATGCTCTCCAGGAGTTCAGGCGGACGCTCTCTACGAACTCGATTGATGAAGATGCCATATAAATCTTCAGCAGGTCCATCTACAAAAATGGAGGGGCACCAATATTTTAAGGCGTCAAGTCAAACCCACTAGATGGTAAACATCTCTTCATTTCAAATAACAGGCATACTTAAATAGAATTATAATTTACGGGATTTAATGAACAATAATCCTCGTGAAACTCCAAATTTATCAACTTCATATCTAGATGGTCTCATTGATCATTATGGTTCAATTCCGAGTAAGCAGAAGGAAAATCGCAGCACAATCAGCGACAATTCAATGTGATAGCTAAATATTACAACAAACAACTAAGGGGACTGGCGAACTGCATACATATATCAGCCATATCAAATGTGTCAAGTCCAGAATCAGCATATTTAATCATTGCATCAACCGCATTATCTCGATCAATTCGACCCCACCCCCCGCTTGTCTGCCACATTCCATTTACAACCCGACACACGTCTAATGCATCCTCTCCATTCTTAACCACCGTCCGTCGTTTATTTTCAGTGAGAACACATCTAAAATAACCTGAATTCAATCTCTGTGACTTCCATTGTCTTCTCTGCTTCACAAACTCAAAAGTGAACCCACTAGGAGAATTAGGCAAGAGCTTCGCCATTTTAACTGTGTGAAGCTAAATGAACCAAAGAAGAGGAGGCCACTCGAATATTTTCCTAGTCCACGCACCAGAAGCCGATTAATCCCTATCTTCCACAGTCTACTGAGGCATTTATCCTAAGGAACGAAAATATTAATTCCCAAAAACAGACCTCCTTCAAAATTACATCTACCAGGAAAGAGAAAGAGAGAGGATAAAATCAAATCAAAACAGGAATTTTCAAAAATGTGTGGCATGCAAACAGGCTACGTGGCTACATTAAAGCTGTTTATGGATTGAAACGCACAGCCTACCAAGTGGTCCACAAGGAAACAAACGCCAAAAGAAGATGATAATATTAACAGATAATTTTAATTTCAAATATTTGTGGATTTTGGATCCCTAAAGCGCTGTAATACGTACAGTGGTCGGCCATATCAAAGGTTGAAAGTCCAGCGTCGGCATATCGGAGCATTGCCTCCACCGCGTCGTCACGGTCGATTCTCCCCCATCCACCGCTGGTCTGCCACATTCCGTTGAGAACTCGGCAAATTACTAAGGAATCCTTGCCATTTGACACTGTAACGCTTTGCGCAGAGCCTTCCAATGTCTGAGAGCACTTAACCGAGCGGTTAGCTCCAAGTTTTCTCCTCTCGTAGCGCGTTCTGGTCTCAGCCGTGAAGGATTTTAACGCGGTGAGATTCAAGAAGCTCCGTTGAGTGATTGCTGCCATGGCTATTGCCCTCTGTCTAGTGCCAGAGAGGACCAGACGATTTGAGCTAAGAAACTGGGAAGTGGCTGAGGATTTTTGGCGCACTTTCTGGCTTTCTTATTTTTCTTTTCTTTTAGGCTAACATGTATAAAAGCTCCGTGACTTTTGTATTCACATTTTTAATTAGCACCTCGTGGTGGTGACGGTGATTATAAACTTTATGAGATATTATTAAAGTTAATTATAAATTTAGGGTTCTAATGTTCTTCAATTTTCAAAATTACAATTTATAAATTTAGTCCATAAATTTTTTAATTGTATTGTTTAAAATTTATGGACAAAACTAAAAGTATAAAATTCCATTAAATATATAATTTAAATTTATATCTAATACATCAATTAATCTTTTCAAATTTTATATTTTTTTAGATACCTACTAAATACAAATTCAAAACAAAATATACTAAAAAAATTTATAATTTTTTAGATACTTACTAAATACAAATTCAAAACAAAATAAACTCAAACTTAAGAATTTATGGTATAAATTTGGAACACTTGCCATTTTATGAATTTGCTCCAGGGTACGTCAGAAAAGGATGTTGGACCTATTACAAAGAAACCAATGGCAGACTCATTATACGGAGGACAAAATAAGAAGTATAGCGATTATGTATATGAAATTATTTTTGAAATAGAATACAAAAGTACAGTTTGTTCAATTTGTTTGCGTCTTGATGGGATAAGGTCAAGACTTCACAGGTTACAACTTACAAGCACCATCTAGGTAAAGACTTATCAGAATGTCACAACTTAAAAAGCAAAAACTTAGAATAACTACTGACTATTACTGTATAATATAATGAGATAAAATTTTAAGCAACACTTGAAACAAACTTCATCCACAAAACAGCCCACCACTAGCAGATATTCTCCACTTTAGTCCGTTAGGTATCATCGTTAGCCTTATGGTTTTAAAAACGCGTCTGTTAGGAAGAGGTTTCCACACCCTTATAAGGAATGTTTCGTTCCCTTCTCTAACCGATGTGGGATCTCACAATCCACCTCCTTGGAGTCCAACGTCCTCGCTGACACACCGTCCGATGTCTGGCTCTGATACCATTTGTAATAACTCAAGCCCACAACTAGCATATATTGTCCGCTTTGGCTCGCTGTGAGATCCCACATTAGAGCCAGACACCGGGTGGTGTGCCAGCGAGGACGTTGTGCCCTAATGGGATAGATTGTGAGATCCCACATCGATTGGAGAGAGGAAAGTAGCATTCCTTATAAGGGTGTGGAAATCTCTCCCTAACAAACGCATTTTAAAAAATCGAGGAGAAGCCTAAAATGGAAACCGAAAGAGGATAATATGTGCTAGTGGTAGGCTTGTCTCTAACACCAACATCCAACATCCCAACTAACTATGAATCAAATTTTCAAATTCTCAAGTTGGAAAAAGTCCAATCAAACCATACCATGAAAAAGAAAGAAAAAATTGCAGAAGGCAGTTTTTCCAGAAATTTCTCAATCAATCAACTAAATTATGTAAGCCAACAAGGATCCTACAAGGAAATATAAAACAAAACGGACTTAAAGATTAAAAGTTAAAAATAAAAAACCTGCTGTTGATCATGTAATGCCCTTGAAAAAATATATATCTGCTGTAAAAATTAGCCTATCAAGTTCAAAATTTCCTTATGGTACCTGCCAAATATGATTTCAAAAGTATGGTTCATATCAACACTCTTATAAATAAAGAATTTGGAGGTGGAAAAAGAAGTTATACGGGCATATCTTGCAAGAGAGATTCTCTCATTCAACCATTGGGTTGATGCAGCACCGCGTTGCGTTCCAATCTTTGCAGCTGTTTGTTGCCAACCAAGAACCTGTAATGCACACATCACACAATGTAATGCATCTAACGTATGTTCAGTAACTAGTTAAAAATATCTGATCACTTTTGAAGTAAGAGTTCATATATATACACTATTCTTGTTGATTTCATATAGAGAGGCTCAGGTACGACTTATCCGAATATATCATACACAAACATTATGGATATTAAACCTCAATACCTCCTACTTCTCTTGCTTTTTCTAAAAAAATTGCAGTGTAGAGAGTAATACAAATAAAAATAGGGAATATATACATAATACACAATCAATAATACAAAAGATATAAAAGGGAATCCAACACTGCCCCTCAAGCTGCTTTGTAAATATCTTCCATAGCAAGCTTGTTGATAAGTTTATCAAATTGTCTTTTAGAAAGACCTTTAGTTAACATATCATCTGCCGGAAGATAAGATAGGCTTAAGACACCTGCATCAATCTTCTCTTTTGTGAAATGTTTGTCAAGTTCAATATGTTTTGTCCTATCATATTACACATTCTATTTATCATGTAAGTAGTCATGAGTACAACTTCTGTGAGATCCCACATCGGTTGGAGATGGGAACGAAACATTCCTTATAACGGTGTGGAAACCTCTCCCTAGTGGACGCGTTTCAAAACCTTGAGAGGAAGCCTTTGAAGGGAAAACCCAAAGAGGACAGTATCTACTAGCGATGGGTTAAGACTGTTACAACTTCCCCCATAAACGTTTAGGAACATGCATTGAAAACATTGTGACACGTGCAACCTCTATTGAATGTCTACTTTTTTGTTCAACAATTCCAATTTGTTGAAGGGTATCTTGACAAGTAGACTGATGTAAAATGCCCTTATCCTTTGAAAAAATCACTCAAGTACTTGTTGAAGTACTCAGCTCCATCGCAAGTGTGTAAGATGTTAGTTTTATTTTGAAATTAGGTTTTAATCAGATTATAGAAATGTTTGAAAAAGTCTTTCGCCTCAGATTTTTTTCATTAAATAGAACCAAGATAGACGTGTGTGATAATCAATAAAAGTAACGTACCACTTTTTACTACTATGAGTCAAACTTTAGAAGAATCTCAAACATCACTATAAATTAAGTAAATCGGTTTGGAAGCTTTGTAAAGTTTTGGTACATATGTGGATCCATAGTTTTCTTTGCAAATATACAACTTTCACAATGAAGAAATGAACAATCAACATTTTTTAATAAATTGGAAAACAAACATAAGCAGAAAAATTAAGTTGTCCCAATCTATGATGCCAAAGCATGATTTTTTCATAAACAATATGAGAATTGATACTCTACTAAGACCCGAGTTATTTTATACTAGAAAAATATTTGTCTTAATAATAAGAGACTATGCACTTCCAACCTTCTTTCCCAAGTCTTGATGCTGAAAATACAATGAGATTTTAAAGAAAGTGACATGACAATAATAATCTCTACAAAATTTGCTGATAGATAAAAGATTACAGGCTAATTTAGGAACATGAAGAACAAATGTAAAAAAAATTGTATCTAAACAATTTAATAGTTCCTTTGTCTGTAATAGAAACTGAACAAAGGATCCAAAAACCAACCCTGGACAATAGCATTTCAATGTTTGATCTTACTTGGGACAGTAGCACACATTATGATTATTGATATTTAGAAAATGCTGCTTGAAAACAAATTACGACTCCATGGCCATCGAAACAATTCTTTAAGAGAAACATAGGCATCTGTCATCTTCATAGATAATTTATCGGATTATCAGCGTTATCAAAATTCCACTCCCTAAATTATCCTTGCTTCCTTGTCAGAATAGCAACATCCAAAATCATCCAATCATTAGAAATTTCCTGGTTGAAAGAAACAGAAAACGCAAAAAGAAACTACAAGAGCAGCCAGATTCTAAAATATCCACTTACAGGAGCGAAAGTGAGCAACCATCCAAGCCTCTTATCGCCTTCAGAGAAGATATCAAATCCAAGCTTTGATTCGATCTCCTCCCCGGCGGACCGGCTTATCTTATGCTTCTTCGACCTACTACTCTTGCGCGGCCTCGCCTTCGGCTTTCGCCGCTCATTATAATTGCCGGTCTTCACAAACGCCGAAGGATCATAGTAAAACAAAGATGCTTCAAATAAACAGAAGACGAGAAGAGGCATGGTGCGAGAGAGTTTTCAGAAACTGTGCTTCCGAGAAGAAATGCCGCGACGCTGTCACTGCCCGTAGAAGATTTTCCCGCGCAATCATGTTCCGTTTATTACCAGAGGACGAAAATGCCCTCCTCATCGGGCCTCTTTTTGGGCCGAAAAGGTTTCATGGGCTTTTCGTGGTTGGGCAGTTTCCAGCCCAAATAAGGAGGGTATTTTCGTCATTATGAGACGAAAAGATATGTGGTTGGACCGGGAACTGCGAAACTCCTAAAGGCCCATATGCGCCCATTAACCGTTTTAGGCTCACGAAAGGCCCGAAAAAGAGAACCCTAATTATAAATTGTTGCATCCGCGACATTTGGCTGTTTACTCTTTGACCGACGGCTCCGATCTCCCTTCCCTCTTGTTTGAGGCTTCTGTTACGAGCTTCTCAAGTATTCTTTCTTCTCCAAATCTTGTTTTTCCATTGATTTTTATTGTGTATGTGATTCTCATTTCTGGTTTTTAACATTTGATGGTGTCGAAGCAGAAATGAAGGTGGTCGCTGCGTATTTGTTGGCCGTACTCGGTGGCAACACCAGCCCCGGACTCGATGATGTGAAGTGTATTCTTAATTCAGGTTCTTTCACAAACTCTTTGCTCTTTTCTTACAGATTCAATTGCTACATTGGCATTGTTGTTGCTGTCTAAGATAGAGTTGTTGTTATAGGATTTGATAATGACTGGGTTTTGATTGATCCGAAATTTTGTTATACTGGCATTCTCTTTATGAATTAGTTAGGGAGTTGCTGAAAGTTATTTGAAGTCTGAAATGTGTTACCCGAAATGATGGGAGCTCTTATTAAATTGGTGTTATGGTATCTGGTGGGGTTTTATTTACAGTTGGGGCTGAGGTGGATGAGGACAGGATTGACTCGCTATTATCTCAAGTGAAAGGAAAGGATATCACAGAGTTGATAGCCTCCGGACGGGAGAAGCTAGCGTCAGTGCCGTCTGGTGGCAGTGCAGTCGGCATCGCCGCCCCTGCCGGCGGTGCCGCTGGTGGTGGTTCAGCACCAGCCGCAGCCGAGCAGAAGAAAGAGGAGAAAGTCGAGGAGAAAGAAGAATCTGACGATGTAAGTGTTTAACCTGTTATTCATAGGCATACACATTTTGATTTGCTATTTCTGCATTCTAATCTGTGAATGACTTGTACTATATGAAAAATGGACCTAAATTTTATGTTTCATCTTTCTGCAGGATATGGGTTTCAGCCTCTTCGACTGAGCAACTCATTTGGCGTCATTATCAGTTAGTATTGTAGTTGAATTTGGTTCAAGTTTCAGGGCTGTGGTAGCTTGGTAGAGGTTTTTCTTTTTAACTTGTTTGGAACTCAAAAATTTTGATAGATGAATTTACATTTCAGTGATGATGACTATCATTTGAGTTGTGCGATTAATGATTCCCAAATGGTTCTTATCTCATTGTGCATGATTAATTTTGGCTATGCTAATTCCAATCATTGTTTATTTCATCATAAACTTAATCTTAGCGATGGAATTAAGAATGAGGATATCATCATGAACTTTTTCAAGAATTTCAATCATTTAAAGGGAGATGGAATTAATAATGAGGATGTTCTCATGACTTCTTGATGCAATATATATCTAGTTTTCCAAGAGGGTCTAGCTTTTGGGAATACTGATCCAAGCTAGAAAGTGTATTTTTTTTACCTTAATTCTAGGTATCTTTTCTAAAACCATGGAACCTATTCCTTTTGTCACAATTATAAGTGAATGTAAGATGAGCATAAAGAAGCCGTCTGTTCATAGTTATGAGAAACAATTTCAAAAAAAGAAAAAGAAACTGTCGAAAACTCTCTAAAAACCCCATCATTTTGAAGTTCGATATCAATAAGAAGTAGGGACAACAATACTAATGCATAATTGATCGAAATAGAAAGCCTATAGGCTACAACTTTCTACCTCTCTTGGGTCACGACTCAATAACCATGGGACCATAGAAGTTCTTAAGAACAGATCAGTAGAAGCTTTCTCCTGTATTTCCATGACTCCTTATCACTTATCGGTGACTGTCCTACCCATCAATCACATCGAGGACCAAGAGTTAAGCACATGATGCCAAGGATCGTCTAATTTGGATAACACTTTCAATTATTGGGACGAAAATTCTAAGGCTTTCGGATAATTGGCTTTCCGTTTAGGTCTGCCAACCTTGTCCACATATCTCCATGTCATTTCTAATTCTTGAAGAGAAAGACTGTTGACAAATCCATGGTTCTGTTCAGTCTGCTTGCAGATCTGTCCAAGTTTCTTGCTTTTTTCATCGTTCATTTCTATTTGATACCTCTGCTGTTTGTTTAAAGTTGGGTGGAGAAAACTTTTAGCAGAATTGCTAAGTCCCGCTTGCTTTTAAACATGAAAATGAGAGAGGCTGCAAGCACATTAAGAAAAGTAAAAGAGGCAAAGGGAAACAGACATATTGAAGAAATCAAAAAGGGAAAAAAGGGAAAAATCAAAGCAAACGCATGACAAAACTACAGGAATACAACTGCTCAAAACCAATTGTGTGTTTGTGTCGAGAACCCCACATTCTTCCTCTAAACAAAACAAGCCATGTGAACGTGTGAGCGACCCCCGCATGCAAACACACACAATAATAGATATAATACCTATCTCATGCATGATCCATCAGCCATCGCAAGCCCTCAACAGTCGATCAGATGTATGCTTTTTGTACTTATCTCAGATGTCACCAGACGGGGAATGGACACCAACCGTAACAGCCCAAATTCACCGCTAGCCGTTATTGTCCTCTTTCAAATTTTCCTTTCACCTCCTTTGAGGCCTAACGTCCTCGCTGACACTCTCGTTCCTCTCTCAAATCGATGTGGGATCCCACAGCAGTGCACCATGAAAAGCACAGAAAAGAAACGACTTCTGCAAATACGAAATGATGTGAGATGAATCAATATCATATAAAAATTAGAGATATTATGAAACAGTGCTAGTATATGATAGTAGACAAAGTTTAAAAGAAATAGCGCTACATCACATACAGCCATATCAAACGAGTTTAGAAAACCTATTTAATCGAGACCAACTCTATTGTTGAAAGGACGAACAATGTTAGTTTGTATAGTGTTCGCTCAGCTAAGCTGACTTTTGGATTAGAAACAAAAGGCATTGGGAGATGTAGTACAACTACTATAAGAGCTCTAAAATCTAAACCAGCTAGCTATTGTGGCTGAGGTTCTCTCTTAGTCACAACATAAACCTATGTAACCAATTAATGGCGCTTTATTAATATATGCACATTTAGATTTACAAAGGCCATGTGCTCGCAGAATAAGCCGTGGAAATTTGTGCGACTGTCGCTGGCTGCTAATTACTTATCCCAAACAAAACCAATCTTGCTCATTTTAGCCACTAATAATACTCGATTGGGGCCACAGGGCAGCTTTCATCCAATGCAACTTTTTCTCTACTAAATGGTGGGGGTATAAATGGTGGCGTAGTACATCTCAATAATGCCCAATTCACGCCTTGGAAAAATGAATGGTGCTTGATCACCGACGACCCTGTCGTTGACCCCAGCCGCCTGGCCGGGTCTTTGACCAGTAACTGGGAAATGAGGTCCTTTGCCGCCACTGGCACTGCGGGTTCTTTAGGAAACTCAAGGGCTCTGGCCACTATATTGGCCAAGGTGAGCTCATTGTCCATGCCTCTAAAGGGTGTCACTCCATAAAACAACTCAAACACAAACACCCCTAGAGTCCACCAGTCCACTGCGCTTCCATGGCCCTCACCGGAGACAATCTCCGGTGCCAAGTACTCGTGGGTGCCAACAAATGACATCGACCGTACGTCGACCGGTTCGGCAACAAACTCAGGTCCATTGCGGCGACCAGACTTCTTCTTGCGCTTGCGTTTTGGATTGAAACATGACACGGCGGGGACTATACAGTTTGGAAGTATGCAGGAGGAGGATGCAAAAGGAGGGGCATCAATTTGGTAGTCCTTCGGCAGGGCGGTGCCATTTGTCGGATTTTTAGCATTGATAACCTGTGGGGTCGCCGTTGAATCCTCACACTTCAAGGAGAGATCAAAATCAGTGAGCATGATATGGCCGTCCGATCGTACCAGCACATTTTCAGGCTTCAGATCACGGTAAACGATCCCCATCATGTGAAGGTACTCGATCGCAACCACAATCTCAGATGCATAGAATCTACAAAGCAAACAACAAATGCCAATCAAAATGATACATAACAATAAACTATAGGGTGAGGGAGACTTGACACAAAGTCAATAGCTGACAGGTAGAGAGAGAGAAAGAGAGAGAAACAAAACATCAAAACCAAGCATGTCTGGGAAAATGGCTATTGCCATTGGCCCTATATACAGAACATAAATAGCAAAAGAACAAGAGAGAAATAACAAAGTGTCCGTATACTTTTAGCCTGTGGGCCGACCAAATTAGCTAAATCAATGGTTACGTGGAGGGGCTCCAGGAATTTCCCTCCTTTTTTATTGGTTTGCATGTATATATGTCTCATCTCCTCGGCCTGGCCAGTTAAAGTCACACATTAAGGATATTAAAAAATAATGTGCTTTCACATTTGAAACCCTCCAAGAGAGAACATTCCCCATTATTATTGCAACGTGGGAGGCCTCGGATTCTTGCAAATCACATGGTTATTGACTTATTACAGATCATAAAGAAAGATTTGACAAATCATGAGATGAACGATGAGGGATTGACCATCTTAGATTTGAAACTAAAGGGTTGTCCTGAGTAAGTTTACTGAAATGGAAGGTAAAATAATCCAGAATTCCAGTAAAAGCACGGAGAACCACGAGATTTGGAATTCTAATTCCTTTCGAGATCTCAAAATCTTCAAGAAAGAACATGTGAGCCCCTCTCTGATGCTAAAGAGCAACTACCAGAATTGTTTATATGCCAATTTGATATTTTGGCCATATGAACTTCTAATATATGTATTTATTTAGTGCCTGTCTTGGACCCTACACCATCACTACCCCCACCCCAAAAAATCAATTAAATAAATAAAACAAAACTACTTGTTCAAGTAACAGAGAGAAAGAGAGAGAAAAATGTCTTTTAGCGGCAATGGTAATAAATGAACAACAAAACCTGCTTACTACCATTACTTACCCGTAGGGTGGCAAACTTTTTCTATAATAAATTAAGACAACCTACAAAAACTTATGGGACTTCCACAAAAATTATGACACCTTGCCGCGGAACTAAATGAAAGCTCGGCAGGAGTTGATCTAACCAGCTGGTATGGCATAATAATAGATGGTTATAACTCAATATGAGCTGGCTTTTGTGCACCAATGGAGACTTTAGGGGTAGTTTCTTTTGTTTCCAGTGAGAATAAATTGTGAGTTAACAAAAAATTAATGCGATGGGGACCCTATTCTTCTTCCTCACAACTCCATCCAAACCAAGATGGTCAAAGAAGAAACTAGCTAAACTAGTTAAAGGGTTACTTTTTTCTTCAGCAAATATCCTAAAAACAACCCATAAACACTGTATTCTAAAACTTCAATAAATACCCTTAGAAATACTTTTCTAAATTTCGTTTTAGAATTTTATCAAACCTAGAACTTGTCAAGAAAGATAAAAATGGTTTAACTATGGAACTGTGTTCAAGTTTGTGTTAAATAGTGAAAAACAACTCTGATTACTCTCTCATGTGGATAATTCGTAAAAGAAATTTAAGAAGTAAAAAATAAAACATGATTTCATAAATGCTTCGTTCTAAAAAAAGAAATTTAAGAAAAACAACTCTGATTACTCTCTCATGTGGATAATTCGTAAAAGAAATTTAAGAAGTAAAAAATAAAACATGATTTCATAAATGCTTCGTTCTAAAAAAATGTATACAGATACTAATAACAACTCAGAAACAGCAACCAAGAGCATTTCTGATCACCCAGTGCTTTGAGCTTCGTGGTTGCTCCACTTGGAACAAATTTCTCAAAACACCGCTGGCAGTAAAATTATTTATTTAAAGAAAGTCAGCAGAGGAAATAAACTTTGACCTTCTAATTTGGATCCTATTGGAGAGCTCACAGACATCGACTCTCGAGCTCACGTGGGCCTCGCCTCATCTGATCACTGAGTCCGAGACAGCACTCAACAGTCCCAGTTTCTCTAAAAAAATATCCATCCTTCTATACCAACGAGCTAGGATTATCCAGTGCCAATAGCCCCACAGTAACATCCTATTCCCCTCAAATCCCTCAAGCGACAATGACCAACCAGAAGGTCCCCACTTCTGACCGTCATACCGGTCATGTCAGATTGTGGGACCACTCCCACGCATCGTCACTTTCCCAGAGCGTGCATTTCCCCCTCATCGCTACACTCGCCACACACGATTCGAACCCAGCTCTCCAATCCCACAATTAAAAAAGGAAAAAGGAACTCTAACTGGAGTTGTATAATGTATTTTGTGCGTGCAAATAATAATATAATGGAATTCAAATTGAAACTAAAGAAATGAATCATTGATTTGCTATGGTGCGCACCTTACGGCGAGTTCATCGAATCGTTTGTTAGGCTGTCGTTGCCGGAGAACATGAAGGTCACCGCCGGGACAGAACTCCGTCAAGAGACAGAGCCACTTAGGCGAGTCGATACTAGCATAGAGTGCCGGAAGAAACGGATGGTCCAAAGACTCCAAAATCTCCCTCTCAGTCCTTGCTCTGCCTTCTTTACTCCGACTCGCCAGTTCCTTCTTATCCATTACCTTCGCCGCGAACAGGCATCCGTCGGCTCCAGTGGACTTGAGGCCAGCAAGGTAGACGGAGCCAATGTCGCCGGAACCGAGGCGGTTGAAGAACTTGAGGTCGGAGAAGGCGAGTTGGCGAGACGACGAGTCGGATCGGATCCGGTTAACGGCAGTCCAGCAAGGGTCGGAAGAAGGCGCGTGGGGCTTGTTGAGAATAGAAGGGATGTGTACGGATGATGAGGAGGCGGTGAGAGTGGTCTCGGAGCCGGAGCTGATGCTGCGGTTGGTGTTGGTGGAATTGAAGCTGAGGCTCTGGAGGTCGTCGGCGATGTCGTCCGGAGAAGACTCCATTGGAGGAGAGGGAAGCAGAAGAAGGAGAGAGGGCGTTTGACGAGCCGAGAGAGGGACAAGCAAGTGATTTTTGAAGGGGAGAAGGGAGGAGGAGTATTGGGCCGGGTAATGGGGCGAGTTGGGCCCGGTGGGGGCCCATTTTGAAGGGCCCGATTTGCCTAAAATTTGGGTGCTATGTTTGGACTGCGTTCAGTAGCTACTAGCTATCCCCAATCGTACGTGCCGTGTCTTCGGGGACTATTCGTAAATTACGCTCAAGTTTCCAAAAATAAATAAAATATATTTTTCTATTTTATTTTGTCTTTTTAAATTTTATAATACATATAATTGATAAACTAATCATGTAATAAATTGTGGCATTAAATTGTCTTACCAACTAAATTGTTGTTTCTATGAAAATTAAAAAAATAAATATATTTTTTTAATCTTAAATTTATTTAAGGTTTAAATTTTAACCAAACCTAAATATTACAAAACTATTTATATCAGTTGGGCGTTACACAATAACACTTTTTATCTTTTCTTTATTCAATAATAAACTAAAACAACTTTAGATCTTATATTATATGAATTATATTATATGAATGGAGCATTCTCTGTCACACATTTTATGTTATAAATATAACGTTGATAGCCTATACTTTTTAGATCTAGATAATAATAGAGTCTCTACTTCTTTAAGTAACACCATATATGGTTTTTTAATAATAGAGTTCAATAATTTAATGAATATATAGTTTTGAGCGTTATCATAGTATGGTCGGAGTTTCATCATGCAACTCCTTCCCGACATGCCACATGGACTCTTTGACCTTTAACAATGCTTGTGCATTTAAGTCAAACCTTTACAAAAATAATTAATTTTTACCTCTAAACTTATCTTGTATCAATATTCAATCTAAAATTTTAATTTCATCAAATTTGACTCCAAATTTCGATAAATGTTGCATTTTTTCACATTTAAGTTGGAATAATTCACAAATTTGTCATACTTTTCTTTAACCATTTTCAAAACAAAAATGTGACAACCGAGTAAATGAGGGGTATATGAGTGAACAGATAACACATTTGAATGAAAACGATCTTGAGAACAGGATAACTAAGAAAAGCTAAAAGAATTGTAAGTTATTACCTACATCAATAAAGTGCACTTCATTTCTGGTGGCTCGATCATTGATATTTCATAATTATGTGTTTTTCTTAGAGCAATAGGTGAATGTCGGTGCCATCAAATGTCAAATTCAAATTCTTAATCTTAATCTGAATCATGGGTTGTTACAAAAAAAAAAATTAAAAAAATTAAAAAATCCAAATTACAACATTTTTTCAAGTTTAAGAGTTTATTTATTATTATTTTTTTGCTTGTTAATATTTGCTCCATGTCATATTTAATCTCCATTACTCATTTTAATATTCATATGTTTTTCATTATTTTAGATCCTATACTAAACACCTAAATAAATTTACTTTTTTCTAAAAGAAAAGCTCATCAAAATAGTAACAAAAATCATATAATTATTAAATAAGTCTGAGAAAAATAAAGGACAAGTAGAAGAAAAAAAAAACTCAAATTTAATGAAAATTTGCTATTATCTTTTTTTTTTTATAGATTGATTAAATTATTTACTTATAAAATTATATAGTTTAAATTAATTGATAAGGTCTAATTTATACCACCTTAAATTTTATGGGTCAATTAATATTTGCTACAAACTCTATAATGTTAGGGGTGTGAGGTGTATTTTTAGAGGGATCATTTAATGGATTGGACCCATATTATTGGGAGGTATAATTTATTATATATATATAATGTTTAATTATATTTAAACATTGAAAACATTTTAATTACTTAAATATTTCTGAATTTTAATCAATTTTAGTTAA
Organism: Cucurbita ficifolia; assembly: GCA_033971965.1. Lineage (NCBI taxonomy): Eukaryota > Viridiplantae > Streptophyta > Magnoliopsida > Cucurbitales > Cucurbitaceae > Cucurbita > Cucurbita ficifolia. The sequence goes on from CM066981.1 coordinate 921,563, forward strand.
ATTAATAACTTTTTAGTTGTTTTTAATTTTGAAGAAAAAATATTTTTAAAATTAGCAAATATTCACAAAATTACGATACCGACACTTATTTCAAATATATATATATATATGTATATATATATATGTATTTTTCTATATTATTCCCAAACAGCAACTTGAAAATGACAAATTTTTATTTAAAAAAATCTCAAATTTATTGGTAATTTTTATTATTAATCATTCAAAGATTATTATGATTTAATTATTGAATATGTAGTGAATTATTTAATTATTTATTCATTAATATCTTTGTCCATTTATTTAGCTAAGGCGGGAAAAATGGGACACAAATTGAAGTAAAGTGAAAAGGGTTAGGAATGTAAAGTTTTAAGGAAGGGTGTGGAAATATGAATTAAAGTGAGATTTAGACAAGCAAAGCATGGGGAGTTAATGATGCATGAAATGACACCCCAAATCACTATTTTGATATTTGGAACAAATTTTGGTGATTCTTACCATGTGACCAACCACAAAAGGTTCAACCCCCAATCATGGACAATACTATTCATTTATTCACTTCCCGACACATATATCTAAATTCAAATGCTAAATCATAAGTTTGATCGTATTTTTGTCAAAACAATATATTCATCGTCGATGTTCGTCTCCCTAATAATGACCTCGTTTTAATATTCTACTAAAAATTAGTTTATATCATATCGTTAGTGCGCATGTGTTTAATCAAAGGTGTGGAAACCTCTCTCTATTAGACGCTTTTTAAAACGGTGAGACTCGCGATGATACGTAACAGACTATCTACTAACAGTCGACTTGTGTAACAGCCCAAGTCCACTGCTGGCATATATTGTCCTCTTTGGGCTTTCCCTTTCGAGCTTCCCCTCAAGGTTTTTAAAACGGGTCTGCTAGGAAGAGATTTACACACTCTTATAAAGAATGTTTTTTTCCCCTCTCCAACCAATGTGACATCTCACACGTTGAACGGAGATGGATTATGAGATCCTACGTCATTTGGAGAGGGAAATAAAATATTTCTTATAATGATGTGGAAACTTTTTCCTTTAAAACTGTGAGGTTGACGGTGATACATAACGGGCTAAAGCGGATAATATTTACTAGCTATGGGTTTGAACTGTTACTAATAATATCAAAGTCAGACACCGAGTGATGTACCAACGAGGACGCTAGCCTCCATAAAAGGTGGATTGTGGAGATCCCACATAGGTTGAAACGTGTGAAAATCTCTCTTTAATAGATGCATTTGAAAAACATATAGTTATAATTTTTTGTTTTTTTATAACATTGAATTGATTGAAAAAAGTTATAAATATATATTTTTTAATTAACATATTTTCAAAAGTACGGAACAATTTGAAGCCAAACTAAGCATATGGAGTAAAAATAATTTTACCTAAGATACAGTAAAACAATTTCATTTTATATACCATATAAACATTTTTGGCATTATTAAAAATATTTACCAAAACTATTAATCTCGTTTAACGATAATTAACCAAGCTTTACATGACATAAACTGTGCCGAGTCAAAAGTTTCATCATTAAATATTATGGTTTATAAAGTCGGCGTGAGAAATGTTTTATAATTATTTAAAGATTATTGATCTCATTACCTAAATACATTCACCCTTAATGTATGTGATAACGATATTAATTTACATTTTTTAAAATAATATTTAAGGTTGGTTGATATGATTCAACATTGTGTATGTATATATATAAATATGGTTACACATTTTTTTAATTCATACAATCATTTCCACTCATCTCACCTATGATTCTACATATATTAAAAATTAACATCCTTAAAGATATTTTGAAATATTTTATTCATTTCTTAAATTTTAAATTTACAAAATATGTAAATTAAAATTAATTCCAAATGATGAATATTTTATATATTTAATTTTAAGGATAAAATGCAATTTAAATGTACTGAAATTACTTTTTATTCTTTCAAATTCAAATCTTTTACTTTTTAGTTCAAAAAATAAGGTTAAATATATATATATATAGATGATAAAGGTAAAAATGAGAAAAGAAGGGGCATAGGACATTAAAAGCGATACACGAAACACATGCATATATTAAAGGAGAGAGAAAAGGTTTAATAGATTCGGACGCGTTGTTTGGAGTGAAGAATTTTGTATTTTACAATTTACACCCTGAATTCAATTGAATTCAATAAAAACACCCTTCCAATCTTTATTTTCTCATTTAAGGACATTCCTTTGCCTTTGCCTTTGCCTTGAGGGACAGGCACTTTACTATTCACTCCCCCACTTTGTCTTCATTTCCCGTGTACCCTCCCACCCTTTTTCTTTCCACCTAATTTTGACTTCAAATTTCATGCCCTTTCATTTCCTATTTAAAAAAAAACCTTTTTAATTTGTTTAAATAAATAATTACGTGTATTTTATTTTATTTTATTTTATTTACCAACACCACCAAATTAATAATGCTAGAAACAATCTGAAAAAGAAAAAAGAAATTAATTTTTAAAAATTTATTTGGACGCCGAACAAGAACTATGATCATTACTTTTGTTGTACAGAATTTATAATAATATTTATTTAATGGGTATTTTTGATATTCATAAATCGTACAAAAATAAATAAATATATATATAAATAAGTTGTCATCCAAAAGAATTTAGGATGGGCCCCACGTGTGAAGCAAAAAACCTCACTTCTCTTCGTCTCTTTTCTTCCGCTGTTGAACCTAAACCCGCTGATTCAACCCGCGAGTTCTCTATCTCTCTCTCTCTCATCCAGTTTCTCTCTCCTCTGCCATTTTTGGAGGTAGGAAAAGAAAGGAGACTCACAGTCGAGAAGTCGAGTCGAGTCGTAGGCTCTCCTTCATAGCTCCTGTTGCCGTTGGCTTTCGATTTGGCTTTGGCTTCGGCGTGGTCTCTCAAATTCCTCGTGATTTCCTTTACCTACTGTTCCTTTTCCCCCCCTCTCTTTCCTCTTTCGCTTAAACCCTTTCTTTTTCTTTCACTCTTTTTTTCATCCAATCCTTCGCTCTCTCCGTTTCCATTTTCGAATTCTATCCTCCGCAGCTCCGACCCGTCGGTTTTAGATGCTCCGGTTATCCTGACGTTACGGAAGGGAAACTCTGCCATTTGGCTGTTTTTGTTTCATCGTTTCGCTGCGAATTTCGGGTAATTATATGGCATTTCCACGTTCTTTTGGGAGAATCATGGTTTTATTGTGGAAGATAGAATTGCATAAGTTGAGATGAAATTGTGTGATGTTATAATTCTGTTGTTCTGGATGTTTATATATATAGATGTATCGATTGTTTTGAGTATGCTGAGTAATGAATCCCTTTTTGGCCTTCGTTTTGTGTTTGTTGTCTTTTGAACACGCTTGGGGATGAATGGTATTTCCTTTTGTTCATGACCTTTTTGAGTATCAATTTTGGAAATTTATGGATAAAGTCACAATTGATTATCTGCCTGGTGTAGACTCTGAATGTATATCGAAGGATATGATCATTTGTGATACTTCTTTAAGTCGTTAAAGTCATGGTTTCAGTCGAAATAGTAATTGGCGCTGATTTACTTGTTTTGTTGCTTTCTCGTAGTGGCTTCTAACATATACTGTAAACTTCCTTAAGCATATGTTTTTAAGACGATTTTTGTTGTCTTGATGCAGTGTGTCTTCGTATTGAATTGGATCCGAGGTGGGATTCCTGCATCAGGATAATCAATGGTTTGCTGACACAAACTGGAATCCTGGCAGAAATTTGATGTTTGATTTCCAAGTTCTTGGAAGAAATTTGGTGGTGGGTTCAACTCAGAAAATGAGTTTGCTTGAAGACAGCTTCAGAGGACATTGGCATAGCGTTTGATATCTACATTGTACCTTAGAAATGATTCCTTAGAAATGGGTTAGCAGTCCTAGGCAAGGCCACATCTTTTCTCTCCCTCTCTATTTTTATACCTCGGAAGATGACTACGTTAGCCAGTACTTCTGAAATTGTTGAATCAACAGAAGAAATTGATTCCGAGAAAGCTGGTACGAGTTACATGCTAGATGTTGGAAAAAGGTTTTCTATAGAGGATGACATTAACCATCTGTTTCAGGCAATTGATATCAGAACCTTACGTAAGAGGGCTGGGCAGCAATGTGAAGTTGATAAAGATGCTTTGCGGAAGAGTGCGATGAAAAGACCGGTTAGAGTAGGTTCATCTCACATGGCAGGGATAGGAATTTCTGAACCTGCAAGTTTGAAGCAGGCTTTGAGAGGCTTATGCATATCTCAGGCTGCAGAAATGGCTGCTTCGAAGAGGTTAACAAGGTTGGTAGGTTCACCCAGAATCTCTGAAGCAGGAACTATCAAGAGATTGTATAGGGCTGTGGTGGTTGAGGCCAATGGATCTGGTGTCCCTGTAAATGAAAGCAGAGCAAATTTGGTAGAAATTTCCATTGTTTCAGAAAGAATCACGTCAACTTCTCAAAATAAGATGCCTGAGTCGTTACGTAAAACTGAGACAGATATATCAAACCAAGGAGCCGAGTCTTCTTCTTTCAAGGATACTGGGGTATCAGAGGAGGCGAGTGTGGATAGAGTGATGTCGAAGGATCTTGTAGTTAATATGGCTACTGAGGCAACAAGTTTAAAGGCACCTGGTGAAGTGGAAAAACTTAGATCTCCTTCCTTTACTCCTTCTGGTGAGAAGGATCTGGCTGTGAACAGCATGGCTATTTCCTCAACTGAAGATTTGACAAAAGATTCAGTACCGAAGAAGGAGGAGAGAGGTACAATGCGTTGTTTATCTTCTCTATCAAGCTCGGGATCTGTTGTCAAGCTGAACAAATCAGCTTTCAATAATACACGTTTCATCAAACCTATTTTCAGGTCCAAGAATTTTATCAAGAAGAAAGCAAAACTTGAGCCAAATTCCTCCCCTAGCGTTTTCGATGGGTGCACGGAAAAGCTCGACACTGATTTGGGTCCCATAGCAGAAAAATCTGAGAACCAGATGCCAGAAAATGCACAGCATCATGAGAGTAAAGAAGAAGATAAAGGTTATTCTGTCTCTAGTAGCATAGCTTTAGGTACTGAAGTAAAGGGAAATGTAGTAAACACAGAATCTAGTAGACCTGGTACATCTCTCAACTGCTGTAACAGGAACAGGCCAACTATTACGCCATTCGATGAGAGATCGAGATCGAGAGAAAAAGGTATGTTCTCTCAGAGCTCTAAAAGTAGTATTGGCGAATGTAGTAGTAGCCCAAGCATCAGTGGGGAAAGCATTCTTAGTGGATCAAGTCGTAGTGGAGTTAGGCCTCACATGTCAAAGGATTTGAAATGGGAAGCAATCCTCCACCTTCAGGATCAACATAAATTCCTAGGTCTGAGAAATTTCAAGCTGCTAAGGAGACTTGGTCTCGGGGACATTGGGACCGTGTATCTTTCTGAGCTGTGCGGTTCAAGCTGTCTATTTGCTATTAAAGTGATGGACAAGGAGTTCTTGGCAAGCAGGAAAAAAATACTTCGGGCACAAACTGAGAGAGAGATACTGCAAATGCTCGACCATCCATTTCTTCCTACATTATATGCCCATTTTGAGACGGATAAGCACTCATGCTTGGTCATGGACTACTGTCCTGGTGGAGATCTCCATGTGCTGCGACAGAAGCAACCATGCAAGAGCTTCTCTGAGCGTGCAGTCAGGTTAGTTTGTGATGATTTAATTAAGTGCTCCAGTATGATTGCATATTTGTTTTCTTACGCGATGAGTATGTACTTTGGCTGGCAATCTAATCTCATGATGGCTGGTCGTTTAATTCGTGCATACGTGAAACTGTACGTATATAGAGTATTTTCAAGTAGAGAATAAAAAGAAGAGACTGGGGGGCTATCTCCTTTTGTGGATGGGTGTTTAGATGATTAGATTGGATTAGATTGAAAGCATGTTCTCATGTCTTTTCTGTCTGGTTGTATGGTCAGTTTGAATGATAGATATAGAACGTTGCATCTTTTGTTACCAATCATTAAATTTGGTTAGCGTCTTTCTGATCGAATTTGGACTTGCTGAATCGGTTCATTCTCTAGGTTCTATGTTGCTGAAGTTCTTCTTGCCCTGGAGTACTTACATATGCTAGGAGTTGTTTACCGTGACCTGAAACCCGAAAATGTTCTAGTTCGAGAAGATGGGCACATCATGCTCACGGATTTTGATTTGTCCCTTAGATGTTCTTTTAACCCAACGCTGCTTCAATCATCATCTCCAGTTGTGGAATCCACTAAGAGGACGCTGAATCCCTGTGATGAATCTAGTTGCATTGACCCTTTCTGCCTCCATCCATCCTGGCAGGTCTCATGCTTCACTCCCAAAGTTGTATCTGCTCCATACAAATCCCGGAGAACGAAAACAGATCATAACGCTGGTCTATTACCACAGCTTATTGTCGAACCAACTGGTGCGCGGTCCAATTCATTCGTAGGAACCCACGAATACCTTGCTCCTGAGATTGTCAAGGGTGATAGCCACGGGAGTGCTGTTGATTGGTGGACTTACGGGATTTTCCTGTTTGAGCTTCTATATGGTAAGACTCCCTTCAAAGGTTCAGGAAATGAGGACACATTAGCGAACATAGTATCCCAACCTCTCAAGTTCCCCGATTGCCCTATAGTTAGTTTTCATGCAAGAGACCTGATCAGATGTCTGCTGGTCAAGGAGCCCGAAAACCGATTAGGCTCAACAAAAGGCGCTATCGAGATTAAGCAGCATCCGTTTTTTGAAGGCCTCAATTGGGCTCTGATACGTTGTGCAGCTCCACCCGAGCTTCCCAAGTTTTTTGACGGTGGAATTGGTGCAATGCCAATGGATTCTGGGGAGAGTACGAAGCGTAGAGATCTCGAGAATATGGAAGCAGATGCAGCAATCTTTGACCTGTTTTAGCTTATACTTTCTGACCAGGGGACGAAGATGTTTTCGTTTTCTAAGCTCTCATCCTTGTCGTATCTTATAATGTAAATGTGTACGTGAAAGGATAACTATATGTTGTAAAGCGTGATACATGAATAGATGAATTTACAGCAGCGTGTCTAAAGGAAAAAACAATATCTTTTACTTCCCTCCCAAAGGATTGACAACATATGTATGAATTTATCCTCCATAGATTATATACAAATTTATCCAAAGCAGAAGCCATAGAATTTCTACATGTTTCGTTCTCCTCCCCAACTGATATGGAATCTTACAATCTACCCCCTTCGGAGTCCAGTGTCCTCGTTGACACTCGTTTCTTTTTCCAATCGATATGGTACTCTCACCAAAATCCACACCTCTTCGGGGCCAGCGTCCTTGCTGGCATATCGCCCCATGTCCACCTCCTTTGAGGCTCAGCTTTCTCGTTGGTACATCGACCCGTGTCTGGTTCTGATACCATTTGTAACAGGCCTGGTAGATATTGTCCTCTTTAAGTTTTCTCTTGGATTTTCTCTTTTATTCTTCCCCTCAAGGTTTTTAAAACCGTATGCTATGGAGAGGTTGCTACACCCTTATAAAGGGTGTTATGTTTTTCCTCCCTAACGGACGTGGGATTTCACAACGACACAAACAAGGCCTTTCTACGTGCCTTTTGTGTGCTTGGGGAACGTCTGTAGAAGCCCAGCTGCTGAAGGGTATTCAGGAACCTGATGACGAAGAAGGGTCTCCATTCCAAATTCTTGCTCGAACCCGATGAGGTAATTGGTCTATTTTCAATTGGAAATTGCTCAATGGAAGCTCTCTGGTCCATTTTCTTGTCGAATATCGATTAAAAGGTTTGTTGCGTCTACAACAGTTTCCTTTTCTCGTTTCTTCCTCGGCAACTTAAACAATCGCTGTAATTTCTTAGGAGCGTTGACTGTTTCTATATGGTTCTACGTGATTTTGACTACTTTTTCAAGGGCCGACCCAAGAATGAGGGAGGCCAATCCAGCCATCTGGTTTTATAAATTTTGATGTTGTTCTTGCCATGGACAAGCAAAACTGAGGTAGGAGAACATTATGGCAAAATCCAGCCATCTGATTTTATAAATTTCTGGAGAGATGTGGTTGCAACGTGTGATATATCTCTGTTCAATCATATGGCTGCCCTTCTGAATCATGTCTATTCATATTTCATCAGGTTGATAGTCCAAATTCTTCAGCATACCCTCAAAATCTACTCTCTATGCTTGTTCAATCCACTAATTTGGTGCTTCTGTTGAAATCAATGCATTGTGTTAATTTTTAGGTTCTGGGCTTGCTTGAAGATGCCAGTGAATCGCTGCATGTTACCACTAACCGATATTGTCCGCTTTGGGCTTTTCCTTCTAGACTTCCCTTTTAGGTTTTAAAAGCGCCTATTAGAGATAGATTTCCACACCCTTATAAAGAATGACTTCGTTTCCTTCTCCAATCAATGTGGGATTGCCCGTTACATATTGTCATCAAGTCTCATAGTTTGAAAATGCGTCTGTTAGGGAGAGATTTCCACCCCTTATAAAATGTTTCATTTTCCTCTCCAACCGATGTAGGATCTCACAGGATGGACATTGATTTCTCGTCAGCTTTCAGCTCATTCATTCTCTCCAATTTGGCTTCATAAACGAAGTCTATCTGCCTTACTTGAGCAAGTTGATTTGAAGATGAATGTGTGAGGGAAGCCTTTATATTTCAAGCCAAATGGTATGTATCTGCTTTCAGAGTTGGTGTGGCAGAGACCAGCTGTTGGAATTATGCAATCTTTTTTCAGAACCCTAAAGAATTGGGGCATTGAATTTGAAATTGGACATCTTTTGAGCAAAAAGGTTCCAAGGTTCTCCACTAAACATGCTGCCCAGCTTTTAGTAGGCAAACAACTTTGCTTTTTTGAAAACGTGATTCCATGTTTCTGAAGCTCCAAGTCAGATTTAGAAAAGTAAAAGCAAGGGAGGTAAATGATACTGTTCTTAAAATGAAAGCTGCAATGGCCACACTGCAAACAAATAGTAGACATACTTTTGTCCCATCGCCCAGCAATATTCTCTTGTTTTACTATGTCCTTTCACCATTGTTGAGCACCCGGATACGTCATTGTCTTGAGCATCCTGAAAAGACATTGTCGCGCTGTGACTCGAACATTCAACCGAAAGCGCGAGAATCTGTAGGTAGAATGAAGATTCTAATTTGGTACTTTTTGAAATCTTGAGAAGAGTTACTCTGGAACACAGTAAGTACAATAAAAGTTGTAAGTTGTAAGCTGTATTCGAGAAGTCATTTTCTATTTTGGATGATATCTACTATTGGATTCTTGCTTATGAGTTTCTGATTCTTGAGAACTTCAATCTTGCTGAAAAACCAGTTTTGATAAACAGGCACTTGTGCAGCTCTGTACCACTGGGCGTATTAGCAGCCATGGAGATTGTTGGATGATGAAAGTCCCACATCGGCTAATTTAGGGAATGATCATGGGTTTATAATCAAGGAATACTCTCTCCATTGGTATGAGGCCTTTTGGGGAAGCCCAAAGCAAAGCCATGAGAGCTTATGCTCAAAGTGGACAATATCATACCATTGTGGAGAGTCGTGTTCGTCTAACAGAGATAACACAAAATGGTCTTCATTAGTCGAGAAAATTCAGGCGGTTTTGTTTACCAAAAGGAGGCTCGAGTTCCAAGCCTTGTCCCACAAATTTTGTTCTAGAGTAACCAAACCTTCATTAAAATGAATGAATGAATCCACAACAGAAGGACTAATGAAGTTTTCATTAGTCCATACCACTCGTAGTATTGAAGTTGTGTGCCAAACGTTACGACTTAACTAATAAAAAAGCATGTTGGTCGGTGTCGCATATTCTCTATTTTTCTCCAAGAGAAGAAAACGGCCCAAAACAAGTTTGATAATGTTTTTGTTGCTTACATTTTAAGATTATTTTTAAAATTTGAGCCAAATTTTGATCACTGAAAAAATAGTTTTTAAAACATATTTTTATTTTTTAAATTGGGCTACGCATTTAAACATAAAAGATGAAAGTAAAAAATCAAATAGTTATAATATGTATTTCAGTTTCTTATTTCTCATTTTAACAAAATGTTACAAAATTAAGTTTTTTTTTCTCCAAAATTTTCTAAAACATAAATAAAAATATTATTTTTTCATTTTCACTTCTAAAATGCTCAATAAATATCTAAAATAAATCTAACATAAAATTTTCAATATTTGGTATTAAGATTTTATTTTCATGTAAATTTTTTACATTTTTTAACCTAAACCAAGTAGACTAATTTGATTTAACGAAAGAAAGAGGGAGACCATAAAAGAAAAGAATTTCAAAGTGGAAGACCAAAATGTTGTTCTCTACCCTGTTTTCTTTGCAACCAACAGAACCTACAAAAATCCATAACAAAAAAAGGCTCTATCCAGAAGAGGAAAAGCAAAGAGAGGAGGAAAAAAACGCACCACCACAGAGATAATAGTCAAGTCGACCTATTTACATGTTTTTCGTTCTACTGAAGTCAGTCATCTAACCTTTTTTTTTTTTTAAATTGAGAATGAACGTCACGCATCATCCATATCGTGATCGTTATCATTATCTCCTTCATAATGTTCATCATCACGCTGGATTTGCTTGTCTTGGGTGTGCCCTGAAATGACAGAATTTAAATTCAATTGACAAATGCATAAATAAGATGTTATCAGAGAAGAAAAGAGAAAGTGTTGTTCTAAATTTTGAAGACACTCACGGTTCATGCGCTCATCAGGATTCTGCTCATCTTCGTCAAAATCAGGAATGTAGAAGTCGGGAGGAACCTGCATAAGATAAAAAGTTGCTCTCAATCCCAGTGGCATCTTGCATACATATGGTTTACGTATCCAAGTGTAAATCTAGTAAAATAACTGATTTATTTATACACATTACTCCTTTTTCCTCCAACATACACTTCCCATCATTCAACTAATATTATTACAAGCATGTTTGAAAGTGATTTCAAAATGATAGAAATCACTTTTGCCATGGTTAAAATTCCTCTAAAACATGCCTCTAGTCCTTCAAAATCAATTAAAGATATGTTTTCAAGTAATTTTTAACTACGAAAAAAAAATCACTTTCAAACATGCCTTATTTGACTATCCATTTTAACTACTATTGGGGTCTAACATCTCCCTACCTACTTAATCTCGCACAAGAAACAAAAGAGGCAACATACAACGAATTGAACCAGACCTAGGATCCAATTAGGGCGGCCTACAAGCATGTGAGTTGTGCACATTTCATATGTAAAAACAGATATGGTATCCTTGGAAATGAAGTTACCCAACTTAAAAGGCTATTAACGACAAGCTATTAGTTTCCACCACAAGGATATATCAAACTATCTGTATTTTGATTCAACCAAGCAGCCAATTATGCTCAAAGATAAAACGACCTGGTTGACTAGACATACGACTTTAGCCAGAAACCCACCTCTTGCATTTGTACACCTGGAGCATGTTGGATGAAACGGAGATTTTCCAAGACTTGTGTTTTGATCGTGCTAATGTAAGATTTCGTATTTAAATTTTCCTGCCAGCGAAATCCCAAGAATAAAGGGGCTTGAGTGAGGAAAATCCAAGTAATGTTAAACGTTGGTAAGAAAGCAAATAAAAAAGATATGATGTAAATTTGGAGAAAGTACCAACCATATGCCCATTTGGAATTCTTAGCAAATGATCTGGAGAAAAATATTTGATATACTCGTTATCTGGGATTTCTGCAATAAAGCTTAGATTTTCAGTATGCGTCCATGATTCTCAAATCGAGAGAACATGCACAGAAACTTCCACATTATGAATGAAACAGAAAGAGGTTTAAATTGGTTGGGGTATATCAGGCACTGGTTAAACAGTAGAGCAGGCAAAATATTCTGCGTAATTAACATGCAAGCTTCAGAGAAAACCTGAAGTATTTGCTATTTTCTTTGGAAGGCAAAAACTATGCACAATATAGAAATCTAAACAGGTAATAAAGATGGAAGGAAAAATCTAATGGACACAAGAAGTATTTGCTATATATATATATATATTTTTTTTTTTTTGGTGGTGGGGGGGGGGGGGGGGGGGGGGTCTTTTAGTTGTATGTCATACACAAACGATAAAAAAAAACTAGAAGTGCACGGGAGGGCAGTAAATATGATAATACAAGTTCATTTCGAGAGGCATCAATAGTTTTTCCTAAATTTAATTAAATGATACTTACGAAAGGAAAACCAAGAGAAAAGGAATAAAAAAGGCTGGAGGAAAATACTATTTGACTTTTTATACCATTAGGCAGCTCTGTATCCAGAAGAACACCCGTTTCAACAGTCCAACATCTAGCTACATTCTCTTTCGTATAACCTCCACCTCCAGTAACCTTTAGGTACAGAAAGTTCTTTGAACATCTCGTTATAATTATATACAATTAAATACAGAATTTGTCCAAAAAAGCATACCAATAATGGCAAATTGAATTTCTTGACAAATCTAACACATTCAGCATGACCTGTTGGAAGAATAAAGAACTTAATGATACTTGCAACACTGCCTTCAAGTTAACTTAAAAACAAATATTTGAGTTTTACACTAGCAAAAAGGCGATAGCAATGGTGGTTCCCTGCTAGGGGAGGGAGGGTCCAAAGTCCATTAATTACAATAAAAACATACCATCAATAGAGAGATTGAAGCAGCCTAAGCGATCTCCAGCCAATGAATCGGCTCCACACTGGAGAACAATGACACCTGGTCGATACATTTCAACAACCTTGGAGATAATCTATACGTACAGAATTCACAGCTTGGTCAATAGAAATAACAGCAAAGGCATAAAGCTTAATTCCAAAGAGCTTTTATTCAACTTACAGTCCTGAAAAGTCTGGTGAAGCTACCATCATCTATTCCATCCTTCAGTGGAACATTAATGGCGTAAAACTTGCCTTCTCTTTCTCCTATTTCCTTCAAAATATTAATATCTATGAGTACCATCGAGCTTCAAAACTTTAAAATCTTAAGAGCAGAATAATATCTTGTTTAGCAAGGTTATTAGGACAGAAATTTCTAGTTCCCCTTTCCCTTCTTTTTTTTTTTTTTGGGGGGGGGGGGGGGGGGGGGGGGGGGGGGGCTGCTACAGGAATGTAAGAATAACACGAGTAGGTGGTAAAATATAAAGAAGAAAATGCCACACCAACCAGAAATAGCATGAAATTAAAATACAATTATAAGCCAAATTGACAACAGATCCATCGGGAGGAAGGGGAGGCATTGGTGTCGGCATCAGACCATGTAAAACACCCCTTTGTTTCTCTCCAACTAAAGAAATTCCTTGCCGCCACAATCTACCTCCCTCTTGAATGGGAGGAGGATGCACTTGCAACAAGTATATTAACATCACTTAGGAAAAGAAGCCAAAGAAACTCCAAACCACCGAAAATACTTGAATGAAGTCCTCCTGACAAAAAGGCAAGGCCATGAAATGTGGTTGTGCACAAAATGCACTACTGTCGATAGAGGGTCAAACAGGAAGACCTTGATTTTTTTCTTTTGTAATGAGAAGTCAGGCTTTCATGGAAAAAAAATGAAAAAAAAAATTGTATAAGGGCATAAAAACATTGAAAAAATCGCAACATTACCTAACTAAAAGAATGAGACCAAGTTGGTAATCACAAAAGGTCTCATTAATTGAGGCCCATAAAGAGGGATTACACCCAGCAGCCTCCCAAACTTCCTCCGAGGATCTCTTAGCCCTTTTAATAATCCTACTAATCCTCTCCAGCCAAACTCCCCTAAGGGGGAAAAAAAAAACATGCCACAAAACTCTTCCTTATCCCAAAAGGTAGAGGTACCTTCTCCATCATAAAAAATTAACCAATCTAAGAAGGTAGTGGTACCAATAAAAAAAATGAATATCATATCAAGCAAAGATGTGTGGGGAAAAAAATCCAAATCCACCGATTTAGGTAAAAGAACAGTGAAATCATACCCTGAAGGCTCTTCTAAGCACACAAATATATATTCTGAAACAGACAGCAAAGACACAATAGAGGAATGTGGTAGCAGATGAGTGATAGACATGGAAAAGAAGAGCAAAGAGGGCAATATATCAACTAATATTCAGTAATTTCTAACATTTCCGCTGTAAGCACCAACAAAGAGATTAGAAAATTTAGAAAGGTCACCTTAACGTCACCAGTTCCAGGAAAAAACAAGTCCCCAAACTTGTGAAAACTAACGGTCATCACCCTGTCATGGAGGATTGTGAACATTAAGAATTAGAAGAGAGAGCTACAATATAATGAATATGGATGTGTATTAATCAACAGTTCGGGAATTCTTCTGACATGCAATTAGACAAGTTTTACTGACTTCAAATCCTTTTAGCTCAACAATGAAATGTTGGTAATTAGGGATGGCAGACCTATGTACTATAAAGTTGCGAGTTTGCAATTATCAATTAAAATATAGCCATCTTCCCAGTTTAAGCAGCAGCCATCTCGGATTCTCCCATTCTGGAATTTATTTCATTCTACCAATATACACGGTTTTTTTTAAAAAGTAAATAACAATAATCTAGAAATATGAATTTACAAGCAGACAGTTAATGTCTATGCGCCAATGCCAACTTCAGCTTTTATCAAATTTTCTAATATCAAACACTCAATAGAACAAATTTTCCAATTTCCGAGTATAAATTCATTGTAGAACTAGAAAGTCTAGGTCATGTTGTACCTGTCAGTGAAATAAAAGGCTTCCTCTACTCCATCACCATGATGTACATCTATGTCAATATATAAAACACGAGAATGATATTTAAGAAGTTCCAGTATCCCCAAAACCAAGTCATTTATATAGCAAAACCCAGAAGCCTCGCACTTCTTAGCATGATGTAAACCACCTGCCCAATTTATTGCAATGTCACAGAGTTGATGATTTAGTCTGCGTGCAGCATCTGCAAGGAGGATGTCAGTAATGAGTCGAGGACTTATATTCTCGGCATGAATTGCAAGACATCCATTATTGAATTTACCTATTGTTCCACCAGCATATATTTGGCAGAATTCAAACAAGTTCTCAAAGACAGGGCAATCCTCTCCAAGATTATCTGACATAGAGTGAATATTTGTCAAATTTATCTCTAGTTCCATGTATACAAATGCCAAGGAACTGCAGAGATATGGTGAAAGAGAACAAGAGAAAATCCCTACATTTAGACAGTTCATTGGCAAACAAGTGTTGAGTGTCTGGAGTTATTCGGTGCAGAAATTCCACATAATCAGCTGAATGGAACTGAGCAAGCTCCACAGGATATGCTTTGTGGGGACGCTGCATTATACATCAAAACAAAAACATGTATAGCCTGTGCTGGTAGAACAAAAATCAACAAGAAGAACGATAAACCTACGAGCAGACGTTAAGAGCGTCACTGTAAGACGTATTAAAAAAGAAAGAGACTAACATAAATTTCCATCTTCTTATGAAGCTCATACGAGAGAACGAGATGGTGAGTCATACAGAGCCGATGTGGTTTCATTGGATGATTTGGACCAAAGTAAACACTTCCCACGTCCCCTGCAAAAACAACTTTTGTGTAACGCTTAAGCTTAACTGACTTCCTTATCTGGAAGGATAACTAAGTGCCAGAGTTCCGAACAGTCTGTAATTGAAAATCATGATAAATGCAGGACACAAAACTTTGGCTACGCTTTGAAATTTGACAGAGCTCACATTTGGAGATCTAGATATATGAAGTGGTATTAATCACATAACTGTAGTTTGCTAATACCAACATGAACATAACTCAACTAGTCAAAACATTACTTACATCCTAAAAGATTGAAGGTTCAAATTTCCTCCACCTCATTTAACTCAGAAAAATAAATTAATTAATTAAAACTGTAGTTTGCTGGTTTTGCAAAACTTACCCTTGTGTTTTGAAAATGGTTTCACATAGTTTGGCGAGTTGAAAATTTAAAATCCACAACCATCTAAAATATTATCGTTAACTTGAATGGAATTATACATAACTTTACTTCTACATGTGTCACGTGTACAACTTCATCAAAAGTAAAAAGAACATATAAATGGATATGGTTTGCAATCTACAAAACATTAGGTATTTGAAACCATTTTAAAAAATAGAAGTGTGGCTTGTAAAATAGGCAAGTCATACGATTCTAATCTGCAATTATCACATAAATATAAAATGTCTTAATAGGCATCAGCACAAGTTCAGCGCAGAAATAGACGATAGTTGAATGCAATCACGAAATAATCCATAAATCAATGATTCTTTCAATGTGCTATTTACTACTCTAGCTGGATGGTTTGCAAGAAAAGATTAAATCGAAATGAATAGATTTGGAAGGAAGGAGAAAACAGAAAGTTTAATACAAACACCTATATTTAATGAAATTTCTCATAATTTCGGAGGAAGGTGTTCCAAGCTGGATCGGGAAGAACTTGAGCATTATAATTAATAGCAAGTCAAAGGAGTAGCTGTAGAAGGGAAAGAGAAAACTAAATAATACCATCATAAAAGTATGAAATCCTATCCTTGGAGCGCATTTTAGCTGGAAGCCTACAGAAAGCACGCAGCCAAACACGCTCACAAGCTACCGGCGTTCGCGCTCCACCATTGTCCAAGCTTCGCAGTAGTTGACTGGAGGATAGAACCGAAACAACTGCACTGGATGAAACCGTAAACGATTTTAATTCAATTACTCAGAAGTGTACTGATAGCCAGTACTACCAATTAGTCAGTAAACGGATAAAACTAAGAATAAAACTTATAATCCCCGAAAACACTTATCAAACCAAATCTAATCATTTCAAGAGTATAAACATAACTAACAACAACATCGTCGATGAATCTGAACATACAAAGAAAACAGAACGAATCAGTTAACAAAAAGTTCAAACTCGATGACGATTCTCCGAATCTTACTCCTGAAAATGAAACTGGATAGGGAGCAAACCTGATGCGAATTTGGTGGCTGAGGGAACCAACAACCCGTGGAGAGCGAGAAATCAGTCCGGAAGCTGGAGCGGATGGGTAAAGAAGAATTGAGGAGAACTTTGGCGGAGGCCTGCGATGCTGCTAACAGTGTTTCGCAGCTTGTCGTTTACCGCCTTCGGATCCCGCGGTTTTTCATTTGGTGGGTACTCAGAATATTGGATATAAATCTAATAACTCTTAATTATGTTCAATTTATTGGTAAATTTTTAATTTTTAAATAAATTTAAAAAATAGTCTAAATTAACAAAAAGACATTTTTTTTTTATATTTAAATAATTAAATGAACTTTATTTATATAAAACAAAAAGTAATGAAAACGAAACCGCCTTCACATCACAGACATTTGCCAAGTCCTCATCGTTCCTTCGCCCTCATCTGCTGCAGCTTCTGAAGCAACGATTTACCGCTCTCCCATCCTCACGTGAGCTTAGCTTCTTTAGGATTGGTAGCAAGGTTTCATGAACGCCATGATAATTTGATATAGGATTGGAATTTCAATGTTGTAATTCTTCTTTCATTGTTCTTCAATTACTATCTCGTTCCTTGATCTGTTTCTCGATTATTTTTATTTGTGATTTATCTATTGAAATGATTGGTTCCTTTATTTTCTTAGCTTGATGTTATTGTTTACCCGTTGATTGAAACACGGACTGGTTTCATTATACCACTCGTTTTTGGAAATTTGGATTTAATTTGATGGTTATTGTGAGGAGGTTTTAATTTTATTTCAATGTTTCACAGCACATTTCATTCGTATGGGTACTTGTTTCTACGTTCATCAAAGATGGAATTCGTGTGATTAACTGGGAAAAGTCTGGCTAGGAAGGGGTATTCTAGTTTTTCCTGGCTTGTATGTGTGAGATTTGTCAAATTTGGTGGATCAGATGTGTGTACTCGTGTGAGATTGAAGATAAATATAATTCTTCCAAGTGAATATACGGTTGCTTTAAACAATCGATGCATTTAATATGTTTGTGGCATATGGGGCTTAATGTTGGAAACGACAATTTGGGATTCAAATCATATGATTTTGTTCCATTCAGAGCTTGGTTTTTTGTATGTCCTTGTAGTCTTTCATTTTTTTTTTCTCAATGAAAGTTGTTGTTTTCATTAGTAAGTAAATAAATAATGTAGTAGTAACGTGTGGGATCCTAATCGTCTCACAGTTATGCGAACCTTGTTTTAATATCTGCTGTTGTTCATGAATGCTTGATATTGATGGAAGTTTCGAGCGCGGTTCTGTTTTGTGTGTTGAGTTCCACATAGAATGATTCTCTCAGTGTTCACTTCATTTGTGGATTAGTTCATGTTTTCAACCATTGAAAATGAAGGTTGGTGCATGGTGGTACCTAATTTATCTATAAATCCTTTTTGATCTAGAGCCTTCTGATCAATACACGTTACATTCTTTCTCTTATAGAGCTTCGATTGCTAGCTCGTTTGCAATGTGTCGTGTTCTTGAGCTTTATCATTGTAAACGTTTTGTACTCGTTGTCGTTGTCTTTGCTTTCGAACTTTTTTCTTTTTTTGGTTCTTGTTTATGGTATAAAGGAAGTGGCAAGAGGCTTACTATTTTACAAAGGTTATGTGCACATCTCAAAAGCATATGTTTGTTTATATATTGACTAATTTTTGGCTTGAATTGTAATGTAGAATGGCGGAACAACCTTTTAGACCCCGCGAGAAACTTATTGAGAAGCAAAAATATTTCCAGAGCATTCACAAGCACACTTATCTTAAAGGGCCAATGGATAAGATCACTTCTGTTGCCATTCCAATTGCTTTTGCAGCTTCATCACTGTTTCTTATCGTAAGTTTACCTCTCTTCACTGCAGTTGAGTTCCAAAAATGTTAAATGATTCATCTAACTGTGTCGATCTCGATTCTCGCTTATGTCGTTCATACAGGGACGAGGAATTTATAACATGTCGAACGGAATTGGAAAGAAAGAATGAAGTCACTGTCTTTGCATCTAAATTTCAAAGGATGTTATGACCCTTGTGAATTTTGTTCTTGAAGCAATTTTGTTTAATAAATGCTTGGTTCCAGATTGGGCTACCAGTAGAATACTGGATTTGATACTCAGCTTTCTACTCGTTTCTCGATATTGAACTGCTTGTCTCGGTTTTACCAGCTAGATTGTTGAGCCCTGATTTATACTTGAATATCGTAAAATTTATAAAAGAATTGATTCGGCACAAGTATTTTAAATTTTATGAATCTCAATTGATTCCTCGTTATTGTTCAGAAGATAAGTTTAACAAGATTTTAGCCGATGACATTTTGCATCCAAACAAACATACGTTTATACTGAGTTTACGAGGTAAAGCAGTAAACTGAAATTGTGAAAAAGGTTGGAAGGTCTAGCCAAGCTACTTGTACTAACAAAATAAGGCGTTATACAGCTCGTGCTTGTTTATCCTTATTACAATCACGATTGAACAGTGATCCATCTAGAAAATGGCGCTCGTGTAGATATAATATTAAAAATAATTTGTTTTCTTAGTTATTTAAAAAATGTGGAAGGTTTGTGTTTATTAAAATTTGAATATAAAATTACTTTTTGATCATTGAAATTTTGAAGGAGTATTTTAAAACCAACCCATTGCCATTCTGGTCTATCGATTTGGGCCCATATTCTAACCCAACAACTGAATCTCAGGCCCACAAAAAAACGAGAGGGAAAAAAAACTACGCCAACACCGTCTTCTTCCTCTCGCGTCGCAGAAGAAGTCATCGTCTATCATTCACCCCCATCAGCGGCACCCTTCGGATCAACGATTTCTCGCTCTCCTGAAAGGTGAAACCTCCAAATTCATGTGAGTTTCAATCCCTTCTCCCATCTCTTCTTTAGGATTAAGATTTCATAGATCTGCTCTGATAGTTTGATATAGGATTTTGTTGTAAGGCTTCATCCATTTGTTTTTTCTGGTTAATCTGCTTCGCGAATGTCGTTGTTTATTATGTATTTCTTCTTGAAATGAATTTTCTCCTTGAATTTTGTTTTGTTTTGTCCAAGGTAATGGTAGTTTTCGATTTCGTGAGCTGTTTTCGGAGATTTAGATTTATATGCTGCTTCCCTATTCGATTGAAATACGCTATAGCTATACCATTTACTCATTGAATCGTCGATCTTGAGATGGGTTCAGTTTGATGGTTATTCAACTTATTTTCGTGTAATTTTACTTTTTCTTCATATTTCCTTGTCTACTCTGGCAATGAGACTTGATTTATTCTTCAGCAGCTGGAAGTGAGAGTGATTGTTATTTTTGTCTTTGAGATAGGGCTAGCCTAGCTGAAGCTACTGGGGATAGGGGTTTAGTTTCCTTGACCCATAATCATATATGAGATTTATTAATTTGGTGAATCAGATGTGTGTGTGAGAATGGACGGCAGAAATTAAGAACTTTGCATGGGATGTTCATTTTATCTATGGATCTTCTGTGACCAATGAGTAGTGGGTCTCCGAACTGAGCCTTGGCTAAATTTTGGAAATCAATGTCATCTGACTGATGGGGATTCCATTGATCCGAGATAGCAGGCGATTGAGTTTTTATATTCTTCTGTTTTCTAGCCGATATAAATATAACCGTTCATACACTAACAGATATTGTCCTCTTTACACTTATCCTCCTAGACTTCCCTTCAAGGTTTTAAAACGTGTCTATTAGAGAGAGGTTTCCGCACCCTTATAAAAAATACTAATACTTCGTTCCTCTCTCCAACCGATGTGGATCTCACAATCCACCCCCTTTGGAGGCCCAATGTCCTCGCTGGCACACCACCCGGTGACTGGCTCTAAACCATTCTAAACCATTTGTAACAGCCCAAGCCCACCGCTCGTAGATATTGTCCTTTTTGGACTTTCCCTTCCAGACTTCACCTTAAGGTTTTAAAATGCGTTGGCTAGAAAGAGATTTCCACACCCTTATAAGAAATGTTTCGTTCCCCTCTCTAACTAATGCGGGATCTCACAACCAATTTTCTAGCCGTAAGCTAATAATCATGCATTTGAAAATTTATTGTCGGATACTTTCTGTCCATACTGTTACTGTCCGTGTCCTTGGATTTGATTGTTTGTTATACAGAAGAAATGAAACATGTAAGCACACATTTGCAAATTTCAGCTATTTTGTATTTGATGAATTATCATGCAGGATGACTGAACAGCCGTTTAGGCCTCGTGAGAAACTGATTGAAAGGCAAAAGTATTTCCAGAGCATCCAGAAGCACACATATCTCAAAGGGCCATTGGACAAGGTCACCTCTGTTGCCATCCCAATTGCTTTGGCAGCTTCATCCTTGTATCTTATAGTAAGTTAATTGAAGACTTTCTGAACCATTATGAAACACTTGAAATTAGTTGTATAACATTAAGGATAACGCGGGTCTGCTTCTCTTTCGCGCAGGGACGAGGAATTTATAACATGTCTCATGGTATTGGGAAGAAAGAATGAGGTCACACAGTCTCTCAGCATCTTAATTTCATAGAGGTTTTTAGCTTCTGGACCTATGTTAATTTTGTTATTGAAGAAATGTTTGTCTAATAACTGCTTAGTTGCAGACCTCGGCTACCATTTTACTCCAATATCATTCTCAGATTCCTCGTTGTTTTCCCCCCTTTTTGGGGAACTGTGTGCTGGTGCAAATAAGAATTGAGCAACATATCCAGAATAGCTTTTTTTCTTACCGTATATTGTGAGGTTCAGATGTTTCTACAGTTTAAATTGATGGCAGTATCTTGAACAACACTCTGTTCAGCTCAATGGCTTACAAACTGGATTCTGCTAAACACATTAGGCTTTGTTGAATTTCCACTATCTTCATTACAACACTGGTACGCGTAGAGCCTTGTGCGGGATACGAAGCATTTTCTGAGAGAAAGGACAGTGGACCATGAAATTCATCTTCATTCTACTCCAATGCATCCCATTTGAAGAATTTCTGTTTCGTCTTCCACGGTCGGAATTTCCCACCCAAACTTCTTCGACTGCGATTCCCGATGTAAAATCTCGCAAAACTCAATGTTCGTCTTCCATTGAAATGGTCTCTGATAGAGGACAATGCAAACGAACAAATAAACAAACCAGATTACGTTGGAAGAAGATGAAACGATCAAAAGAGCATGCAGCGCGACGAGGGAAGCAGAGAAGAAGATGATGAAGTTCGGATTGCGAAAGATTTTGATCGGAAAAAGGAGTGGGACTGTTGAGTTGTAAACCACAATCCGAACTTCATCTTAATTGAGAGGAAACCCATAATTTGTAAATTATGGGTTTTCAATTTTTAAATCTCATAAGCCACAATCCGAACTTAACTGTTTATCTAACAAATTGAAAAATTGAGAGGAAACTAACCGAAATTTAAAATCACAAACTCAAGTGCATCTTAATTTACAAATTTAGTTCAAAATCTCTATAAAAAAAAATTCCTAGGTGTAAAAAGATCGAGCACAAGCACAACAATTATATAAACTATATATAAAAATAAACAAATAAAAAAAAATAAAGAAAAAGTTCAGATACATTTTAAGAATAAAGAGTAAATCTAGAAGACCAAGTAAAAAGATAAGATACAAATATGTGGTTCACATTGTTACTGTAAATACCTTCGTCCCATAAATAGTTGGTTCCTAACTTTTAGAATTATTTAACAAATCTCTAAAGTATTAATTTTTCTATTTAATAAGTCTTTAAACACATTCCAACGAATCTATTAAATTTCAT
The DNA here is from genome assembly GCA_033971965.1 of Cucurbita ficifolia. NCBI lineage: Eukaryota > Viridiplantae > Streptophyta > Magnoliopsida > Cucurbitales > Cucurbitaceae > Cucurbita > Cucurbita ficifolia. The sequence continues at coordinate 944,295 of CM066981.1, forward strand.
ATTGATTTTATCATAACTTAATCTACATATGAAGACATCAAAGATTAATTAAATATAAAATTAAAAATAAAAGAATTTATTAAATAGAAAGGCCTAGTTATGTTAAAATTTTAGAACCTTTACTCATAATTTAAAAAACAAATGATAGGGCATGCTTGCAGTGATCAGACATTCAATGTATTATTCAAATTATTGGGAGTTGCAACGAATCTGACGTTATAAGAATACTGGGGACTCATTATAATGCACGGATCTCAATATCTCAAAATGCAAAAATAATAATAATAATAATAATAAAAATCAGATATATAAATATCAACAAAACATTGACCTACTAAATACTTCAATCCCATAAAAACCATTCAATTTATCAAAATTTAGTTAGGGTAAACATTGCATTGTTGTTTTTATTTATGTATAATAAGTGACAATTTGAGAATTTGAATCTTCCACCTCAAATAATAAAATTAATATTTTAACGGTTAATATTAAACCATACATCTAATATATTATAGTATTATATAAGGCTTGTGGTGTTTGACAACCACTCTAAAGAACTTATTAAAAAAACGAGTTTGAGAATTAAGTGATTTTTAGTGAAACACTTGAATCAAAATTTTAGAAAAAAATATGTTTTTGAGCCTGTAAATAAAAAAATCTTCGTAAAATTTCATGATAAATATAAAAGTAACCAAAATACTCATAGATTACCTTCGCAACGCAAGAGAAATCCATTGATTTCATCCATTCTTGATGATGTAGCTACTGTTGGCAACCACTTTCGCCTGTCACTGCCTATTGACAACTACCACCACCGATCTTCAGTAACAACTGCCACCCACAGCGAGTAGCTACTGGCAATGGTCGAACAATCATGGAGTAAATACAAATTTAAAGTTATCAATTCGTAGTGTTATATAGTGGTCAGTAATTTGACATTTATAATGGCAGTTTGTATATAGAGCAACCTAAAAAAATTGTAGACAAAAGTATTTTAAAGAAAATGTATCTGACTGTCTTCATAAGATGTATTTTTTTATTCAAAAGCTATCAAAGCATAGCCTAAATTGGATTTTGAAGTTGAATGGTAAGGGGAATATAATATAAGGCAGAGGCCAAGGCAGATGGGAATATTAAACTTAGCTCATCATTTTCTCCTCATACAGATTCTAAAAGATAAGCAGAAAAATACATTTTCCACTGAGATAAAGTTAATGGACAAAAGGATGCTCACATGGTAATGACAGAGAGAAAATGTTTGGAGGGAATTGAATTGAAAGAACAACAAATTGGAAAAATTGAAAGGAAAAAATTTGGCATGTGAATGTGAATCAAAAGGAAAACCTGTCGACCCAGTATCCCAGTCAATAGTCATGTGCAAAAGCAGAGCTACCAAAACCATAATGGCCCCAAATAACTTTTAGCCTGTATTACCTTACATTGGATCCATCCCCCCATGAGTTTTTATTTTTCTCCTTTGGGAAAAAGAAACAAGAATTTAAAACTACTACTAATAGAGTCGTGTCTTTTCTTTTTCTACTGGCGGTATTTTTGGGACATATCAATTTACTTCTTATACAAGTAGTGATAAATAAGTAAGATACCAACAACTCAATCTTAGGGAACATTATTGCCTAGATAACATATGAAGTATAGACCAACCTCATCTGTTTTGTAAGAATGTTTTTAAAATTTAAGTGGAGTTTTTAAGACTAAAAACATGGACTTTAAAACTTTATTTTGGTTCTTTGTTTTTTAGATTTATACATGTTTCCTCTAAACTTCTTTACTAATCTAAAAACAAAAACAAATTTTTAAAAGGGTTTTTTTTTTCAGCTTACAAACCTCATGGACACAAAATAGATAACAAAATAAAGAAACTTATAGATGGAACTAATGTTTATAAGTTTAGTTTTCAAAAACAAAAAAATCAAATAATTATCAATGGACCTACATGCTTATCAAACATGCCTTTAATTTTTTAAACATTAGCTGTTACGTATGATATTTTTGTACTGATGGACAGGTCAAATGCACACGATATCCAAGATGTAACTACAAGACCATACTAAGAACTCAAAAATGTATACAAGTAGAAGTGTATCTCAGTTAAAAAAAAAAAAAACTGGAAAAAGTATTGATTAGAGTTTTAAGTGACAGTCATGTGATCTGGGAACAGTTTGATCATAGCAAGCCATAAGTGGATGAGTGAGTTTAAACAGGGTATAAGCAGAGGCATGTTACTGCTAATCTAGTTGTCTAAACTGAACAGTATCATGACTCGATTGCTACAAGGAAGTCATATGATTTTCCTAGAAGAACTGTTTTGTTTCCACCATGAACAATCATGTCAAACAGATAGGCAGGCCAATAACATACGGAACCCAAAATCAGTTTGGACGAAAAAATAAAAAAGGATATACTCGTAAAAAAATAGATCCAAACAAGTGGAGGTGGAAGTCGTGGGTCTAAGTCTTATCTGATGGTGTGCCTTTTCAGATATTGAGCAAGAGATGCTGTCGAGGAAGATGGGGAACAACAATTCTTTTATAGTATTTGAGTCGGCAGAGAAAAGAAATGCACGTGAGCTGTGTCGGTGCACATAAACAGTGACATCCAATCTAACGTAATGTCTCGATGTGTGTTTATATATATATATACATATAAAGAGCGAGGGGCCTCTGAGTTCAAGGGTGGAGCAGCCATGGGAGGAGAGTTCAAGCATTTGGTGCTCGTTAAGTTTAAGGAAGGAGCGGCGGTAGAAGAGATTCTCAAAGGCATGGAGAACCTCGTCTCTGAAGTCGAAGCTGTCAAATCCTTTGAGTGGTAATCTTCCCCACCTTTGGTTAAAATATTAAAATTTCGAAGCTATTCTTTGGGTATTGGTTTCTTCAGTTTGTTGGATGCTTTTTAGCTTGGTGTGAACCCAAGAGTGAAGCGAAGGAAGGGAGAATGGCACCTCTTAGTTCTCAGATTAAAATACTACCCAAAAAAGAAGATTCCAAGGCTCTCTCTAACTTTTCACCTACATTTCTAAAATGGAAATATTATATATAAAAATGTTACAAACCTCCGCTCTTGTTGGACCCAAAATTTAAGTATTTTTATGGTTGGGATGGACAATCTTATGACATGATGTAGAATGTTTTATTTTATGTAATTTTGTGATAATTTTATAATTTAGTTTCAAGATGTGTTAAAATTAATCAGAAGGTAAACATGATCTTTTCATATAATTTATCATGAAAGGAAGAAGAAAGATGAATGTTTTAAGGTGAAAACAGGGGACAGGAAATAGAGGGACCAGAGATGCTTACACAGGGCTTCACGCACGCCTTCTTAATGACATTCGAGAACAAGGAAGCTCACGCTGCGTTTGTCGGGCATCCCAAGCATGTTGAATTCTCTGCAACTTTCTCGGCAGCCATTGACAAGATTGTGCTGCTTGATTTCCCGGCTATTCGTACCAAGCCAGCTCCAACAGCTTGAATGTCAGTCACTGCCTCTTTGTGTTGGATATGTAAAATCCCTTCACGATGAGTATTTAAAATGGTACTACTGTTTGTTTTCCGGCAAAATGATCCCCTTTTTTTTCATAATTTAAACTTGCTGCATTAGGATAGATGTGTACCGTTGGATCCATGTTTTGTGATTGGATCTGCCGCACACAGCACGAGCAGAGACGTCAATCTCTACCCATCGATGAACTTGAAAGCCATTTTTCCTGTTTAAAAAACATGCCATTTCCAGCGCGTAAAATTGTCGAACTTGAGAATCCCGACACGGAAATTGATAGCATAGGACATACCCATTTCTCGGCTTGATAGATCACCCAAGAAGCTAGCCCAATTAGATGCAAATGGTAGGAAACCTGTGGTCCAAGTAGACAGCCCAACTAGATAAAAATATTGTTAGACGATACATGGCCCAAGTAATTAGGCTAGCTCAACCCTTTACTATTATAATTTCTGATATTTATAATAACCGATCCGAAATGTACAACACAAATACGATTCAAACAAAAATATTAAAATATAATATTTAACTGACAAACTTATAAAACAACGAACTTGATTATGGACTGTTTACTCTATTTATCTTCAACAGCTCTTTGTGATAGCCTCAAGATTCTGTCTCAAACAAACCCAAGGTTTTCTTGCATGTGGCAATTTCAAACATCAACATGCCGTTCGGGCGAATTCTATTGAAGTTGAGTTCCTTTAGGTGTTTTCTGTCCATCACCTACATCAATTTCTGTTTTCTTCAAATGTAATTTTTCACTGGTACAAGGAAAAAAAAATGAGAATAGAATTGTTTCTATCACTGAACACAGACGGTGTTCGATAGTAATTTTTTATAATAAACTTCTTACCCAACAACAGAAAGAGAACAGAAAGAAAATATGAACGTTCAGAAACAATCTTTAGCTTCTATAGAGAGGCCACATTCAAAAGCCAGCATAAGAATGACAGCTATGTGTCCTACCTACGTTTCCTTTTCTTTGAATCAAAGAGTATTTTAGAATACTGTACAAGTGAATCTTAGATTTCAGCGTTTACCGTTAAAACTCTTCATCGTCCACAGTAGGTCTAGTAATAGGAATTGACCATCTCCCCAGATGAGCAGTGTAATTAATGCATCGGATAACACCCCGACTACTAGGTCCATCAGGGAAGTCAAGCACACTAATGCTTCCGGCATCCAGATGAAATGATCCAATCCAATCTTTTGTGAGATTTAGGCACTGCCCCACCAATCCTAAAAGAATGGCAGGATGGCCAACCACAACAATAATCTTTTCCGGCTCCTTCTCATCATCCATCTCATTCAACAGAGACTTCCAGGCTTCACCACTCTGATTCCACACTTCTGTAATCACCCCGCCATTCAATTTGTTTAACCAGCCAGGTTCAAAGACATTGGTGTCGCCTATATCCTACAGAATGAAGATCATAGAATGTTAGAATGAAAATTTTATTGGATTGAACAGAAGGTTCATATATGGCGCATCCAAGGAAATCAATATAACCCTTTTAAGTCATCCGATTCATAAGTAAAAATTCCCTCCGTTGGGTTAAACCCAAACGAGATAACTGAAACGTTGGGATTTTCAAAATTTGTTTCAATAAGCACCTTATTCATCTACTTATACTAAGATAAATAAGCAACTTTTTCATCAACCTAATCATGGCATGTCCACAACCTTGAAGATATTACTTTTATTCTAAAATTCGACGGCCAGACATCTTGCCTGCTTGAAATGATCAGGAATATTGTCCACATCAAGTTTATTCGTCTGTTTCATCTCCACATAGCGAGGCACACAATCAGCACCCAAGCAATCTGCAGCTTCTTGTACCTACAACCAACAAGCCATGTCTAATAAAAAGAGACTTTTTACCTTCTCAAGAGAACTTAGAGTTTCTATGCTTTTCTTTAACGCATCCAATCTTTTTTACATAGGTCTCCATAAGCTAGATTGAATTAGGTTGCATCAAAACAATTAATGATGCTCATGTATACAAGAGTTTCATTGCTTTTAAATTGTCAGCTGATAAGAAAAATTGACCAGGGTTTTAAAAATAAACCCAAGAATTCATGGGGATAGAAAATTCAAAGAAGAAGAAGAGCATTTGAAGAGTATGTTGCCACATTAATTAATAAGTAATTACTCCAGGATTTGTACTATGGTGCTCCTAATGCTCCTAATGCACACTTCAGCTTAATCCAACCAAAATATTCTTGAAGGATATCCTGTTCAACGGGGAGGAGACAACTTAACTCCATTTTCAATATAAAATATAAAATGCTAAGGGAGTATGAAGAATAGGTCGTAATCTAATGAGAGGTCCAGTTTCTACGTTTTTTCATCAATTTGTTCCTATCCACTGTCTAAAAGGTCTTGCACCATCCTGTTCGGTTTACTGATATAATGTTAAATGCGTCTGATATGAATGCCATTAGAGAATTGTTAAGAGTAGAAAGCGTATTTTGGTAATTATATAGGAAGTTAGGCAATTGTTTAGTGGTTTAGGCTCGAGTGACATCTCAAGAAATGGAAAGTTCCAGGTAACTTGAATACTTGAGGGAGTGTATTGTAATTTCATTATTTGGGTTCTATCGGCGTCATAGTTCTGATGTGGCATTATTCAAACTGTCTGGAACCTCCAAGGAAAATGAAGAAAGGAAGAAATGAAAAAACATTGGTAAAATGTGGTGATTCAGAAACCGTGAAAGATATATAAGCAGGAACCATGAATGATAATATAAGCATACTCTGGAAACTGCTACAGCCGTCTCTACACAAGCTTTCTTGGGACTGCTTATTACAGCGCTCACTTTTAGATCAAGAAGGAGCTCTGCAACTTTCTGGGACTGTCGTGCATCCAGAAAAAACAATAATATGAGTTCCAAACCTATCTAGGGTAATTGTATGGATTCTCTACCTGTATAGTCCCAAGAACGTTCATTGGCTTATCCTCCAGGAAGGAAGAACTGGCCTGCAAGATTGTGACAGCTGAATCAGAGAGACAATATTTCACGTTCCATCAGTTAATTTCAACATTTTGGATTAACTACGCTATGTAGTGAACCTAGACTTGGCAAACACAATCTATAAGGTGAAAAGTGATAACACAGTGCCGTCAATAGAGTACCATACCCTATTATCCTCGGAAACTCCATGGCAAACAAGTATGATCCTTCTTGTTGTTTTTCTGCCTCCAGCACTACTGGAAGCTACAGGTGAGTTTGGGGTCTGCATCAACGGAAAGATCATGGCCCCTTAAATAAGCTAGTTTACAATTGATTAAACTTAAGGCCAAGAAAGCAGACAACATCTGCTGTATGGTGAAGATTTTCCAGATAGTTGTAAATAAATACTGCCTTGGAAAACAATTTCAAGCTGTTTGAACTCGCTCAATATAGTTGGAAGCAGAGGAATGCCACACAAGAACAAAATAATATGATCTACAAATTATTAATTGTTGGCCTAGAAATAAACTACTGCTAAAAAGAGATTTAAATGAGTAAAAACGAAGAGTGAGAAAATAATAAGAAAATGGTAAGTTCAACATTTTTTTTATAACATAAATAATTGATATACCTGATTTAAACGGTTTAAACAAATAATTGGAGGTCCACCCTCAGGTTGGGGAGTCAAATCAAGAACGCTGACACCACAGTTGCTCTGAAGTAAAACCCTGAAGTACTCGGCTCCCAATCCTGATTTAAGTAACAGTTACACTGAACACATTCAAGTCGTTAATGAAAAAATAAATTTGAACTTTCGGAAAGATGATCGAATACCAATAGCTGTGGCAACAAGAGCCTGATTGACAGCATTGTGAGCAACCACTAGGACAGATCTGCTCTCGTGAGCTAGAATTCTATTCCAACAACTTCGAGCACGCGTCCACAACTCCCTCACTGGATAGTGGCCATCAATGTTAAAATTTGCAGCATCTACCTGCCATTGACGATAAGCGGCACCAAATTTTTCCTTCCCTTCGTGCTTGAGTAGACCCTGAGTCCACCCAACCGCAGCAATCATAATAAGAGTTAGGAGAACATCGATAAGATTAACTATCAATTTTAATCTAATCAATCCATCAAATGAAAAATTAAAAGGAAAACCTCCCTTTGAAAGGTTGTGACACGGAACTTACTTGAAATGAATATAAATCAATTTCCCTTAGTTTGGAATCTGTAAGTATCACCTCCTCACGATCGCCCCATATGATTTCCGCAGTCCTCTTTGATCGCACTAGGGGGCTGGAAGCGTAATTCATCTCCGTTAAGCAAAACAATGAGTTAAAATTGCAACAATTTTCCTTAATGAAAAACATCCATTAGTGTCCATAATCAACCGTATCTGTTCGCTATCGAGCAATTCCAGGTCTAGACAATGCCAAATTTTAGGTAATGAACCAATATAAGGTAAATTCATGCAACAGACACAAACATGTGCTGAACAAAATACGTTTCGATATCGATGAAATCACTTCCGAAAGTCGCCACTGCTTGATAATGAATCGAAATAGAATTAAAAAGACAGGAAACCTGCTGAAGCAGACATCAAATGCATCATCAATGAGCATTTGGCGAGAGGTCTCTGCCTGAGCTTCCCCTTTCTTAGTGAGAACAGAGAAATTGGAGCTTCCTTGAATTCTACCTTCCGCATTCCACGTGCTCTGTCCATGCCTTACCAGAACCACTCTCTTTGCAGTCTTAATAGGAGGCAGCGGAACCGAAGCGTAGAGCTCCGAACTGAGCTCTTTGCGGTCAGAAGATGATTCTGAAAACTTCTCGACCTCCTGAAGACTGGAAGACGATCGAACAGTGAAGGAACTAATCAGAATTCTAGGCGGAAATCTGCCGGAGCTTCTATGGAGGAGGAGATGCGAGTGGTGGGCTGTAAGACTGAAAGAGAACATTGGAGACGTTTTCTGCGCGGTTTTATTTCGCGCTACTCCTCTTATTTCGTTCTTCTTCTTCTTCTTCTTCTTCCTTCAATTAATCAATTCATGAATATATTTTGTATGGCTGTGAATATATTATCGCCATCCATAAAATCACAAGTCACTGTTCTTCATACACTTTTGAAAAAAAAAAAAAAAAAAAAAAAATCAATAGATTTAAAAACTAGAGTATGTGTCAACCATAGTATTTTATTTCTTCCGTGGATCCAAAAAAAAATAAAAAAATAAAAAAAATCTTACAATCCACCCTCAAACCACCTCTTTTGAGGGACCAACGTTCTTCGGTTGTACACAATTAGCTGACACATTGGTGGGAAAGAACGAAGCATCATTTAATTTTAATTTAGAGTGTAGACGCATTTTAAAACTGTGAAAGACCGACCAACAATATCTGGTGACAGTTCAGGTGAACTCGTGGTGACAGTTCAGGTGAACTCGTGGTAGTACAAACAATATCAGAACCAAATCACTTGTTTTCAGGCTACACGAAGTTTACTATTTTTACAAAATTTGTTTTCCATATTACTGTATTAGCCATCAGCCCGTAGCAGGCTGGCCTGTTTAGCGCAATCGAATATATCGGATTGGGCCTTCTGGAGTTAAGGCCCATTAAGTTTTGTGTAAATTTAAGTAGTAAAGTTTCAGCCAAGAAAATATGTTTGAAATTTTTGCATACAAGATATAGCATTAAATATTAATTTTAAACTTAATTCGTTCAAAAGAAGACAATTGTAGTATTTCTTTTAATGAATTATATTTGTACACTATCAAAGTAGAGAAAAATTAAGAGAAATGATATCAATGTACTGTTATATATATACATACATATATATATATATATATAAAGATCAAAATAAATAAATTGAGCTATAAAATAAAAGTAATATACATTATATAGAAGAAAAAGGAAGGACAAAAATAAAAGTAAGAAGAAGATGCTCTCAACATGAAGATCTTGAAAACCCAGGTTTGAGGAGGGCATATTAGGATGATCGGGAATCTCTAGATGTCTAAGATTCCCACAAAACATACTGCTTTAAAGTGGGCAATAACAAACTATTTGGAAGAAAGACAACAGTTCAAGTGATCCTAACAAGATTACATAACAAATTTCCAGGTTTGACAAATATCCATTATAAAGTTAACATATGTTCAATGTTTAATCTAAATAGATTACAAACAAGGTTTGACATTTGTTTCCCATTTTGACGATTGGGAGAGAGATGGTTTATGTTTCCTAGGATTTGAGACGCATGAAGTGAAGCCTAACAAGACAACTTTTGATTTTTAATATGCTACCATTCATCATTATCTCCATCTTCTCCACAAAAAGAGAGTAAAAAAGAGGGAATCGAGAAGAACACATTATTAAAATGAAACCCACCTTCTGAAATCAGTTCTGCGCTCTTACTCTGCACTGTACAGTCGCCATTAATGGTGGATCCTCTCTCAGTCTTCTCGTGTCCTCTGCAGTTTCAGCTTCTGCCATGTTTGCAGAAGCAATTTCAGCAGCAACCACAAAAAAAAAAAGCAACAATACACTTTGCATTATGTTTATAATTACTTGGTGGTTGTGGACCTGCGGTTATATGCATAATCCACAGATGCTAAATTACTTGTTGCTAATCAAGATGTAAAAGATTTATCAATGTTTACCGATCTATGTGCGATACCTCGATCGCCGTTGTCTTCTTGAGACCTTGACCTTGCTCGACAATGGTTGGGATCGCCATGGCTCGAGAACTGAGTCTTTATAACGACATGGCAAGACCTGGCTTCTTCCTCTCTTTGACCTCACCAATGGAGACCTGTCGTCGATATCTCTCACTAAATTCATCACCATCCAATTTCCTTCGAGCTTCCTCTTTGGCTCGCTTGAATGCGACTCAGAAATTACTTTCTCGAGTTGACTCGGATCTTTGATGTCTAACTCGCTGTTAGACTCATTTTCTTCTTGAGTTGACTCAGTATCGAATTCGTTCTCACCGATGTCTCCAAATATCAGTCTCGCCGCTTCGATGAGCAAACCTAGACAATCGCCACCGCTCTGGCATTTCGCTCCTCTAAACGGCACTGTTTCGGCTTTGATATCGTCGCTTCGATCAACGGAACTCCCCGTGCGTTTAACCTCTTTACCTTCTTCTTCTTCGACTGTCTTTTCGGTTTTGTTTTCATCCAATCTGATGCTTTCAGCATCGCCTCTTTGAGTGTGAAATTCGGCGATCTGCGAACGTTCTGGAATTTCCATCGCGTGTTCTTCGACTTCATATTTGTCAGTCTCGGCGACAGGAGATTCAGAGCATTTCGCGTTCTCGCCATCGCCGACCGAGCATTTCTCTGTTACAGAACCAACAACAGACACCGCGTCTACCGAACCATTTCCACCGATGCCTTGGCGATTCTCCACAAAAGCCACTGATTCCTGGTCTTCTTCCGCCGTAAACGCGCCAAATCTCAGATTAAAATCGGTACAAAACCCTCCTCCACCACTAACGTTCCTATCGAGGTCTAATTTTCCGATTTTCGAATCCGCGCACGATTCTTGGCGAGGAACAGACGAAATTATATACAAAATCTTTTGAAGGCACATTTGAGCTTTAGAACATTCACGAGGAATATAATGACCGGAGCGAGAATAGCCTACCTGATTCGAACGGTTACAGAGCGGACTTGAATTCATGTTCAGAGTTTTCCAGGGATACAGCTTCCGATCAGCCGCTTCGTCTCCTTCTTCCAAAAGCATGATAACAGAACTTCCGGGAGATTCAAGAGAACTTGAAAGAAAACGGCGCGGAGAGAGCGAGAAAGGGAAGCCAACGGCGAATCATTGAAGCCAAGCCGAGCATGCCTTCGAATATATACCTCTTTCTAAAACTAAAAGGCTAGTTTTCCAAATCCTTATTAAAAAAAAAATACATACATACATATATATATATATATACACACGCTTTTTAGCTATATTTAAAAAATAATTAGTTATTTTGAGACTCTAATGTAAAGACGATCCGTCAATATTTGAATGAGTACATTTTACTTTTATATATATATATATATATATCGATTTATTAGTATTTAAAAAAATTGATAAAAATTATATTGATGGTAGAAGGTCGGTGGGTCCATCATCCAATCACAATCCTATCTTAGTTTCTCAATTGTCGGTTTTAAATTCCATTTCATAGTTAATATTTACAAATAAAATAAAATAAAATACTTTTAATGGGTGCTTTAATGGATTTTAAGACACGTTTAAAGAATAATTTGATGGGACATTAAAAAAAGAGGCATTAAAGTTGCTTTTTGTTTAAATGGTGAGTCACTGAGTTATTCCTACCCATTACGCAAATATTGATTTTTATTCAAATTTATTAATGGGGAGACATTTGTAATTTTCTTTTTTATTTTTTCCTAAATTTAATGACTTAAGGTCAAATATAATCATTACTTAAATGGTGTTTAAATCAATTAAATGTTTGAGTTAATTCACGATAATTAAATTTAAAATATTAATTGCACTTCTTAGTTATATATATAATATAATAAGCGAAGACGAGAACAATAAATATATTCCCGTCCCTATCCTCATTTATCTAAAACAATTGGGCCTATGATCAAATAAGCCCATAAGTTTATTAAATGGGCCGAAGCCCAAATACAAAAAGTCAGGTGGAATTCGAATGGTTTGGTTCAAAAGCCATTAAAGAGATGGGCCTAAGGAGCCGACGCGGCCCAACATGGTAACAAAGGCGAGGATAAAATGGTTCCGAAGTCTTTTGAGCACTCAACACAAAGGCACCGACCTTGGGTGACCACATACCACTTTGTGTGTAATTGGAAGTGTAGAGCTAAAGATAATGGCATGCAATTATGGGAACAACCGTCGGCAAATTTCATAATTATTCCATCCTTAACTTAGTCAAATTCATGCATCGTTCCTTGTCATTTGGGCAGAAAAAAAAATGGCCCTAACAAAACAAGAGTTGGTGGCTATGTTCCCACCAAAAGGACACCAACCCTTGACTCTAAGCAACTAGTTTGGGCAGTTACGGTTATTTTTCGTCACAACCTCTATTAATAGTTATGATTCGTTTCTGTTCAGAATTATTGAAAGGAATAGTCACACACTGGCTAATTAAGAAGAAGATCATGAGTTTATAAGTAACACCGTCTTGCATTTCGAGAGTTTATACTCAAAGTGGACAATATCATACCATCGTGGTTCCTAACCGTTTCTAGAACGACATAGGTAAACTTGACATATAACCCGTACGAGCGAATTATTTGTATTTCGTTATTTAGAGACGTAATAGGACGAGCAGTTGAAAAATAATTCTGTCAAAAAAACACTTTCAATTAATAATAATTATGTTGGTAATTAATTATTGAATTTTAGTTTTATTTATTTATTTAAATAATAGTTTGAAGACGTGATTAAGTATATCATAATTTAAATTCCCAAAGGAAGTTATAGGGTGAAGAGAGTTTAGATATTTATTAATTAATTAATTAATTAATTTGGAAAAAGGTGAATAATGAAGTGTTGACTGAGACAAAATTGAAGAGCACGAGAAAAGGAAACGCAAAATGATTGAGAGGACCAGATCTACGAGCATGACACGTGTCCATTTCTTCACCGACTTTTGTATGGTTTTTTTTGACTTTTTTGACCATCACAAAAGATCTCCAATTTTTTCTTCTTCTCTTCTTCCATTCTTCTTCGAGGGATTCCACACTTCCACCGAAAGCAAAGCCCTTCGCTGCTTCATATTTTGTTTAAACAATACGTAATAATCATAGACTTCTATTTTATTTTTTCTACATAATTTTTTTTTGAGTACGGATATTGAAATGATCTAAAGACGGGAAGTACAAAACTCAAATAACGAGGCAACAAGAAAATTAGGGTGCTAAAACAATAACTCAAAACCAACTTTCCGGGACTACCATAGGAAAGCTTGTCTCCTCCCGCTAACATAGAAAGAGATTCCTACTAACGAGAAGTGTTTCACGCACATGATATATGACCGATTAAAATTTAGAGCAGGTTTGAAATGAGTTTAAAAATGTTGAATGCCACGTTTTCGTATATTGGAGAACCAAAAAGTCACTTCACAGTGGGGAGCAGAGCAGAAGGAAGATCTATTTACTTTAAGAACAAGACTCCATTCCAATCCAAAAATGGTAGCAAATATTTCCAAAACGTGGAAGACACTAAGAACAAGAATTGAAAGAAAGTGTTTATTATTGGCTCAAAATCTCGTACTTTTTCGTTTTAATGGTGCCATGGTTTGAAGTTTAAGCTAAAGAAACCAGAGAGAGAGAAACCAGAGAGAGAGAGAGAGAGGGAGAGAGAGGGAGAGAGAGAGAGATCATGGAAGATGCTGGTTGGATTCGTGGGGTCCAAGCATGGCCATTGGTTCAAAGAAAGAGAGAGTTCCGATTCAAAACCCTCTTCCTCTTCTCCTCCTATTTATAAACCCATCCTCTCTTCACTTTCTTCTTCATCTCCCAATCAATCCCCACGTGGACTCTCCTTCCTCTTCCTTTCACCCAACAGCCCCACTCCAATCCAACTCAGGCCATGGATGAAGGTAAAGATACCGATCATCATCATTTTCCCCGGCGACAAGGGAAGCCGGTGCCGCCTTTTAACAACATCCCTGACACTCAAAATCATGACTCAATTTCTCATCCTTCATTTCCTTTCTTCAATCCCCCCTCCTCTGTTTCTCACGCTTCCTCTTCTTCTGCAACACCTCTCTTTCCTTTTCCTTTCCAACCATCCCAATTCCCCCATCAATCCAAAACAGAGCCTGTAGCGTCTATGGCGCCTTTGGTTCATCACCGCCCATCAGTCCTGCCACAATTGGCGCCGATTGCTTTAACCCAACACGGATTTGGCTACCCACCCTACTTCATGGGAGAGTTCGCATCGTTTCAACAACAACAACAACAACATCAGCAATTTCTTCAGCACTGGAATGAATCTCTTAATTTAAACACAAGGGCAGCAGGGATTAGACCTCAAGTGCGGCCTTTAAATTCCACGAAGCTATACAGAGGAGTGAGGCAGAGACATTGGGGGAAATGGGTAGCCGAGATTCGTCTTCCTCGAAACAGGAATCGTCTCTGGCTTGGCACATTCGACACTGCAGAAGACGCTGCCTTGGCCTACGATCGTGAGGCTTTCAAGTTGAGAGGAGAGAATGCAAGGCTTAATTTTCCAGAACTATTTCTAAATAAAGATAACAAAGAAGAACAAGAAGAAGAAGAGGAAGAAGCCTCGCAGGCTCCTCAACAGGATCTAGACAATGACATAGAGTTAGAGTCCAATAATGAGGCTGTGACAGAGGACAACATACAAGAGGCAGAGGGTGTTTCAAACTCACAGGAAATGGTTTGGAGAGAAATAGCAGAGGCTTGGTTAAACGCGATGCCAGCCGGTTGGGGCCCTGGTAGCCCTGTGTGGGACGATTTGGACACCACCAATAATCTGCTGCTGCAGCCACAGCCTTCATATGGCTCTGATCTTCAGAGACCCCCAGTTTCACCTTCTTCCTCATCCTGCCCCATGAAGCACTTCTTTCACAAGGATGAAGATTAAACCAAAAAGGCTGCCTTTTGCGCCAAGTCTTGCGGGGGATGGCATCAAATCAGTGCAGGTGCACTCGTGGGCCAGTTCTTTTTCTTGGTTCCTATTGTTAGTATCAGGCACGAGATTCTAGAGACTATCACTATCACCCGCAAGCATGTTCTGGTTTAGAATTTTTTTTTGTTTTGTTTTGTTGGATCTTTTGGCTTTTGCTTTATGTTCTGTGGTCTGTTTTCCACTGCATTGCTCTGTTTAATTTCAGCACGGGCCAGCGAGCAGGAGACAGTTTGGTGATCTCCTCTTCATTGGGTCCATCATCCATCAGGGGCTCTGTTTTTCGGCCAAGAGGATGGCATGGAAGCACATCTAATTTTCATCAATATTATCTTAATTATTACATTATATGTATATATATAGTTTCTTTCTATTTACACAGATTTTGCTCCATCAACAGCCAATATGATAAGTTTAAATGCACCCAAAACTAAAAACTAAAACTAAGATAATGTCGAAGCAGAGCAAAAAGCTTTAAAATTATACTTTAATTGAGAAACCCTTCAAAATTACGTTTCATTATCCTGCAATTTAGTCCTCACTGTTAGTGAGTATTACAATTACCTGATTATAAACTTGGATGACATAATATGACTAAACTTTAGTGGAGAAAAAGTAATCCAAGAGGGGAAATTTCTTGTATATTATATGAGAAATGGGTAGAAACAAAAATAGTGTAAGAAAAAAGAAAACATGATTAATAACAAAAACAATTGTAACACTCTAAGATATTGTCCGCGTTGGCCCGTTACGTATCGCCATTGATCTCATGGTCTTAGAACGCGATACGTAACGGACTAAAGCGGATAATATCTACTAGTAGTGGGCTTGGGTTGTTACAAATAGTATCAAAGCCAGACATCGGATAGTGTGACAGAGAGGACGTTGGGCTCTAAGAGAGGTGGATTGTGAGATCTCACATCGATTGGAGAGGAGAACGAAACATTTCTTATAAGGGTGTAAATCTCTCCCTAACAGACGTGTTTTAAAATCGTGAGGCTGACGACAATATGTAACGGGCTAAAATGGACAATATTTACTAGTGGTGGACTTAGGCTATTACAAATGGGTTCTGTCGTGGGTTACAACAATAATCTCCCAAATTCCGAATTAACAAGAAAGCAAAGCAAAAAAAAAAAAGAGAGAGAGTAAGAATATTTACGAGAAAGAATGGACCCCAGCAGCCGGCCTAGGGGGTAAAGTGATGTCCATTTCATTTCTTATCTGCGACGCCAAGATAAGAAAAGAATCGTCCTGGCTGATTACCAAAACACATGAGAGATTGGCAGTGATAATAATGAATGCAGTGTGCAGCTCCAAATAAAGGACCGAAAGTGTTACCCACATTTCACATATAACGTAGATTAATTAACCTCCATCATTTCTTATCCCAATTAATTACCTTCTAACCTAATCCAATACTGATTTTAACCGTGCGCCACACAATTATTTAATATCATTCCACACTCCATTTTTCCTTTCTATAATGATTTATTTGTTGAGGATGGTTGGGAGGGAGTACCACGTTGACTAATTAAAAGAATACATCTTCATTAGTATGAGACATTTTAGAAAAATCAAAAGCAAAACTATAAACGTTTATGCTCAAAGTAAACAATATCATACCAATATGGGTCGTGATTCTTAATGTTACTATGGAAGATGAGGTAATATTGTTGCCCATTCCATTATAGGCCCAACATGCACAGATTGGACCCAACCTTAGCTTGCTGGACCTCCACATAAATGGCCCATACTTACTGGAAGGGTCTAGACGATGTATATCTAAAGGGGGTTCCAGTGACGAACCTGATTGGACCAGGGAGGCCAACGTGGCAAGCAGCAGGAGCAATCTCGATAAGAAAACAGACACCAGTTGTTCAGCTCCTTCCCTTCCATAATTGCTCTTGCCCTCTCCTCCTTGCCTGTCATGGCTCTACAAGCAGCCTCTTTTTCTCCCACCATTTCCATCCACAAAGAGGTGTATGCAGCTGGTACTGTTGTTCTGAAGAATACTGGACTTTCAGGACTTCCATTTTCAGAACATTTTGAAGTTAAATCAAAATCTCTCAGGTTGAGAAATAAGGTAAATATGCCCATTTTTCAATTTTCTGGTTAGAATTTAGATAGTGGAAATGTTTGCAATATAAATTATCTATCCATGAACATGTAGCAAGGAAGACTACCTGATGGAGCCATTAGAGCCCAGACTGCCACAATTTCAGAAATCAACCAGGCGCCATTGGAAGGAAACAAAACCTTGAGGAAAGGAAATGTTATCATTACAGGAGCCTCCTCGGGACTGGGTCTAGCCACGGCCAAGGCTCTAGCTGAAACAGGAGAATGGCATGTAATTATGGCATGCAGGAACTTCCTTAAAGCTCAAATGGCAGCAAAATCAGCAAGCATAGCCAAAGAAAACTATACTGTTATGCATTTAGACCTTGCCTCGCTTGACAGTGTAAGGCAATTTGTGGATAGCTTCCGCAGGTCGGGTATGCCACTTGATGTGCTTGTATGCAATGCTGCTGTCTACTTGCCAACTGCAAAGGAGCCAAGTTTCACCGCTGAAGGCTTTGAACTCAGTGTTGGGACTAATCACCTTGGTCACTTCCTCCTCACACGCCTGCTGCTAGATGACATAAAGCAATCAGATTATACATCCAAGCGTGTTATAATTGTAGGCTCCATCACGGGTACTAATTGAGAGCATTAATTTTGAGTTCTAGAACAAGAGAACGAATGATTTTCTAAGCAACTTTTATAAGTTCGATTCCAGGAAACACAAACACGTTGGCTGGGAATGTGCCCCCAAAAGCAAACCTGGGTGATCTGAGAGGGCTAGCAAGTGGTTTGAATGGTCTGAACAGCTCGACCATGATAGATGGAGGAGATTTTGATGGAGCAAAGGCCTACAAGGATAGCAAAGTATGCAACATGCTCACCATGCAGGAGCTCCACAGGAGATATCATGAAGAAACAGGAATAACTTTTGCTTCCCTCTACCCTGGCTGCATTGCCACAACAGGGTTGTTTAGAGAGCACATTCCTCTGTTTAGAATTTTATTTCCACCCTTCCAGAAGTACATCACCAAGGGCTACGTATCTGAAGAAGAAGCTGGGAAAAGACTTGCACAGGTCAGCCATGTCCTGAAAAACTAAACTACTAATAAATTAACTAGTTATTAAGATAAAGGGAAATTGAATCTTTGACTTCAGGTTGTACGTGATTCAAGCCTGGAACAATCAGGTGTATATTGGAGCTGGAACAAGAACTCAGCCTCATTCCAAAACCAGCTATCCCAAGAAGCCAGTGACGAAGAAAAGGCCCGTAAGCTGTGGGAGATCAGTGAGAAGCTTGTTGGATTGGCTTAAATGCACCAATCTCAAGCATATAAGCTAGAATTTGACTTAAGAACTTCAGAAATATCTGCTTGTGAAACTGCAAAGAAACCCTGAAACTTTGTTTGCGAAAGTTTTAATGAATTTGTTGTAAGCGATAGCCAGTTTTCAGCAGATATGGTATATGGTTCTAGTAGAAAGGTTAACAGAAACGCAGATTCCCTATTCATGGTGGAAATTTGATTCATTAGAGAAATAATTGAAAGAAGTTCCGATCTATCATAAGCTATAAATTGCAGTCATTGATTAAATAGCTCGATAACAGAACCCAGGTTCTTCTTACAAATCATATAAGCCTTAGCTACCTTTTTCAAGATCGTACATCGCCATGTTTGGGTTCTGCAGCAGTACATCGAGTGGAATATGAAACAAAGAAAAAGATAAGAAATTTATTTATTTTACAAATCAAAATACTTACATCCCTCCTCAGAGATCATATCCTGGAAACTTGGCCATGGAGGGCTCGATCATGTCCAGAAAAAGATAAGCCATCCCTCCAACTCCTTCAAACAAAGAGTAGCGGCTATCGCCTCCATGCATTTCTCCCTCTGCAATCAGCCTGTGAGCTCTATCAAGCAGAAAACAAGCGAAGGCTTTGGCCTTGTACAAGTACTCCACCTTCCCTGTCAGTTGGTAGAGTGACAGAAACACATATGAATTCCCACTTACGCCATGACATATCCCAACTCGTTTAAGCAGCCCACGCCTCCACACTACCTCTCCTGCATCCACAGCCGCTTGCACAAACTCTTCTTCTCCAAACACCTTTGCTGCTTTGACAAGCGTGAGGGCGACTCCAGGAGCACCATGACACCAATGCACGAGTATATCTCGGCCCCTGTCTTCTTCACTTGAAGGGTAGTTTCCACTGGGGAAACGGTTTCGAATCATGTACCTGTTGAGGATTGTTAGGAGAGAATCCCACGTTGGCTAATTTAGTGGAAGCAAGAGTTTATAAGTAAGGAGTACTATTTCCGTTAGTATGAGGCCCTTTGGACAAACCAAAGCAACTGGACAATATCAATAATACCTAAGAGTGCCTTTCACGTCTTGAATCTCATCTGGCTTCAGCTCCATGTCCATCAGGATATGCAGAATCCCTGCCAGTCCATGTGCACCACCCCAATACCTCTCGCCGTACCACTCGAACATCAATGGCGATGCTCCTCCCTTCGCCAGCTTCCTTCCTCGCTCGATGATTTCCTCTACAATTGCCCTCTAACACAATTGTTTTGCAGAATTTCAAATGTGAAAAGTCATACATAATTGACTAAGATGAGCTCAGGTTGATCATGGTAGCCAATCTTACAGTGTGAACCGACGCGACTGTTCCTTCGCCGATGTGTTTGTTTAGAAATAGACACGCCCACAAGAAACCCACTTTTCCATATAGCAACTCATCCGGGAGATTCCTTGGCAGCTTAATCTGTTACAATCCAGAAAACCCTTCAAATTAAAAGCTAGACATCAAGAACCTTAGCAGGGATAATGATTCTCTTTACCTCATTGAATTGGCCTAGATAGTAGCAGAGCAACTGCTCATCACCAGCACGCTTTGCTGCCACAGCTCCAATAGCGCAGACACCCGCACGCCCACAAATGAAAGTCACATCCCTATCACCATTCCACAAAATAAAGAAGTCTAAAAACTATAAAAACTATAAAAACTATAGAGCTATAGTGTAACAGTCACGTCTACAATTATCCGATATTGTTGTTGTTGGGCTTTCCTTTTCGGGCTTTTCTCAAAAATTTTAAAACGCGTCTATTAGTGGGAAGTTTTTATACTCTTATAAAGAATGTTTCGTCCTCCTCCCAACCGATGTGGGATCTCACAATCCCCCCGCTTCGGGGCCCAGCGTCTTTGCTGACACTCGTTTCTTTCTCTAATCGATGTGGGACCCCTCAATCCACCCCTTTGGGGCCCATCTTCCTTCGAGACTCAGTCTCCTCGCTGGCACATTGCTCGGTGTCTCTTTCAAGTTTTCCGTCAAGGTTTTCAAAACGCTGTCTGTTAGGGGAGGTTTTCACACCCTTACCCTTATAAGAAATGTTTCGTTCCCTGTTCCTCTCCAACCAAGGTGTAATATCACACATATCTTCATATAAAAAATGAAAATGGAAGAAGAAGGGAGAAAATGGCAAATATTACGTGGACATGGAAGATGCTTGATCGCAGGCCTTAACAATTTGAGCACAGAGAGTAAGATCAATGTGGTTTGAAGTGACCTCATGAGCTTTCAACAGCAAGAAAGCCGTTCCAAGAGCCCCAGAATAGAGAGTGAAATCTCGCACTCGTTGCCCGGTTACTCCCCATGTCTCCACGACTATCTGAAACATTAACACAAACACCTTGTGGGCATTAAAAAAAAACACCCAAATTAAATCGACACGCAAAACAACAAGAGGATTACAGCTTCTTTACGTTCCAAAGCCGCCCGTTTGAAGCGCTCCGAGATAATTGGGTAAGGCATCGAGAGAATTGATTCTACAGCAGCCGCAGTTTCTGGTACGAAGTCGGGCATCGAGTTTGGAAAGCATCGGTCTCCCATTTCCGCTTCAAGAACTTCACTTCACTGCCCGCTTAGTCAATCTTCCAAAAAGTAATTGGAAAAAGAAATTATAGTTTTGAAAGTATTTATATAAAAAAAAATGTTAAAATTTAAATTATCCGTGTGAACGACATTACTTTTCTAGATAAGGTTGGATTCTGCGAATTTTTTCAAATGCCTAACACATTTCGCTCGCAGATCGAAACACGTTTATGATTATGGCATTTTCCTGATTACTGTTTCTTGATCCGAACACCGCGTTCATCATCACCGCAAGAACTCCCTAACCTCAACGAACTCAGAAATCCAATCCCGATTCACAACAATGGCTTCCTTCGACGCTTTCGGCAATGAAGAACACGACGAACAGCAGCGCCATTCGCCTACAACGCCGCCCTTTGACGACGATGCCTACATGGGTTATGACTCTTCTCTCCCCTCCCACCGTTATGATTCTTCTACCACTTTCTCTACTGCCGACCAACTCCCTCATGATCCCCCTTCCTTTTTCGAAGACGACGTCGTTTCCGATGTCCACAGCGCTGGAAACACCACTAATCCTAATTTGTCCGACGTTTACGACTTCGGAGTTTCGAATCCTAATCCGAGCTACGTATCTCCATTTGACCATGTTGAGGCTGATGGAGAGCATTACAATGTTGCCGCCAGCCTCGGTGGTATTGACAATGGCGGTATTTTTGTCTCCGATGGACCGGTTCTCCCCGACCCGAGCGAAATGCGAGAGGATGGCCATGCTCGACGCGAATGGCGACGGTGCGTTCTTTATTAGCGTTAACGTTTTTTCTTCTAGAGAGAGAGATTGAATTGGTTTTAGATCTGTGATTCTATCATTTTGGGGCGGATTGTAAGGTTTTCCCATTGTGGCCGAATCTGAAATGAAATCGTTCATAAATTTTGAGGTTTTTCGAGTTGATGGTTTAATTTTTGAGCTTGAATCTGTAATGAAATGTCTGGAGATTTTCCATTCTCTTCATAATGACATACAAAATTCACCCAATAGCCTAAGTTGTTTGCTTAACCGGCGGTTTAGATCTTCTTTGTTACTAAATTTCATCCCGCAGAGCTCTATGTTGATGCAGCTCAAGCGTAGTCTTATGATTTATACAGGGTTTTCTTGGTTTTTACAACAATTACCATCTAGTTTGTGTTTATGTATACAAGTTTCTGATTCGTCGAAGAGGGGTTGATTGTGAGATTCCATACCAATTTGGGAGAGAAACAAGTGCGAGGATGCTGCACCTCTGGATTGTGAGATC
The DNA here is from genome assembly GCA_033971965.1 of Cucurbita ficifolia. Lineage (NCBI taxonomy): Eukaryota > Viridiplantae > Streptophyta > Magnoliopsida > Cucurbitales > Cucurbitaceae > Cucurbita > Cucurbita ficifolia. The sequence continues at coordinate 966,652 of CM066981.1, forward strand.
TCACGTCGATTGGAGAGGAGAATGAGTGTCAGCAAGGACGCTGGGCTCCAAAGAGGGGTGGATTGTGAGATCCCACATCGATTGGAGAGGGGAACGGAGCATTATTTATAAGGGTGTAGAAATCTCTCCCCTAGCAGACACAGACACGTTTTAAAAGCTTTGAGGGAAACACCGAAAGGATACAACCACAGAAAGGAAACACCGAAAGGGCAAACCCAAAGTTCCATTTGTTTTGGAATTTCGTTTTTTATCCTCGACTCTTCGTAAAGATTTGCGCTGTGGTTGTATCGTTTGAAAGTTCTGTCTTATTTCCAAGATAAACTCTATTTCTCATAATGTTGAAACTGTTCTTGGCTATTTGCTTATAGCTATAAACTTTATGGTGCAGACAAAACGCCATAGATCTTGAGGAGAAAGAGAAGAAAGAAAAGGAGATGAGAAATCAAATAATCAATGAAGCCGAGGAGTATAAAGCAAGAAAGATGCTGATAAGAATCCTTCAGTCATGATAGTTCAAGGTACGAAACCTGGAAAACCGACCGATCTATCTCGAATGAGGCAGATTCTTTTGAAGTTGAAACAGACTCCTCCGCCTCATTTGATGCCTCCTCCACCCGAACCGGCCAAAGATAGTAAGGATGGAAAAGGTACGAAGGAAGGGAAGGAGGACATCGGTGGAAAAGAAGCGAAGGAAGGGACGAAATCCGAAGGGAAGGATGTTGAGGACAAGAAAGCTTCTTCACCGGCTGCAGTTCACACGCCTACATCTCCTGCAAAAGATATGGACTCTAATGATACTCCCGCCGATCGACCCGAAATAGAGGTTGAGGCTCCTACTGCAACCGATACCGAACAAACTGTTCAGTTGGTGTCACCTTCTGCAGAGTAAGAAATTATTAGCAGTTCATCTTATGGGTTCTCTGTTCACAATTTATCACAGGGAATAAGGAAAGCTTTTGTTATGGTCAAGCTGCATTCCCTGCAGTCTTCTTGTCTAGGCTTAGAATTTAGAGGGAACATTCAGGGGTAGCAATGATCTCACGAGGGGTGGAAAATCTTATGTGAGATCTCACGAGGGGTATGGAGTGTGAGATCTCACACCGGTTGGAGAGGGGAACGAAACATTCCTTATAAGAATGTGGAAATCTCTCCTTAGCAGATGCGTTTCAAAACGGTGAGGGGCCAAAATAGACAATATCGGCTAGCGGTGAGCTTGAGCTGTTATGTCTTCGTTCTTATCTACCGTTTAACTTTCAGAAGTATTTATAACCACTTGTTTTAAATCAAGGAACAAGTTCCTGAGATCGAGCAAGGGAGCATATTTCTATTTAGATGAACAGAGTTAAGAGGATTAATAACGCACCACGCTCTCTCTCCACTTAGGAGAGGGCTATCAATATTCAATACTCAATATCCAACACACTCACACTCCACAACTAAACAAACAAAAAACAAAAGATACATTCATTGGATGCCATTTCGCACTCCAACGCTCACTTCTTTTTCACTAAAGAAAACGGATAACGGCTACTTTTCCTGGCATGGAGTCTTCCCTTTAGGCATAAAACAAAAAGGAAGCTAATATGGGTTTGTGCATTATAATAATACGCCCGCTAATAAGGAACAAAAATAAAGTAGTAAAGAAAGCAACAAAAACTCCTCTTATCTTTGTTTATTAAGAGAAGAAATTAAGTCGGGAAGTGTAAGTGGCTTTGGGAGACCAATTCCTTGGGATTATATCCCTTGCTGAGAGGCTTCTTCCTGTCGATAACGTTGTTAATCTCACTGAGAATGGCCCCTTTAAAGGCCCTCCAATAATGCACCAATTTGCTCCCCACAGATGGTTCATATCCACCCACTCCCCCGACCCTGCCTGCCAAAATACACGCATTTCCTTTGGTCAATATGATGTTTAGTCACCCACAGTTTTTATAATCATGTGGGAAACTGCATGCTTTTTCTTCTAAAGATTCTTCCACTGGGATTATTCAACTTTCAATGTGTAAATTATTGTGATTAAAGCAATGGAATATGCTTAAGAAAGCCCCATCAGTACTAATTTTGTTTGTTTTTACTTACTTCTTTGATTTGCATTGCGCCGATGTCGCCATCGCCGTCCTCGAATTCAACCAAGAGTGAGAGCCAGTAATCTGTCGACCCTTCATTGACATGGAACGCAATGTGCTTGCCTGGGTACTTACACGGCGTCCTACACATTTAGAACATCCAAAAATAAGCGACAAAATAGAAAAGCAGAGATAAAAAAAACAAAGAAACAGAGTTGCAACGAATTTGTACCGTCGGTAAATAACTGGGATTTCGCCTCGGTCCCTGAGCTGCCCACCTTCGCCGGTGATGGCCATGCGGCCGAAGGCCGCCCCGCTCAGATCGAAGTGGGTGTTGCCATTGGAACAATACCCACCGGGGCATTCGTCCGTGACGATTATAGTCACTGCTCGTCTAGAGCAAATGTTGTTGTCTAAACACTTTACTTTGTAACAAGCTCCACAACCTTCGCCATTTCTGAACAGAACTGGACTCACAGCCCCAACTCTGGCCTTTAGAGGCTTCACATCCACTAAATTACCATACCCACATGCTCCTCCTGCGATTTCACAGCTCAGATCGCTTAATTTCTAGCAGGAACGAACTTCAAAATGGTGAAATTACGGTTGGTTTAAGTGATTTATGAACTGGGTTTTTGTTAATTCAACCGCATATAATCAATTTTTGACCGAATTGACTCAATGACGGTAACTTCCAGGCAGTATTTCACTAAAACAGAGCCGACCCATAAATTTACAGACCCTAATAAGCCCAAAACGAAAGAAAAAAAAAAATAAGTGTAGGGAAATGTAGCCGCCGTACCGTCGCTACCGTCTCCCTCGGGACTTCCGTACCACGTGGCGGTGGCTGGAAGCCAATGTAGATCCGCTACATGGTGTTGGAGCTGAGCCGTCGCCGTGAACCACTCAAGCACAGCCGCAGCACAGAACAAAGCTCTAATGAGCTGAAAACCACGGCAGTGGAGGAGGAGATGCATTTGCGTCTGTATAGGCGGCGACACCGCTTGCTCAGCCGATAATGTCAGTTTCCGGCGAGCAGAGTGACCGAAAAAAAACAGTTGAGTGAGAGGATTGTGGAGGGTGTGGCCGGCGGTGTTTGTTGGAGAGAAGTATAAGAAGATGTTGCAGGTCAGTCTGAAAGGGGGCCGTTAAGTAAATATAAAAAAGTATCAATGGTAATATCAAATGGACCACTGATTTTGACTTTAATTACAGAATGCCCCTCATGTGGGACCCTTCGACAGTTGAGGCGTTAATTTCGCATAATCGTACGGCGTCTAAGAAAATAGTCTTTTTCCACCGTTAATTAGGCCACGTGACCTACCATACTACTAAATTTATTAAAATCATATACTATATACTCTTTTAACTCTTATTTTTTTTATTAAATATTAATAAAATTTTAAAATATACAAATAGAACTGCTAAATTTATTAAAAATCATATAACATATAGTTACAAGAGATGTCATTTTAACCATAAATCAAAGGTTCAAAATTAACAACAAATATCAATAATAGATATTTTCAATATTTGGTATAAATATTTATAAGATACAAAAATATCATTAATTAATCATCAAAATAAATTGGAAGACTAAAAATAAGATCTGAAAACTAAATGTGTGTCAATATATTTTCAAAATTTATGAGAGGGTATATTAATACAAACTACTTTTTGTTGGAAAAAAATATCTATAATAAACTAAATTATATTTAATATTTATTAGAAATACATTATTGTCTCAAAACTACCCTCATCCTTTTAAAAGTGGTAATTTTTGTACTAGCCCAAACTCACTGCTAGCAAATACTGAGTCAAGCAAATACTGAGTGGTGGGCTTGAGCTGGGATCAAAGCCAGACGCTCAATGCTAGCAAATACTGAGTGGTGGGCTTGCTAGCAAATACTGAGTGGTGGGCTTGAGCTGGAATTAAAGCCAGACGCTCAATGCTAGTAAATACTGAGTGGTGGGCTTGAACAAAGATCAAAGCCAGACGCTTACTCTAGCAAATACTGAGTGGTGGGCTTGAGCTTAGATATAAAGACTAAAATGATATTTTAACTTATTTAAAAGAAACACGAGGGAGGAGCGGATATCAAAAACAAAACAAAAAAAAGAAAAAAAAAAGGGAAAAGTGAGAATAATATTTGTTTTTGTTTTGGGTGAAAGAGACAATGAAGGAGAGGGTGAGAAAAGAGATCAGTTTCCGTTGAATACGGCGACGGAAGACTTTGAAGTATTTGTTCACAATTAGGCAGTTTGCATGAATTAAACAAAAAAGAAAAAAGAATTATTATAATTTTTTAAAAATGGTTGTTTTTGAAAGTTTAGAGAAAAAGGGGAGAATTTTGAGGACAAATAATCCAAAGAGTTTGCAAATAAATCCAATATCCATAACAAACTGGACCCACTTGGTTGGATGTTTGTAATCAATTCCTTGAATCTCCAAGGCCCCTCTTATATGTTCCTTTTTCACGTGCAAATCTCTTCCACTTTCATTTCTTCACCGACACTGATGTTAATCACGGCTACCAAATTCATATCGTAAGCGTTAAAATGTTCCTATGTCTCTAGATCGATAGGATGACTATTCTAAGAGTTATAGGTAAAGGAGATAAGGACGGGAACTCGAATACGTTCGAGACTCAACCTGTGAGATCCCACATCGATTGGAGAGAGAAACGAAACATTCCTTATAAAGGTGTGAAAAACTCTTCCTAGTAGACGCGTTTTAAAATCGTGAGACTAACGACGATACGTAACGGACTAAACCGGACAATATCTGTTAGCGGTAGGTTTAGGCCATTATAAATGGCATCAGAGCCAAGCATCGGATGGTATGCAACGAGGAAGCTGGCCCCGATGGATTGTGAGAACCCACATCGGTGGGAGAGAGGAACGAAACATTTCTTATAAAGGTGTGAAACCTCTCTCTCATAAACGCATTTTAAATCCGTGAGGCGGACTATTAAAAATTTTAGGGACCAAACCAAAATGTTGATAAGATTTTCAATGTTGAATTTAAAAGTAAGGACTAAGTTCATTACACGATCTTCTATCTTAGAAGATCTGCACAAATGACAGACTGACTACAGTGAATGGTAAGATCTGAAATTAACAATAATATATTCTGTTTTTCTTATTATTAAAGTCTATTGGGTCTAAGGATCAAGATTACTCAAGAACTATGAACGTTTAATACCTGATGCCATGATACATGCAGACAAAGATGCAGCAAAATCAAGGCATAATGAAAACACGTGGCTAACGAATCGTATCTGCAAAGGATTTTAAAAACAGATACCAATAGGAAACTGATCAATTTCTATAATGTTATTTGCACAGTATATTATATTGTCAATATGACATCAGAACAGATCAGTCAAATTTTGGGTTTGGAGTTTAAGAGCCTCTAAACTTGATCTTATTCAATTCTACAAACTAAGCTTGTGCTGACATGATCTACAGAGTTCAAGAAGAGAATAGCTTACTGTGATCCACGAGAGGGTTCATTTACATTATGTTGCTACCAAGAACTCCATGTCCGGTTCGAGCTTTCGGGTTTGGTTTCTTTCCTGAGAGGAAAAGAATGGCAAAATGAATCAATATAAAGCCAAGAACATGCCATAAATGAATGAGCCCAGTGGAGGAAATGACACACCTAAACTGCAGTGGGAGGATTCAATACAAGTTAATATGCTGCTTGTGTTGCAGGCTTACTGCAAGGGTCAAAGAAATCAGATCAGTTTCGTAGATATTGATTTTATGGCATGAACAGTGTAATTAATATGCTCAACAACTTGGGTTGAAATAAGAAAACAGTGGAAATCATCAGTTCTAATCATTCAGTTCTAATCAGCTTAGACAAAATAGAAACAACTTCAATGGGAAATCATCGGTAAAAGTTGTTCTAGTGACAAGATATCGGAGCAGAATTTGAGAGCAAATTAAGGTAATTGCAAAAGAGAAGGAAATAATTTGATATGCTTGGTTAATTTTAGCTTATAAGCAACAAATGAACAACAGTTTTATGGTAACAAGTGATAGTAGTATGCCTGTATTGTGAGATCTCATGTCGGTTGGAAAGGGGAACAAAACATTGCTTATAAGGGTGTGAAAACCTCTCCCTGGTGGACGTGTTTTAAAACCTTGAGGGGAAGCCCAAAGAGGACAATACCTACAAGCGGTGGCCTTGGACCGCTATAAATGGTATCAGAGGCAAACACCAGGCGGTGTGTTAGTGAGGACGTTGGGTCCCCGAGGGGGTGGATTGTGAGATTCCACATTGGTTGGAAAGGGGAAGGAAATGTTCTTTATCAGGGTGTGGAAACCTCTCTTTAGTGGACACGTTTTAAAACTCTGAAGGAAAGCTCGAGAAAAAAAGTCAAAAGAAGACAATATCTGCTAGCGGTTGCCTTGGCCGTTATAGGTATAGAGCATACACATGTAGTTGGTGAATGAAAAGCATTCTTAAGAAGTGGAAGCCCATCAGGAGCATACTCATCGTCTGTCGTAATATCGACGTGAGCCAATTGCTTTTAGTGCCATTGCAAACAACAGAGACAAACCCTTTAGTTGTCTTTATTTGGTTCCTTTTTTTCTTAAATGTAATCAAATGTTCTGCCTGCATATGATCCATAAATTCATCGCCATCATCAAGTATTTCCACACTGGCATGATAAAATTGCAATAGAAATGCTCATCACGTACCTTCTATAGCCATCTCGATCCGCAGAGTAGTATCCTTCCATCAAGCTATCAACTTGGAACCCAAATTTCTTGTAGAGATTCATAGCCGCAGTCCTCAAAGGATCAACATGAAGACCCATGCGCTGAATGTTCCTGGTTCTGCACTTAACAATGGCTGCCATCAGGACTGCCTCTCCATGGCCATGTCTCCTGCAGTTCTCCCCTTCTCCCCTTCCCTCCACTTTGTGTAATAGTCCAAACATACCGCTAGCAGATATTGTCTTCTTTAAACTTTCCTTAAGGTTTTTAAAACGCGTCGGCTAAAGAGAGGTTTCCACGCCCTTATAAAAAATGTTTCATTTTCCTCCCAACCAACGTGGGATCTCACAATCCACCCTCCTTCGGGGCCAGCGCCCTAGCTGGCACACCACCTTATGTTCACCCCTCGGAGTTCAGCCTCCTCGCTGGAACATCGCTCGGTGTCTGGCTCTGATACTATTTATAACCGTCCAAGTCCACCACTAGCTGATATTGTCTTCTTTGAACTCTCTCTTTCGTCCTTCCCCTCAATATTTTTAAAACGTGTCTGCTAGTGAGAGGTTTCCACACCCTTATAACGTGTTCCGTTCTCCTCCCAACCGATGGGATCTTACAATCCACCCCTCCAGAGTCCGAGGCTTTCACATCTTTATAAAGGGTATTTCGTTCCCCTCCAAAACTGATGTAGGATTTCACACTTCGTTTACAACCCCACACAAGAGAGGGAAGGACAAAATGGCTCTCGATTAGCAAGTAAGATGCAGAACTTCGAAATTACCGAACAATTTAACTGTTTCAAAAGCTTTCCTAGAAGCCTTGGATGGGGAAAAAGAGGGAAATAGTCTCTCAGCCCTTTTATCAAACAGGTTATGTGCATAAAAAAAGTTGCAAAACCAACAGAACTGGGACTGATACAATAAGCTACCCAGATTGCAAGCTTATAGTCATAATCCATCCAAACTAACCCAAATCGTTTCCAAGCTCAGCAGCTTTCGCATTCAGCAGACTAATTTGTGGATAATTTTGAATCAAAATTTCTAACTTTGAGAAAGTAAATAGACTTAACTTGGAATTTAAGCTTAGAATTGGTACGTAAGGCGCGTCGGCGTCCCAGGCTTACGTTGCAAGCAAGGCACGTGGCGATGGATCCTTCAGCAATCTGTCTCTTTAGCTTATCTCAATCAACAAAGCCAACTATCCACTTAGGCATCTCGATCTCCTCATATTCGAATCTTCTTCCTCTTCCCTACACTCGTTTCTATCTTTATAATATCAACTGCCTAATCTGAGCCGTCAATCACACATCTTAACAACATGTTTTCAATCCAACGGCTCAGAACGCTCGACTTGCTTTGTTCCGGTGCTCAATCCCAGGATACTTTTTAATTAATTAAGTGCACATGTTCTTCATTGTTCGTCTTCTTCCTTTCGATTCAACTATTTTTCGGTTGTTTGTATTTTGCTTTTCGGGCAAATCTTCGAAGAAATCGGTTCAGCTCTCAGTTTTAATCTGCTGGTTTCTGGAATTTGTGAGCTTTATATCATTTTTCCATCCATTTCCCCTCCCTTTTACGAAATCTTCGACTTCGATTTTCTTCTTCGTTTTGCCCTCCGATTTGTAACCAATGGAGATGGAGTTGGAGTTGGAGTTGGAAGGTTCGTATTCGCACGCTTTGTTTTCCATTTCCCGCGTATCGCTCACCGAGGATGGAAGAACTCCGCGGTTTTCGATAAATCCATTACGAAGTCCGCAGCGAATATCTAAACCTACGCCCTTTTAAGTTTTCCTTAGGGTTTCATTAATTTCATAGGTTTTGGATGTGTTTTGGTCTGGAATTTCGAAGATTCTATCTCGAATCTGGGAATATTTGTTGAATTTTGTTCAATTTGAAAATTGGTTGTTCCTGTTGTTGAGACTACTCGAAGTTTTCATGGTCGATGAAATATTTCTTTTCGATTGTAAGTGCTTTAGGGTTTCATATGGCTCTCATAAGCTGTAGTTTCTCTTCGAATCCCTCAATCCCAACTTGTTAGCTCCAACAAAAAAAAAAAAAAAAGCTGTTGTTTCTCTTTCTCGACTCATTTTTAAGGAACTTTTGAATTTTTAAATTGAATCCAAGCTCTTCAGCGAGAGTTATTGGATGGCTAGAAGGATGGAGTTGGGGTTCCCGAAGTCTGCTTCATATAGTCTTCGAGAACAAGCTGCTAGAACGATTCTACGCAATGTAAGGTCACAAGGTCACTCATACGTTGAGCTACGAGAAGATGGGAAAAGGTTTATTTTCTTCTGCACTTTGTGTCTTGCACCGTGTTATAGTGATTCAGTGCTCTTTAACCACCTGAAGGGCACTCTTCACACCGAAAGACTATCTGCTGCTAAGCTCACACTCTTAGGACCAAATCCATGGCCTTTTGATGATGGTGTTCTTTTCTTCCATAAGCCAGTTGAAGGAGATAACCAGGTTCGGAGTTTAAACGACGATCATGAAAGGTTGTTGGAGTATCACAACAATGATAACAATCTTGCTATTGTCAGCTATGTTGATAATTCTAAAGGAAATGGCAATGGCCATGGTGAATTTAATGGAAATGTGCGGAACGTGGAAGATTGTTCCTTCGAGAATTTGGATGACGGTGGAGACAATGGTCCTTTGGTGATTCCTGGTGTACTGATTAAGGATGAACTTTCTGATATAAAAGTGAGGGAGTTGGGTTATGGACAAATTGCTGCAAGGTTTACTGAGAAGGAGGGGATCTTAAGTGGAGTTAGCAGAATATGGTGTGAATGGCTGGGAAAAGTAAATGTCGGGCTTGAGAATAAGGTCAAAGTTCCTGTACATGACTATGCTATTGTTACTTTCACTTACAATGTTGATTTAGGTAGAAAGGGCTTGCTTGATGATGTCAAGTTATTGCTCTCGTCAAGTACCGGAGCTGTACCAGAGAACGATGAGAACTCTAGAGTGAAACGAAAGAAATGCTTCTCTGATTCTGAGGATGTTAGTCAGTCTATGAACCATCGATATGATTCGTCTGGTGAAGATTCTTCAGCTTCTAATAGTGTCATGTCGTCACTGTTGTTGGATAGATACGATGATCGAATTTTGAATACAACAGTCATGTTGAACAAGTCAGTAAAGCGTGAGCTGAAAAAGCAACAGCGTTTAGCTTCAGAGCGGATGTGTGATATCTGTCAACAGAAGATACTTACTCATAAAGATGTAGCAACACTCTTGAACATGAAAACTGGAAGACTTGCCTGCAGTAGTAGAAATGTTAATGGGGTAATGTCAGTTCTTTCTTTTTCAGAATTTGTGATATGATTGTCAATTATGATGTGTATATTGGTACGGGCTTAGGCGTTCATTTATTTACGACGTTTGCTGATTTAGGTGTTTCATGTATTTCATACCTCTTGCCTTATACACTGGATACTTCTCTGTGAGTATGAGACGAGTGTGAAGAATCTTGGTGGTTCAAAAGTTAGACGGAGGTACAGGAGAAAGAACAAGACTAAGGGCAACAAATACAGCAAGAACGGCGAAACGAGACAAATAAAAACTCAAATTGATTCTGTTTTCTGCCCTGCTTGTCAAGGTACCGGTATAATTGTTGATGGGGATGACCTAGAGAAACCTACTATCCCTCTTTCTGAGGTACGTGCAACATGAAATGGGCTTTTGTTAAAATACATTCTTATTCCCGTCGGTTCTTATGTTCATGAGTCATGATCGTTTGGTTTTAATTGTTCGGGTTCTTGCTAGTAATGTGTTCATTATATGATATTAGATTTACGAATGGTTGAAATTATCTTCACATTTCACTTGGTTCTTATGTTCACGATTCATTTCATGATCATTTGGTTTATTAACTATTTAACATGTTCACCATTTGATTTTTCAATTTCTATTTTTGTCCTTAGAATATACACATTTATATTAGTTTGGTTCTTATATTTTCAAATGTTTTGTTTTGGGTTTTACATTTTGAATATATATATATTTAGTTCCTTTTATGTAGCGTATAGATGTCATCTTGGGTAGCATTTTGGCTTGGCAAATCAGTGTGAAATGCATTCTCATCCTTTATTATAATTTTTAAATGAGCTTGATTAGCAAGGATTGACTATCATTTATAAGCTTGTTCATGGGAGTTTCCATCTAAGAGAATTTCATGGAGTACATGTTTCTGATAAAATAGTCTGAGTTGAGTCGAAGTTATTGTGTGTGATCCCACGTTGGTTGGAGAGGGGAACGAAGCATTCCTTATAAGGGGTGTGGAAACCTCTCCCTAGTGAACGCATTTTAAAACCTTGAGGGGAAGTCTGAAAGGGAAAGCCCAAATAGGACAATATCTGCTAGCGGTGGGCTTGAGTTGTTACATATTGTCTTAAGGAAAGATACCTTCATTACCTGCTGTGTAACCGTTAACAATCATCTCTTTCTGTTCGGCTATAGATCTTTAAATACAAAATAAACATCTCTTTCTGTTCGGCTATAGATCTTTAAATACAAAATAAAGGTGAGCGATGCCCGAAGAGCATGGATGAAAAGCCCTGAGGTTCTGCAGAATTGTTCGACAGGTTTCCATTTCCCTTACCAATCTGAAGAAACTCTACAGGTGGATACCAAACCAGTCTGTCTAGAAACTGCTCCCATTTTTCATATATCGATTCCTGAATTTTATTGACTTGATTACAGGAAAATCTGAAGCATCTCAAGTTGCTGCATTTTTATGGAGCTTTTGTATAGGAAGTACCTTCAAAATGGTCGAGGTCGGGACGGTAGGCTTCGCGTACAGTAGGTCTTACTTTCTTCATAGCTGGTGGACAAACTTTTATTGAACATTGTGATGGTCATTGTAAATGAAATGTCCACAAGTCTCGTAAATAATATGAAGGTGGAAGGGCGTGGAGTATCTTTATACATAGTTTGGTTCTTCACCGTTCTGCTTTCTGTTGGTCAGACTTCATTGTATGTATATTACTGGATCACATCTCACAATTGCAGTTTTACAATTCTCTCTTCTTTCCTTTATATCCCAATCAGGCATTTCTTATTTGCATGAGACTGGACGGGAGAAACATTTCTTATAAAAGTGCGTGAAAATTTCAAGCTTCTTCCTAGCAAAGAAAAGTCTAAAAAAGATATTGTTAGCGGTGGGCTTATAGATTATTACAGGAATCTTGCACCGAAGTGATCTGAGAATATCTGTTTGGATAGGGAATGGAAGATGGAGCTGGAAGAAAGAAAATTACTCCGTCCTAGTTGCCAGACTTCATGAAATTTGTTCCGATAGAGAAATTTTACATAGGTAAAGATTAAAATAAGAGACGGAGACATAATATGTTTAATGTTTATATCGGTTGAATTTTGGATTTCTTATTGTATTTTAATTATTATTTAAAAAGATATTTGAAGTAAGCTATCATATCGGTTGAATTTTGGATTTCTTATTGTATTTTAATTATTATTTAAAAAGATATTTGAAGTAAGCTACTAATTTAGGGAGTAGATGGAAGTATTTGTTGAACGTGGAATTAATGGTGGAGTATGGATAATCATTTTCTAATTTAATTTCTAAAAATATATATATTATTATTTTGTAGAAGACAGAAAGGGAATGTGGAAAAAGACAGAAAGGGACATCTGATCACCTCTTTCGAAGGGGCAAAAGATGGGGGCATTTTAGAGATCAGGAATGAGCGGTCATTTCTCCTATGGAGACATTATTGGCAATTTGGCATGTGTAGTCTTTTTTTTTTTAATTATTAAAATATATATATATATATATATATATAAATGTTTGATAATCAATTTTGGTTCCTTAAAATTTTTAGATTAAAAATATAAAAATATAAAAATTGAAAAGGAAAAACAAAAAATATATCAACCTAATCCTACATTGGCTAAAATTAACAACCTACCCAAACCTTTATAGAAAGCGTTTTGCAAAAGTGTTCTTAAACTAGTAATTCCTTGAAGATCACACTTAGTAATTTTTCTTGAAGATCACACTTTAGAAACTTTGACTCGTTACGTAGTGTCGTCAGCCTCATAATTTTAAAACGCGTCTATTAGGGATCACAATCCACCCTTTGGGATGTCCTTGTTGGCACACCCCTAGTAGATATTGTCCGCTTTGGCCCGTTACATATCGCAGTCAGCCTTGCAGTTTTAAAACGTGTTTACTATGAATCAGGTTGTTACAAATGGTATTAGAACCAGATACCGAGCAGTGTACCGGCGAGGACCCTGGCCCCCTAAGTGGATGGATTGTGAGATACCACATCGGTTGGAGAGGGAAACGGAACATTTCTTATAAATGTGTGAAAATTCCTCCCTAGTAAATCCATTTAAAAACCTTGAGGGCGAGTTTAACACAATATCTGCTAGCGATGAGTCTAGTTTGAAGAGTATACATGTACTGTGGAAGATGCGTCACAAATGCAGCACCTTGCCGATTGCTTACGAAATGTCCAAATCAAAGCAATGTGAAGCCAAGACATTCACGGAAGCAATGCCCTTTTTCCTCTCACCTAATTTCACATTGAAATGGATCAGAGTATTTCCACTTAAAGTAGTGAATCCATCGGTATTTCAAGCTTCCATGCAAGGGATTGAATAACACTAAAGCTCATATTAACATGTTATATGTCTATATATATACATCCAATGGCTAGAAATGATCTAAAGCGAGCTGTTTAGAATAATAGAAGACACAACACTAAGCAACAAAACAGGAAGAAACAGATTCTGCTCAGCGACTCATCAGCCTTCATTATGTGCCTCCTCAGCCTTACACTATTATTGCTTACATGACCGTATGAATTAGGATAAGTATAAAGGTTTGTCGTCGTGTTTCCAAACGTTCTTGTGTAAACTGCGTCACCGAACATTCCGATCACTGGATGGATAATGTTCGTTGTAATACTGCTCGAGCTAAGCATCGATGAAGCGATGTAATCGTCGTGTGACTGAGAATAGTTGTGCTGATGAAGTTGAGCGCTTGGAGATGCTGGTGGCTCTGCCCCACAGGCAGGACCAAGAGGCCGGCGTGGGATGGCTGGGCCAAGATTTGATGGTGGTTTAGTTTTGGAGGGAGGTGTAGTCTGAAATTTGCCGTAGAGTGGGACGAGCGTGGCGTGGGAGACCTCCGCCTTGCAAACGGGACATCGACATTCCTCTTGCTGGCATTGTTGGTGTGAGGACAAGCTCTTGTAATGGATCCATTTGTAAATGCAGGGCCAACAGAAGAGATGGCCACAAAGTGTTACAACAGGATCTTGAACCGAGTCTAGGCATATGTTGCATTCAAAGCCATGGGATGCTCCTTCATCAGCATCTGAAACAAGGTACAGCTGCTCCATGTCTTGTTTTTCATGTCCAAAAAACAATGTCAGAACTCAGAAGAACAAGAAGACAACAAAATTCCAAGACAAGATTAATGAAATCTTGCAGAATTTTATCAGAAAATCACACAGAAACAGACAAAAAAAAAACAGGAATTTGGATAAGATGAAGCAATGAAGACACGCCGAACTAGGCACTCATGGATAAACCAAAAATATCCCATCCATTGCAGCAGTGATAAGATACCAAACTATCATCCTAATCCATTGGTTCGAATATATTATTCATTGGATCCTGAGCTCATAGATTATTGTAATCTGAAGGGCCAGTTCTTGAACATTCTTTCACGAAACCTCCAACTGGGATATGATGTGGAAGATTTCTGAAGTTCCCATATATATCAGAATACGATGATCTTGACAGACCCAGATTCAATTTTATTTAATTAAGAAGTTCAAGCATCTATAAGCTTTCTTTTGAAGCAGATAAACTCATATGCAAGCAAACCACTTGAAAGTGAAAAGAATCATCAGTCTATTACTTGGGAAACAGATCCGAAAGGCATAATCATGCGTAGAAGAAATCAAAAAGGAATCGATCCCAACAATTAATAAAAGTGAATTCAAGCCCAAGTTGCAATCGAAATCAGAACTCCTCGATACAACCATGATGAACTTCCGATTCAAAGAGCCAATAAGAACACCCAGAAAACAAGATTATCGATGTTTATCCCTTGAAAAAAGTTCTATTGGCGTATGATCTTTGGAAAATAAGAACACCCAGAAAACAAAATAATTCAATGAAGCCATCCCCACGCTCCACCACACAAAACAGAGCAAAAAACAGAGCATGAAAAATTGCCTACTGTATAGCAAATGAAACAGTTTCCAGAAAACAAAGAAAACCCAATAAAAATCCATCCACGAGAACGGGTTGAAGTTCGAAGCGACGAAAATCAACTCAAAAACAAAGACCCCCATCTCCATTAGAGAAACCTAAACCAAGAAACTGAAGAACAAAAACCCCATCTCCATTAGAGAAACCTAAACCAAGAAACTGAAGAACAAAAACCCCATCTCCATTAGCAAACAGATCTAAAAAGACCATTCCCCTGAGAAACACAACCCCATCTAGGAGTAACACAGAGACAGAAAAGGGCGGAACAGAAACGTACCGAAACCAAATCGCGGGATGAGTAAGAAGCTTAGTTGAAAAGGGCTAAATGTGCGTAAAATTAAGAAGAGAGGATATGAAGAGAGTGATGGTGAGTTTTGAAGGGTGTTTATATAGAGACGAGAAAAGGGGAGAGCGAAGGTATCTGTAATTCTATGGAAATAGAAAAAAGGAAGGGAAAGGGAAGAGGATGGGACGATGACGATGCGGCGTCTCAGCTTAACGCAAATAAGTGAATAGGACAAAAACATTGGTATCCTTTCAACCTCTGCTATCTCCTCAATCAAATTCCATTTTTTTCTCTAATAAACTTTCCATTTTCATGATGGTTAACCTTTTTATATATATATATATATATATTTATTAATTTTGAGATATTTTCTTTTTTTTTGTTGAAGATATTTTAGATGACGGAGTAATTCAGACTATCCGATGTTAGTTAGAGTTTGATACGCGTCCTCTCTCTAGTATACGCGTTTTAAAAACAATGACACTGATTGCAATACATAACGGGCCAAACTAAACAATATCGACTAGCAGTGAGTTTGGGCGGTTACAAATGGTATTAGAGTCATGCACTGGACTATGTGCTAGTGAGGATGCTTACCCACAAGGAGGTAAATTGCCCCGCATATTATTTGTGAAAATTTTGACGATGATTACTTTAATATAATAAATAATTTGTCATTAAGGAAATAGTTTAAAATTTTCAAATTATCTAAAAATGCAAATGGACATAAATGATTCCAACGAATTCTAACGGTAACGTATTAAGACAAAATAATACAGTGATAATTAAAGAAAAAACAATATTATATTAGTTAAAAATATATATTTCATTTTTAATTTATAAAAAAATATTTTAAACATATAAATAAAATTACTCATAAAATTCTACCTCGAGATAATATAAAAATATGTTCGAGGAAAAAATAATTTTGACATTTAAATTTATCAACTTCCAACTTTCAATTTTATATAATTATACCTCGAACTTAATTAAATATTACAATATTAACTTTAAATTTTATGAAATTTGTAATTTTAACTTTTTAATAACTAAAAAAACATATTGAAATATCTATATATATATATATATATAAATAAAACAAGTAGCAGCCAATTGGCCATCCACTTGATTTGTAATATTTTAAATATTAAACCATATTGTTAATTTTATTTTTTGTTTTATAATATGGTCGGAATCTAATTCCATTGCTTTAATTAAATTAATTTGGTAAATATAGATGCAGTGTGGTGGTCCGTCCCTTTGATTTGATACTCACCTAATTAATAAATTCCATTAATAAAATACCAAAATCATTTTCCTCCCAACCACCCATGATCATAAATGGGGAGTAGGAAACCCTAATAACTCTTTCTTTTTCCAATCAATTAATTCATTAAAAAATAAATCTTCAATTTTATTTTTATTTTATTTATAAATCATGCCTTTAAATTACAAAATAATAATAATAAATAACTGGTGTATCAATTTTCACCACAAAATTTATATTTTTCATCCATTTAAATCAAATTCACCTGGACAAATATTGTAATATCACCCATTTGTTCAAATTCTTTGAATTTTAATAGAAATTCAACAGTGCTACGCAATTTTGAGTTTGATTAATGCTCGAGGTCGATTGTTGGACAAAATTTTTGAAAGTCAATCTATATTTCATGTTGCATTTCTCTCGAGTCCCATTTGACAAAATTTAACGTGTTTTAGGTTCAAGGGTAAAATTGACTTTTTTTCTCTTAAAATAACCTTTTCATTTTTTTAATATATTAAATAAAAAACATTTCTAAAATGAAAACAAGTGAGAATAAATTATAAGAATAAGAAAACGTAATTTAAAAAAATAAAAAAGTAAACTAAATATTTATCGAATGAGATAGGTATAAAATATTGACATTGCATTTATAGGAAAATAATATTATCGTTTACTTCTCATTTAGTACAACCCCATGTGGGACGAGAATTTATGAACGTCCAACCTCATAGATTGAGCAGATGCATAACCCGCTAAAACCGTGTTAAAATTAAATTTTTTTTTGTGTGAACTAAATTAAATGTCAAAAGAAAATATCATGCATTAAATTGAATTAAAAGAATAAAAGTGGTGCCAAATATATTATAAGGACTATTATAAATACTTCCACAAATATTATATTCATAATACACAATTAAATTATTTATATATAAAAATAAATAAATATTTGGATGGATTAAATTTAGCCGTTGACATTTGACCCCAAAACCCCGTCACGTTATCTTGTTCATTGTAATTGGTCTCACGGTCGGCCTACCATGCAAGTAAATCCTCACCGTTCATTTACTAGAGAAGTCGACAAGTTCAACGGTTGAGAATGGACGATCAGGAAACTCCACGTCATGTCCACCGTGTATGACATCAATTAACAATATAAAATTCCTAAACGACAGTCGCATACGTGGCATGCAAGTATTCGATCGAACAAAACGGCACACGATAATGCACCGTCCCACGAACCACGAGAAGAGTTCGAACGACCGACACGTATGTAAATCAACAAATATTTATTTAATTAATTAGAGGTTTTTATTCTATCTAAAAATTTTCTCTGACGCATATTGTTCTAGTACGTATCACCACTAGCTTGAGCTTATCCACAAATTATTATCATATTGGCCTCCATGTCCACACAACAATATTTGACTTATAAAAATAAATATAATTAAATAATAAAATAAGTAATTTTAACTTTATATAAATATGACCCTTCATGGATTTTATTGACTTATGGTTCCATAATTATTTCATAACTTATGGAATTATTAAAGTTCACATAAATATTTTATTTTTGTCAACGGTACTTACAAACCGTTACAATTACCTTTTTTATAAGATTAAAATTAAATATTTTATATTTAGTTACAAATTCAATTTTAAACTTTTAATAGGTTTTTAATCTTTAAATAAATATATACTAGTATTGAATATTATATTTATATGGTGTTAAATTTTAAATTATTTAGCCAATAGATTAGTGAAATTTTAAAAAATATCGAATTTAACAAACACTAAGTTGGAAGCTCGCATACTTGTTAAATCGAAATATGAAATTGATAGCTTTTAAAATATTTTAATATAAAAATGTGAGGTATCAAGTTTCAAATATTTAATCTCCTAAACACGTTTCAATTGTTATTTAACTGTGCTCGTATTAATATAACTAAAATAAAAAAATGTAAGCATATGACAAAAATAGGATAGTCTTTTTTTTATTAAAAAAAAAGGCACAGCCTTTTAATTAAAGGTTTAAATACATAAATAAAACAAAATATTTAATTGAATGAAAATAGAAATATAGAATAAATAGTGTGAAGTATGAGGACGGGTGGAGCCGTGAGGGAGAGGGAAGGAATGAAAATGAAAAGCTTGTCCCACATCGGTAATATGTGAAAGTTGAAATCCATCTTCCTCTATAAATTTACATTCCCGGCCGGAAGTCGTGGAAGTCTCTGGGCGCCAAACTGTTACGTGTGGGTATCTGACATGCGCACTGACAAATAGGGCCTGACAAAGGTGAGTTTGTTTACTTTACGACAATTGTTGATAATATCAATGTTATCGGTGGAAAATTCATTTTTCGCTTATTTGGCTGACATTTATTACACTCTAATAATGAATGCCCAAAAATTAAATTCAATTAATGTTCATTACGAAGGGGAAAAAATCATCGCACGTGATCGGGAGGAGCTTAGGCTGTAACAATGTGTTTAGAGTTAATTATAAGAAACAAAAAGCATTGATTTGCCTCTCCAAAACTCTTGAGATATTTATATAATTTAAATAGCAAATTAAATTTATTATTTTAAATAACTTGACGGAAGGTGAATAAAAAAAAAAGAGTTGTCATAACAAATTAAGAAAAAATACATTTTAATTTTATTTTTGTTTCTAAACTCGAACGAATAGAATTTCTAAAATTGAATTTCATGTGTAAATACCTTGTATTTTAGGGAATTTTAAATTATATTCAAATCGAATAAATAAAATTATAAAATTATGGGTGGTTCAAAAACAACATAAAACAATAATCAACCAAATCCGAGAATTTTAGGGTGATAAAAAAAAAGCGAGTATAAATTATAAATTTATTTATTTTTCCAATTTCTTAAATAATAACAATATTGCTTCTTCTAGAATCTTCACATTCAATTGCTCTCCGTCTCGCGCGTTTCCGAACTAAAACCCAGATGGATTCCATCGCCAGAAACCTCGACGGTCACAGCTCGAGTTGCTCTTCCACCTCTGAACCAAGAGAAGCTCCGATCAAGTTGCAGGAGTGGAGGAAAAGTATTGATGCTCAAATGAGTTATGGTGGTAATGGGGCAAGCTTCAGGTGTGTCACAAGCCATTGAATATGTTTTTCGGCTCTTTTACTTTGATACGTTTTGGTTGCTACTGCATCGAGTTCTGATAAATCTTGCACTAAATTGTTGTTTCTCTGTCTCTTGCTAGCAATTCATTGAACATTGTTAATGGAGTAAACGCTAACTTGTATGAAGAAATTGTAGTTTGTCCCTATTTTCTTTCAGTTGACGAAACTTTAATTTAATCGTCATTAGGCTGTGGGTGCAGTGCCCCTAGTTTTGGTAGAATTACTTGTAGGAGCGTTGACGCCACTTGAGCAGTAATCCAGACTTGCCAACTTGTCTAAGTAAGTTCTTAGGGGATTGGGCGTTTGGAGTTTGAGAAACAAAATTAGGGCTCACGAAGTGAATGTCCTATGGAGACCTATTATTAGAAGTATGGTTTAGATACTCTGTTCAACCCGCCAAACAGCAGCTGCTAGAAAATGCCGTGGGCCTTGGAATGGACTGACATGACTAAAACCAATGGAAAAGGGATCAGTTTTGAACTTAGCAATGTGAGAAGATTTTTGAACTAAAGATTATGCATTGTCCAACACAAAAGGAAAGTTGGTCCGAGATGTTCAGCTCAGTTTTGCCTCAAGCTGGGAGCTTGTCTTTGTAAGGCGGAATGATAATCAATCTTCCTGAATTTTGAAAACTCGGGAAATCTTCTCGTAAATCTGCTAATTTCAAAGCGATGATAATTCCTCTCCTCAGTCAGATCTGTTTGTTTGCTTGCTTTTCTTAGGCGAACTTTAATGGATTTGATTGACATTTCGTGCGTCTTGTGGAATTCTAGACGAACGAGGAGAAATAACCAATGAAGGAACATGAAACCACTTAACCACAGTGAAAACTAGTTGAACCTGGATTTAGCCAAGCGGATATGTGATGGAAACTTCCCTTAAAATGTTAAGTTCTTCCTTTAGACCTTGGCGTATAAGAGCCTCAATACCAAAGACAGGTTGTAAAAGAAATTTTATGTGTCTAAATCTCCATGAGTTTGCAAAAACTGCTTCTCTAGTGAGGAATCCGTAGACGACACTTTTATCCACCGTATTTTTACTGCAGAAAATTGGAAATCTCTTCACAAACTTTTCGTCGGATTTGGTGTCATCCTAAAGACATCAGAAGATGGCTTATACAATCTTATCATGTTAGTAGTTAGTAGCAAAATTAGAATTCTTTGGATTACGGCCTCAAGGGATTATTTGTGGTTCATCTGCAAAGAAAGAAAATAAACGTTCATATTTATATTACTTTCAAACTATTATGTGATTTTCACCAATTTCTTTTACTCACGATTCGCAAAGAATGACCTTATGAAGTTGGACCAACGTAGGATTTTGAGATTCTGTAACAACCTAAGCCCACTGCTAGCAGATATTGTTTACTTTGGCTCGTTACGTATCGTCATCAGTGTCGCGGTTTTAAAACACGTCTGGTAGGAAGAGATTGTTTACTGTATCGACGATACGTAATGTGCCAAAGCGGACAATATCTACTAGCGGTGGGTTTGGACAGTTACAGATTCTGTCCACATAAGCAATTTAAGTACAGGATCCTTACTTTTAGATGGCACTACCCAGCAGAAATTCCATATGCTTTGTTGGCTTTTATATTCAAATTGCCCAATCACTACAGTGAAATGGTCCCTTGGGATGGACATTCATAATGTTAGTTTGGTCCTTGCTCTAGGAGGCCATGAAATCAATAAAAGAAAAAACGTCATTTGGTATGGACATTCATAATGTTTTTTGGTTTTTTGTTCAAATTTGGTATGCTTCATTGATAGCTGTTCCATTGTGTGGCGTTTAATATTCATACTGTGGTGGACCAAACGTTTGGAAACTACTCTAAAACTATGTTCCGATGATTGTTGCAATTATGCAGAAACAATCCAAATCGGCCTGGGGGGAGAATCTTCCATGCATACGATTGGCTACTGGCTCCTTTGGAGGTATAAACTCTGGTAAAGCCCGTTTCAAATTTAAAATTGGGTAATCTTGTAACCGTCCAAGTCCACCGTCAGCAGATATTTTCTTTTTTGGGCTTTCCCTGCTAAGGAGAGGTTTCAACACCCTTATAAGGAATGTTTCGTTCCCCTCTCCAACCAACGTGGGATCTCACAATCCACCCCCCCTTTGAGGCCCAACGTCTTTGTTGGCACACCGCCCGGTGTCTGGCTCTGATACTTTTTGTAATAGCTCAAGTTCACCGCTAGCAGATATTGTCCTCTTTGGGTTTTCTCTTCTGGATTTTCTCGTCTGTTAGGTGAAAGTTTCCACATTCTCATAAAGAATGTTTTGTTCCCCTCTTCGACCAACGTGGGGATCTCACATATCTCAAGTCTAAAGAGAAACAAAATTCATTTATAGAACATTGACTTTATGAGCTTGTCTGAATGTGAAGGCCTCAACCATCATGGGATCACACCTGCACTGCAGCAGCTAGCTATCTCTGAGCGTTTCGAAGTTGAGTTCAGTTGAATTGGAAAAACAGGGTGAAGCATTGGAAGATTCTCTGAAAATACTATTAGAAGCTCTCACCACTCGACGTATTTGGATGGGGAGGTCCATGAAATGTAAAGCAAGACATGCAAGCAGCTTTTGCTAATGGAGGACGCTCCTTGGAACCCCTGAGGTGAAAGTTTTCAATGCTTAGATATTTAAATCTCGTCCTTCTAGTTTTGACCATACATTAATTTACTGGAGTTTAAATGAACTAAATCTCGAAGTACAACTAAAGATGAAAGTTTGAATCTCGGACCTCAAAGAAACGAATAGGTGTCCAACCGTGCAGGTACAAAGGATTGGATTTCCATAATTTCTGGACATTTGTGAGTACCATTCTCTAAGAGGAGGATCTTGATGTTGTTTACTTGAAATGAGGAATTTTCTTATCATTTCCACATTGGAATTCCAACATCAAATCAAACCGATAGGATTGGAGTTTTTAGGTAAATGGGGTTTGTATCTTTGTAAAAAACAAAGGTCTTTTCTTTTTCATCTTTTTTATAACTTAATTTTCGAACAGCCACTACTTTTGAACTTCCAAAAGTTGTCGTTTCAAGTCCACGTGTGGAGCGGTGAATGATTCTCGACGAGAAAAATCTATACTTGAAACTAAAATTATTATTCAATTTGCTATCTTGAATGTGCAAAATGTGGGAGTTTCGACGACAAAAATAACAAACAAAATAAGGCAGTATACGAAGTTCAGTCCGGCCATCGCCGTCGCCGTTGCCTTCCCCGGTGCAGTTTATCTGTGAGCCGTTACCAGAGTCTTAATAAATCTCAATCCATCAAATTTGGGAGCAAATTTATCCGCCGAGGACGACGGATTCTCTCCTTCCTTTCCCTCCTGCATGTTCAAAGACAGCAAATTAAAGACCAGAAATTTACGTCCCTACAAACGAATTTTTCGAAGAGGGAAATCGATGAATCTTTGACCAAGGCTTACCTGGCGAGGGAGTTGAACTTTTAGGTTGCAGAAAATGGTGGAGGAACTGGGGGAAGCAGACTCGGCGGCGGCGGCGGTGACGACGGAGGCGGCGATGAAACCCGATTTCTTCATATTGAAATGTGGAAGAAAGGTAAAGGCGCGTTGGGGAAGAAGAAAAGAAGGCAGTTTGGATGAAGCAGCGATGACATATATATTATATGCGGAGGGTGGAATTTTTGTAATTCACAAATAATAGGCGCGGCGGTGTCCACCTGTTCCATCTGGCTAAATGACCTTCCTACCCCTACATCCTTTTTATTGATTTTTTTAAAATCTTTTTATATGACGTAAAGACCCTCGATTTCTTTTCACGCATCCACAAAACTTAGAATTAAATATAATTATCTTATTACGCGTGAGATAATTCCAATATAATTATTGTTCTTATTATTATTTAATTTCCACATGAATTTTATTAACTGGGAAATATTATTATTATTATTACTGTTCAAGTGTGAATTGAGCATGAGCCTTTTTTCTTCTTCATGTTTTGATATTATTTTTAATACCTTGGCATGAGTTGAGCTTCATATTGGATTAAATATTAAAAAAAAGAAAATATGATTCTATATCAAATTAGAATAATAATTTAAAAGACAAAAAATTACAAGTTTAGTCATAAAACTTTTTGAGATAGTGAGATTTTATATTTTAATTGGAATAATGAGAAAAACGAGAGTATCCATATAAAAGGAATAAAGGTATATGTTCGATTTGTTTTCAAATTAGTTCCTTTATGATATAAGATAATTTTAAAGAAATTGACTTTTTGCCTAATGAAGTTTTGTATATTTATGTTTTGGTAAGATAATATTGTTTTAAATTCTTTTAAAAAGATTAAGGGTATAAATGTAACTTTTAAAAGTTTAAGAGCATTTTTGTAACGAGGTATTAATAGTTTTCGTTCGTCACTAACTAGAAGAGTATTTTATTTAAAAGTTTAAGAAAATTAACGAAAATTTTAAAAATCAAAGCTCTAACGAAACAAATTCTTTAAGATGCAGAGATTTTTTTAAAACAATATATAAAGTTAACACATTCATTACAATCTAGATTTAGGTACAACTAGAATGAAAAATCTATGTCCCATCTATCACTAGATCGACCCCGACCCCGACCTCGACTTTGACCTCTCATTTCCTTACACATTGTGATACTAGCTGTTGCTCAATGATTGGTTTAGTGGTCAAATTACCATTTGGCTGCAAATATCTGCCCTCTCCACAACTTCATATCAAAAAGCCAGTGATCTTCCCATGCCCTATAGCCAACCAAATCAGGAAATTAAAACTAAAGCAAATTTCGCTATTCTTTTCTTAAATATCTTACAAATATTGCCTATGAGATTAGTATATCACCTTAACTATTGGAAACCAGCCAGACATTCATGGTTATCCATAAAAAGAACAAAAACAATAAAAAAACAAAGCTGGGTTACTTTTTATGGTCAAATAATATACTGCAGGATATGCTTTTGAAGACGGACAAAGTGTAGACGAAACCTCATAACAGATCAGCATCACACGAGAGAACTCAAGGGATTAGGTAATTGAGAATCCGAACATGAAAAACATGACAAAATTCAGTTTCAGCCTGGGTCCCAGAATTTAAGAACTTTTTTTTGCCTACCCTTAATAGTAATAAACAATTTAATCGATCTATGAATGTTTCAACAAAGAATGGACTCATCATTCACAGTCCGTCTAGATCCATTGTTTGATATCTAGATTAAATAAATTGAACTGATTCATAATCATCAATTTGGGTTGGATAAGATCAATCTGAACAGATTAACTATAGTTAATCAATAACATATATATTCACTTGTCTTCAGGTAAACTCAAATGTAATAGCCCAACCTCACCGCTAGCAGATATTGTCTTATTTGAGTTTTTCCTTCCAGGCTTTCTCTCAAGGATTTAAAACGCGTTTGCTAGGAGAGGTTTTCACACCCTTATAAAGAATGTTTCGTTTCCCTCTCCAACCGATGGGGAATCTCATATCAATACTACCGATTAGCGCTCCGAGTTTAGATCAAGAACGATCCATCAAAAATATCCTATAAGGTATGTATTCAAGAAGGTAACCATGATGTAGCTCTTGTGCTTTACTTGCACTATGAAGATTCTATAATACACATCAATTAATAAAGCACGAGGAATATTGTGTTTACCTCGTTGAATAAACCTTTATCGACCCCTTACCGTGATTAGCCAACCATACTCTCTGAAAAAAAAAAACATGCAGGAATAAGACCAAACAAATTTATCAGCAGTCAACATTAGCACCTGATGGAATGGAATGAAAACTTGAGAATGAAGAGGTATGAAATAACAGGAAGGCCATCTCAACTGAGAAAAAGAAAATAGAAAGACCAATGGAAAGAAGACTCCATGTACTCGGCTGACGAACAAAGAAAGGGAAGCATTTCAGTTATAAAAGCTAGAACATACACCGGCGCAGCAAAAAAAAGTTCGTGTTAGACCCTTCACATAAATCTTCAATAAGCTACTCATTCATCCTAGAGTTGAAGCCTGGAATCATTAGGTTGTAAATGTTCCATGTAAAGAGAATATACACTCCATCACTGTACAATATTGCAACTTCTCCTATGGTCTCCATCTAGTTTAGGCACTAAAAATGGCAACGTAACATCAATATCTTAGCTTAATTGAAAAAGTTCTCTCCTTGGAGTGTTGATCTAACCTAGATTGGCTTGCCTCCATACAGCCGATTCAACTCTCAAGTCTCACCTGGTTTTCTATATCTATCATGATCTAATCACATTAATATCAACTGACAGCACCGAGATAAATTATTCTACTCAGATTTCTTGAAAGTATGTAACAGCAAAAATATGGAAAGAGTAAAAGCATTACCTCGCTGAAAGAAATCTTGAAATTCAAGTTCCTCAAATTACTAGCTTTATCTAGTAAGTTTTCATCCTTTATATATCAATATAGCTTGGTTCTGGTATGGATTCTATCAAGAACATCAGACCATTTATTCATCCCCAACCCCATGGAAAGAGTAAAGGCACTAATTCGCCGAAAAAGAAGTTGAATTTCGTAGTAGAATGAGTAGTATCCTTGTCTAACCGTGCTTCAAATACAAATGAGACAATGAGAAACTAGCACATCATGCTATTTATTCATCCCCAGCCCCAAGTTGATAATGATTTAAAAAACTAATAATAACAAGGCAGGTTACAACTTTACGTAGAAGAAGATTGCAACTATTAAGACAATTTCTTTTTCCAGGCTTTGCAATCATGGAGACTCAATGGGCTTGATGGCACCATTGCTGAGGAGCCTCTGCACATACTTGCCAAGAATATCTACCTCCAAATTCACCAACTGCCCAACTTTCTTCAATGGAATGACCACGTTTTTCTGAGTATAAGCAACCAACATGAAGTTAAAAGCCTTCTCCTCATCAAAAACATCCACCACAGTCAAGCTAGTCCCATCCACTGCAATGAATCCTTTTGGTACAATGTAATTGAGCAAAGCCTCTGACGTCCTCACTTTTATCCACAGCGAATCCCCCTCAGGATCCATTGAGATTATCTCCCCAGTCCCATCTACATGCCCCTGCACAAAATGCCCACCCATTCGGCTGATTGGTTGAACCGCCCTCTCCAAATTCACAGGTGAACCAGGCGTGAGTTCCACCAACGAAGTCTTCCTAAGCGTTTCAGGCGCTAACCCCACCTTGAATTCTGATAGTTGGTGATCAAAAGCAGTCACAGTAAGACAAGTTCCGTTCACAGAAATGCTATCTCCAAGGTTTACACCTTCGAGAACAGTTTTGGCAGTAATCTCCAAATCAAATCCCCCATGTTCAGCAATACCTAATTGTTTGACATGGCCTATTTCTTCAACAATGCCAGTGAAAAGGCATTGAACCGAACTCCTCGGCCGAGGTTTGCAACGAAATTGGGGCTTACGGCAGGAGGTGAATAGAGTGAAAAGAGATCTATTCGTACTGAGTTCGAACCTGGGGCAAAATTGGGACGATGACGGATGAACACTGAGAATCGCATCCCTTCTGGGAGGAACCATTTTGGGGATATTAGATAGTGATATCGCAGTAGAGAGCGAAGAAAACGTAGCCATTTCCTCAATTTCAATTCAACTACACATCCACCAAAGAAGAATTAAAAACCCTAAACCTCAAGCAAAATATATCCATTCAAAAACCCAACAAAATCAATCGGATGCAGAACAGAAAGAAGATTAATGAAAAACAAGAAAATAACTCACTACAACGTGGATTGTCGTCGGCGAAGAAATTGATTGCTTAAGGGTTCACTGTTGAGGTTGTGGCTGAGCCTCAGCCTGAGCCTGAGCCAGAGCCATTGATGGTCCAAGTCAAGAGAAAGTGGAGACAAAAAATGGAATGCTAAATAGCTTACTAAATTAATTTATTTTTATTTTAAATCATCTCTGATTTTTTTTTTCAAAAATATATTTTAAATTAAATTATATATGTATTGTTTTTTAAAAATAAAGAAAACAATATTTATTATCTAAAATCACTCCAATAATAATTAAATTATTACTTTTTTTAAGTAGTTTACAACAAATAAAAAATAAAGAAAATAATATTTATTATCTAAAATCACTCAAATAATAATTTAATTATTAGTTTACAAAAAATAATAATAATAATAATTACATTTAAAAATTACTTTTTTTTCAATTAATTTCAAACACGCTCACTTCCTCATAGAATTGATTTTGGAGACATTAAATGTGATTGCATTAAAAAATTTAAAATTTTCTTAGTATTTTGTTAATCAATTAATTAATTAAAAAAACATCTTTTTAATTAGATTAATTTGGTTAATGTTCCTAACAAATTTGGATGACTCAGCTGACTAAACTTAAAAACAAAAGCCCAAATTTTGTTGCCTTTAAATTTGATTTCCTCGGCTTCTTCCCTTAAAATGGATGACAAAAGAGTTATAAATAAATAATAAAATTTAATTATGTGTTTAAAAAAAATATATTTCAATACTAGAGGACTAAAATACTCTTAATCAAAATATAAAATTTTAAGAACGGAAATAAACAATTAAAAATATAAACTAATAAAACTTTGTTAATTTTAAACTTAAACAAAATATAAGATTCGAGAATCACAATAAATAAGTCAAAACAAAAAAGTGATAAAAAAAATATACTTCAATTGCCTTAAAATATAATTTAATGTAATAAATAAATAAATACAAAATTTTGATAATCTTAATTAGGTTAGAGCTACTTATATTATCAAATATGTTGTAAATACTTATTTTATTAAAAAAAATCAGAATTTAATGAAAATATTAATTTAATTTTTTTTGTATTAATGTGGAATTTATGGATATATTTAAATATGGATCATGTAAATGAAAATTTAATGTTTTGTTTATGATATATTGTGTCTAATTATTTTCTATTTATGTTAACTCTTATTTTTCCAGTTTTCCAAGCTGGCGCAGACATGTCATAAGGTTGTCCACGTCAAAGTCCTCAGCCAAAGCTGACATTGGACGCTTCGTGTTCCAAAAGCTACGGTATCCGTCTTCCTATCTTTTCTACTCTCCAGTTACTGCATTTTGAATTTTGAAACACATGGCCGCCACGTCATATATACGCCTCCCATGAAATATCGATTTAAGTTGAAGTTAATAAAAATATTCTTAAAATTTATATTTTATCAGAATAATATTTTTAAACGTTTCATTCATAATTTCTTAAAAAAATTTAAAACTTATTTAAAATACTCAAAATTTTAAAAATAGCATTAATCTCTTTATCTTAAAAAAAAAATTAAAAATAATTATCATCAATTTATAGATGCAAAATTGTCTATCTTTGATTGATTTTATCCACAAATATTTTTAATGTTATTTTTAAAAATTCAAATATTTAAATGCGTAATTTTGAATTTTTAAAAAAATTACAAAGTGTTTTTGAAATTTTTTAATACGACACCCATAGTACAAATTAATAAAAATTAAAATGTTCCAAAAATCTTAAATTAAAAAAAAAAAGTATTTAATAAAAATTAATCGGTCACGTGACACAGCTGGTGACCACAAGTTAACACCCTACATACATACAGCGGCGAAGAGGAGGGGCCTAACATAATTCGTATTTAAATTTTAATATTTCCACGGGAAAAGGATTGTGGGTCCCACCATAAATATATTATTAATCAGAAACCTCAATTTTGGGGAGGAAAAAAGAAAAAAAAAAAGAAAAAAGAAAAAAAGTGGCCGTTATCTTTGCTGTTTGCAGATGGACGCAACTTCAAACCAAACGGCTCCTTTAATCATCTTTCCTTCTCACTAAAAAAGACCTTTAACACTTTTCCAAGTCTGCTGGCCAACCATGATTCGACACGTGGATATGTTTTTTTAATATAAAATATACTTTTTTTTTACTTTACTTTAAACATCATTAAAAAAAAGTTTAGACATTTGTAAGAAAGTTCAATTTAACCTACAATTCCCGAGACAACGAGTTTGTCAACCAATAACCTAAAAAAAAAAAATTAAGTATCGCATCTACCTCTACTATATAAATTACCAGTCAAGCTGTTTTGCTATTTCTTAATCAAATAAAGTATAACTGAGTTTGAAATTGTCGTGTTGGTCGTACGGAGAGGATTATGTCCTTCGAGATCAAGTATGGATAGGATTATGAACTATTTTTAGTATCTTTTGCGTCCAGTAGAACGAATCTAATGATCCATACGAGGCTCCACATGAAGTTCAGCAACAAAATAATTATATGTTTTTTTTTTTTAATTAGTTAAGAGGAAATAAGCACAAATATCTTGTAGAGGGCAAAAAAAAAAAAAAAAAAATAGGGATCCAAGGGACTTATCAAAATTTAAAAAAATACCATATGAATATAATTTAAGCATTGTAAATTATTATTATTTTTTTGGTATAAAACAAATAGGTTTATCCTATGAATATATTTTAAAGCTTAAATTTGATTAAAAAAAGGAAAAAATGTCGAATTAGAACACAAAATTAATGAAGACATATTAATTATTTTCAAAATTTAAATAAACAACCTTTTTTTGTTTATTTCTCAAAATATATCAAATTTTACAGCTGTAATTTAATATTTTTTAAAATTTGGAAAAAGACACTAAATTTGGATATTTGGAAGGAAAATCAGTTCAGTACATGGGATGAACAAAACGGCAAGGCGCCAACCAGGACGCTTCTTCTCCTTCTGCTTCCGTCCGCCCTTTTGTCTCCATTTCCGAATGCGCCATCTGTCTTCTGTTGTTCTGCTTCTTGAGCTCTTTCTGTCTTCCGAAACACTCACAGATTCGACGGGATCTGAAGCTATATCTTGTTTTTGTTGAATCTAGCCTTGATTTTAATGTCATGAGTATTCGAAACCGCCCTCCGCCGCCGCGCCCTGGTTCGCCGGAAGAAAATGAACCTTATAATATAATACCGATCCACAATCTCCTTGCCGACCATCCTTCGCTTCGGTTCCCGGAGGTGCGCGCTGCCACTGCTGCACTGCGGGCAGTTGGTGACCTCCGGAAGCCGCCGTATGTTCAATGGCACTCTCAGTTGGATATTCTCGATTGGCTTGCCCTCTTCTTTGGTTTTCAGAAGGATAACGTTCGGAACCAACGGGAGCATCTCGTGCTTCATTTGGCTAATGCTCAGATGCGCTTAATCCCTCCCCCTGATAATATCGACACTCTCGACGCCGGCGTTTTAGGGCGTTTCAGGAAGACACTTTTGAAGAATTATACCAATTGGTGCTCATACCTGGGGAAGAAGTCCAACATTTGGATCTCGGATCGTCGTGAGCCGGATCAGCGCCGCGAATTGCTTTACGTTTCGTTGTACTTGCTCATATGGGGTGAGTCCGCTAATTTACGCTTTGCTCCTGAATGTATTTGTTATATCTTTCATCACATGGCCATGGAATTGAATAAGATTTTGGAGGATTATATTGATGAAAACACTGGACAGCCGATATTGCCCTCTGTATCTGGCGAAAACGCTTTCCTAAATTGTGTTGTTAAACCCATTTACGAGACCATAAAATCTGAGGTTGAGAGTAGCAAAAATGGTACTGCCCCGCATCGTGTTTGGAGGAATTATGATGATATTAACGAATATTTTTGGAGTAAGAGGTGCTTTCAGAAACTCAAATGGCCCATTGATGTGGGTAGTAACTTTTTTGTGACTTCTAGCAAGAGTAGGCATGTGGGCAAGACTGGGTTTGTAGAGCAGAGGTCTTTCTGGAACTTGTTTCGAAGTTTTGATCGTTTATGGGTCATGTTAATTCTATTTCTCCAGGCCGCAATTATTGTTGCATGGGACGGTAGGCAGCCATGGTTTTCATTGAGGGAGCGAGATATCCAAATTAAGCTTTTCACTGTGTTTTTCACTTGGAGTGGCTTGAGGTTTCTCAAGTCATTGATTGATGCAGCGATGCAGTATAGTTTGGTTTCGAGAGAAACTTTGGGACCTGCAGTGAGAATGATAATGAAATCTATTGTTGCTGCAGCATGGACTGTTTTGTTCATAGTTTTTTATTGGAGGATTTGGTCGCAGAGGAGCCAAGATCGAGCTTGGTCTGCACAGGCTAACAAGGACATTGGCAATTTTCTTATTGCAGCCGGTGTCTTTGTTGCTCCAGAGGTTCTAGCATTGGCTCTTTTTATCCTTCCATGGATTAGGAACTTTATGGAAGAGACCAACTGGAGGATCTTTTATATGTTATCCTGGTGGTTTCAGAGCAGGACTTTTGTTGGCCGTGGGCTGAGGGAAGGTCTAGTGGACAATATCAAGTACAGCATGTTCTGGATTCTGGTTCTTGCTTCAAAATTCAGCTTCAGTTATTTTCTGCAGATCAAGCCCATGATGGGGCCGACAAAATCACTGTTGAAGTTGGGGGATGTGAGCTACGAGTGGCACCAGTTCTTTAGGGAGAGTAACAGGTTCGCTGTCATATTACTTTGGCTTCCTGTTCTCTTGATCTACCTCATGGATTTGCAGATTTGGTATTCAATCTACTCCTCATTTGTTGGAGCAGCTGTTGGGTTGTTTGATCACTTGGGTGAAATCCGGAATATCCCACAATTGAGGCTCAGGTTCCAGTTCTTTGCCAGTGCCATTCAATTCAATCTAATGCCTCAAGAACAACTTCTGAATGCCAGGGGCACACTGAAGAGCAAGTTTAAAGATGCTATTCATCGGTTGAAGCTTAGATATGGTCTTGGCCACTCTTACAATAAGCTTGAATCTAATCAGGTTGAGGCAACTAAGTTTGCTATAATATGGAATGAGATAATAACTATTTTTAGGGAAGAAGATATTATCTCTGATCGTGAGGTTGAGCTATTGGAGCTGCCCCTAAATTCTTGGAGTATTAAAGTTGTTCGCTGGCCATGTTTCCTTCTTTGCAATGAGCTATTGCTTGCACTCAGTCAGGCCAAAGAATTAACAGATGCTACTGACAAATGGCTCTGGCATAAGATATGCAAGAATGAGTATAGACGTTGTGCAGTCATTGAAGCCTATGAATCCATCAAGCATTTACTACTTCAGATTCTTAAACATAATACTGAAGAGAAATCAATCATGACAGTTTTGTTCCAAGAGATTGATCACTCTATCGAGATTGAGAAGTTCACGAAAACATTCAATATGAATGCATTGCCAGAGCTTCATACCAAGTTGATCAAACTGGCTGAACTATTGACCAAGCCTAAGAAAGACACTATTGGAGTCGTGAACACTCTACAGGCCCTTTATGAAATTACCATTCGAGACTTCTTCAAGGAGAAGCGAAGCGGTGATCAACTAATAATTGATGGATTGGCTCTTCGTAACTCAACTTCAACCACAGGGCTTCTTTTTGAAAATGCTGTCAACTTTCCTGATGTTGGTAATGAGAGCTTTTACCGCCAGGTTCGCCGTTTGCATACTATTCTTACCTCTCGGGACTCTATGCATAATATACCAATAAATCTCGAGGCAAGGCGTCGACTTGCTTTTTTCAGTAACTCCTTATTCATGAACATTCCTCATGCACCTCAAGTTGAGAAAATGATGGCTTTCAGTGTTCTGACCCCTTACTATAGCGAGGAAGTTTTATACAGCAAAGAACAGCTTCGTACAGAAAATGAAGATGGAATTTCGATTCTGTATTATCTGCAGACAATTTATGTTGATGAATGGAAAAATTTTCTGGAGCGAATGCGCCGAGAAGGGATGGGGAAAGACAGTGAAATTTGGACAACCAAGCTAAGAGATCTTAGGCTTTGGGCGTCATTCAGGGGTCAGACACTTACTCGAACTGTGAGAGGAATGATGTATTATTATCGAGCCCTCAAGATGCTAGCGTATTTGGATTCTGCTTCTGAGATGGACATTAGGGAAGGATCACAAGAACTTGGTTCTATGAGACAAGAAGGTAGTATTGATAGTGTAGCCTCAGATAGACCACTTCAGACTAGGAGCTTAAGTAGAACGGGCAGTTCTGTAAGTTTTCTTTTTAAGGGCCATGAGCATGGGACTGCTTTGATGAAATATACTTACGTGGTTGCCTGTCAGATCTATGGGACCCAAAAGGCCAAAAAAGATCCTCATGCAGAGGAAATTTTATATTTGATGAAAAGCAACGAAGCGCTGCGAGTTGCCTATGTTGATGAGGTTTGTACCGGGAGAGAAGAGAAAGAGTACTACTCGGTTCTGGTAAAATATGATCATCGGCTAGAGAAGGAAGTGGAGATTTACAGGATAAAGTTGCCTGGTCCCTTGAAGCTTGGAGAGGGTAAGCCGGAGAATCAAAATCATGCTATTATCTTTACACGTGGTGATGCAGTCCAAACAATTGATATGAACCAAGACAACTATTTTGAGGAGGCACTCAAAATGAGAAATCTCTTGGAAGAATATAAGCGCAATTATGGAATTAGGAAGCCAACTATCTTGGGAGTTAGAGAGCATGTTTTTACTGGTTCCGTTTCATCACTTGCTTGGTTTATGTCAGCTCAAGAAACTAGTTTTGTCACATTGGGTCAACGAGTTCTAGCTAACCCATTAAAGATTCGTATGCATTATGGTCATCCAGATATGTTTGATCGTTTTTGGTTCTTGACTCGAGGTGGAATCAGTAAAGCATCCAGAGTGATTAACATCAGTGAGGACATATTTGCTGGCTTTAACTGTACGCTGCGTGGAGGAAATGTTACGCACCATGAATACATCCAAGTAGGCAAGGGGAGGGATGTTGGATTCAATCAGGTTTCTATGTTTGAAGCCAAGGTTGCTAGTGGAAATGGGGAGCAAGTTCTTAGTAGAGATGTATACAGGTTGGGCCACAGGCTCGACTTCTTCCGTATGCTATCGTTCTTTTACACTACTGTCGGATTCTTTTTCAACACGATGATGGTAACTTTAACTGTATATGTATTCTTATGGGGGCGACTGTATCTTGCTCTTAGTGGCATTGAAAATACAATCGCAAGGGAATCTAACAATGGAGCACTTGCGACAATCTTGAACCAGCAGTTCATCATCCAACTTGGTCTATTCACTGCACTACCAATGATAGTAGAAAATTCGCTTGAACATGGTTTCCTTCAATCAATCTGGGATTTTTTGACCATGCAACTCCAGCTTTCATCTATATTCTACACATTTTCAATGGGAACTCGTGCTCATTATTTCGGAAGAACAATTCTTCACGGTGGTGCGAAATATCGAGCTACAGGCCGTGGTTTTGTTGTGCAGCACAAGAGTTTTGCAGAAAACTATAGGCTTTATGCTCGTAGCCATTTCATTAAAGCAATTGAACTTGGTTTGATCCTTATTGTTTATGCATCACATAATGCAGTATCTTCTAACACATTTGTTTATATTGCTATGACCCTCACGAGTTGGTTCCTCGTAATTTCATGGTTGATGGCTCCTTTTGTATTTAATCCTTCTGGTTTTGATTGGTTGAAGACTGTATATGACTTTGATGACTTCATGAACTGGATATGGTATCGTGGTAGCATATTTGCAAAAGCTGAACAGAGTTGGGAAAGATGGTGGTGTGAAGAGCAGGATCATTTAAGGACAACTGGGTTTTGGGGAAAGGTGCTGGAGGTTATCTTAGACCTCAGATTCTTCTTTTTCCAGTATGGTGTTGTATATCAGCTTGGAATTTCTGCTGGCAGTACGAGTATTGCTGTTTACCTCTTGTCTTGGATATGCGTGTTTGTTGTCTTGGCAACCTATCTGGTTGTAGCATATGCTCGGAATAAATATGCTGCAAAAGATCACATCTACTATCGGCTTGTGCAGTTCCTCATTATTATACTTGCCGTAGTTGTCATAGTCGCCTTGCTAGAATTCACGGCATTCGAATTCAGAGATATCTTCACTAGTTTGTTGGCGTTTCTTCCCACGGGATGGGGATTTCTGCTGATTGCCCAAGTACTCCGGCCCTTCCTCCGTTCGATCATACTTTGGGACATTGTTATCGGTGTGGCACGATTCTACGATATACTCTTCGGAGTGATCGTCATGGTTCCCGTGGCAGTGCTATCATGGTTACCTGGTTTTCAGTCAATGCAGACGAGGATCTTATTCAATGAAGCTTTCAGTAGAGGCCTTAGGATATTCCAGATTGTTACTGGAAAAAAATCCAAGGTTGATCAAGATTGAGGTAATTGCTTTATCTCCAATGTTTGCAAACCAGTTGCGAATAGGTAACTGATGGTGAAAAGTTCCCATTCATTTCAGGTTTAGAACGTCAGCAGCAGATGTAGAAAAATCGTCGTACGACTTAGTAGCCCGTTTTCGTCCTTTGCGTCGTTCGAGGCAGATGCGAAAACTCTTCTACTTATGATTATATTTGGTTAGTGTTTCAATTTTGTTTATGATCAAATTTTCATAGGTACATTTGTTGGTAATTTTGGGGAAGTTTTCTGTATTATATCCTCCCACAGCACGGTTACTCTGATGCAGAAGAATAGGTTGGAGTAGATTTGTCTGATCTGATGATTGCTTGAGTTATTTGACATTCTTTCTTTTGCAAATGCTGTGATTTGTTGATGTAAAAATGAACACAATGCTTGTAGCTATCCACAGGCATTTCCTTATACTTCAACTTAATGAGATTTATATATTCATTTTTTGTAGTCAATCCTGACATCTGCTGTCGTTAGAAAACTTTCTAGTTTTAGCTTGCTCGACTTGTAGTTATTTATTGTACTTGAGAATCGTTTATGAACTTCTAGACATTCACGATTCTCAAAGAATGAACACTACCATTTGTTTTACATGAAAAGATAGGTCCATTTTTTACCATGATAAAAACATTCCCAATCATAAATTTAATACATTTTTTTATCGAAATCCGCTGATGTAACAACCTAAACTCACCACTAGCGGATATTATCTTATTTGGGTTTTGATTTTCGAGTTTTCCCTCAAGATTCTAAAACGCATCCACTAGGGAGAGATTTCCACACCCTTGTAAGAAATGTTTCGTTCCCCTCT
Source organism: Cucurbita ficifolia (assembly GCA_033971965.1). Taxonomy (NCBI): domain Eukaryota; kingdom Viridiplantae; phylum Streptophyta; class Magnoliopsida; order Cucurbitales; family Cucurbitaceae; genus Cucurbita; species Cucurbita ficifolia. Next base: position 1,003,420 of record CM066981.1, read on the forward strand.
CCAACTGATGTGGAATCTCACAATCTACCCTTTTGGGGATCTCGAGGACGAGAGGTTTCCACCCCCTTATAAGGAATGTTTCGTTCCCCTCTCCAACCGACGTGAGATCTCACAATCCACCCCCTTGGGGGCCCAGCATCCTCGTTGGCACACAGTGTTTGATATCATTTGTAACAGTCTAAATCCACTACTAGCAGATATTGTCCTCTTTGAAATTTTCCTTTTGGACTTCCCCTTAGGAGAGGTTTCCACACCTTTTCAAAGATTTGTTTCAGTGGGATCTTACAGATGAAGTAAAAAAGGTAAAAAAGGGTTGCCAAGAAGCAAGACACTCTATGGGCTAATAATTTTGGTAAAAAATTGCACAATAGTAGTCACTCCAGCTTTGGAGAGAACTTGAAAGGTAAAATAGATTGACATGTATATTTACTCGAAAACATTACAGCTTGTTGTTCATGTATTGACTTGTATATTCGCTCAAAAACACTACAGCTTCTACCAGTTCATGTATAGGTTAAACTAACTAATCTATTTCAAATATGTATCAACAGAAGAAACAAATGGCAGAGAGGCAAAATATAGCAGGAAGGGAACGAATTGAATTCTCTCAAATAAGATATATTCAGATCACCATTCTCAGCACACATTTTTCAATGCTTTTAACTGTTGGGTGTCTCCACCAATCCTTGCCAACCTGCATGATTGCTCTATAATAAGCTGATATATCGACGATCTTTCCCACGGGACTATCCCGAAATCGTCGTTACTCTCTTCCATTCCTTCAACAAGGAACTGCCAGGCTAAAGAGCCAGCTCCCGATCGCTTCCTCTTGGCAGATTTGTAAATGACGTCGTAAACAGTTTTGTAAAATCTATCCCGCTGAGCTGGGGTGAAGCCTTTGTTCATGTCTGACAGTCCAAACTCAGTAAACATGACTGGCTTCTTCATCTCTTTGTCACCATCTTCAATATGAGAGAGCATCCACTTGGATACAAATTTCAGTTCGTCTTCAAAATCTTGATCATGGAACCTAATCAACACGGAATGTTAATTTCGTCGTATAAGTAACGGGTTTAAGAGCATAGACATGAGTTGAATCATTGAGTACTACCATTCAATGCTTACCAATGGTCGGGGTAGATATGAACAGAGGCAAAATCTATGTGTGGGATCTCAGAATTGCGGATGAAATCAGATCCAAGTCTAGATGCCCATTCTTCCGGGTTCACAGTAGATTTCTTGGGGCTATTTGGACCATAAAATCCTTCCAACCCAACAGTTAATAGATGCTTCTTGTCAATCGATTTAATGTAAGCTGACATTTCTTCAATCCACTCCTACAAGTTCAGTTTTCATTTGGTTTAACATTCAGAAGCCAGAAGAATCAAAATCTTACAACTATATTGAGGAGTATCAACTCACTTGAAGAGTATCGCCTGAGGCATCGGTCATACAACGTGGCTCGTTGATCAATTCCCATCCGAAGATGGTGGGATCGTTTCTATATTCAATTCCAGTGATGGAGTTCCTTCTTGTCAGGACTGTCTGGGAAACGTAGTGCACATTAGAACGAGTAAACACCATAAGCTAGCAATGTAAGAACAGCAAAGACAAGGGAAATAATTTTTGTTTGGTCCAGATACAGGTCACAAACTAATGCCTCATACGGTGATATAATAACTATTGGTGTAATAGTTCAAGTCTACCGCTAATAGATATTGTCTCTTTGGACTTTCCCTTCTAGGCTTCCCCTCAAGATTTTAAAACGCATCTGTTAGAGAGGTTTCCACAACCTTACCGGGAATGCTTCGTTCCCCTCTTCAGCCAATGTGGGATCTCACAATCCACCCTCTTAGGGGCCAACGTCTTTGCTGGCACACCACTTGGTGTCTGTCTCTGATACCATTTGTAACAGCTCAAGCCCATCGTTAATAAATATTATCCTCCTTGGGTTTTCCCTTCTGGGCTTCCCCTCAAGGTTTTAAAATGCGTCAGTTAGGAAGAGGTTTCCACACCCTTATAAGGGATGCTTCGTTCCCCTCTCTAGCCGATGCGGGATCTCACAATCCATCCTCTTGGGGTCCAACGTCCTCACTGGCACACCGCTCGGTGTCTGGCTCTGATATCATTTGTAACAGTTCAAGCTCACCGCTATTAGATATTGTCCTCTTTAGGTTTCCCTTCTAGACTTCCCTTCGAAGTTTGTGGGATCTCACACTTAGAATCATAAATTTAGGATGAATACCCAAATCATCAATGTTACGAACCATGGACAAACTAATTGATAAACAAGGAATGTACCTTAATATAATTCTTAAAATAAATGCGTATCGACGGGTCATAGAAGAAGGAATCATTGGAAGGGCTTAAACCAACACCATCCTGCCATGCCCACTTCACATACTGAGTCTTCCCACCGTATGCTTGCAAGTTATTGACTAAGCTAAGGAGAAGCCTTATCCCATGTTGTCTTGATTCTGCAATGACATGATCCAAAGCCTGCCACCAGGAAGAACCAGATAAATCTTCAGCTCATAACTCACAACTTCATATTCATTGTCCTCTGTCTAATTCATTGATTTTAATCATGATGGCAAAAACTACTGTTCCTTTTCCAAAAAACAAGCGATTTACAAAGTAATTCCATATTGTTTTATGACTACCGACACAGGAATTGTGTCGGTAGAAGCACCCAGCTTCCATTTTTTGGCCAATGGAGCCTTCCAACCCCTGCAGACACACTCTTCATCCCTCTCTAGAACAGACATTGACATAGAACTTCAGAAAAAGAAGCCAATCACAAAGACAGAACCAAGGCACATGAGAGTAGGAATCAAACAAGTAAAGAACCCAATCACAGAAACAACAGGAATCTCTCAGAAAACATAGCTCATCACAGCAACAAACGTTTCACTTACCTTAAAGACTTGCTCGTTAAACCTGCCGGGAAAAACCTGGAGGGCATTGTAGCCACCGTCGCTGAAGGCCCAAGTTCGGCAAACTGTAAGCCCCATCTTCCTCGCCGCCCGCAGCATCGCTCTGACTCTGGGCTTTCTATATCCCTCAACGGCATGGTCCATAAACCAGTAAGAATTCCATCCATTGATATAAAACGCCCTCCCATTCACCATGAACTGCGTTCCATTCCTCTCTACAAAACCCATTTTGGGGGCTTTAGTATCCCCAGGCTTCAAGTCCCCAAACGATATGTAAATGAAAGCCAAACAACATGCGAGTCCGAGAATCGGGTAAAAGAGCCCATTCCCCGCCATTATTTCCTCCTTCGAACACAATATTGGCGGCGATGGAAACCCCAAAATACGAAACGAAACGATTGCAAAAAACAAAACTCAACTGTTTATGGCAATATATCAAACAAAATCAAAGAATCGCTCAATACCCAGATGCGATTTCAGAACACTAAACCACAAGGAACAAGAATGTCAGCAAAATTAGCCGATCTTAATGTAAACCCAGATCCCTATTTCTACCACAAATGTATGCCAACGATTCTTCGTGGAGTTGGAATGTGTTATGAATAGTAACACTCCCACTTCAAGCTGATTGCAATCTTGGGTTTTGGGGATTTATAAGAGAGAAGGAACAGAGAGGTTATGCTTGAAGAAAACCCCACCAAAATTTGCAGCCCAAACAAGCAGTGAAGAAGAATTAATGAGAGATTAAGCAAAAGAAGTAAAAAGAGGTTGAAGGAGTATGGTAGAATGTTGGTATCTTTTGATGGCTTCCAGCCTTTTCGATCACGACCCAAGAACGCAACAGTCTTGTTCTTCAACCCACGTAAATGGGCTGCTTCCAAATCTTCCCCTCTTTCAATATACAGACAAATATCATCTTACCACTGCAATGGATCTCAAAAATCTGCTTCTGAATCACTCACATGCTCGAGTTTCTCCTTGTCTCCCACCATGATTTCCATTTTTTTAAGCTATTTCATCAAAGAATCTTAGTCCTTATGCGTCAGAACAATGAGTAATCAAAACAATACAAATGGTTATAACAACTAGTACAGTCCACACAGATAGATGGCGAGCATTGTAAGAAGTAATTAAATATGGAAAGATTTAAGCTATTTCCTCTTAAGAAACAATACCCTTTATTTAGATAAATTCTTAAGCATTGTTAACTATGGTGAAACTAATGAAAGGGCAGCCCTCTTAAGAAGCGAAAAAAGGCACTGATTTTCATATTGATTACAGATCACCATGATTAATGCCGCCATTGTTGGTTCAGAAAGTAGATTAGTGAAAGCTGGCATTTGGTGATTAATGCAAAAGTAATATCTGATTAATCAGATGATTTTGATTAAGAAATGGAGTAAAGTTCTTCCCCCTTTTGGGACTACTGAAATCTGAAACGTTTTGGCGTGTTGGGGTGGATTTGAGCTTATTAATTATCTTTTATAATTATTGGTGGACCTAGTCTAGGTCTGCCTATCTAATATGTTGGTATAAGATTAATGAATTAAGACATTAATGGCTCTATATTAGGTGTCACTGTTTTTTTTTAGATTAGATTAAGGTTAGGTGGAAGGTGGAGAAAGCTGGTTCGAGCATCCAAGTCTTCGATACGAATGGAATTATAATTCTATACTTACGTCATGACCTATACGTCGAGACACGAAACTTTCAAGTAAATAGGTTTTGATGGAGTGAAATAAGTGTTTTATTTGGTAAACATGTGAGAATGAGTGATTCAAGTGTGAGATCCCACATTAAGGATGTGGAAATCTCTCCCTAGTAGACGCATTTTAAAATCGTGAGGCTAACGGCAATACGTAACAAGGCAAAACGAACAATATCTGCTAGAGATGGACTTGGGTTACAAATAGTATCAGAGTCAGACATCGGGCAGTGTGCTAGCGAGGAGGCTGGCCTCCAAGAGGGGTAGATTGTGAGATCCTACATTGGTTGGAGAGGGGAATAAAACATTCCTCGTAAGGATGTGGAAACCTCTCCCTAGTATACGCGTTTTAAAACCGTGAGGCTGACGCCGATACGTAACGGGCCAAAGTGAACAAATATCTACTAGCGGTGGGCTTGGGCTGTTACATCGGATCTCTAGCTTAAAGTATATGTTTTAACTATGGTTAAGTTCTCACGTTAGTGGCAAGTGAAATAGGTGTTTAGTTAACAAAATAGATCGATATAAGACTACAAGCATTAAAAGAAGATCATCAAGTGTCACGATACGATCAAGAAGACCGTGCATCATCCAATACACTAAAAAGAACGTAAAGTTGGAGGTAACGATGAGAGTCCAATAGACCTCAAGCCATAACCCGAAAAGTCGGAGTTTGAGTTTTTTGTTTTTTTTGGTTTGGGAAACGTATTTATAAGGGAAGTGTTCTGTTTAATTAGGAAAAAGACGGTGATTAATGGCGGCTTTGGAGAAGAAATGGTACTTTTAATTAGCTGAAAGCCACTAAAACGACCTCTTTGAAAATCCAATACCCAATACTCCAATTGCTTCCTAACACCTTCTCCCTCAGCTCAATTCAACCAGACAGAACACTCCGCCTCTCAATTCGCCTGTAATTTTCTTCTCATTAATGTCTCTTTTAATTTTTCCTGACCCATTTCGTAAGCTTTTCTATTTCGATTGTTTGACGTTTTGGAATTCTGCTTTACCCTTTCTAGACGCTCTTCTAGGTTATGTTCTATTTTCTTCTTCTAGACGCTTTTCACGACTCAACTTCAAGTTTTTATTACCTTCTGCTGGTTTGAATGAGTCCATGATCCATTTATTCCACTGTTTATGATGTTGTATCTGGTGGGGCAGATTCATTCTATCATCTGAGTTTATCCCTTTGATTTTTTTGCTTCCTCTTGAAAAAGTTTTATCCTAATCCGCTTACTTTTGTGGGTTTGAATGGTACGGGTGGGGACTGGTTGATGCGCTTGTTTTAGCTTCGTTCTTGAATAAGAACACTTGACATTGGGTTGAATTTTGTTTGTTTTTTGAGTTTGGGATTGGGGTTTATGTAAGAACATAATCTTCATTGATTTGTGTTTAGTTTTTGTATAATGGGTTGCATCTGTTCTAAGGTTTTACCGGATGAGTGTAGTGAACATGAACATGATAGCTCCAATAGAGCATATTCCTCCAGAAAACACCTCTCTGAAATGAAAATATCAAGAGCTGGCTTTCCCAAATCAGAGAAGATTTGGGAAAAAGATAGACTAGATTGTAGCGATGTTTCGGTTATGTTGTTTGATACGAAGGCGAACGGTCCTCTGCGCTCACACGGTGAGCTTCCTAATGAGAGGAAGAAGGCAGTCGTCCCTGCTATCACCATTGTCACTCATCCATGTATGGGAAAGATTCCGAACGTTACCGAGGCCGAGCAGGTTGCTGCTGGTTGGCCGAGTTGGCTGGCTGTGATGGCTGGTGAGGCCATCAAGGGGTGGCTGCCCAAACATGCCAATAATTTCATCAAGTTAGAAAAGGCATGCTCTCTCTTTGAGCCTTTGTAGCTTTATGCTCACAAATTTGCAGCTGATTAACCTATCTCATTCTTGCAGATTGGCCAGGGAACTTACAGCAGTGTGTATAAAGCTCGTGATATCATTCAGGATAAAGTTGTGGCCTTGAAACGGATCAGGTTCGACAATCAAGATGCCGAGAGTATCGCGTTCATGGCTAGGGAAATCCTTGTTTTGCGAAGGCTTGATCATCCAAATATAGTTAAGTTGGAAGGTTTGATCACATCACAAACATCATGTCACATGTACCTTGTTTTTGAATATATGGAACATGATCTTACAGGACTTGCATCACGGCCCGGCACGTCATTCACCGAACCACAGGTAGCATATATAGCTCATGAACATTAGTAATCCATACATAACTATATATTATGTAACTAGTTTTATCCATAACTATTTCAGATGAAGTGTTACATGAAGCAACTTTTGAGCGGACTTGCTCACTGTCACAGTAATGGGGTTCTGCATAGAGACATAAAGGGCTCAAATCTTCTTATTGACAACAATGGCATTTTGAAGATAGCAGATTTTGGGTTGGCTGTTTTCTCTGATTCACAGTCGACGGTTCCCATGACGAGTCGTGTAATAACTCTCTGGTATCGACCACCGGAACTTTTACTCGGAGCATCTCAATATGGAGCTGAAGTTGATTTATGGAGTGCTGGTTGCATTCTTGGAGAGTTATATGCTGGCAAGCCTATCTTGCCAGGAAAAACAGAGGTACAATATAGCTTTAACTTACTGAGATCGTCTTCCCACCTTCAAATATGAACCGTTTTGTAACAGCCCAAGTCCACTGCTAGCAGATATTATCCTCTTTGGGCTGTCTCTTCCGGGTTTCCCTTCAAGGTTTTTAAAACGCGTCTGCTAGGAAGAGGTTTTCACACCCTTATAAAGAATGTTTCGTTCTCCTCTCCAACCAATATGGGATCTCACACATCTAGATCGATCAAATGTGGCCTTCAATGTTTTTATTTGTCAAAACAACCAAGGTTGATGCATCCACGTTTCAGGTTGAACAACTACACAAAATATTCAAGCTATGTGGTTCCCCCTCCAAGGAATATTGGAGAAACTTGCATTTGAAGCATTCAACAAGCATGAAGCCTCCGCAGTCGTACGAACGATGTCTTCGAGAAAGATATAACGACATTCCTCATGCTGCTATTGAGCTCATGGACAATTTGCTGTCTATCGATCCTGCAGAGCGAGTAACTGCAGCTTCTGCGCTCGACAGCGAGGTACGTCACAACTCTTCTTCAAAAACCGAGCAACCAACAAGATTCAATTCAGTTGCAACTGGTAAGTGAAGCTATTCATATTCTCTAACAAGGGTTTTCTTTGAACAGTTCTTTAGCACAAGGCCCTTGCCATGCAATCCTTCAAGCTTGCCAAAGTACCCTCCTAGCAAAGAGATCAATTCAAAACTGCGGGAGGAGGAAGCAAGAAGGTAAACATCATTGAGTTGCTTAAAGAGCAAAGTTGGCTTCACTCTTTGCAGGCTCTTAGTTCTAGGTTTTACACAGGCAACGAGGAGTAGGTGGCGGGAGAAGCCGAGCAGTCGACGCCGAACTAAAAGGACTGAAGCAATCTCGGGTAGTTCCTGCTGCAAAGGCCAACTCTGAGTTGGTTCTTTCACTTCTGGTAAACTCTACATGAAGTTCTATAATCTAGCAGAAGATGTTATCTTGTCTCTTGATTCTCTAACGCTCTTGGTCTTCGGATTATAGAGAAAACAAAGTTGTTCGAGCTCGAAGTACCGAAGTGAAAAGTGTTCTTACGGATTGGTGTCGAAGAGAACCTCAAGTTCAGGACCTATAATAACTCAGGGACCAGGATTTACAAACTCGAAAACGGTACCGAAACACGTTTCAACGATTCCGAGGGAGTGTTTAACATCGTCTGGGCCAATTGAGTTTGTTTCTTACAAACATGTCCGAGAAAGAAATGGAGTTTCAATGCCAGAATCAATGAGCCAAGACAAAACTCTGAGAGTTGGCTGAATTTCTCCGGCCACGACACGGTCAGGCTTCGAAGCTCTTTGGGTTGATCATGGCATCGTCTAGAGTCGAAAGGGAATTAGTTGGTTCATTAGGCAATCAATGTAGATAGGAATAGGATGGCTGAATTATTATGAGATTCAAGTTTAGGCACAGTTTTTAGGTGTTGGCTTCCTACAAGAAAAGGAAAGAAAAAAGGAACACAGAAGCCAAGCCACCACCTGTTCTGTTCTTTGAGCTAATGTATATAAGTTGGGATTTGTATGTAATTAAGAGAAAATAAATCTGTCGTTAACCGGTTGATTCCAAATCCATCTCCAGAAATATGGATCGAACATGCGACCTTCAAATCTTTAGTCTCTCAATGGAACTATCCCACTTGAAATTTCTTTTTGTTTTTTAGTTTTTCAACAAAAAAAAAACAAAAATAGTCTACTGAATGCGGTGAGCGTGGATCAAACACGCGACCTTCAAATCTTTAGTCTCTCAATGGAACTATCCCACTTGAAATTTCTTTTTGTTTTTTAGTTTTTCAACAAAAAAAAAAAAAAAAAATAGTCTACTGAATGCGGTGAGCGTGGATCAAACACGCGACCTTCAAATCTTTAGTCTCTCAATGGAACTATCCCACTTGAAATTTCTTTTTGTTTTTTAGTTTTTCAACAAAAAAAAAAACAAAAATAGTCTACTGAATGCGGTGAGCGTGGATCAAACACGCGACCTTCAAATCTTTAGTCTCTCAATTGAACTATCCCACTTGAAATTTCTTTTTGTTTTTTAGTTTTTCAACAACAAAAAAAAAAACAAAAATAGTCTACTGGATGCGGTGAGCGTGGATCAAACACGCGACCTTCAGATCTTGATTCCAAATCCATCTCCAGAAATAGCGAGCGTGGATCGAACATGCGACCTTCAAATCTTCAGTCTGACGCTCTCCCAACTGAGCTATCCCCGCTTGATGCCGTAAATTAAAAATCTTATTTTATAACTAATAAATAATTGCTGGAATTGGGTTTTGTCCTGAAATGGGCAGTGCGTAGACAACGAGAATCATGGAAAACCATTAAATTATTTTATTGAAAAAGAAAACCCCTTTTCTTTTCATTCCTTTTTTTTCCACCTAATAAATATGTTTTTTTAAGGAAAAAAATTTACAATATTCTCTAGAAATTAAAACATTTTTGACAAAAATTACTATAAGTAAACAATTTAGTTGAAAAGTAGAGACTTTGGGTATTGCTTTTAGGGCTTCAAAATTCAAATTCAAACATAATGTTTTTGGTGAACTAAAAATAAATAAATAAATCATTAGGTATTAATTAAAATGAAAAGGATGGATGCAAGTATTACTCCAAACTAAATCCATTTCAATTTTTTATTCAAATTTTAAAATATAAATCAACAATTACGGGGTTGTTTAATTATGACTTACTCTTAAAATAAAATAAAATTAAGCAAAGAGATAATAAAATTCCAAATTTTATCCATTTATTTATTTATTTAATTCAACCAGTCAATTTCATCCCGTCGTAATATCTATAATCCGCAGCACAATTTAAAAAAGAAAACAAAAATTTGTATAAAATAAATTTAAATTTAAACTTAAACGTACAAAATTAAGTATGAATTAGTCGATTCTATTGAATGAAAGTTCTACATCAGCTGATTTAGGAAATGATGATGAGTTTATAATTAAAGAACACTATATGTTTTTGCAGAAGCAAACACTCAGAACAAAATTAGAGACTGTGATTCTGCTAATTTCTTTGAAAAATTAAAAAAAAAAGAAAAAGTCCTCGTACTTATAACAAATTGATATCCATTTCTATGGTTATTGAAACAACTCATGATTTAGTGGAAGAACAATTGAAAACAAAACAGTTGAATAACAAAGCTTACTGTTTCTGGATCGTTTCGTTTATGCCATTTCACTTTCGTTGACTTTGTATCCTTTGATTTGAAGAACTAAACCCCACGTAATTAGCCCGTTTAAACTTCCTAATTTAGCATTAAAATGCGAACCAAATCCTTAATCCCTTCTCTATGATCCTAGTCGTCGACATGGGTTGAGAGTTAGAGAGAGAAAGTGGGAATTTTATAGTCGAACAGCCGGCACAGGCCGTCTTAATATGATAATCTTTGAAAATACATGTTTGAATACGCGTTCGGAATTCAAAAGGCGAGCTCAATGTTCTTTCTTGGTAATTAAGCGTCTCTATCTCTCTTTCATTCCATTTACTTCCGATTATCTATTTGGGTACTTTTTTTTTTCCTTTTCAAGATATTGATCACTAGTTTGTTTCCTCTGATTGACTGTGAAACAGTCTTCTGATTGATGAAAGCGATTCGAAATGTTTGTGGGTTTTTCGGATTTTGTTAAAAAAAGTCGCTGTTCTTGATCGTTTTTTTCATTTTCTCTTTTGATTGATTCTGTGATTTTCCTTGTTGGGTCGGTTCAGATTCTCGAAGAAGGGACTTTGGAAATTCGTTCCAGTTTTTTCTGATCAACAACTGTTTGGTGTTCAAACTCGCGTGTTTGAACGTTTGATTTGACATTCGTTTTAGGGTATTCTTCTCTGCATCGAGTGTATATGTAGAGTAGTTTCGAGGTTTTGTGGTGTTTTGATTCGTTATTTATGGGATTGTTCTGGAATATCTAGCGTTGGCTTCAAGAGGAGATTGTAATTTCTGAAGAAACTTACGATTTTGTTATTAGTTTCTGGGCTGCAATTATGGGTTGCCAATGTTCCAAGCCATCTGTTCATGAAGATGAACAGAGCAGAGTCTCTGAGAAATTGCCTTCACTAAAGGCTTCAGGGGTTAATTTTTCAAGGAAAGAGGAGGATGTGCAATTCAATTCTGTGAAGAGGGACCAAGGTGTTCGACTAAATGCCTCACAGAGAGCTGATAGTATTCGATCAAAGGTGAAACCAGAAGGTGGTGACTTGAAGGTTGTTTACTTAGATAAGAAGGTCAACGGCTCAAACAGGGTACATGATGATCAAATTGAGAAAAAGAAGAGGGGGAGGTTGGAAGCAGCCATTTCTGCTAATTATCCTGGTAAAGGAAGCATTCCAAAGGCTATGGAAGCTGAGCAAGTTGCAGCTGGTTGGCCTCGCTGGCTCTCCTCTGTGGCTGGTGAAGCGCTCGAGGGATGGCTGCCACGGAAAGCCGAAACGTTCGAGAAACTAGACAAGGTATGTAAAAGTTGTGAATCTGGGAGTTGGAAGTAGTTTGTTCATGTGATTGTCAGTCTGAGTTTGCTGTTGTTTTGTTTGTTTGGTGGTGGTTTTATTTTCACAGATAGGACAAGGGACATATAGTAGTGTTTACAAGGCTCGTGATATCATTCACGGTAAACTAGTCGCTCTAAAACGAGTTCGATTCGATAATCTTGATGTGGAGAGTGTGAAGTTTATGGCCCGGGAAATCCTTATCCTACGTAGGCTTGATCATCCAAATGTTATAAAATTGGAAGGCTTGATTACATCTCCGCGATCATGTAGCTTGTACCTCATTTTTGAGTATATGGAGCACGATCTTACAGGGCTCGCATCTCGGCCCGGCGTCAAGTTCAGCGAACCACAGGTAAATCATAATTTGGGATACCCTTGAGGGATGCAAGTATACAATTTTGCTTAGAATTCATTACTAATTAATGACATCTATTCAATCCACAAGAACCTAACACTTTATGCTTATGGCCATGGAAGGTTAAATGCTATATGCAACAACTTCTAAGGGGGCTTGATTATTGCCACAGTCATGGTGTCCTCCACCGCGATATAAAGGGTTCGAATCTCCTAATCGATGCCAATGGTATCTTGAAGATTGCAGATTTTGGACTAGCAAGCCATTTTGATCCTCATAATCATGTTCCCTTAACAAGTCGTGTAGTGACTCTATGGTACCGACCGCCCGAACTTCTTCTTGGAGCTTCTCATTATGGGGTTGCAGTGGACCTGTGGAGTACTGGTTGCATACTAGCTGAGCTATATGCTGGGAAGCCCATCTTACCTGGAAAAACAGAGGTCGAACATCTTTATATCCCTATTAAGAGATTTGTCTTGTTATTCATGATTTAGCTAAGGCTACTAGTGATCAAAAGAACAAGATCAAAGATTTTGATATGTATATGAAATCTTTGAAGTTATTTTCTGCAGGTCGAACAGTTGCATAAGATATTTAAACTTTGTGGGTCGCCACCCGAGAATTATTGGAGGAAATTGCAGTTACCTCATTCAACTGGATTCAAGACGGCTCAGCCATACCGACGTTGTGTCGTGGAAATGCTCAAGGATTTCCCATCTTCTGCGGTGGCTCTTGTGGATAAGTTGCTATCTATAGATCCTGCTCATCGAGGAACTGCAGCAGCTGCCTTAAAGAGCGAGGTATTGCTGCCTTTCCTTGGAATCATTTCAAAGTTACTCTGATGCATAGATTCTCATATATTCATAAATCTTCAGTTTTTTACGACTAAACCGCTTGCTTGCGACCCTTCGAGTTTGCCCAAATATCCTCCGAGCAAAGAGATCGATGCAAAATTCCACAGCTGCAGGAGGTAAGCTATTATAAATTATTAATAAGTATTTGGGGATGGGAAGATGCTCAGTAAGGGCTGGCTCTCTTGGGTATATAACTTCTTAACCAGCTCATCTTCCATTGCAGGCAAGCAAGAGTTGAGGGCAAAGACCCAAAATATTATGCGGAAGGGAGACGATCAAAGGAAGCTCACGTTAATCTTGCTCTGAATGCTAAGGATGAAGCAAACATATTAATGCAGGTATTGAAAATTTCCCTATATGTTAAACTTTTTCGGTTTTACAGACCTTTCTGTACGGCTCAAACGCACCGCTAGTAGATGTTGTCCTCTTTGGGCTTTTCCTTTCGGGCTTTCCCTCAAAGTTTTTAAAACGCGAGGTTTCCACACTCTTATAAAGAATGTTTCGTTCTCCTACCCAACCGATGTGGGATCTCGCAATCCACCCCCTTGAGGGTGCAGTGTCCTCGCTAGCACTCGTTCCTCTCTCCAATCGATGTGGGATCTCACAATCCACCCCCCCCTTCAGGGCCAGCGTCCTCGTTGGCACACCGCCTGCCTGGCTCTGATACCAACTGTAACAGCCTAAACCCATCGCTAGCAGATATTGTCCTCTTTGGCCTTTCCCTATCGTGTTTCCTCTTGAGATTTTTTAAACGCGTCTGCTAAAGAGAGGTTTCCACACCCTTATACAAAATGTTTCGTTCTCCTCCCAAATGGATGTGGGATCTCACACTTTCTTCATGCTTTTCTGGACTAATTTATCTTTGCATTTCGTTACAGAAAAGGCAAGGTCATTCAAGTTTCAAAGGCGGGATCGGAGTGCTCAATCCGCATGGGGACGAAACAGTTTCCGGGTTTTTTATTGCTCCTCCCAGACAAAACCAATCTGTCACAGAAATTTGTTCAGATACAGGCAGGGTTTCACATTCAGGACCGCTAATTAGCAGACCAGATTGGATGAAATCAGGAAGGCAACTTGATGACCATTCAATGTTGCTTGACGGATCCAATCTCTCAGTGTTATCCCGTTTAGTAGCGACGAGATCTAATACATCTGAACATCCCTACGATAGACCGGGTACGTCACGATCAGAAGTAGGCAGATTGCCTGACTTCGTTAGGGCGTCTGAGTCAACAAGAAAGCAGGACCAAGTATTTTATGCACATCGAGTCGCAGACTCATACCGGATAGAGAATGAAAAAGCTTGTGCTAAGGAACAGTCCCCGGTTCGTTCTTTCTTTCCTCATACTAAGTAGTTTACATGAATGAAAATAAAAATCCTAGTTCTATGCTATCTTGAGCTGTGTTCTAATCAATGAATGAATGATGTTCTTTTGCCTGAGATGCTGATTTTTGTTCATTATATGGTTCAGTTTGCTTATGGGACAGACATGAACAAGCTTTATACTTCTGGTCCACTCCTTGGTCCATCAAACAACTTAGATAAAATTCTGAAAGAGAAAGACCGGAAGATTCAAGAATTTGCTCGACAAGCACGACACGGTAAAGCTGCTAACATTCAGTCGAAGGGTTCGAGAGCAACAGCTGGAAAACATCTCATGTTGAGCCACGGAGTATGAGATCTGATATGGCTCGAGTTGATTGAGATCTGATATGGCTCGAGTTGTGTAATCAAAAGTGATTTGTTTGTGTAGATTTTTGGTTCATATGTTGTTGTATAAAAGGTGGTTGTGAAGCACTGCTATGATTTTTGAGTGCACCCGACACTGCCGTGGTGTTTGCCATTTGTGCTTCATTCTTCTTGTTTTTAGATTCTGATAATGTGTACAGAAATAGCAACCATAGATTTGTTAGATTTCTTTGTTTGTATTTTTTTAAAAAAATAATATCTAGTTTTTAAATCTGTAAGGTAAATCAAAATCTTTATTTGTAAGGTCCTAGTCTGTCGGAGAAGGGAATGAAACATTTCTTACAAGGGTGTGAAAATCTCTCTCTATTAGACGCGTTTTAAAATCGTGAGGTTGATGACGATACATACGTAACGGGCTAAAGCGAATAATATCTGCTAGCGGTGGGGTTGGACTGTTATAATATAGTGTTTTTATTTATTCTTGTCTGATTTGAGGATAGTACCAATGGAACGTTACAAACAAAGATTGTATGGAACGGAGAGTTTTAGGCACTATTTTGGATGTAGACGGGCAAAAATCTTGATAGGCAATTCGAAAGTGATATGAGTAGAGATAACACTATTGTGGCCGAGAGAGTTTTCAAGGGTTTTTTGGTATCTCGATATGCCATATTCGAAAGTGATATAAGTAGATAATACATTATTGTGGTCGAGAGGGTTTTCGAGAGCTTTTTGGTTGATAATGACGAAGGCGAGGTATGAGGATTTGAACTTTCGAACTCAAGCAAATGAGTTCGTATCAATTACTGTTATGCTACGCTCGTGTGGACGGCATATTTGAAAGTGATATAAGTAGAGATTACATTATTATGGTCGAGAGAGTTTTCAAGGGTTTTTTGGTCGATAATGATAAAAGCGGGGTATGAGGATTTGAAATTCCGAGCTCAAGTGAATGAATTTGTGTCGATTACTAAGTTATGTTCGTCTTGACCGTTTTTTAATTAAATAAAAAAAAATGCCTGGTCAAGATTAAACTTGGAAGTAGGCCCCACATGAGAAATTGTCGCTTCTCATAATAGAGTTGTCAACCATTTATATCATTATTTTACTATAGTGTGAAAAGTTGGGATAGAAGGGTATTTTAGTCCATTCAACTTTAGATTCTAGAAATTGGCAGCCGCATCATCCCATCTTATATGGAATATTCGATGTACCAACCAAAGCATATTTATGATTTATATTATAGGGAGGGGCTCGGACCCACCTGCCACGTGGCAATTATAACCGATGTGGGACCCCTCTCCAATCACCGACGTGGAATTTTACCATCCACCCTCTTTAGGGCTCTACGTTCTCGCTAGCACACCGCCTGCCCTGTTATATATCAGTGTCAGCCTCACAATTTTAAAATGCGTCATTTAGGGAGAATTTTCAACTCTTATAAGGAATGTTTCGTTCCTCTCTCATTTATAATACTTACCGACCTCTTTGGTACATAATTTAAAGTATGTGGACTTTTTCGTATTTAATAATATCGATTATGAGGTTATTATTAAGTTAAAAAAATGTAATTGATATAATTACCATAATATGGTTATTTTAACTATCAACTGAAATTCAAAATCTATCCATCCTCGATAATAGTTCAAATATGTTAGAAAATAAACTAAATTGTTGGATTTTTATTCAAAATCTGTTTGCCTCGTTGGCAGTGGAATGGGTCCCACGTGATAGGGTCGATTACGATTTTTTGAGCTATAAAATTTTAAAATTTAAGCGACGTGTTCGACGAGCAAGCAGAGCATGAAATCCAACGGAGAAAAATCAAGCTAGTCGTCGGGATCGGGTGGCTCCGAAGGAAGTTTCGAAAAAAATGTCTGACATATCGGCGAGCTTCATCGATATATTCCCAGACGAGTCGGAGAACCCGTCGGAAACTTCATATGATTCCAGCAACGACGGAGATCGGAACGGAGAAACTTCTTCCATCGTTAAAGAAAACAGAGCCTTCTGGAAATCGCAAAAGGAAGTTCTTCAGGTACAGGAATTTTGTAACGTGATTTCATTGGTGTAATTGTGTGCTGATTTTTTCTTTTTTTGTAGGCGAATTTGAAAAGGACCAATTCGATTGAGTTAAAAATCTGGAAAGCAACGAAGAATGCTCTCAGAGAAATGAATTTAAAGTCCATTGAATGTGGTTGCCGGAGACCGGCGGAGGTTGCGGTCTGTCGGGAGTGCGTGAAGAGAGAAATATGTAATTGTCTGAGAAACGCCGGCTACAATTGCGCCGTTTGTAAGTCCAAATGGAAAAGTTCGCCGGAAATTCCATCAGGTGAACAGAATGCCCTAACCCTAGCGTTAGTTCTCATCGTCTTCAATTTTAGGGGTTTGATAATTAGGGCTTTTTTACGCGCAGGGGAACACAGTTATTTGGAAGTGGCGGACGATTGGAATCCGAATGAGAGAGTCATAATCGAGATGAATTTCAGAGAGGAATTCGAAATAGCCAGAGCAAGCGAAGAGTACAAGCGATTGGTCAGACGATTGCCGGAAGTATTCATCGGAAAAGCCGAGAAACTTCGAGAATCGATCAAAATTCTGTGCAATGCGGCGGAGAAGTGCATGAAGGAAAAGAAGATGCACTTAGGGCCATGGAGGAAGTACAGATACATGCAGGCCAAATGGTTAGGGAAGTGCGAAAAGTCGACGCCGGCGCCGCTGCCGGTTGGATTATCCGACCGGCCGCCGAAGGCGAAGGCGTCCATGCTTACCTATGATCTTCTGCAGAGCTTGCCGCCGGCCATAGCGGTCGAAGTAGTGTGACTGTGGAAGATGAGAGTCCAGCTCTGTTTTTGCCATAACATCGCTTAAATTTTATGGTATTTTTGGAGAAAAAGAGTGATTTTGTTCGAGCTTAAACTAATTTTAATGAAATTAAGTACAAAATGTGCATAAATCACATCTAATTTTTTTTTAATTGTATATAAATTTTCGGCAAAAATTAACCTAAATAGCTTATGAATTTTAAAATAATTGGCCTAATAAATATTATGTTATCTTTTTAATTGTTATTTAATTTTTAAGAACCATTTTAAAATGTAAATCAAAATTAAAGAACTTTTATTTATATATATATATTATTTTAGTTAAGAATACACGTGTATTCTTAAGATAGCAAATACTCGAAAATAAAACAAAAACAATAAAACAATAAAATTTAAAAAATCAAAATCATTATCAAACGGGACCTAAACTTTTCTAGACCTCTAAAACAGGTAGAAAATCGAGTTGAGTAGAGGCCGAGAAAGAGCTCCTTTTAAAGATTGAAGGGTCAAGTCTGTTGTTGGAGATATTTCTAAACCGAAAACGATATTTTTCATATTTTTCATATTTTTTTTTTAAAGAATTGTTTTATCTATTAAAGTTTTAAAATATTTGAGTATAATTTTTTTTAAATAACTAATTTAGTCCCTTCATAATTTTAGTATTCATAGTCATGTTATTTATGAATTAAAAAAAAACTAAATTAAGAAGTGACCATTTGAAAATTTAGGCTCCAAATTTGAAAAAAAATGCCATTCTTTAATTTATTTCTTAACTTTTTTTTAATGTTTGAATAGATAATCAAAGTAGTGACCATCTCTTTCATTGAAATTAATTTTAATCTTATAAAGTTTGACTTGACTTATTAATTTTTTAAATTGTACGTTAATCTATTTTATGTAATTTAAAAAGCTTAAATTAATAAATTTTTAATTTGAAATTACAAGTCAATTATATAGTTGATATATTAGTTATATACATTATTAATGATTAAGAGATACATATTAATAACCCTTTTATACAAGTAATACTTTATATTATATATATTAGCGACATAATCTATTATAAATTATCCAAATTTATAATTTATTTATATTTTCCTGCATTGATTAATATTCCCACACGAACTAATCTGAGTGTTTTTAACATGTTTTATTCTCGTTCATATGCTTTTTAAGAAGTCTTTCAATATAAAATTGCTTAAAACAAAACACGTTTTATTTTAAAGTTGTTTAAATTATATCATCAAGGAACGTGCATCGAAAGAAACTTTAATTCTTTTAGACTAAATAAATGTAACTACCGTATATGAGTGTCTTGTCTTTACTTGAAATATAAAAGTAGCACATAACTTGAGTATTTGAAAAAATACACGGTAAATGACCTCGCTATCGACTCGGTCATAGAAGCGTTTATAAGTCGTTGAGAGATCACATTTCCAACCTAACAAAAATGGCAAAATCTTTGAAGAGAAAATTGACACACTTATTTTGAACAAAATAGGAAAACGGCAGGACAAGTTTTAATGAAAAGATACTCATCATGACATTGTCGTTTGAAAGTCATGTCTCTAACCAATAGCGGTCGTTTTTAGTATTTAAAAAGCACGTGAGGACGTTTGCATGGGAACATGTTACCCCTCTTGTATCCTAACAAACACCAAAATTGATCATTTACAATTAATATTTTCTAATTTCATAATAGAAAATGTTGAATATTAATTGAATAGGTCAATGATCATAAGGCATTAAATACAATTTTTAAGTATCTATCGTACATTTATTTATTATTATTTTTATTTTTATGTTTGTAAGGTTTAAATATTTATTATTTTTATTAGTAAATAAAATAAGAGATATTATCTCTATGGGTATGAGTCATTTTGAAGAAATCAAAAGTGAAGTCCTCAGAGTTAGTTGTTTGTAACAAACAATAAAATTAATAAAGAATAGGTAACAATCCAAATTTTACAGCCAACAGAAATTGTCCGTTTTAGCCGGTTATGTATGGTCGCCAGCCTCACGATTTTAAAACGTGTCTATTAGGGAGAAGTTTTCAAGCGGAATATTTCGTTCTCCTCTCCAACTACCACTAACAGAAAATTGTGTGTTTTGACCCGTTACGTATCGTCATCTATTAGTTAGATATTTTCACCCCTTTATGAAGGAATGCTTCGTTTCCCTCTCCAACCACCGCTAACAGAAAATTGTCCGCTTTGACCCGTTACGTATCGTCGTCAGCCTCATGGTTTCAAAACACATCTACAAGGGAGATATTTCTACACCCATATAATAAATGCTTCATTCTCCTCTCCAACCACGGCTAATAGAAATTGTACACTTTAACCCATTACATATTGCCGTGAGGCTTGCGATTTTAAAAAGCATCTACTAATAGACAGAGGTTTCTACACCCATATAAAAAAAATGTTTCGTTCTCCTCTCAAATCCAACCAATAAGAGATCACATAGAATGTGTCAGTATATGTCAGTATAGTAACATAACTGGACATATGACTTTAGAGAAACTCCAATAATTTCTCCAAAAAGAACGGCCAATGTGAGTAATGTGTGTATTAGATTTCTCGTGCCTTACTATTATTTTCCACCATTGCGGCGGTCCACATGGCGTGCCTGTGGCTATCTATTTCCTTCCAAGCAATCCCCAGATCTATATAAATGCTACTCATTTCGCTCTACAATTTGAATATGATTGTACCATTCCATGGAGGGAACTCACGAAGGGACCCAACAAAATGCTACCCCTAACAAGGTGGAGAGAAAGGTGCTGGAGAAGAATCGAAGAAACAAGATGAAATCGCTTTACTCCAAATTGAACTCTCTCCTCCCAACCCATCACTCAAATGTTCGTTCTTTTTTTCTGTTTTCCATCAAAGTTTTTAATCTGTTCTTAATTGGGTCTCCACAAATCTTGTAGGAGCTGCCATTGTCGGTGTCGGATCAGATAGAGGAGGCTATTAAGTACATAAAATCACTCGAGTTGAAGCTGAAGAAGGATGAGGAGAAGAAGGAGAGTTTTACGAGACGATCTTTGTCGTCGTCGTACATGGCACCGACGAGAAGCCGGAATAGAAATGGACCTCAATTGAAAATCAAAGAGATGGGTTCGGCTGTCGAGGTTGTTTTGAGTACTGGGTTGGAGGTAATATCAGCTCAAATTCTACCGGCTAGTAGATATTGTTCTCCTTAAGTTTTTCTTCTTTTATATGCTAGGAGGAGGTTTTTAGTGATGGTTCATTCTTCTCTCTAACCAATGTGAGATTTCACAGGAGGATCGGTTCATATTTTATGAGATAATTCATATTTTTTACGAGGAGCGAGCTGAGATCATTAATGTCAGTTATTCTGTTGTCGGGAACAGTGTGTTGTATTCGCTTCGTGCTGAGGTACTTGTATTTGTGTTGGTTTAAGGTTTTTTTTGTTTTTGTTTTGATTTAACGTTGTTTAATGGTGAATGGTTTGGACTGTTGTGGGAGTAGATTGAAGATGTGGTGTATGAATTTGGAGCAACGAAACCAACGGAGAGGATTAAACGATTGGTTTATGGATGGGAGAATGATGCAGGGATGAAGGCGGCTGGTTCTTCGAGCAGTCATGGCGGAAGCCGGCGGCCGGGGAACGTTCGTTCGACGAGTTCTGATAATCAGTTTTAGAGCCACTGGATTTGAAGTGGGTTAGAATCAAATTTGGAAAAACAAATGATTTTAATGAAAAATATTTGAGTGTTTTATGTTTTTCTTTCTCTTCCTATCCATCCATGGTTGCCACCTCCATGTTTTCCCCTCCTTTCTTCTTCTATACAAAACGACGAAATATTTATTATAAGAGTGTGAAAACATCTATAGATTGTGAGATTTTGTGAGATCCTACATCAGTTTGAGAGGGAAACGAAACATTCGATGGGAAAACCTATTCGTTTGCATTTTAAAACCGTAAAGTTGACGGTAATACTATTTTTGTTACAAATTGTATTAGAGCCCGTTCCTGAGTACTGTGACAACAAGGCCGTCAGGCCTTAAGACAGATGAATTGTAAGATCCACATAAATTGGAGAGGTGGACGAAGCCACCAAAGCGGTGCACCAGTGATGATGCTGGGCCTAAGGAAAGTGGCCTTGGCTATTAGGCAATAAGGTATAATGAAATTAGCCGGACAAGAACAACATAGGCTATAGATTTGAATGAAAATTGTTAATACTTTGTTTAAAGAATGCTATTCAACTTTTAATTATTATTATTTTTATATTGATCTTCAAAAATACTTTTAATTTTTTTTATAAAAATAAAAATACTATTTGTGTGTTTCAAAAAGTAATATTTAAAAGTTTAGAAATAATATATAATTTTTTTTATAATAAAAGTAAATGATATTAATATTATTTTAAAATTTAATGAGTATTTGTTAATGTAATACTAACTACAAGAATATATATATATATATATATATATATATATATATATATATATATATATTTTATGAAAATAAAGAAGTTATTGTAAAAATATTTTGAGACTTTTAAAAATCATAAAATAAAAAAAAAGAATAACCGATTCGAGTTCCGGTCCCGACCGATCGCGGGGATTTCAAATACCATCTTCCAAACTCGCGCGTCGTGCCCACCTTTCCCGCCTACCATTTTGCTCTCTGCAGTGCAATGTCTCGGCCGTCCTGACGGAATGCGGTGAACTATCATCCTCATTTCTCGTCACAATAACTCGACGATTCCAGAGAGAAGACAATCGGCGTCGATCAAGCTATAAGCTACTGTCTATTCTCTAGAGTGGTCTTTTTATTCACTACAAAAATCGTAAGACCCTCCCTCCCTTTGCTATTAAATTCGATTCTGAAGCAGGAGGTTTCGATGATCGACCTTCCATATAGCATTCAGATTGTGCCGTCAAGATTTCGAAAACACTATTCCAGCCATCATTTTATGTTCGTCGATCTGTAAAATTCATGATCTCCATGTTGCGCCCCTTGGTGATTGATCTTAACATGTTCATGAAGGGATATATTGGTTTGTAGCGCTTTTATTTTGTACTTTGTAACTTCCTTGTAAATGTTGAAGCATTGTTCGATGTAGGGTATTGATTATAGCTACAACAAATTTTACTGTGTTTGTTGATTGTAAACCGTTCTATTTCGGAGCCTTGTCTTCCCCCGAGAACCAGTCGTTGCTGTGAAATCTATTGCTACCATCCTCATCGACCCTACTCCGCGTGACTACGACATTGGCACCATTTCGTCTCGTGACACTGAAAATCTTCGAACATCATCAAAACAACTGATGGTTGTGGCTATTATCTTGGGAGACGAATAAATCTTGCAACGTACGAAGGTTGTAAATCTTGAACTGTCTATCCCTCCTTGAAAACCTAATTTAAACATTCATATCTGATATATTCTGCTTATTTCCTTTGTTGAACATTCACCATGTCACTGATATTCTACATATTGTGTCTGCTATTGCTGTCTTATATTGTCCCAGAAAAAAAATGACGGAAGCGAAGGTTGGCAGGCAGCCGAGTTTACGAGATGTAAGCGGTGAAATCCTTAGCTATATGCTTTATTCAATTCTTTTGCAGACTCAAGTTTCATGTTCCTTACAGATTACAAAATTTCGCCCATTCATGTTACCAACTTGTTCTTTTCAAATCGTCTCGGGTATTGGTTCTAGAATTAACATTGGGTTGTCTTGTTATTTTAGATAACTCTTTCATTTTCTTTTTACCCATGGGATATATTTTTCTTTTCTTCTTATGTATTAAAGGGAAGCTTCAGCATTTCTGTTCTTGAAATATTAGGTTTTACTGGTGTGGGATATTAATAAGCAAAGCACTTGTGCTATATCACTTTTGTGAGAAATGTTAATCAAATAGTTATCCGAATCTAAACATCATTGCTTATGCTTTTAGTTTTCGGCAACTTTTAACTTCGTCAATTTTGAATGCACTTAGATGAATAAAAAGACTAAGATTTAATAGGGATCAATTATTGCCGACTGCGATCTAATTTCCTCTTGTGTTGTCATACATACATTTCAGGATCCATTGAGTGATTGTCGGAGTTTAGGTAGCAATTGTCATCCATCAAGCCAATCGAGAAAGATTTCAATTGGTGTTATGGTAGAGTCACCAGCCAATGGGAGTTCTAGAGGCACAAAAGAACGAAAATCCATGGTGTCAAATGCAGAAGTTGATTTTTCCCGTTTAGAAAGTTCCACGCAAAGGAATCGGAAGGATAAAGGCACAGGTACCTTTGGTACTGATGTCAAGTCAAAACTATCAGAAGCTCCTCAACAAGTGAGATCACCGTGGGTTTCTACTCAACCCCCTTCACAAAATGCACCCGTTATGGAGACTGTAAGTGGAGCAGAACAGGCGTTCCATTCTCCAACGACTTGTGGGAGGCAGAATACGGGTCATGGACTAATGGAGCCACCAGGAACGTATTCTGTTCGTTTGTTTGCAAACCAAAGCTCAGTGTTCAAGTCTGGAAGTAGCAAGGAGAAGAAGTTTGATGAGGTCAACTGTCAATTGGAAGAAGAGAGGGATAAAACCAACGAGAAGTTGCATGAGTTTGCATTTGCAACCATGGCAGAGGTCCGGTCAGATAAAACGATTATTGAGGATCGAGCAAATAAATCAGAAAATAGAACTGAAACTCTGAAAATGAAGCTTTGGGAGATACTTGGAACTGTTTCTGTACCTAAGGATCAAAACTCGGATTGTAAGAACCATAAGCAAGATGCCAATCATTTAATAACTGAAGAAATCTTTGTGCAGGAGCATGATAGAGCTGTAAAATTTAAACAGAATTCGGATACGATTGAAACTGATTCTGAAGATCCCAGTCAGACTTTGAAGAGGCCAATAGTACGTTCAATAGCACGGAAAAGATCTCGCATTTTTGTGCAGTCAAGAAAATCTAAGATCCCTTCATGCAACAAAGGGAAACATCAAGAGGAAAATGTTTTTGCCTTTGAAGGAAGGCCTGAAGGCACTCATGCTGCTACCAGTAGGGCTTCATCAATGTCTACAAGAAAGAAAAGGGGTGAAAGGAGTTTCAAATTTCAGCCACGAAAAATTTCTTTTCTTCAAAAGGAAGACAAGACGAGAACTTTTTCTAATCCAACCGGGATTGAAGAACTGGCACCTCAAGATAAACCCTCTTCTTCTAGAGAAGTTCAGTGTTTTCATAGCTCCCCGGCTAACCCTGTTATTGATGAAAAAGTTCTACGGAAGGAATTCAATCAATTTCCACAGATGGACAGGACACTGTTGCGAGAGAATATTCATAGTCTAGCAGATTATGGCCCACAAGGAGACATTGACAATCCATTCCTGAAAAGGGATGTAGACCCACAGAGTCATATAGAAAGTCCAACTTTTAGAATGAAGACGCCTGTCTGCAGTTCACCTAGTTCAACTCCAAAAGCAGATAAAATAGTTTGTGAATCTCCAAGTCCTGGCTCAGCAGAGGAAATACTTTCTACGAGAAATATTTGTAGCTTCAGGAAATTGCGGACTTCAGAAGAGGATCGTGACAGATCAAATGTAACACCACACCTTTCAGTATCCTTGTTTAGTGGGTGTAGGGTTTATCATCAACTATCATCTTCTTGCAAGTTTACTAGGTGTAGGGTTTATCATCAACTATCATCTTCCTGCAAGTGTCATGTTTGCAGCAGTCTTTGAGCTTCATTGTCAAGTCTCCATATTTTGTCTTTCCTTATTGACCTTCAGGAAGATGAAAAAGAGATTGAGCAATCTCCACTCGAGAATGCAGCAACTGGTGTAACAAAAAAAGTAGCAGATTACGGGTTATCTGATTCATCATCCGAGGACACCAGCTATGAAAGCTCTGCAGAAGGTTTGCCTGCTTCTTATTCATCATTTGAAATTAAAATACACCTTATTTTCAACGTCATGCATATACCTCATAAAAAAAAAAAAATTGCCTGCTTCTTATTCATCATTTAAAAGCTCGGTTTATAATAAAAAAAAAGGTATGTAAGATTTTGCTCAAGTAACAAATTTTTGTTTTTCTAAGCTCAAGTAACAGTTTTGTGTCACAATTATTCTTCTCTACGAGCAGAGAACTTTGTATGTTCAGGAACTGATGCTTGTTTTTCCATTTTATCTCCATTTCCTTTTATTCATATGAAACTTCAATGTGTTGGTGTAGCTTCAAGTCAAAGAGATACACTCTCTCCAGAAATCGGTACCATAAAGAAGTTCAAGTCTATGCTTCGTCCAGCAAAGAGGGCCCGTAGTGTAGAAAACCATGAATTTGATTTGAATGGTATGTTCTTACTCTTTTAAAGAAAATAGCTTAACTTGAAATATACGTGATTTTTGGGTGTCAAATCTGTTTAATTGTCTCAGCAGTGTGTGCTGGCATATTCATGCTTAAAGATTTTTGTCCAGAAATGTAGACATTAGAACAAAAGAAAACTAATAATCATCTAAATTGTCTGAATGGTCAGGGCCTGGAGAAAGTAGTTGGGCCGAGGAAACTTTAGTACCGAACGAAGAGGATGGGCTTGCAAGGTAATTTCTCCCCTCCCTCCTAACAGAATGAAAGCATCTTCTTTTTTTTTTTTTTTTTTTGGGGGGGGGGGGGGGGTGCGCTAAGAATCAGCACACAACATGTATCAACTGAAAGTCGTAACTTTTCTCCTTTATATTCTATTTAGGGCCGTGAAACTGTTTCTCTCAGAGCTTGAGAAGATGAAAAATAAAATATCGTCAATATCTATTGAAAAATCTTCAGAGATTCTGTTGTCAGTTGCCGAGAGTATTCATTTGCAGTTGCAGAATGTTGAGTCTCAAATCCAAATGGACACGTAAGTTTATCAATTCATATTTCTGGTTTTTGTTTACACCATAAAAATTTCTAAATTGATTTGTGACGGTATTTCAGGGTAAAGCTGTTGAGCTTTGGTAAATCAAAACGAAAAGTTCTAGAAACAAAATTTGAAGGTAGCATAATTATATGATGGGTTTTTAATTCATATGTTAAATCTCTTTCTCAATTGGTAAAGCTAACTTAATGAAATAGTTTTATTTAACTGTGTTTGCAAGCCTCTTCTTTTTATTTATTGGGGTGAATCATCACCTGGACTAAATATTACTTGCGAGATTTGTTCGTTTCCACCTTGCTTGAGAGCTTTACTTTTTAAATTGTTCATGTAATCTGAATTCATAAATCACGAACTTCCTTCTCTTGCTCACAAATGAACTTTCCAGCTATAGAAACTAATGCCCTCACGGGTTATGTGTATCTCTAAAAGTCCCTAAACAGATAAGACGGTAACTGATATGAGACATGAATCCTGTATATTCAGCATGTTTGGCCTAAATTTTTCTATAAGCTCTTTGATATATTTAGTGGCTGAGCAGATTTGGCCAATGGTTGGCTTACACTATGCTATTTATGATGTTTAAAATTCTTCTGGAGATCAATTTCGTGACTTGTGTGGAGTAATTTTGCCATCTTTTGCATGGGTTCATCTTTACTTTGCTCCGTATATGCTTGGGCATCAAAGTTGTAATTTCATATTTTTTGGTAGATTAACCAGTGTTTATTAAGCTCTATCTATGTTTACAGAACAACAACAGCAATTGACGCGCATTAACAAAAAGTTCAAGGAGGAGGTTAATCAGCATCTACAGGATTGTAGGAACTCACTACAAGAATTGGAAGCACAACAGATAGAGTTCAAGGGAACTATGGAAAAGAAAAGTATGTTCTGTTGTGTTGCTTCAAATTTTCTCAGTTACATGAATTGCATTGCACTTGCTTAACCTGTTTGTTTTACACCACTACTCACAACCTATGATTTGGGGCTCTGACACTTTCTTGGTTATTGGGGACTTAAAAGAGAGGTGAGGCGTTTACTCTGACCCTTAGGTGCACGACTCTGCGCAAGAAGGGTATACCTTACGTTTTTAAATGAAGGCTAATTAGTTTTTAAATGAGTTTGTTGTTGAGCGGTGGTTAAAGTTTAAAAATTAATAATTCGAGTGAGACGATAAAGGCAACCAGTTTTTAGTTTGATTGAGAAGAGGGTATCATTTTTCGAATTATTTGAGATTAGTTTACTATAGTCTTTACTGATAAAAATTGAAGATTCTGGGCACTTCTAACGGTATTATGAATTCACAGAAGCATCACACCGTAATAATCTCTTGCAAGTGGAAGAAGAAGTTGACAAGCAACTTGCGGATGCACAAAGGAGAATTGAAGCCATCCACGAGGTATGCTTCCATTTTTTCGCATCTTCTTTTAAAAATATTTCGAGTGTTTTGCATCCTGCCATCGTGAAAATTTTAAAAATGTTTTTAGTTTTAAGATGATGAAATCAACTTCAAATATACCATAGGTCTACTAAAGGATCTTACATCATGTGTGTTAAACTTACCAGGTTACTCTTATTTTTATAATCTCTGTTAACTGTGTAAAGACGTCGGCTGTTCATATAGTGGGTGCTAAATGATATTTCATGCATATAATTAAGAATTGTTGCAGATATGTCCTTTGGGATTTTTGGCTGCGGCTTATCTTTTTTTTGTTAAAATTTTTCGTGCAATCTCATGTTTTATTATGGTATTTGTTCAACAACACTTATATTTTAATCACCGAGGAGTTCATATGCCTGTTTTACCTTCAATTCATTGCAGTCGGGAAGAGGAAAGATACTGCAGCTGAAACAACTAATAGCAATGTTCTTGAAATAGGAATGTTAAATGACATACTTTGCCCGGTTAGCGAGTTTGTGTAGTTATTCCTATCCTTTTCAGTTGGCGACTTTGCCGTTTATTTTCGTTTGTTTGTGCTATAGCTGCTAGGTTAACCCAATTTCCTAAATGCTCTAAAATTGTATTTTTGTTCTGTAATCCTTTTTACCTTCATCTGCACAAGCATCAGTACAACCTAGATTGTCTACGAAACTCGTTATTTGGATGCATTTTTGCTCCATTCATGCATGGTTTGGTAATTATCGAAATCATAAACTCCATTTTCTACCCTAGTTTGTTCCAAGAACCCCTTAATCAACCACCATAAACGAACATGAAAAAACTTGGAATGTGTAATGAAATTTCTCTTCATTTTTATGTCGAACTTATACTTATATACGTGTAAAAATATAAATGAAAATATTGACAGGGTGACGTAAATTTTGATGAAATTTTTTATCTCGAAACAAATTAGATAAACTCCCAATGCAATGCATTGGTGACCCCCAAAACAAAATTGGGTAAGAATTTATCGGTCATCTCTACCTCCATCGCCTAGCCAAAATAGAGAGAACAAATGAATAAATAAATAAATTAATATATTTTTTAGAATTTGTAATGGTAAGCTAATATATTTGAATTAGGTGTATATATGACTTATATCATTCGTATATCAAATATATCAATTTCCATAATGGGTATGAAATTACCAAAATACCCTCAAATGACCCCTCCCGAATCTCTCCTCCTTCACTTCCACCGATGAGCACCGCCAACAACCACCACCGCCATCAGCCACCGCCAGCTACAACCTCGAGAGGGCGGCCAATCATCCCATGAAAATGGTCACTATCTGCAAACTCAATGCAAAGGGAGAAAGTAGTTGAAGAGGCCATTAAGAAGAAAAAGGAGAAGAAAAACCACACGACCGAGTTGCCCTCCAAACGTTTCCAAACCATGAATTTAGTATGTTCATCATTGTGTTCTTTCTTGCTGTTGCAATCTAAGGCAATACTAATTCCTTCAGTTAATATCGTTGGAGAATCAGACACCAAGGCCATACAGAACTCCAACAAAATTTCATCGAAACTACCAAACAAAATCGATTGCTACCAAAATTTTCAACTTTTTTAAGCACGACATTGTGGCGTGCAGCTCGCTATCTTCTTTGCATCTTGAACCTGGACACTGGTTTTGAAGGTTGAGAACCAGAAGGCTGCCAAATCAACAGTTAGCTTTTGCATCAATGAATGAACACTATTACAATGGATGGTAATAAGAATGTTGTAAACTAAGCTAACCCACCTGCAATGGAGTTTCTGTTTCTTGTTTAGAAATTTTCGGCATAATAGGAGGGCGCTCGACAATGGATCCCGTGAAAGCCTACACCCGACAGAGACGACACCATTAACGAGGTCGAATCTTATAACTAACCTCAAAATTATGGACAAATCCATAGCTTTAGACCAACAGGGCAGCTAAAGAATCTATACAATAAACAAGCTTTGAAGTATACCTCACTGGTAGATGCAGGCAATGTTTGATTCTTTTCTTGTACTTCAGCAAATGTTACAGACTTTGCAGCAGAATTAGCGTTTCTCGTTCCCCGAGTCTGAGTCGAAGAATTGTTGCCATGTAACGAACCTTTGGATGAAGACTGTTCTGAAAAATTTGAACACTGCATAACAAATATACATGATTTAATAATGAATGCTGTTTTAACAAAGAACACAGACAATAATAAACAGTAAAGCAAATAAGAGCTTGGTCACATTTGATGGATTGTTGGTAGAAGCCTCTTGTTGCTGCTGCTGATACTTATCCAGTAGCTCTTTACTACCGATATCTTCGTCCCTCCGACACGGAGATGTGCTTGCCTGAGAATGTTTCGAAGAGATCAATCATCAGAAATGGTTAATGATACATCACCAATTCATCGAGTAAGTTCGTCGATAATCATGCATTTCTGCGAGCTTTAAATCTCCAAGGTATTTGATTCTGACACTACCTTTGAATAGCTGTGCTTAGCATCATGAAGCTTCTCCATGGATTGATTTGAAGTTTCTTTCTCTTCCTCACCTTCTTCATCATTTTGGTCGTTGTTTGCGGCAGCAAGTTCTTCCTCCTTCTCGAGTTCATCCAGTCTGGACATTATACGGGCATATTCTTCATCTTCTTCTGTAATCCTTGCCTCATCAACTCCAGAAACACTGGGAGCATCTTGCTTGTTTACTCCTGAAAAGAAACATCACATCATTGTAATTCATCCGTTTTACCTGTGTTTACATGTAGTTCGTATAAATATCAGACTGTGATTATGATGCATGCTTGACAACTCCAAAAACCAATTACATTATTTGTGAGATCGCACATACATTGGTTGGAGAAAGGAACAAAACATTCCTTATAAGGGTGTGGAAACCTCTCCCTAGCAGACGCGTTTTGAACCCGATTAACTAGAAGAAAAACTCATACCACCAGGAAGTCTTAAGCTCTTTACCAATAAATTCTCAATCAAAACACAACATAGCAATAAAAGAAGGGAAAGGGACAAGAACCAACCTGATCCAGATTCCTGCTCACTATTGTTTTCCTCCACATACTCCTCAGTTATCTCGACTAGACCCTCCTGGTAGCAATATAAAGAACATCAACATCGGCGTTGTAGGATAATCTGGTAAATATAACAAAAGTACATGTACTGGCTTCTAGCTAAAGCTCAAATTTTTATATGGTATAGTTCACCGATAAATTGCTAAGCTTACCGCAGCTTCCGATGCCGTAGCATCAAAAAATGAGGCCTCAGCCTTAAGATCATCCATCATGGCCTTCAGAGAATCAACTTGAGAATCCAAAGCTTTACCTCTCCTTTTCAAGATCTCGACCGTTTGTTTCGATGTTCTCTCAGCATAATAACCTTCTCCCAGAAGAACCTGCACATGGATAAGTCTGGTTCTCAACTCGACGTCCTGAAAAGTAAACCTCACCGCATATTCTTTCCAGAACTCAGCCACAAACATTTGATCAAAAACATAAACAATGATCAAGTTAAACCCATTAATGTTCTCTGTTTGCCTTAATTTTGCACCACAGTTAAAAGCAGTACAAGGGGCTTCAACGATGAACTTTGAGAGTAGTTAAGAGTAGTGAGCGTCATTAGGATACTGAATAGAACAGAAGAACGATAGGAACTAGTCTCATGTGCTCCACTAAAATAACCCTTTACTACTTGAAAACTAATATGAAAATCTATTTAATGAATCCATGGGCGTATAATGTTGAGGATTGTTGGGAGGGAGTCCCACGTTGACTAATTTAGGAAATGATCATGAGTTTATAAGTAAGAAATACATCTCCATTGGTATGAGGATTTTTGGAGAAGCTCAAAACAAAGTCATGAGAGCTTATACTCAGCGGACAATATCATACCATTGTGAAGAGTCGTTATTCCTAACATAGTACTAGAGTCATGCCCTTAGCTTAGTCATGTCAATAGAATCCTCAAATGTCGAACAAAGAAGTTGGGACCTTCGAAGGTGTAGTCAAAAGTGACCCAAGGATTGAATAAATGGTGTAGTTTGTTTGAAAACTCCAGAGAAGGAGTCGAATCAATTAAGGGGAGGTTGTTCGAGGGCTCCATAGGCCTCAGGGGAAGCTCTATAGTGTACTTTGTTCGATGAGAGAATGAGAGAATTGTTAGAAGAGAGTCCCACGTTGGCTAATTTAGAGAATGATTATAGGTTTATAAGTAAGGAATACATCTCCACGATCGGTATTCGTTATTCCTAACACATAATATCCTTGTCCCTTCTTTATCAATCAGACAGAGAATAAGTTTCCCAGAAGTTATAAGAGACATTACCAGAAACTCGTTAGTATGAACCAAACGCCCCGGGAAGAAAGCCGCCTTCCCAAATGGAACCTTCAAAACAACAATCACAGCGAACCCAAGAATAAATTTTCTTTTGCTATCAAAAAACAACGCTGAAAACACTCAACACCCAACTCAAAGGAAGAAGCAAAAGTACCATGACTTCATGGTGCAGCTCTTCAGGTAATTTCTGGACGAGGTTGATCAGGTTAGCATTATCAGAGATGAAACCTCGGACATGCTCAAGCTCCCTCTGCTTCTCAGAAATCGCATCTTGGACGCGCATCGCTGCTTTGTGGGCATCCTGAGCCGGAAATAAAGAGGACAGCGCCGCCACCGTTCCCTTTGCTCCTCCTCCTCCTTCCATGATCATCCCGCTCTGTGATTCGAGTCAGGGCAATTGTCAGAATGAAGACAAATTTTAAGGGGCAAAAGAGATCAAAAACCACTTTTAAACACAGCCCTAATCCGCATTAATTTCTCAACTCACCCCTTAAACCTCAAGAATTGGGTAGCGCTTCAACCTCACGCAGCCAGCTCGACGACGGAACTCAGACGGCGCGGCGACCTCGACGGCTTGCTCGCGATTAACTCAGACAACAAGAACTGAAGCTTATTAATGGAAATAAAGATTTGAAGGGTCGAATATTTTTGGGATAAAAATACGATTTTTTTATTTTTTATTTATTTGAGCTTGGCTTGGCTTAGGCTTACAATGAAAAATAGTCACTCACATTAAACTTTACCTTTTTTCATTTAAATTAAGAAAGAAAAGGTTTTTGACAACCCAAGAAGCGAAGATTATTTGATTAGTCAACCATTAGCGGCCTCTAATCCACCCAGCTTCGCGCCAGGAGAAACACGCACGCGAGCTCCTTGGCCCCAATACACAAAACAACGAAGGAATAAATTATACGATATTGTATTTTTTTATGCAAATTGCGAGGCGTTCGAACTTTTGTACAGGGCTCGAATGAACTATTTGCAATTGTTTATGAGTAAAATTGGATCAGCAGCATCCGGTGAATCGAGGGCTTCCATTTTTCTCTTGCTTCAGAAGGTTAATTAGTCGTTCAGCTATCACCATCTGTATCCGACTGTGGGTGTCGTGCTTCTTGGTAGTGCTTGTGTTTGACTCCAATTGAAGCAACCGAATTCATCTTTTAAGCTCTGTGCTTGAATGGGTTTTGCTTTATTTCTCTTGGGTATCTGTCGCCGATTGGAATCATTGAGATTTATGGTTAATTATTAGGCATCTTTTCTTGATATGGTGGGCCGAGAAGGTTTTGGTTGTTCGGAGTTCCGGAGAGGTGGATTTGGATATTTTTCTAGAACTGTTTTTGCTTTGTGGGTTGTTCATATTTTGGTTTCCCAGCCTGTGGATGGTCTCAGACCATTGCGGGAGAGGGCTCGATCATGGGGCGACGAGGTTTGTAGACTTCTTCACCTTTTTTTGTGGGCTTAATGGTTGAGTTTATTGATGTTTATTAATGTTCTTGATTAAGTTCCATGTGTTGAAAATTTTAGTACCCATGTAGATTGCAATTTGACTTGATTTCATGAGGTTTAGATGGTACCCGATTTCTTTGAATGTCTCAATAGGCTGCTGAAGCATGAGTTATGGAAGAGATTGTTTTCTGAATTTAACTTTTGAATGACTTGCTGAAATTCCATATCCCTAATCAGGAAGTCCTTTACAGATAATCCATAATTTAGAAACTGGGTGAGATTTCACTGCTCGAACAGTATTTGGACGTGACAATGGGAAAGGGGTAATGTTGCATCAAAATCAAGGGACTGCCTACTTGCTTCTGTTGTGCTGAACTTTCTTATACGCAATTTGGAAACGCGTTGTCGATTTTAAAGACTTAGCTTAAGAGTTGTAGAAATCAGTTCTTAGCCTCTGACTTACAATAATCAGCTGATGTGATTCCTCAAGTTGTGATAAATTGTTGTCTCTCTTTTTTATCCTCTATTGCTAGGATTGCATTTCATTTTTTTTTTCTTTTTTCTTTTCGTATTTAGCTCCTTCATTTAATTATGTATAAACTTGTGAAAACCCATATCGATTGGAGAGAGAAACAAAACATTCTTTATAAGGGTGTTGAAATCTCTCCCTAAAAGATGTGTTTTAAAAACCTTGAGGGAAAGCCCGAAAGGGAAAGCCTAAAGAGGGCAATATCTGCTAGCGTTGGACTTGGGTCGTTACAAATGGTATTAGAGCCAGATACCGGGTGGTGTGCTAGCAAGGACGCTGAGCCCCGGAAGGGGGTGGACACGGTGGTGTGCCAGCAAGGATGTTGGGCCTCAAAGGGGGGTGGATTGTGAGATCCCACACCAATTGGAGAGAGGAACGAAGCATTCTTTATAAGGGTGTTGAAACCTCTCCCTAAAAGATGTGTTTTAAAAACCTTGAAAACTTTTCCTTTTCAAGAGGTCTAGTTTCATGTCGTAGATACGTCTATGGATTATATAATTGTATGAGTTATAAAGGGTGGTGGTTTAAGAGTTCACATTTTTATTTCTGCCAATTCCCCAAGTTGACATGGCAGGCAAAATTCTTTACAATTTGGTACTGATAATTGCATCCTTTTAATGATCAGATTTCGACTCTTTAACCATAAAAAATATTGGTCAACTTTGTTAATATGTTATGGTGATAATATATTTTTTGTTTGCAGTGGTTGTTAGTAAGAAAAGACAAGAGCGATTTGGGTCCATTTTCTGAATGGAATATTACAGGAACATACAGAGGTTTGTACTTATCCATCATGGTCTGATGATCTTCTTGTTATTAAGTTTTAAACTTCAGCCTCTTGTGTCAGGTACAATATGATATGGCTTGTCCTAAGTCGCTATGAACTTTTAGGAATATTTTTTTACAGAAAATTTGCTGTGCTCAATTATCTTTTATTGCTTAAAAAAGTGGAAACAAAATTGTTTTCAAAGGGGAAGTGGCAACTATAATAAGAACTAATTTCTTGGATGGAAATGTAAATTGCAGGTAGTTGGAGTTTTCAAGATTCCAGAAATAACTCTTCCAGGTTTCCAGATTTCAGAAATTCCAATGGCAATTCAATCATTGAGTTAATTAGTACACCAACCAAGATATCTGGTGTACATTATGTTCAGGTGAGGATATTCAGTGTTAATGAAAAGATTAGATCTGGGGCTTGTTTTATGTTTATACTTTCGACCTTTATTTTATTGCATCACTTTTTAAATCTGGGGCTTGTTTTATGTTTTTTCATTTGGTGATGACAGGGAGTTGTCATTTTCCATGATGTAATTGGTAATGAACATGATGTTGGTGGAGTTCAAATTAAGATTGAGGGTGTATATATTTGGCCTTTTAGACAGCTTCGAATGGTAGCTAACAGGTAAATTTCCTCATCTTTGACTAAAAAATTTCCATCTTCATATTTTCTGTGTGCATTTTTTACGACGTTGTGAGGGAAATTTGCTATATGCCATTCCCATTTTCTTTCAGTTCCTCGTCTTTTTACAGTCGTTCTTAGTTTATTATCGTGGTGATTTTTACGTTATCATGTTGATTGAACTATTAAAGCTATTCAACCCTTATCCTTTGAGTTTTTACCACAATCCTAGTCTCGTTTTCTATTTACAGCGGAAAGGGAGGAGAATATAAACAAGAAGTTGACAGTATCTTATCCAATCCGTATCATCTGGCAAGACTTCCTTCTTCGAGGATAAATGTTGTTATTCTTGTTGATGCCATCATGTGAATTATCCTTACTGATGAAGCTTCTAAATACCTTCTGAACAGCTTGGAGTTTTCTCCTCCCAGGTGTTCCAAGAATCTCCACAGGATAATATGTGGAGAAGAAGCCACTGTAATTTTCTCTCACTTGGACTTCAACCCGCTTTCGATCAAGTCGGTACTGATTTTATCTTTTCTTATTGCAGCACCAATTTATGAAATGGAGAAGCATTGCAATATTGAAATAGCAGCTCAAATATCACATTCCTCTTCTGCACAAAATGGTACTTAGCGTAGATTTGTGCTTTCTTATACGTTGTCTTATCCCAATCATGTTCTTTCCAAAAAGCAATATCGTGTGGGCGTAGCTATACTCGTGTTTCCCAGTGTATAAGAATTTGCAGACAGAAAACACAACTTTCCGTGGCGATGTTTTAGCATTTTCTCATGTATTCAAAAAGCCAGTGGATTGCTTGGACGTTAATGGTAACGGAGAGTTTCATCAGAGAGTTGCAAATTTTCATTCTTTCACAAAGCTTAAGTGCTTGATTACTCGTTTGATTACTACTGAGAAACTTGAATGGATGTTCACTGAGCACGAGATTAACGAGGATTTCTGTAGTAGATTCTTTTATTGATCTTTTCTTGATTCAACTTCTCTTGTAATCCGACATTCGTACCTTGCAGTAAATGGAGAACATGACCATTACCATATTGAAGGACTAATGGAGAGTCCTGCAGTAGACGACGATGGAGATTGCTTTTCGCCCTTAGTATTAAATGGCACTTCTGTCAACATTGAGATCTACTACAACAAAGCAGTGAATTATACCTTGATGGTCACTTTTGTATCCGTTTCATGTTCGTTGGACTTTTTTCTTACATCGATTTATCGAGTATTTCTTTAATGAAATGTTTATTTGAACACTCAGTTGGATTACTTAACAAAATTTTGTTAGATCTCTTTCCTTCAAGTACTTCTCTTAATTCGGCAAATGGAACATAGCAACACTCAATCTGTAAGGACTTTTACTTGCAAAAATTTATTTTGTGGAGCTCCCATGGATTCTAATATTGATACTATACCTCTATCACTTTCATTTAACTCAACTCATATGGCTTTAACTTATCCATCTATATCTCGCAGGGTGCTGCCAAAGTTTCGATACTAATGATCGGGCAACAGGCTATTATGGACGCTTATCTATGTCTTCTGCATCTGACAGCAGGAATATTAGTCGGTAAGTTTGAATTAAATTATGATATCCAGCTTCTTTTTGTTACTTGTGCATTATATACTTTCCGAAGTTGTTCATATTACATGTGTAAGATCTCACGTTGGTTGGAGAGGGGAACGAAACATTTCTTATAAGGGTGTAGAAACCTCTCCCTAGTAGACGCGTTTTAAAACTTTGAGGGGAATCCCAGAAGGGAAAGTCCAAAGAGGACAATATTTGCTAGCGGTGGACTTGGGTTGTTTCAATCAGTTACATCGAAGTTGAGGGTTACATGACATTTTGAAGATCTTTATTTGTCTGTATTAGATGGATTTTGAATTCTATAAGTATAGGACGTGGCAACCCATTGTGCTTTGGATCATTTATTGTCGTAGTTTGAGTTGATCTCCTTTATTTACGTGTATTTTAACATTTTCGATTAATTATCGTCGATTTTTTACCTGTAAATCTTATTAACTTGACCATTCTGCTGTCTTTCTTCAGAATCCTTATTTAATGCTTTTGCAACTGCTGCATTTTTCAAGTTCGTCGTGTTCTCGATTTTCGAGATGAGATATCTTCTTGCAATATGGAAAGCCAGTAGGCCAATGAACAATGGAGAAGGTTGGGAAACCATGAGACGCGAACTGTCGGTTCTATATAGCCGTTTCTGTGAGTATCATAGCCAGAAAAGTTTTAATCTGCACATATTGAATGCAATATGGTTTTGATTGCTGGTTCTGTTTAAATTTTTAGATCTCAACCAATCTTTCATGAACATCTGCAGATGGAATTCTTTTGGGAGGCATTTTCATTATGTACGAGTTGCATCGTTTCCTGAGACCGATTCTTCTCCTCATGTACTCCTTTTGGATACCTCAAATAGTCACCAACGTTATTCGCGACTCGAGAAAGCCTTTGCATATATATTATATCTTAGGAATAACTATAACTCGCCTTGCTATTCCATTATATGTCTTCGGCTGCCCCCACAATTTCATGCGTATTCAGCCTGATAAAACTTGGTGCATTTGTTTGGGTGTCTTTACTTTTCTCCAAGTTGCCATTCTTCTTCTTCAGCACTATTTTGGATCCCGCTGGTTCATCCCCCGTCAGGTTAGGATCGACGAACATTTTCTCTCTTCTACGATTGCTACATATATAAGTACATCTCATCGTATCCCCTGGCTTAATCCAAGATACTCGAGTGCTGGACACGACATGTATGTTTCGTATGGTTGTTTTTATCATTGATTTGCATAACTTGTCGCAGATTCTACCCGAGAAATACAGCTACTACCGGAGGTTAGATCAAAATGGGAATCATGCTACAGATTGTGTCATTTGTATGACCACCATAGACGTTTCACGCCCTAACGACTGCATGGTACGCCTGCACAATTTTTTGCCACGGTTTTCACAATAAATTCTAACTCAGCTCCTCATTTCATATAGATTACTCCATGTGATCATTTCTTCCATTCTGGTTGCTTACAAAGATGGATGGATATAAAGATGGAATGCCCGACGTGTCGCCGTCTGCTCCCGCCTGCCTGATCGTACCTAGTTGTATCTACATTATTTACCATCAACTGACACTTCCTTGCCCCCAAATTTTGGTATGTATAACAATCTCCTCCTAAAAAGCATTGATTCTAGGCTAGCTAGCAGGCATCATCCAAGGGTGTTGCAAGTGGTATCATCTTCATGTTTTCTGCTCTCTCTTTCTCAGGTTGGGTAGGTAAACAAGGGCAGATTAAAGCAGCAGCAGCAGCTTTAAGATGTAATATAGAGAGTTGGGCTTCAACAAACACGCCCAGTACCTCATCTGTATTGTTTGTATAATTTATGTATATCTTTTCTGTACATTGATACAATATCTGTAGCTCAGTAGATAGCAGAAGTGAGTGAATCTCTTCTTGCTTTGAATCTTTGTATTCTGTTTAAAATAATAAAGTTAACATGCCTCTGCATTGGACACTCCCATGGCACGTTCTCTTAGTTTATGCTTCTACTTCTATCTCGTAGAGGCTACATTATCGGTGTTAGATCTTAATTTTTTTCTCGTGGGGTTTTCTAGTCTCGAAAGTCACTTTTAATTCTATGGTCGACTCTTATACGGGTCGTCGGTCGTCGGTCGTCGGTCTTGTAGTGTTAGCCTTTGTTTGCCCAATCATTGCAGATTTCTCTCTTGCAATTCTCATCATTTTTTTACCCATTTCTTGCAAACAGGAAATCCAACCAGAAAAAGGAGAAGATCTATATGACAAAGACAAACACTAAGACAAGTGTCTAGCGTTTGCCAAATATTGGCTGCCCCACTTCATCGCTTCTTTTTTTATATCTAATATACATGTCGAATGTCGAATGTTGGGGCTTCAGTCACCGATCCTCTTGTCATCAAGTCTTCAACTTCCTTAACCTTCTAGCACCGGGTAGGCGTTAGCCTCCATACATGGTCTTACAACCCGCAATTAATTCAAACTTGTTTATTGTTGAATTGAAAAAATATAAGTAGGCTTTCCAGTTCGTCTGTCTATACCTGGGTGTGCTTGAGTCACGAGGCAACTTCCCGATTTGTTTGTCTATACAAAATGATGGACAATTTATTATGTCACCTACCGTGACATTCTCCACTTAGATGTACTAAAAAAAGATTTACGCCTTTAATTTAATTACCATAATTCAGTTAATTAGGATTACAAATGGACGAAAATACCCAAGGTGACAGTCAGCCATCCACTGCGCTAATCTTCTCTTGGAAACTATTAATTAATATTGTTCTAATTTTTTGCAGCCGGTCACCTGCCCGAATCTTATGTTTTTATTTCACCTTTTCATTTATGATTTTTTTAAAATAAATTATTTGGCAGAATCAATTTCATTTTTTATTTTATAATATCTATTTTTCATTTTCTTTTCTATTCCCACATATACAATATCATTATTTTCAAGAATTTAAAATAAATCTGAAATTGATTATGGTTTTATAATCATTTTTTATTTTTAATTTTATAATTTACATTTACTTTTATTTATTTATTCATTTACAAATATAATTTATTTTTAATTAATCAATTGATAACTAAAAATTAAAAATAATAATGTGAGAATTACATTCCATAATTTACAATAATATATTGTTTAATTAAATTAATTGAAAACAGAGTTAACAATAATAATATGAAAAATATGCTTCCTAACTTAAAAACAATAATTTTCTTTTTTATTATATATATATATATTTTTTGTCTATATCAATTTTATTTTCGAGCTTAAAAAATAAAACATATAAAATGATATTTATTATCTGAAAAAAGTATAAAAATAAATAAAAAGATAAAAGGAAAAGAAAAAATTGTAAAAAAAATAGTGGCACCGTAAGATTCAGCCACGTGGCTGAGTTGCAAAAGTTAGGGTGCTCCATCAAGCACCCAAGATTTGCTCATTATAATTTATTTATTTATTTTTGGTGAGGATTATTATAATTTGTAGTTAATCAGAAAAAGATAATAATAATAAAGCAAATGAAGAAATAATAATAACAAAATAATAATTTTGCAGCGAAAATTTCCAATCCTCTTCTTCGTTCTTCGTTCTTCGTTCTTCTTCTTCTTCTTCTTCTTCTTCCTTGAGAAAAACCTTACTGCTCGAACGCCAAAAACGAAATCCTTTTGTATTCGAAACGTTGTCAATGCCTGCACATAAACGTTCTTGGTCAGACAGTGTTAACGGAGAAGAGCCCGGAGACCAA
This sequence comes from Cucurbita ficifolia, assembly GCA_033971965.1. NCBI lineage: Eukaryota > Viridiplantae > Streptophyta > Magnoliopsida > Cucurbitales > Cucurbitaceae > Cucurbita > Cucurbita ficifolia. Next base: position 1,044,209 of record CM066981.1, read on the forward strand.
CAATTCAGCCATCAAGATGTCAAGCAATCTCGAATGGAACGCGAGCCGAAGACTGAAACAGAAGAAGAAGAAGAGGTGGAGGAGGAGGAGCAACGGGAGCAGCTGAAGGAAGGAGAACGAGAAGATGAAGGGCGCGAAGAGGACGAAGGAGAGGAAGAAAAGCAACACAAGCAATTGGAAGAAGCGGCCGGAGCAAGAGGTTGCGTTACGTGTATTCCTTTTTCTTTCTTCTTGGATTTCGTCCGCTTGTTTGTTCTGGTTTCAATTCTACGCTTCTGGTTATGGTTCTTTCTTCGTTTATCGTTTTCTGAATCTATTCCATGTGTTTTTCAGATTCCGAAGGAAGTCAATCCTCGAGCTCTGAAGAGAAACCGGAGTACTTTCTCTTAAATCCCTCGTACTCTTTCTTCCTTCCCGATTGTTATTTCGTTAGCGTTCTATTGTTCTCTGCGAGCTGGATTATGGTGGTTTTTTACGACCATTTTTCCTCTTAGTTCGTTCCCTTCAGAGTTATCGAAAATAATGCGAGTTGATAAATACAGCCTCTAAGCACCGCTATTCATTTCGGCATTGCCGGAAAACGGCGCGGTTGACTTCATGAGCGGTATGTAGACGCATGTTGGGATCCGGGTCTAGTTAATGCGTGTCAATTGCTCCTCTTTCATGATTTTCAGAATTTCGTATCTTGCGATGGGCTGCGAGATTTGGTTAAGGGTTCCGATTTACGATGTATCTATAGTCCGATCCGTTGATTTGGAATTAGCGCGGTGCCTGTACCACGACTGGCAAGTTGTATGGTGTTTGATTGTCTATGCTATTCTACCCGTGCCATTCATAAGCAACCGCACCGAAACGTTGTTTGCATTCGTAGTGTTGTTTCCGGAGCCTTTCGTAAACTTTTGCAACAACCAGTTTCCACCATCTAGTAGGACTTCAATTGCCATTTTGACTTCCAATCCTGCTAGAACCCCATTATTTGTGATTTTAGATTATCTTATTAAGTGGGTGTCTCATATTTCAATTAGATCTGGTGCACAAAAAGAAACTGACATTTAGGTTATTTCATATGATCACCGTGACCATCATTTCGTAGACCATTAGATTTTCGTTCTCAAACCTTTTAGCATTGACTTGTGTGGAGGGGGGAAAAAAAAGATATGATCTCTGTGTTTGAGGCGATTGGACAGATGAAGATTGTTCCATGGAAAACCAATTCTTTAATTTGGTAAGGATAAAATGGCAGATAGTTTGTAAATGGCTTGATTTTGGTCAATGAACTTGTCAGAATGATTTAGAGTAAGAAATGCCCTAATTATATTTTTCATGTGAACGTTGGTTTTAGGAGGCATTAGTGAAGCTGATGCAATGTCGAAGAGGATTTCTAGAATGTACCTTCATCCTGTTGCATCCTTCACAGATGCAGCCAGAAAACTTGAATCACTTTTTTCTTCGCTGCTCTTTTATTCAGAAGTGTTGGAGGACGCTGCTTCAAAGTTTTAGGCTAAGCTGGTACTTTCCACTGCAGGGGCAAAAGACACTAAAACTTAACTAAAATGCACATTTTTGGGTTTTGGCCTGTCTTTTTATATGGCCTTCTTTGGTACTAATTATCCTTCCTGAAAGCCGATTGAGTATGGTTTGAAAAAATTCTTAGAATTTCCAATTGTTACTTTTAAGAGATTAGATACTAGTTCACTACATTACTATTTTCCAGAGTTAGCATCTACATGGTGTACTCTATTCACAATCTCCATTGGCTAGGGTATTGCCTTTTTGTGTATTTTTCATGTTCTCAATGAGAAGTTCTACGCAGAAATAAGGATCAATTTTTGGTGTGAGCCTTTTCCTGTCATCTGGGATTGTCTGTATACCTATATGTGTACTCTCATTCTTTATAGAAGTTTAGGATTTTACTTGACCGATCACTTTCCTTTTCCCCATCATCGCTGATAGGTAGACAAATATACTCGTTCTCTAACTAGAGCTTCTCAACAATGCTATTATGAAACTTGCCTGCATGAAACTTGTAACAACCAAAGTCCAAACTTTGAAGTTCTAATCCTACGCATTTATTGGTGGTGCAGATTTATTTTTGTGGAGCTGTCAGGCATTCGAAAAGATGTTCAGTGCCCAATTTGTCTTGGTATGTTTTCTTTAAATGTCACAGCTAAACATATTTTCTTTTAACATCAAAGATAAGAAAGTCATGCAGAAAACAGCAATGAGGAAATGGAGAGTTGTAGCTAAGGGCACACAATTTTGGTTAGAAAGAAACAGAAGAATCTTTAAAAGCTCGGGGTGTTTTCTAACAGAAGTTTTAGAGTTTGGCCATTTTAATCTGTTTGGCAGGAATCATGCCAAAAAGATGTTTTTGTCTCATTACTAATACACCGTTGAATCTGGTAGTTACAAGATCATTGGTTAAAACAATAAAACGCCAAGGGCTTTTAAATGATCCTCTCAAAAGCTGTGTGGGCCATAAACAATTATGTGCTGAATGATACTCGTAAATTGTAAATGAACAACTCCTTTTGGCTCCTTTTTATTTGATTTTTGCGGTATATTACTTTGTAATTTATCTGCTTTTGTTTCTTATCAATCTAGTAAAGCAACTAGCAACCTTGTTGACCTTGACAGGGATTATCAAGAAAACGCGAACTGTAATGGAATGCTTGCACCGGTTCTGTAGAGAATGCATTGACAAATCAATGCGGCTGGGGTATATGAATAAGTCCTTGTCGTTTCTATACTATTCTATTTGAACTTTATTTTTGCTTTATATGCTTGCTTTATTCTTGAGTCTATCATGGTGAGCTAGAACAAGTTATATACCTACTGAACTTATTTATGTAATTATGTTTGCAATTCTAGGAACAATGAATGTCCTGCTTGCCGAACACATTGTGCCAGTAGACGTTCTTTGAGAGATGATCCAAATTATGATGCACTCATTGCCGCCCTATATCCAGATATTGATAAATATGAGGAGGAGGTGTTTGTCACTCATTTTTTAGTTTTTAATTTTTCCTTTTTTCCCCCCTTTTATGCCCCTAAAGGAAGTGCTTCTTTTCTTAATTTGATCTCAGGAATTAACATTTCACGAAGAAGAAAGGAATCGTAATAAACAGGTCAGGTTCCTTGCTAGGTGACAGAGTATGCTTGCAATATTTTATATGACTTTTTGCTGAATTTTGAGATGTTATTTTCACGTATAAGCCTTTTCTTCCCGACTTCTGAACAATTATTTGAATTTTTGTTAGTATGGAGGATTAGACAACTGAAGGCTGTAATACTGCTTGCTTGCTTGCTTTGGTCAACAATTTCTGTCCAAATACTAACAAGTAACAAATGTTGTCATGGAATGTCCTGTTCTCGTTTAGTTGAACCTATTACAACATTGTTTTATATTTTGTCAATCCTAAGACTAGCTTGTTGAGTTAACCATTGTGATGCACTGATTTTAATATTATGAGATTCCAGCGGCTCTGTTTTGGTGTAAATGTACCCCCCAACGATTATAGTCACTTTTGGCCAAACTAGAAGTCCTTTTTGTAATTCAGGTTCTCGGGTTATATGCCCTTTCTTTTGTAATATTTCATATATCAATGATATATTTTCTCCTCTCAAAAAAAGATGTGATGAGATTCTAATAGTACATTTCAGATCCAGATAGCATTTTTTTAAAAGGAAAAAAAAAATCTTTTTGTCCAAGATTGTGTGATTTCATGTTCTTCTCTTGTTTTGTAGTACAGATTCAAGAATCAATTGCACAAATCTTTCAACGACAATCAGAAGCACTAAGTAAAAAGCGCATATTGGGCAAGGATACAGCTGCCGTGTTTCTAACAAGATCACGTCGCAATCATAGGAATGCTCATCTAAGGAGACAAAATGGCCGAGGAGATGAAGTGTTGGGATATGAAGATAATGAAGATGAAGATGATAATAATGAGGGCAAAGATTCATCTTCTGCTGATGAAAGATTTACAGAAGTTAGGCAAAGGAGGAAGAAGAGACATCCCACTGTTCGATCCTCTCAGCCCTCTTCATCAATAGCCAATGTAGATAGTGGATGCACTGATGGATGTGCTGAAAGTGAGTTAGATATGAGCAGAGAAAATCGAACAGTTTCTCCAGGTCTTGTCTTGAACTCTGAAATGCTTGGATGGGGGCGTGGTGGTGTACGTAGTAACGCACGGCATAGTAGCGCTGGTGGGTCCAGCAATAAAAGTTCTAGGAGTAGTCGCTTAATGAAGTTAGTCAATTATCTGCGTGGCCTAGAAGAAAATAACAATGAGGTATGGAACACTTCCAGTTGTTGTTCTTGTCTGTCATACGCATATCCCACTTTGATACTCTACTGAGCTTTGTTTGTAAGCAAATCAAGTTCTTTGTAGTTCCTGGCTTCCCTTTGGACACCTTAACCACTTGCTGTGTGCCAATGATTCCCATCCCTCCTGGTTCTCACAACCATCGGTTGATTTTTATTGCAGTTAGATGTCCATCTCCTCCTTATTTCAGTGGATAAAGAAAGTGCTCCAAGTTTGCAGCAGCCACATCTCCACTGCCGTCCAAGTTTGACTGTTGAACACTTGCGTGAAGTAAGTGCCGTTTAACGAAGTTACCCTCTAATGAAAAAGTTATTCATGGATGATGTTTTAGTCAGTGATTTTTCCATTTGACTAACAACCATCATGCTTTCTCTAATTTCTATTGCATTGAAAACAGTATGTCTCGCGGAAGACACCTCTGCAAGCTGATGATGTTGAAATACTATCCGTGAAAGCTCGTCATAGTACTAGCGATGTTCAAACAACCCCAAGTGGTTCAATCTCGATTGATGGCACGTCTCTCGTCTTCGATCCACTCAAGTACGAGCTACAAACTTTGGAAGGCGAAGAAACTTTGGCAGGACTTCAAGCAGATTGCATCTATAGGAGGGATCACTTGGTGAGTACACAGTAATAACTTGGTTAATTTCTTGGAGACATTAATTATCCGAACTTAACTTCAAAAGTTTCCTTTATATGATTTCAGATTCTAGGATATCGTCGGAAGGGGCGGATTTAACAAGTAACATCTAATACTCATACGCCTATCTTATTTTTAACTTGTTATTCAATTTTCCATACCTTTTTACTTTTAGTGATAGGTAACATTTTAAGTATACCTGCTGATACAATATGAGGGAATTTGTAAATAGAAATCCTGGAGGTTTTTTATTGCAGCTTTACTGTAGCTTCATTTCTTAATCCTGGTTGTTGTTCCATGGTTCGACTCTCATTGAGTGAAATTAATAAAGTCAAATTGTACCTGCCCAGGAACTACCTTTCCCAGGGATCCAAAACTCCTATATCCATCCCCAGTAAGAACATTCGTATTTTAGTAGTACTAGCTGAGAACACTCCCCCGGCCCCCTAGGACTAGGAGGATGCCGTCACTGAAAAGTCCAAATCATTTGTGTACCTGTACACTACTACTCGGGACCTCGTCCCTGAATTCCTGCCTGTATCGAGGCCTAAAAGATTAAAAATATTATTTTGGTCCAGGTACTTTTAGACGTTTTTCATTTTAGTCTTGTACATTCAATAAATTTTTAAATTAGGTTTTATATATTTGAAATTACGAAGAATGAAATAAATTTGTATGAACTTGATTGCATGATATCTTAACCTCGTACTTTGCCTGAAGTATCTTGAAGCGTTCACTTCACTGTCTCGTGTTCTTTGATGTGGTATCACAAAGTCGAGAGTAATACAATCAATCTCTAGTGTCACCTAGCTTTGATATCTTATTGATAATCTTATTGTCGCTAAGTGAAGAACATTTGGCTGGCACTAATATGAAATTTTAAACCTTAAATAAGTTAATATTTTCTTGATTTGATTCCTATCAAATAGGTGGAGGTGAATGGATAATTTTAACTGCACAAAATGGAGTTGTATCAAATTAGTCTCTATGTTTCAAAATTAAATAATTAAATATTCAATGTTTAAAAAATATTCGATTTGAGTTCCTCCATTGATATCAGATATTTTTTTCGTAGTCGAAACTTAATTGCATGTTTTTTATTTATTTATTTATTATGAGATTAAACTTAGAGTCCATGACTTAACCCAATTTAACACTCCAAACACTGATTTCCTGAATTCTGGCGATTTCAAGATTCAACACCCCGAACACCAACTTATTAACTTAACTCATCGCCCGAACACGAACTCATTTACCTAACTCATCGCCCGAACACCAACTCATTAACTTTAACTCATTGCCCCGGACACCCCTTTTAAAAACTAATAGGATAGACTTGGATCAATAATTCCAATCATCCAAAATGCTACCGTTGGCGCCGTTTGGGGGCCCCACGTTTTGTCCCACCCTCTAAGATTTGAAATAAAAAGTAAAAAAGACAAAGACGAAACGGTGTCGTAAAAGGAATCCATATCCCTTCAAAAATCAAAATCAAAGGCAGAAGTAGAAACTCGCAACCGTTACGATTCAGAAGCGAAATCTTCCATTAAAGCAACCACTCTCCTCCATGGATTTCAGTCCTCCTTCTCACCGGTCCGAGCCTCGATCTCGAACAAAGTCAGCCGCACGTCTCGCAATTGAAGCCGACCAAATTCCCCATTTCTCAGTCCAAACCATTTCTTCGCCGCCCAACAAAACCCACTCCCCTTCCATTCACCAGCCCTTGCTTCTGTCGCCATCCACTCTCAGGAAATCCAGGTCCCGTCTCGTGGATCGGTTCGAAATGAACGACGAGGTTATGGAGGCCGCCGCCGCACGGAGACGGTGTAAAACCCGCGGCCTCCCATTGGGGCTTCTAGGCTGTGCTTCTCCGAGGAGCGTGAGAAGGTCGAGAAGACGATCGGAGGTGGAGATTAGAGAAGAGAGGGATTTGTCTTTGGCGGAAGAGTTTGTGAAGACTAGAAAGAAAAGGCAGAGCGGGAGATCGAAGAAGGACAAGCTGAGTTTGGTTCCAGTTCCAACGATGCCTTCGAGTTCAACTCCAAGTAAATCAAAGATTTCTCTATTCTATTTTCTTGATTGATTTGCTTTCTCTCTGTTCTGAAGTGGTTCATGTCTGTATAATAGAACTTGATAATGACGAAAATGGTAGTCTGGATCGAATCGGGCAGCTGATAACTGATCTGATCATGTGGAAAGATGCGGCGAAGTCTAGCTTTTGGTTTGGACTTGGTTCTTTATTTTTCTTCTCCTCTTGCTTCGCTAGAGGAGTTAGCTTTAGGTCTGCCTCTCTAACTCGAGTAATCGTTAACCATTATAGTTTCTTACGAGCGTGTGATCATTTAATAACAGTTCTAATATCATTGATTACAGCATTTTCTCGGCGGTTTCGCATCTTGGACTTCTGTTTCTTGGCCTTGCATTTGTCTCCAATTCAATCTGTCAAAGGTACAGTTCTTAAATCAATCTTTAATCACATCAAAACCCCACCAATCCTTCTTTCTTTACTTGAGATCAAATTTGAAATTGTAGGAACAATGTGGAAAAGAAACACCACGACTTCAAGCTTAAAGAAGATGACATACTACGCATGGTGAAGCTGGTTCTTCCAGCTGCAAACTTTGTCCTTTCAAACATAACGGAGCTTTTCTGTGGAGAGGCAGAGATGACCCTGAAAGTAACCACAAAACTCAACATTCATGATCATTCATCAATGTCAATTAACCAATCGTTTTAACTTCTGTGGTTGGATGTGATACAAATCTTTCTGGGTTTGCAGGTAGCTCCATTCCTCATTTTAGGAGCTGAGTATGGACATCTTATTACTCTTAGAAGACTCTGTGCAATTGGTATTATATACTATAACTAAGATCATTTCAGAACTTGCTTAAAAATCTCCTGTTGATTTATGATTACTTACTTTAATCTCCATTTACTTGCAGGGTTCTTTACCAGTTTCTCTGTGCCAAAGCTATATTCATGTTACCAAATTAAGATAAACAGCAAAGGTATACAGCAATTCTAGGAAACTCCCACTCAAACGTAGCTGCTTATGCATTTGTATTATTGTAAGATCTCACGTCGGTTGGAGAGAAAAACGAAACATTTCTTATAAGGGTGTGGAAACCTCTCCCTAGCAGACGGGTTTTAAAACCGTGAGGCTGACGGCAATACGTAACGGGCAAACGAATAATATCCACTAGTGGTGGGCTTGAGCTTTTACAAATGGTATAGAGCCCGTCATCGGGTGGTGTGTCAGCGAGAACGTTGGGCTCCCAAGGGGGATGAATTGTGAGATCCCACATTGGTTGGAGAGGAGAACGGAACATCCTTATAAGGGTATTGGAACCTGAACCTTGGGCTCCCAAGGGGTGGATTGTGAGATCCCACATTGGTTGGAGAGGAGAACGAAACATCCTTATAAAGGGTGTGGAAGCCTCTCCCTAGCAGACGCGTTCTAAAACCGTGAGGCTGACGGTGATACTTAATGAGCTTGGACTTTTATAACTATAATGTGATGCTGAAGAAGATGATGATGGGGATTTAAACTTTTACAGTCGATGCTGCGAAACAATGGATGTTTGAAGTATGGGAAGCATGCTCGCATAAGAAAGTAGTGGTAGGATCAGCAGCCACAGTGTTCTGGAACTTTTCATCCCTAAAGACCCGAATTTTCACAGGTAAAAATCCTGCAAGATGTTGTCAATTTTCTCCATTCAGTAAATGATGATTATTAAGCTCTTGAAGGATTTGTTGTTACAGCTTTCATAGTTCTAGTTATAGTTCGATACTGCCGGCAATATATAGTGTCGTCGGAACCGGAAGCTGTAGAAGCAGAAGAGGACGAGTGCCAGGCACTGGTTCTAGTAGAAGAAGGCAAGGAGGAGGAGCAGAGGCAGGTTCTAGTAGAAGAAGGCAAGGAGGAGGAGCAGAGGCAGGTTCTAGTAGAAGAAGGCAAGGAGGAGGAGCAGAGGCAGGCTCTAGTGGTGGCGGAACCCCATCGCCAGCCTTGATTTGGCTTTTGCTGCTGCTTGTTCTGCACTATCGGCTGTGTTGTGTTTTTTTTTTTTTTTTTTTGGTTTGAATCTCCGACCTTATGGGAGGATGAAGTACCTGCCAAATTCAGTTGAGCTTATATTCACCTTGGCTGGCTTGGCTGGGAATGTGTTAGTCTTTTTCCTTCTCAAATTTAATTGATTGATTCTAACATCCTTCAGCTCAAATCTGCATATAGTCTACTCTGATGAGAAGGATTTAAAAATTCTTTCTTACACTGAAAATCTCAAGTTAAGTTAGAATTGACATTTGAGAACTGAACGGTAATTAATATGTATTCCTTTGAAAAAAGAACCGAACCAATTTGGTCATTTCATCAAGTAAATGTTAAGGCTCTATTCAATAGGTTTTGTCAATGTCGATCGAGTCAGGTCAATCGGTTACATCAGGAAAATCGGAAGAGGATGGAGGATGAAGATAATAACAAAACACAGTTAGCAAAGCCATGGAAGAAAAGTAACCTCGAATACTAAATATGATTTGGAAACAGACTAAATGATACGTACAGAAAACTTATCAGGACAAAACAACTCGAATTCCATGCTACCAATAAGCTCCATGAGCTCCTACTAAGCTTGCTTTTTTAGGAGGCACTGCCTAGCCAGACATGAACCATACCTTTTCTGTCATACAGCTTTCTCCGATTTTATGGATCGAAAAACGAAAAAAAAAAAAAAAAAATCTAGACATGGGAATACAAATCAATATGTATTGGCTAAAATCACCATTTTCCACGCTAAGCCAAACAGCCAGTGGTATATTTGAAAATCTTCTCAGGGCAGAGTTTGGCCAACATACTTGGTTATATCCAGACTGCAAGGTGCTTTTGTTTGCATTTTGTCCATCCACCCAGTAAACGGCACTTATATGTTGATTCGTGTCTTCATTTTATGTACTTGCCTGATGTTGAAAACTGAGACCAATCTGTCTTCGCACGTACTCAGGTAGCAGCCTGGTGATCAGTTCAGGGGATGCTCCAGCTAACTGCAATAAGATGAGAGGATGAAATGTCAGTTTGAAATCTTTTTCTCCTCTCCTCTTGATAGATTTTCTTTTGTCCATCCAGGAAATTGCCGTTAGGATCTATGTAGAATTTCATGAAAAGTAAATATATCATTAAGATGCCGTAACAAAGGAGCAGAACAGTCTTGCAATTAGATATTCTCCAAGTATATGATGAATTAGTTTTATGAGATTCAAACAAAGAGAAGTCTTTGATTTAACCTATGCAGTATATCTTAAGTTTGTTTGGAATAGGAAATAAAATAAAAGGTTAATTTACTTCTTGCTTAAAGTTGAATAGAGGGGGCAATGGGCGGTTGTTAGGGAGGCGGACATTGGGCTCCCGTAGCTCATCAAAGAAAGGATGCGCACACGCTTCTAGCTGCAATGAATATAAAGAAAAGATGAGTAAAAGCCGACAATCACCATCAGTATCATAGGAATTCCCTTAATATCCAAAAACCAAAGTCCTGATTAGGCATATCTTTGGCTAGATAAAGACATGATACAATGAAATATGGCAAGTGCAATTATCTTCTTCACGAAATTTATTATAGGACTGATTTATGATGAAAAAATCAAACATTAGCATTGCATGTAACTTAGAATTCAGATGAAGTGTGGAAATCGGTTCAACTCACAGCTGTGCAGCGAAGACTAGGAGAATACTGAAGCAGACGTGAAGCAAGGTCAATGGCTTCAGGAGGCATTCGCTTGTGAAAAACCTAAACAAAATAACCATTTCAACCGTAGAAATATTGGAGCAAAAGATAGAAAACCCGACATTGTTCCAGCGCGCAAAATTTTTAGGAAATCCCAATTCCGAACACTCACATCATGTACAGTAATCAGGCATTATCTAATTACACGGGTACATGGAAAGATAACTAGAACTACATGACGGTGCAACTAATATAAATATACAGGGACGTAAAATTTTTAAAAAGGATTTAACTAAAGCTCTTTGACCACTGAGTTTTCTTTTGACATTTATGAGCTCACAGTTTGCATGCAGACTTTTCTAATCATATTTTCACGTCCTACAGAAAGAAAGAAAAATTTACTTCGACCCACTTGATTGAATGAGTCAAAATCTAATTGTATACCTTGTGCCATGGATGGGCTTTAATCTGAGGGAACCTGAAGTCTGTGTAATTTGGATTCATACATCGAATTTCTTCCCGAGTTGGAGTACCAAGAACCTATAAGAAGTTTAAAAAATAAGAGATGAAACTTCATTTTGATTGTTCTAGAATCAACATGCAACTGAGGTATCACCTTGATTATCTCTACAAGTTGGTCCACTGCATTTTCCCCAGGAAACAACGGCTGCAACAAATCAGAAAGCCTAAGCGAAAGGAGCAAGAGTAGAAATACATCTCTTTGTGGGAAATTATTAGAAATTGAAATGTCAAAATCACTGACCTGGCCTAGAAGAAGTTCAGCAAGAACACAACCAGCCGACCAGATATCAATGGAGGTTGTGTATTCTGTTGCACCAAATATGAGTTCTGGAGCTCGATAATAACGTGAGCATATATATGATATATTTGCTTCACCCTTAACCTGAAAACAGAAGCGAAAGGAAAAAGTGTCATTGGAGAAAGAACGTACGTCAATAGATTATTCAAATGACTTTATTATAGTCTCTTTCTAACCATACATCGAGGTGAGTTACATGATGGAATAATTTTCTTATAAAGAAAAACTCATAGTTAGTGGTTTGAACATTGGACTTTAAGCTATTATTTTCAACACTCGGTCTTATGCAGAATATATGAATAATTGGAAAATGTGTGTCAACCAAAAAATTAGAAATGATAGAGAGCATACCAGTACTTTTGCGCTTCCGAAGTCACAAATCTTAACCTGATGAGTTAGAGGATCAACCTGCAATTTCCATGACATTGTTTCATAAACATGGTTCCACCATAGGCAAATAGAAGAATTACGGGGAAAAGTCATACCAAAAGATTTTGAGGCTTCACATCCCTATGGCAGACCCCAGGAACCGAATGAATATATGCAAGGCCCCTAAAGATCTGAAGATTTTATTTACAACTGAGCATTAGCATAGAAGACAAATCCACCGAAAGTTAATGCATTGTAAATGAAATAATATGCCATACCTGATATGTGTAAAGTTTGACGTAGATGAGTGGCATCCTCTGGTTCATGCTGTTGTAGTGCTTAAGAACATGATACATATTTTGGGGAACAAATTCCATAACCAAATTCAAGAATAGCTCATCTTTACTAGTTGTCGAGAAGAAGCAATGCTTCAGAGAGACCACATTTGGGTGATCCATCAGACGCATTAGTTGCAACTCCCTGTTTTTATAACGTTTATCTTGCAAAACCTTTTTTATGCCAACCGTTTCTCCTGTTTCCAAGCATTTTGCCTGATAAAAAGGAATGTCAAACTACAAAAATATAGAAAGAACACAAACTTTGTCATATGGTGATATATAATTATGCCTTACCTGGAATACAATTCCAAATGAACCACTACCCACCACACGCTCAGCCATGTAACTGATTGTCTACATTGCAAACAAGGAAAATTTAACATTTTAGCAATTTATATTTCAAAGATAATTCCGACTGCATCAAGATTTCTAGATTGCTATTAAGTTTCATAAAAACAAATGAATTATTGGTTAAAGAGGTAGGTTGTTAAAAGGATATACTGTCCCATATTAAACTATGTTATAAACATATGGCAAACATATTTATTCCACAAATGAACTGAAGGAGAAAATTATTGAAACCAATTATGAGGTGAGGAGAATGAGAGTTTAACCTGTTTTGGTTCACCATTTTTGCCACCAATTGTAGTGGAAATGATGTGACCAGTCACTGCATCATTCCCTTCAATTACTGCAGCTGACATTTCCTGGAATTTGCAGCATAAAGCATGGTAAATGAGGCAGAAAGTTTAGCCTATGAGTGATATAGACTAGATGCAATAGGGACACATGAAAACATAGAGAGCTCATCCACATATAAGCCTGTGATAGTGAAACGTAAAACCTATTTTATTGGGAATAGAACTGAACAGTCTGTAAATAAAACCTTTTAGTTGTTGATAAATCATAGAACCAAAATTGTTTTGTATGATTATCCACATTCAATGAAAGCACATCTAGCATCAAGAAACCTGAGTAGGAAAGCCCACGATTGATTTTAGAAAATAGAGTATTTGTTGCTCTGAGTTCCTAGAATCCCATGTGAGGCACCTCGTCTATTTTAGGAAGTGAAGGACGATGTACACATCTACAAAACTAACTTCACAGTAATTATAGAACTGGTGCATCAGCTGAAAATTTATGATGGCGTTTTGGGATTTGTGCAAGGATCGGAATGTATCTGAAGGAATTGAAGATGGGTCTCAAAATGTAGGACTTAAGACAGATTAATGTATCCAGAGCAACGTCTTGGGAAAGCAAAATAGATAGCTATTGCTCACAAGAAAGCATCACATGCTACAAAGAGCTTGCATCACATGCTAGAGAGACCTTGCATCTCCACCCAAGGAACTAAGGAGAGAATCAGCCGTTATCGACTTCCCAAAGCAAACTATAATTGTTTTTAAAAAGATTCATAGAGAAGAGCAACCGTAATTAGAAACAATAATAATCAAAATTACAGAAGATGAAACGATAACAAAGACTACACGAGATCGGAACAAACTGAAGGACTGGGAAAAGAAGATTCGGAATCATCAATTAGATGATTCATTTACAATACAAAGTTTAATTCGAACGCCCGCACAGTTCCAAGTTAATTTTCCAATTTATAAGGTTAGGAGGACAAAGAAAAGGTGTGGATTACAAACCACTCCCTCGATTTTGAGAGCAATTAAACTAACAGAAAACGGTTGGAGCAAATTTAGCTCAATCTTAGACGCAAGATCTCATCTAAATACTTGATCAAACACTGGACCAAATATATCAAATCAACGAGAGAAACTACCAAATCACCGTAGATCGCTCCTAACTTAGCATGAAACGACGACCTCGAGCTAGATCAGGCACAAACAAAGCATCAACAGAAGCAAAACATAACAGAGAGGAAAATCACCTACTACACACAGACGACGACAGCACAAAGAGAGAAAGGAAGAGAACCTTATCGGTGTCCATTGCTGAGGCACGGTGAGAGTTGAGATTTAGACGGTCATTTTCAGGTGGAGGCTGTTGTAGCAGCTGTACTTGTGGCTGTGACGGTGGCTGTGGTGGAGGTTGATGGCGAGGCCCTAATGGCAAGGAGGCCATGTGAGACTAGAGCTCTCTCTCTCTACTTTCTCTCTCTCTCTCTTTCTCTTTGTTCCCCGTTTTTGTCCCTATTTTTCTTTTTTCTTTTAAATGGTTTCTTTTATTAATTATCTAAATTTCCTAGTCTCATTAGAGAAATAGATAGAGTAGACCCACGCGCGAACTTTCGCAGCTGAAGTTGCACGCTCCAATCACAGACTTCCATTGCTGTCTTATCTATGTCCCAACCAAGTGACAATAATCTAATGCATCGCGGTGTACCGTAACTCCCATACACTTCCCGGGAACCCTTCCGACAACAATCACATGGAAATGGAACCCAACGGTTTATTTCACCACCAATCATTCCGGCTTATAATTTTTTTTTAAAAAATAATTATTATTATTTTACTCACTTTTTTTTATAATAATTCCAGTTCTGTATCAACATTTTCATTATATTATAAAAAAATAATGAAATATAAGAGAAAAACACAATAAATATCCCTCTTTTATTTTAATTTTCAAAATTTCTAAAAAATTTATCTAACGATGGAAGGGTAAGTGATAAAATCAATTAATTAAATGGTTATTAGTGTCTTATCAATAAATTAATTTGGACTTTGAAAAAATGGATGTATTTTTGAAAATTTTAAAATTTCAAAATGTTTATTATTTTATTTTTTTCACCCGAAATAATTAATAAAAAATGAGGAAGAAATTAGATATTGGAAGTAAAAATGTTGAAAATAGGGTGAGAGGAGCCCATTCATTATGTGTGTTCCATGTGCGTAATGCATGAAAAATGGAGCCATGTGCTGCTACTCTGCTTGGTAACCACTTTGTTAGAATGAATTAAAGATTATGTCAAACCGTACGGGCGGGCATAGTTTGCTTACCTAAACAACTCTTAATTAAAGATTTGACAAATTTTGACTTGAAGCACACAATATAAAGAATGTTTCGTTTCCCTCTCAACTGATGTGAGATCTCATAATCCAACCCTTTTTGGTGTCCAACGTCCTCGCTGGTACACCGCCCGGTGTCTGGCTCTGATACCATTTGTAACAACTTAAGTCCACCGCTATCAAATATTGTCCTCTTTGGACTTTTCCTTCCGAGCTTCCCCTCGTTTTAAATCGTGTCTGTTAGGAAGAAATTTTCACACCCTTATAAAGAATATAAGGGGATCTCACAGGTGCCCTCCACGCCCCCCCCACCTCCCAGCTTTAAGCCTCAAAGACTCATATCAATGGCATAATTTATCACAATGCCTTGAATTTCCTTCTGTATCATCGAATGTTAGGCATCACAACGAGTCAAGAAAGAATATCTATACCCAACTTGGGGGATAAAACAAGCACTCTGCTGTGTTTATTCCTTCAATGGCTCAACATTAAAAAGGGGAGAGAGCAAATGGAGAATATGGCAGAAGTTCTGATTACTATGTTTGGTTAATGTCATGTCTAGGCGTCAGATATGACAAGGAGGAAGTCTCTCCTATTTTTCCTCTGGCTAAAACAAGCTCTCTGCTCTTTTTCCTTCAATGGCACCAACATAAAAGAGAGAAGAATCGACAGATATCTATTTATTCTGTTTGGCTAAATGTATTTATAGGTGTCAGAAATGGGAAAGAGAACATATGCCTCGGGTCAAGTATACTCGACATGGTTTACTTTTCGTTTGAGCTTAGAACAACACTGTCTATAACAAGAAGCTATTGCAAATAACCGATCTCTATAGAATACATACGAGTATTGAGAGTGTTTTTGAATTGTTTAAAAATGGGCAAAACTATTTTGCCATAAACAGAAATGGGAAAATGCATTCAAGATTTTCAGAGTTGATTTCATAATAGGAAGGGATCAGATTTCATTGATTCAACAAGAACCATATTTATTTTTCTGGGCCAACATCATTCAATTCCCTCCCTGGTACAGTTTTGCTAAAAAGCCAAGCTAGAAGTTCCCATTGCAAGCCTAAAACCAGTAAAAGAAGTAAAAAGAGTCCATTGCAAGCCTAAAACCAGTAAAAGAAGTAAAAAGAGTCCGAAGCAAGAAAGGGTAGAATTGCTTGAACTTGTTGGACAAAGCCTTCACTCTCAAGATGGAGGATAGGTGAGCTAGAGTGTTGTGTGCATTGTCGTGCCAGAGACCTCAAAGCAATAAAGGGGAGATCAGTTTCCATTGATCGACCAGAAACCATGTTAGATATAGTTTGGGACTCTGCTGTTTCAATTCTCACCCCCATGCAGATTCAGGAGGGCAGGGAAAGAGAGTGAGGAAGGGAAAAGCAGGGTTAAGAGTATTAAATTTCATGTTATGCAAAACTAATCCAAACTAGACCAACGAACAACAAACAACGAACGGTTTGATCTGACCATTTTTTATGGCCTAGCCAAGGAGAAAATAGAAATACTGACCAAAATCAACTGTGACTACAGTGAGATCCTACATCGGTTGGAGAGGAGAACAAAACATTCTTTATAAGTGGTAGAAATCTCCCCCCTAGCAATCTCTCCCTAGCAGACGCGTTTTAAAAACCTTGAGGAGAAGTCCAAAAGGGAAAACCTAAAAAAGACAATATCGGCTAGCGGTGGACTTAGTCGGTTCAGTCAATTTTGTTGGATTTGAAGAACCTGTACTCTTGGTCCATCCAATTCAAAGGGGGAAACTTACACAGAAATCAAATTGCATCATGGCCATAAATTGTAGAAAGAATGTTCAGAAACAACTAGAAAACAACATCCAGACGCTCTCAGCGCAAAGTTCTGACTTATTAATGGTCATGGGTGCAGCCATTTAATTTTGAAGTGAAAAGTACAGCCAAAACATCAGGAAACAAACGCAACATGACAGTCATGATATTCATTTATTTCCAGGTAAGAACTTACAAAGACATTGCAACAGTGGATATAAAGGCACACAAGGACGGTCGCATATAATTACACATTCAAACCACAGTAGGGAATGAACTTTTGTGCATGGTTCAAACAAAAGCTTGTGCAGAACTCATACTTAACTTTCCATATCTCTTTATTTCTTCCCACGCAGTTTTGCTCCAAGAGCTCTCTCAAGTTTGGTAATGATTTGTTGATTTGGAATAGCTTTACCAGATTCGTATTCCTGGATAACTTGAGGCTTCTCATTAATAAGCTACAGGGGAAGAAAAAAATAAAACCGGGCCATCATTAATACGTGCACATAAAAGGGGACGAGCCAACAAAGAGTGGAAAACAAACATACTTGAGCAAGCTGAGACTGGGTAAGCTTCTTCTCTGTTCGAGCTTGCATAATTGCTTTCTTCAGCTCAGTTGGTACACGATCATCTAGAGTCAAAATAAAACATGAACAATGATATTTAAAAACATATTACTAACATCAAATGATGAAGCTTCGTGCACTTGGATGTGCCATCTATAGAGAGATATAAAAGTAATTGAGATGGTAAATATATCATGTGATGCACTGCTTGCATGCTCTTTATAAGATATGAAACCAACGAATCCTCTGACTGATTGAAAAAGGAGATTTTAAAAAAATTATCCAACCATGCTATGCAAGTGTAATCCAGAAGTACTCACGAGTAAGGTTCTCAGTCTCTTCGTCAAGCTTCCTAGTGTTCAAAGTAGTACTGCTAGAAGCAGATTTGTTGGAGCCAGCAGTAGCTGCAAAACGCAGAAGAAAGTATCATTGGAACACTAAATTTTACTTGATAAAACAGACTCCAAACGAATCGTGAATAAACATGAGCAGAGTATAAGGGGGTTTCAAACAGATACTCATATCCCAACCCCCAAACGATCCATTAGAAAATTTAGACACCCCATGTGATTCCCAGTTCAAAAAATCATTTTCAAATGGCCTCCCAATAAGAATCTTGGTCGTATCTCTCTAATCCAAAACTCGATTACCATCACCTCCGCGCTTAACAGTTATGAACTTACGAATAAATAGAGATCAAAGTCAAAACAAAAACAAGAAAATAGCGATTGGGGTTTCAATCAGAAAATCGAAGGGATAATTGATCAAAGTTAAAGAGCGCACATTTCTTTACAGTCTCAATCTCCGCCCCGGCTCGCCGTGCGGCATTGACAGCTTTCTCATCCTTCTTCGCGGCCGCGTTGGGTGCCTTCTTCCTGATGACCACCGGCTCCCAATCCTGTGTAAGTGGTCCGATTCCAGCCATTTCAAACTTTCTTCTTTTCTCCTTTCGAAGAGGTTCCTCGCTCGGTAGTACGCAGAATCGGGATTAGGGTTTCTAGTACATTAAAAAATCTGGATAGCGTAAAACGCACGCAGTCATCACGCCATCTTATTGCCGTGAGGAATAATAAAGGGTGATGCCACGTGTCAGAAGTGCCACGTCTATCTTTTTTTTCCATTTGTGCACTAACATAATACATTTTAATATTCTAAAATAACATTTTTTCCAACAAAAAAAATTTTTATTCATAAAATTTAAAAATCTTTCCCATTGTTATTTTAACTTCTCCCTTGTAATATTAGTTAAAGAAATTATTTTTATATAAGAAAAAATTATAAATTAAAAATGAAATTGATTAAATGGGTTATTTTAGATTATGAAACTTGAAAATAAATGTCATTGGTGAGAAAAAAATAATTAAAAAATATAGAAAATATGATAAAATAAAAATAAAATTAATTATATTAAGCATCTGCATAAACTTTATGTTTTTCCACGAGTATCATATATATAACTTCAAAAATAACTTTTTGTCTAGCTATGCACATAAATAATCGACCCGAAATTATGCATTGCACTAGCCTAGATCATCGTTGTTGTTTAATGTGTTTGATGGTGAACGAGCAAAAACCAAACGACCTTCCTCATTCGGCTACGTGGTCTTTTCAAAACTCTCCTAACCATTTTTTTCCGAAATTAGAGCATTAGTCTTTTGAAATATTTGAAATAATAGTTGCTTTTAAATGAGTCATATTCATTATTTTAAATTTACATTCATCCATTGAAAATAAATTAAATTGGGTAAGTAAATTAAATAATATATAATTAAAAAAATAATATTGATAGTAAAAAAATAGTATATCACTGTATTATCGCTTTGTGTAAAGATATTCACTAGGTGGGGTGGGGAGGGGACGGAGAAGCCTTCCCCTCCCCATCCCACCACCTATTTCATTTTTCATCATTGCGAAAATTCTCATTTATTTTTGTGGATATTGCAATTGGAGATCAAGTTCATCGAGTAATTTTTACTCATTTATTATTATTATTATTTAATATAATTATTTTAAAATTTTCAATTTTAACAAAATCTTTATTAAAAATTGTAAAAAATATCGATATATTTTATAAGCAAATATATATGATGTTCTACCAACGTCATTTTTTTAAATTTAAATTAAAATATTTTACAACGTAATATTTAATAATTAAAAATGCGTTTTTGTTTAAATTTTCTCCCTAAATACTCTTTATTTGTTTCTTCAATCTTTGTTAGTATTTTATTGAGATGATAAAAAGCTTTTTAAAAAACTATTATCATAAAATTTTGTTTTAAATGAAATAAAATATAGTTTGCGAATAAAATATTAAAATAATTTATAATTACTTTTTAAATAAATAAAGAACAATGAAACTAATTACTTAAAAATCAAAATTTCTAAAATCACTCTTATTATACCCTAATAAATTTTAAATCAAATCAATTTTAATTATTGAGATGAATTTGAGAACAGAAGAAAAAAAAGCACTCAGCTGAGCTGGTCAACATTGACCAGCCAAGTAAGAGCCCGCGGACTCTCAGAGGCAAAATATATATAAAAGAAAATAATAATAATAATAATAATAACGACGTAATATAAATTGCTCCGTCATCTTCCTTCTTCTCCTTCCTCTGATTCTAAGCTTGCGCGCGATCCCTCAGCTTCGGTGCAGCTCCTCAGGTACCAAATCCTCTCAGCCCTTTCTTCTTCTTTCACTTTCTTAACCTCTTACGCACTATTTTTCCTTCCGCCGCCTCGCTGTCATCGGTGGCCCTTTCGGATTATGGTTCTGTAACTTTGTGTTCCCGCAATTATTCTGCCTGTTCTGTAATCCATCTTTCACTACGGTTCTCGTTCTTGTGCTTCCCGACTGAATTTTCACATTTTCTGCTTCGGTTTAATTGCTATCTACTTCCATCGGTATTTGATTTTCCTCCTCGATGAGGTTTTCTAATTTTTCATGTTGCGAGATGTTTACTAATTTCCACTGTTCTTTGCATCGCACTTGTATTTGTTGTTGAAATATGATGGAGGACTTGAGAAATCTCGTTCATGCTTAGGATGCGATTTATTGATTTGCGGGAAATGGAAAACACAGCGTTTAGTTTCCTAATTTTGTCGTTTTTCTTGCACTATCTTAGCTACAACAGTGATAATTAATGCAGCGAATACAATTTGACTATCTTGTTTTAAATTTGATGATCCACTTGACAAAATTTATTGTTCATTTACGCGTGGAAGAAATACTGTGGATGTTGTTATTTTAATAACATATTGTTCTGCTTCGAGGAGCTTTTGTTATTTCGCACTTAGTGTCGCTTGTTTTTCTTTTATCGTTTGTTAGGGACTGATAAGTAATGTTAAAAGAGAGGATCCACTGCCATGCAGATCTGTTGCTGTTGGCTACATATGCAGAATATACCGTCCTGTTATAGTTTTTATCATCGTTACAGTTCATAAACTTACTGAAAAGACGTTATCAGCTTACTGGCTTCGGGCTTCAGTCCTATCAGTTAAGTTGGTACCGTCATGCCATATTATATACAGAGACTCTATAATACTTGCAAAGCTGCGTTGTCTCCTAATGGACCTGTGTCAGAAGAAGCCCTCGAAAAAGTTCGTGCCATGTTAGGTATGGTTTTTTCTTCACCCCATGGCTTCCGTTTAGTATTAAATTTTCAGTTTATCCTCCAATCTCGTCTAATTTGACGATTCAAGTTCTTGATTAAGATGTTTCATGAAATGAATTTTACTTGTTCTCACTGTCTTTGGAACATTTTAGCAATATTAGTATTATAGGGCAATCAATTCAGATGGTGGAGGGTATTCTGAAAATGGTTAAATTATACAAAATGCCCTAAATTTTGGAGTAGGTTTCAATTGTACCCCTAAACTTTGAAGAGTTTTCTTTTATACTAAACTTTGAAGTAATTTCAAAAAGTTGGAAGAATTTCATTTTTATTTTTGAACTTTGAAGTTATTTAAAAAGTATAACTGGACATTTTTTTCCGTTTAAATTTAAGGACATAAATTGAGGCAACAACTAATTGTGAAAAATGAAAAATGTACGTAACATCATTTACTACTTAATTTCAACTATAGAGAAGATTAAGATGGTTGTTAACACTTATTTCAATTCAAATGATATAGTTAACATTAGAACATCATCTGCAAACTCAATCTTTACACATTAACGTGAATGATATTATAAATGATGTCGTGTATATGTTTCAATTTTAATACATAAGTTGTCTTGTCGAATTTCATTCATCATTTTAATGGAAAATTTTCCTAGGGTATTATTTTTTATCAATTTTAAAGTTTAAAGATTAAAATGAACGTTTTAAAGTCTAGAGACATGGTTGAAACCTACTCCAAAGTTTAGAGGTATTTTGTACCATTTAACCTGATGAAAATATTCTACAACTCCTATATTGGTATCTTTTAGTGTAAGCATTTACAGAGATGCCTTTGCAAGTCCAATTAGCTTACATTAACTTCAGTTGTTGATTGAGTGCCATTGAGCCTAGTGAACTTCTGCATTTCGTTTTAAGATTTTTACCTGTCAATATTATAGAGATTCTTATTTCCAGTTGGAGGATTTTTTTTTTTTTTTTTTTTTTTTTTTTTTTGTAACTTCATTTGGATGAGATTGTTGCCCTATTTTGTATCATTTCATCTTATCATGAATTTGTTTCCTATCAGAGAGAGAGAGATTCTAAAACTTACACATCTTATATGGGAAATTTGGTCAAACAATCTGATTTATGGCTTAAAATGGAACGACTTTCCAACATATGTTGAAATACATTTGTTTGGGTGATCTGGTTCATGGCTTGAAGTGGAGTGACTACCCCTTATGTCGGAAATACAATGCAGTTATTGATGGTCCATGTTATTTTCTTTATGGCTTGAAGTGAGGGGGGTAGTGTGGTGCATTACTTGAGATGGTGGAGCAAAAAAAAAAAAAAAAAAAAAAAAAAAAAAAAAAAAAAAAAAGAAAAGAAAGAGCGTTCAGAAATACTATATTTGTGCTATTCTTCCACAACATTCTTTTTTTTTTTATTGTTGCATCGTTCTCAAGTGCTCATCGAGTCTTTATTTGCGTTTCTGGTAGTTTTGCACATTTAAACATAGACAATTTGATTGCAGACAAAATCAAGCCCTCTGATGTAGGTCTTGAACAGGAGGCACAAGTAGTTCGTAATTGGCCGGGACCTGTGCAGGAACGTAATGGGAGACGGCAATCATTTCCACCAATTAAATACTTGCATTTGCATGAGTGTGAGAGCTTCTCCGTAAGCATCTATGTTCCAATCACATTTTATCATTGGAAAGTAGAACCCTTAATAATTCTTTCTTGGGTATAGACTTTTTCAACTGGAAAACAACTGAACTAGATGCCTTAGATGGTTTTATGGTAATAACTAAGTTTCACTATTATGAACTCTTTTGCAGATAGGTATTTTCTGTATGCCTCCAACATCTATCATACCTTTTCATAATCATCCTGGAATGACCGTGCTGAGCAAACTAATTTACGGCTCCTTACATGTCAAGTCATATGACTGGCTTGATTTTCCAGGACTTGATAATATTTCAGAAGGTTTGTTACTATACTCATTGTCACCCCATCCTCAGTTTTTATTTTGTCGATTTCCTAATTCTATATACGCATGCCTAGAGAGTATATGTGATTGGAAGATATAATCTCCCTCCTTGTTGTACGTCCTTAAATAGGAAGTGGCTTATCTTGGAACATGAAATTGTTGTCTGCTCGGATTATATATTTTCTAATACAGGAAACACACCTTCGTTAATAAGCACACAAGCACTTCATCAAAGAATCAGCCCTCAATGAGCCAGGACATCATAAAAGTTTATCCAGCTAACAAAAAAAGATTATAGGTACCAAAGAAAAAGAGAGAGAGATAGCTCCGGAGGGAGACTTTGAAGGGCATAATGTTCCAAACGTCCCTGCTTCTCTGAACATAAAAAAAAAATTCTAAAACTTTTTTTCTTGCCAAGCCTCCCATCCATCACATGGACGATATTTTACCACAAAAGCTACTTTTCATTTAAGAGGGAATTAAGAAGTTTTTCAAAAGCCAGAGAAAAAGATTGAGGGAAACACCTAGTTATGTTAAATTCTTTGGGAAAAGACGCCCCAGTGTCTGAATATAAGAACAGTGAAGGAACGAATGGCATTGCTTTTCCACTTCTCTTCAGCGTATTCTCGGTGATATGCAGCTTTTACAATATCTTCTTTGAATGATATCCAGCATGTATATGCCACATTTCGTTGCCAAAGACTATTGATGATTGGGTCGTGGAAGTTTTTTTCTGGGTGGCTAACATTTTGTGGAATTGTGTGGTGTTGTACATTGTTATGGTACATTTGGTTGAAAAGAAATCAAAGGATCTTTGAAGATAAGTCGTCCTCTTTTGAGTTTTTTTTGTAGAAATGTACAGCTCATCTCCTCATGGTGATGTTTTACTCGCAGGAATTTGTTTTGTAATTACAACCTTTCCATGATCTTTAACAATTAGAAAGCTTTCTTTTTGGGAGGGGTTTTTCTCTACTCCAGACTCCAGCTCTTAGGCTGTCTTATTATTATTATTTTTTCTATTAACTTCAGATCATGTCATGTCCAAAAAAAGAGGTATCCAGCATGTTTAAGCCTCCCAGCGTCAAATTTCTTCATCTAAAGGGGAAAAAGTCTCCTTTGGAATTCCATTTCCAACTAGGCAGAATATTTTATAATCCTCAACAAAAATCCTTATTGTCAAAAAAGAAGAAAAAATTGCAAGGGTGATCTTTAGTGCTGATTAAGGTACAAGATAGATAGTCTATATGTTAAATTCTGAAATAACCGGGAGGAGGTTATTTTCTGATGTTTATCAGCAACCAGGGGTTCGTCCAGAAACTTGTGAACCCACCTTACTATTCTGTTTAGTAAAGACCTCCTTGCATCTTTTTCATGAATTGCACCACAAATTTCCCGGGGCAATGGCTCTTAATATTTTCAACACCATATTTCCTAGAAATCACTATGTGCCGTAAAGAGCCCCTTTCATGAGGCGGTCTTTCCATTGATTTTTCTTTATGCAGCTGAAGATACATGACAAATGTACAAATGCCAAAATTTAATAGACTAAAAGTGAGTTGAACTGGATGATCAGTATTCTGTTTGAACAATACTATTGAAGCTGGTCTTTTATCATTTTCAGCCCGATTTATGCTGCAGAAAATGCTTGACAAATGTACAATACTAAATTTTAACAGAAAAGTGAGAATGGATTTCTTATTTGATAGGATTTGATCAAAATTCTCGGAATTGAAAAGAGAGATCAAAAGTCATTAAAACATCTAAAATCAATTGATTACTAGTAAACTTAGGAGGTAAAACAATGATATAATTCAAGTCAACACATTGCCAGAAACGAAGACATCACAAGTAGGTGCTAAGAAAAGCTTATTGGTGCATGAATCAGTCAATCACAACGCAGATTGATAAAATAAAGAAGGAGATGCATGCGTTTGTGACCAAGACTTCATGGAATGCCTCAAAAGTCAAGACAGGCTTATTCTGGTTTATACTTGGTTTTACTTGGAACCAAACTTGGGTTCTAGATTTCTGAAAACTAACTTTAGTTGATGAATTTTCACTCTTGATGTTGTGTGTTTATAAAGGTATAGATATTAAGATTGCTTGCTGGAGAAAGATGACAAGACTTGCATGTAAAATAAACGTATTCGAGAAGTTGTTGGAAGGGTTTCTGATAACTTTATTGTTTAGGATATAATTGTTGAAACTCCCTGTTCCATTACCACTCTTGAGGTAGATTCTCATAGTAGTTTGATCTTCATTTCTAGTTTATCTGCTAACTGTAGTCGGTGTCATCACAGATCGACCCGCAATGCTTGTCAAAGATACAGAGATGACAGCACCCACTCCAACTACGATTCTATATCCCACAAGTGGAGGCAATATCCATAGCTTCAGAGCCATCACACCTTGTGCTATTTTTGACATCCTTTCGCCCCCTTATTCATCAGAACATGGACGACACTGTACTTATTTCCGGAAGTCTCCAAGGAAGGATCTTCCTGGTAATTCCATTTGTGATTCATTGAGCTAGTGCACGAAAAAACCATTCCTCATAATTCTTGGTGTTGCTGACACACTTAATGGAATATAGGTGATTTACAATTGGATGAAGATGGAGTTTTAGTTTCTGAAGTGACTTGGTTAGAGGAATTTCAACCTCCCGACAACTTTGTGATCCGGAGAGGGCAGTACAAGGGACCTGTGATAAGAACTTGATCGGTATTCCTGTTTTAGTTGTACCACGCATTTGGAAAACTGCATCTTCTAACTATGAATGATTGAGCAAAATTCTGGTATATGGGTTGTTCATAGTCATTAAAACATTGATATTGACTGAATCAGCTGTGCATTTTGGCTTGCACATATGTTGCATTGCACCTAATTGAGATCCTTCATTATCTACCTCGCTTTAGTTGCTAATACATTCTGTGGGAATAGTTCATGTTTTGGTTGGGGAAGTTGACTGCGGGTGTGCCTTGTGGGTTTATTCGTAGTCATACCATTGCTTTCAGCAGGCAAAAACCTAAGATACAGCCAGTCTCTAGGCTCATCACAATTACTTCTGTTCGGTAACTGATCACGTGTATCGTGTCCTCTTCGATAAAATGATCTGGTGTAAATGGCTTTCATGTGAACTGTTTAGGTTTGCCAAGAAGTTTTTATCTACTTTAGGAGTTGAATTTATTTTCTTTTTAGTAAACAATTTTCTATAGTTTGTTCTCAAGGACGGTTGAATATTCTGTGTAACCTAAAGAAAGAATGATGGAATCATTCAATTTTGAGAAACTAGAGGTCGGTGGTATGCCGTTTGTAGTTGATAAGTGCGGCATAATGAAGAAGGTTGAGGTACAAAAGGGAAGAATTAATTAAAAGAACGGTGAAATTGCAGAGGTTTAGGGTTTAGTATTTGTGAGAGGAGGAAGTTGATTGATCCATGATCCTGATCCTTCCTTAAACATGCACATGTGATCTCCAACGCTAACATTCTAAAACACAATGGCACTGACTCTCTCTCCATCTTTCTGTATTGAGATCTCACAAAATGGCATTGTTTGCGGCGCCTCTTTTGCCAATGCTCAGAAATTAGATTCCCTTTTTGTTGGCCTTGCACACTTTCCAAAACCAATAATCCAATCCTCAAATACATTTAAGAGTCTTAGTAGCAGCCGATAGCAAATAAATATTGTTCGTTTTGATTTGTTATATATCCTAGTTAGCCTAACCATTATAAAGAATATAATGTCTCGTTCCTCTCTCCATTCAATCAATGTGTGATTTCACAATCCATCCCCTAATGGAAAGATTATTATTATTATTATGTTTCCAAAGCAAATATATTATTATGAAATGTTATGCCAAGACAAAATGTTTAAATTCTTTAGAAGATGCCTTGGAAAGTAAATTCTAACTCTTATGAAAATGTTTTTGTAATAGTCTTAGTCTACTACCAATAAATTTTGTTTGTTTTGGCTCATTACATATCATTGTCAATCTCATGGCTTTAAAACGCGTTTACTAGAGAGATGTTTCCACACCCTTTAGATATTGTCGGCTTTAAATCGTTATGCATAGTTGTCAGCCTCACAATTTTAAAACACGTTTACACGAGAGAGGTTTTCACACCCTTATAAGAAATGCTTCGTTACTCTCTCTAACCGATGTGGGATCTTAGAGTTTTACCTGATATATTATTTTTTACCCAATTGGATGGGACACAAGATTGGATATGGAAAATTCATCATTATTTCATTGTTTTTATATCATCTTCAATATTTAGAGAAATTTAAAGTATTGAACCGCGTCTTTATGTTTTGCCGGACCGAATTATAATAAGTTCGTTTGAATTTCCATGAATAGTTCTTTTCATCTAACCTAATAGATAAAACTACGTTTACGAACATGTTTATTATAAAAGTAGACAATGAAAATTACCCTTTCTTAACACACTTGTTACCACGTCTTTATGTTATACTTGGATCGAACTATAATAAGATTACAAACATATTTTTTAAAAAAAATCTTTATTTATAAATACAGCGACATGAGTCATGATCTATCTTAGCCTTAGGCTTGGATGAAGTGTTAGCATAAAACAAAAGATTTGTTTTTTAATCCTCATATATATAAACAAATTAAAGAACAAGAGTGTAATTAATTAGGAGACAGTTAAGGTTAAACTCAATTAGTATCTGTAAAGACAAAAAAAAAGCAGATGGGGAAGTGTAGCTAAGTTTGCAGTTGCAGAGGTCAACTATGAAACATCATCACCAGACAAAGAGAAAAAAAAAGACAGAACAATCGAAGTGATCACATGATTTTTGACAGTAAATAGACCGATTCGTATGAAAATTATAAAAAATAAAGTTTGGGGCATCCGACCATTGTCTTCCTCTGAGCCTTTTTGTCCTAAGAATATTTGGGTTTTCTTCTTTGTTCCAAAGCTCAAGACTTTACTTGCAAAACCCTCTTTTCTCTCACTATCCTTTCTCTCTCTACAAAGACTTAATTGGATTAAAGCTTTCATTTTTCGTGGTGGGTTTGAAGATCCATGAAAAGGGTGTCTCAATCTGTGTCCATCTGCTGCTGGGTTTCTTCATGTTCTTCATTTTGAAGTTCTTCGCTTACTTTTGTGCCCTTTTCTTTCAGAAATCACCACAATTTTTTCTGGGTATGTTGCAAAATTCCATCTGTTTGCTTCTTTTGGTAGTTATTAGAGGAATATTGAAGTTTATAGCTTCGATTAGAAATCACGGATCTACACAATGGTATGATATTGTCTATTTTGAGTATAAGTTATCGTGACTTTGCTTTTTGGGATCATAGCTTCATAGCACTGGAAATTGGAGATGTATTCCTTACTCATAAATCCATTATCATTCTCTAAACTAGCTAAGGTGGGATTCTCCCCCAACAATCCTCAACCGCTTTTAGGGTTCATGTCTCGTAGAATTCCAATGCCCTAAGCCTTCAATTTCCCTCTATATTCGATTTTTTTTTTTTTTGAATATACGTATATGTTCTTTGATTGAGGATCAAAAAGCCCATTTCTTTGATTTTCTCCAGGAATTAATATATATAGAGAGAGAAGATGATAAATGGGTTTGATTTGAACGAAGAAGCGGAAGCCATTGATGAGGGATTTGCAGAAGAGAATTGGAGCAGCAACAATGGAAGCATGGAGGAGGTGGAGAAAGAAGGAGATCAAGAGGATGAGAGAAGAAGTGGGAGTGTTAGAAAATATTCAAGATCCAAAATGCCAAGGCTTCGTTGGACTCCTCATCTTCATCTCGCCTTCGTAAATGCTGTTCAAAGACTCGGTGGACAAGAACGTAAGCATCGACATTTCTATTCTCGACCTCCTACCGACTTTTTAACGTCGGGTTGGGTCATTGTAGGACGGTGATTTAAACCCTTAAACAAATAACCCACATCCAATAAGATATGAGGCTATCCTGAAATCTGCATGATCACTGATAATCATGTTGGATACAAACTCGAGGTAGTTTTACAGTTTTTTCCTCGAACATCAAACGACGCAAGCTTGATAGCTACGTCGGGGGTAGCGGGCACCTCGGATAATTTTTCGGGTAAAAAAGAGTGATTTTTTTTTGCATATGTTTGTATTAACTTGATGAAATTGAATTGAATTTGCAGGGGCAACGCCAAAGATGGTACTTGAGTTGATGAATGTAAGAGGGCTCAGCATTGCCCATGTAAAGAGCCATTTACAGGCAATGCCCCATGCTTTATTTATTTATTTTTAAAATTATTTATTTATTTTTGGATTCTGATAATAAATTAAAATGCAGATGTATCGAAGTAGGAAGCTGGATGAATGTGGACAAGGTAGGGTTTCTAAATCAATACTTAGCTTAGCCAGCTGGATTCTCTAGGGTTTTTTTTTTGTTTTTTTATTTAATAATGAATTTTAGGGTTTAGGGTTTATTAGGTCAAAAAAAAATATATCGTGAACGATCCTATATTTGACACAAATAGAAAAGCCTCAGGATCTATTCGACATTTTTTTAAAGCTCGGGAACTGAATAGATACGAATTTAAAAGTTTAGGGATAGTAAAGTCTAAAAGTAAAACCGTACAAGCGTAAACCCTAATCGTAGAGATATAATAGAAGAAGTTATTCTCGACCCGGAAAAAAAGTCAAGAAATTAAAATTTATGGTTTAATTAGAAAGGTGATAATTGGAGGGTTACAAAGTGTAACGGCCCAAGTCTACTGCTAGCGGATATTGTTCTCTTTGGGCTTTCCCTTTCGAGCTTCCACTAAGGTTTTTAAAATGTGTGTTTTAGAGGGAGGTTTTCACACTCTTATAAAAGAATGTTTCGTTCCTCTCTCCAACCGATGTGGGATCTTACCATCCCTTCAAGCTTAGCGTCCTTGCTGACACTCATTCCTCTCTTCGATCGATACAACAACATATTATTATTTTTATGATTAATTATAATTTGCAGTTTTATCTCAGACAATGTTTGGAAGAAATCATGTTGTCCCGAGATTCAATCACCATCGCCATGGATACCTCAAACCACCTTCTCACTCTTCAAGGTATCTCTCTCTCATCCCTATCTATATATATGTGTGTGTGTATGCATGTATGTATGTTCATATGGATGAAGTGTGTGTGTTTGATATGGTAGGTTTGGAGAGACAGGCAGGAGCTTGATATCATCACATATCTATGGAGTAGCAAATGCAATGTCAAGAACAGCACCCATAAGGCCAACCGGGTTCCTTGAGGACAAGAAATGGCCTCCCCATCAATTCTTTGACCTTAGCCGCCGCTTCGATCCCGACACCCTCCTCCTCCGACGTCCCTCGACTGAAGTAAGTTCGTTTTTGTCTCAAATCATTTCGACATTTGATTCTATACTATAAGTGCTCTACAACAAATCATGTTCAAATATGATCATTTTGATATATCCTTATCATCTTTTCAAAAGTCACTTCGAACTGATCGAACGTTTTTGTTTGTTTAGAAGTTGCAGTTACGGTTGAGTTTAGGCAATAGCTTTGAAAATGGTGGCGAGAAAGAAGATGATGAATGGAGAAGAGAAATTGATACAAAACTTTCTCTATCTCATGGGAGTTTATAAATTATGGTTTAAATTGATATAATTATTAGTTTAGAGTTTTAATTATATTAAAGTTTACGGTTATAAATTGTTGATATTTTTCATTAAAAAATTGTCAAATTGTCAGGCAAGTGTCTATCTTAAAATAGTTCCTTAAAGAAATATTCATTTTGTAAAAATATTTGAAAGATAATCTATGAATGGTCGACGAGAGCATTTATTTATATATATATATAATATATATATATATATATATATATATATATATATATATATTTAAGTTTAAGGGTACTATTAGGATTTTTTTAATTTTATTATTTTTTTTTCAAATATAAAATTTATAGTTATTTTTATTAATTTAACCTAATATTTTCATTAAAGATATAGAGATTTATTATACATAAACAAAATTAAAATTATTAAGAACGTATTAAGAACTTTATAAAGTTTATACAGAAATTTTATAACAAATTTCGACAATAGTATATTCAAAAGAAATGACCTCGAACAAGAAAACCTGTGTAAATACTAATCAAAACTCACAACAAAATATCTCCTCGTCTGCTTTTAATCAATAGTCAAAAGTTCGAATCTCGTACCTTAAATATTGGGCTGAACTAAAAATAATCACAAGAAATATATCATATTTTTTATATAGATCCTAGAATTGATCTAACTCGAAAACATAATAATGGTAACAAACAGCAAATCAACATCGTTCTCAGCCACCACCGCAGCCTCCGGCGGCACCGCCACAGCCACCGCCTCCGGCCCCGCCATGGCCACCTCTTCTCAGCTTCCCGGAATCGGCGCAAGCAAATGTTATGATGGATAGGAGAGAGATGGAGAGAAGAATGGCGGAAAGGAAGAATAAGGCTCCGGAGCTGACCAAGGAAACATCTCCGATTGTACTGACAATTGGCCTCCCCATTTTTTGCCAAAGGATAAACATAGAAGAACTTGTATTTATAGTGACTGTCACGCTGACTTTTATAGTGACTGTCACGTTGCATAATTAATTTTTTAATTGTTTTAAGTCAACGTGTCGCAATTGCTTGCAAAAGGAGTTTATAAGCTGAAAATTCAAATGTAGAATATTGAATGTGTCGCAATTGCTTGCTAAAGGAGTTTAAGTTAAAAAATTCAAACGAATTATATATATATATATATATATATACACACACTTTTAAAATATATGTAAAGGAGTTTAAATTAACCTATGGATCGACAAACCCAAAATCTAATCATTTGAGAAAACCAATCGATCATCTAAGAAGATCAACGAGCTTAAAACATGGGTTTAATCATTTGAGAAAACCAACCAACAAGTTCAAGGATCGATCATCTAAGAAGATCAACAAGCTTAAAACATCGGTTATCCGAGAAGATGAGTAAGTCCAAGAAGCGAACCTTAAGATCAATGATGAGATAATTATATTTATTTTTTTTCATGATCATGCCTTTACTAATTAGTCACATTCTCTTATGTACTTCTACAAATTACAGTGCTCCACAAAGCAATACAAGTGGGAGCAGCACGAAGACCATTGTACAATTCTGATCTTCATGGCCAATGCCATCATCATTGACATCAGAATACTGTGTTGTTTTGCCTTGTAGAGTACATGCGAGCAGCCAGCCTAGACTTCGGTATCGAGTTTCTTGACGAAACAGTCGGCAACGTGCGCTTAAGCCAAGACTCAGATGGAGATTTCGGTAGAGGTGGAGCTAGTGCAAGCTGTGAAGAAATGGACAAGGATCTTTTCGGTCGACGAGTGCTTTCGGGATCGATTTTGCCTCGACCTGTGGCTCTTGAGCTTGTCGATGTCATTGAATCCAGGTCGTGGCCTTCTAAATGTAACTTCGAAGCTTCTGAACTCGTAAATGAGACAAAATCCTGAAAAGAGTCATCTGAGCTTTCTCCTTGACTTGATTTTTTATGATGAACACATTCAGAACCAATTGTTCTTTCATCTGTCATTTTTGTATCATGGATTAGATCTACATCCAAACGTGTCGCCTTCGAGTCTGCTTTCGCATCGTAATAAGATGAACATGAACCCATCGACTCGATACTCGTAGAGCTCAACCTCTTGTTTTCACCTTCAACATTTAATGGCTGGACATGGTGAGGGGAAGAATCCAAATGAAGATTCTCTTTAGAGCTTGAATTTGAACTCTGAGACTTCATATTGTGAACAGAATCTACGAGCGACGTTTTCTCGACGACAAAGGGGCTCACCGAAGATGATTCGTTGGCTAACAATTCACGAAATTTGGTTCCTGCTCTTCTATCTGGTTCACTCTGCACTTTGGAACTCCTAACTCCTTCTGGGTCACTGGGGAAAACTTTTTCTTCAGAAAGGCGAGATTTGTATTGCCTTTTCGAGTCGTTTGGCGTGCTCTCAACCATCTGGTTCGCATCGAGCGATTTTTCCTCGTTTCTATGATTCTGTGAATACAGGACCAAACAAAACACAACTGAGAAGACTTGACATGATAATATCCAATGAATTAAAGAGAAAAGTATTCCAAGAACCTTAATGCTGCTGCAAGAACCATTCTGAACTCTAGGAGCTGAAGCAACAGAGGCGCCTTGCGTTCTCATTCCGGGAACTGGGTGTAGAAGGCAAAATCGAGCGAACAAACCACAAGATTTAGCAGATGAGTATTCAGATTCATCGAGACTAATATCATCACCTTCGCTTATTTCTTCAACGTCATGTGGATTCGGAGGCGCATAATACGATGGCAACACCGGTGGAAGTGAATTTACTCGATGCTCCTTACCCATTTTAATCAACTTCTTTGCCTCTCTTTGAACACCTTGCTTTCTATGAGCAACTTGAGGTGTTTCTGAAGCCATTGCCTTGGCAGCAGGCAGGAATCGTCCCATCATTATGTCGTGAGTTCGCTGATCTTTCGAAAACGTTCCCGATGGTCTAACATCACCACCATCCAATCCACTCAAACCAGTTACACTACAGTTCATAGAAAATGACTCGGATCTAGAAAGGGTGCCATTTGCTTCGAGATAAGTCTCGTCTCCGTCCTCCGAATCGGAACTTAAATCCCTCTCGATCCTCTCCCTCAAGGTCTTAAATTTAACAATGTTCTTATGAGCAGGGGAATGGTCAGAATTTGGAAGTGTTTCTCCTCCACTTGTTGACTCTTTGCTATTACAATGCTGTTGTTTTGAACCCGACGACATCCCAGAAGGGTGTTTCGGAGCAGCCAACGGCGATTTAGAACCTATGGTTAGTGATTTTCTTCCATCTTTGGGCCTTCCTGGGGCATGTTCCCATAGAAAAGGAACATTCCCCGGATTACTCACTGGACCCGATTTCAATTCCGACTTGTAGACAGGAAGAGGCGGCCAGCGATTCTCTGTTCTTGCTGTTTCGTTAGCTTTGGACGACGTTTCCATCGACGAAACTCGCCTCACAGAAAGAAACGGCTGATTGAAATCCAATTGCTTGTTTGCCATCAGATTCTTCAGCTTCATACAAATACTACTGCAGCCAGGGAACATGAACACAAAACATGAACATGAAGAACATGAACATAAAACTATCAAGCCTAGAACAAGAGTTGCTATCACTTTCTAAGGAATCAAATTATTGTGATAATATGTAACCGCTCAAGCCCAAGCCCAAGCCCAAGCCCACCGCTATATCTGCTTTGACCCGTTACGTATAGCCGTCAGCCTCACGGTTTTAAAACGCGTATGCTAGGGAGAGATTTCCACACCCTTATAGAGAATGCTTTGTTCCCTCTCCAACGGACGTAAGATCTCACAATCCACTCCCTTGGGGCCCAGCGTCCTGACTAGCACACCGTCCGCCCGGTGTCTAGCTCTGATACCATTTGTAACAACTCAAGCCCACAGCCAAACTGATATTGTCCGCTTTGACCTGTATCGCCATTAGTCTCACAATTTTAAAACGCGTAGGCTAGGGAGAGGTTTACCCACCGAAATGATGAGAAATCAACATAAACAAAACTGATATCCAGTTCAAGTCAGCAACAAACACAACAAGTTCAAAATCTACACAACACAAGAAAATCAAACGCTACAACTCAACATAAGAAAAACCCATAAACTCATTCATAGAGAAGCACAATCTTGATCAAACCAAGAAACAGAACAAGAACAGAGAAAGAAAAACGAAAAAAAAGAAAAACCCATCAATCAGAAGCAAACCTGTGAAACAGGAGAAGACCCAGAAACGAACAAGGCTGTTGATTATGAAGAGAGTGAAATATAATGAAATAAGAAGGAATAAAGAAAGGGAGAAATGGAGGCATTAAGGATAAACTAGGTTATACGCCATGAAAGCGCAGAAGAATTAAACAAACACAATCCCCGATCAAGCTTTAATGAAAAAGGAGGTAAGGCACAAAAGGCAACTTTGCGATCAATTTACCCTTTTCTTTTCGGGGGTTTTCTTCAGAGTAGAGATAATGGAAGTATTTGTGGATTTGAAGAACGGCCGCCCCTTCCATGCAGGGCCAGACCCGTCACTCTCCTCCCTCTTGCTTTTAAATTTTTTTTTTTTTAATCAGAATATTACAAGAAATGAAAGAATAAAATCAACCATTTCTTTTAGTTCCTCACTTCGGTGCCAAGTAAACGTATGGGATCAAGACTGTGTTCCACGTAGGCCTGACAAGTCTACCACGTCAACGGATGTCAGTAGAAATTACCAAATTCTGAATTTATTCATTAATATAAAATTTAGAAAAACAAATTTCCATTATATTTGTCTCCACTTTAAATATTACCAAAAATACAATACTACTTAATAGTCAGAGATGTCGGGCCAATTTGAAGTTTTCTCGTACTCGCCACCTATTTTAATCTTTATTCTCGTCTAAATTGTCTCTTTATATAACGAAATTTGCAGTTAATTTTTTCTATATTTTCTTAAAAAATATTTGTTTCAAATATAATTTCTATTATAAAAATTATAACGTCGTAGTAAATTTAATAATATTTTAAGTCCAAACGTATTTCTAAATATTTAAATTTTAATATTACACCATTACATTTTTTTCTCGCTTACCAAAAAAACCAATATACTTTTATATATATATATATATATTTATCGCGTAGCTATTTAGGATGAAATTAAAGGTTAAATTAATAAAAGAAATATCCTTAAATTTTATGAAACTTAAAAAAAAAAAAATTAACGAAAGTCATAAAAAAATTAGTAGTAAATATATATTTTTTTTTGGTATTAATTTAGCTTAAATTAAATTAGAAAACTTAAAACACAAAGTGACGCTCACTTTACACCTCATTATTGCACGTAATGGCAACCTAATTCCACTTTATGAATTATGATCCATTTATTGCCTTTTTGGAAAAATATTTTAATGTGAAATCTCATATTTGCCCTCCCACATCTTCTTTGAATTAAATGGATGATTTATTTATTTATTTTAATTTTGAAATGTTAAATGCATATCTTATAAGAAGATTGTGTTATAACATAATAGAATAAAAAACAACAATAATTACTACTTTTCCTAATATAATACCACCTCAAAGGCAATAGATCCCATCATTAAAATAACCTTTCAAAATAATTCTTAAAATAAATATTATATATATTAAAAAATTCTAAATATCTTTTTACCAAATTTTTTAAATTTTCTCTAACAAAATTATGGGTAATAAAAAAGATAAAAAGGGATGTCTAAAAGTCTTGATTTTAGTCATTTCAAATTTTGAAATTTGCATGGAATAACTCGAAATGATTAAAGTGCCCAAAATAAATAATGATAATAAGAACATTAATAATATGAATAATAATAAAAAATGTCATCATTGCAATCACATGGTTAGCAACAAAAATAAATCATGGAATATTAATTTGGGACTTAATTATAACAAAAATTATGGAAATTATGTGAATAATAATGATGATTAAGATAAGCAACATGAACTCCACGAAGATAGTAAGCTCCACCGGCCTTCGAGAAAGATTCATTTCTTCAAACCCCATCAAAGTCACTTTCGTCGCTTTTTCTAACCGACTTTTGGAGTTATTATGAAATTTTTATAATTGAGCTACTGAAAATAAACTCTACTTTTAGCAGTTTTATGTTCGGTGACATCTTGAATCATAATATGCATGTGAGTGAAGACAAAATAGGCTGAAATTACTTTATATTGGTACGTGGGGACAAACAAGGGGTAAGTAACGTGACCATGTCGTAGGGGATGCAGTGAAATGTTAGGGGCATTAGGTGTTGAATTTGAATTCAGAATCTTGGACATGGGTCGTTACATAAACTATTGAAATATCGACTAAAATGTTAAAACTTAAAATTTATTATCTAATCTTAATTTATTTATGCTACATTAGGGTAGGGTTACAAATGTTTTCTAATGAGTCATTTCGATTGATTGAAGTTTACAAGACTAGTTATTGGTCTAAAGTTTCCCGTCCCGTGGTATTTGTAAAAATAAATAAAATATTTGAAGTGGGAAAGGTTTGAATTAGGACAATATTGTCATGCCTTCAAAATAGAAGATTTGCACCCATATACTGACTTTGCCAACACACTTCGATACTTGAATCAGCGTTGAATCGAGCACGTTCAGGCTACATACATTGTTACGAGAGGGAGTTCTACTACTTATATTATTTCCTTTATGCATTGCCGTCAAGTTTGTACAATGGGTCAACGGAGGCATATCGAGATTTGTTCCTACTATTGGAGATCTGGTTGGGTAATCTTATAAGCCTCCAATCGGTCACACGACTACCGAAGTCACTTCTCTTCCATTTTGGGAAGCACAACCGTTGACCCTATTATACACGAGGACACGAATAATATTACAATCGACACCATAATATCTAAGTTTATTATACAACAAGAAACGCGTTTTCGTAAAAAAAAAAAAAAAAAAAAAAAAAAAAAAATATATATATATATATATATATATATATTATATGTTTAATTTAAAAATTGTTATTTGGTTGATAAAAATGGAAAGTCATATTCCTTAAAAAAAAAAAAAAGTAATGATTAAGTATCCAATAAGGTATTTAAGTATTCATAAACCAAACAATAGTTAATACTTAACAGTACATCTTCAAATATAAATTAATAAAATGGGAAATTAAAAAATAGCCCACGTGTGATATGAAGAAGGGGATGCATTGGAAGTAGAACCCATTGACGTAATCAAGACCGTCCGTTTAATTTAAAAAGTTAAAAAATGTATAAATTAATTTAATTTTAAAATATTAAATTACAAATTTAGATAACGATTAAAGAAATTTAAAAATATATAATATTCATAAAATTATATTAAATTTTTTTTTTTTTGTAAAAATGTTACATCGATTGGAAGAAGAACCAGTGTCAGTGAGGATGCTGAGACTCAAAAGAGAGTGAATTGTGAGATCCGATATTGATTAGAGAGGGAAATGAATTATTATTTATAAGAGTGTAAATAGCTTGAGAGATTATAATTAAATAATTAAATAATAGTCGGATTAGATCGGGTTTGATAATTAATTAAATTTAAAAAATAGGTTTATCCTTTTTTATAAATTTAGTTAAAAAAAATATAGGACGAAAAAATTAATTGAAAATTGGAAAAAAAAGGAAAAAAAAGGAGGGAATTAAAAGGGTTCACGCGGAGTAAGGTGTGGATGTTGGTAAGCCACCCCGTACGCCAGCTGGCTATCGGAGAGAGGCGGGCCGGAGAGAGTCAGATCCCAAACCCGAACCGAAGGC
Organism: Cucurbita ficifolia; assembly: GCA_033971965.1. Taxonomy (NCBI): domain Eukaryota; kingdom Viridiplantae; phylum Streptophyta; class Magnoliopsida; order Cucurbitales; family Cucurbitaceae; genus Cucurbita; species Cucurbita ficifolia. The sequence goes on from CM066981.1 coordinate 1,082,704, forward strand.
GAACCCGAACCCGAAGGCGAACCCTTCCTCCGGTCTTCTATTTCCATTGCACGTGATTCACCATCGCCCAATTCTCTCTCTTTCTCCCTCCTCTGTAACTCTCTGAATCTCTCTCTAGAGAGAGAAACAGAAACAGACTCCATCGCTTTCTTCGTCCATCAATTATATCAATCAAATCCCTTCTCCCCTTTCTCTCTCTTCTTTTCTTTCCTCTCACTCTATCCTTCCCATTTCTCTCTACCAATCTGTGGCTTCCCGATGCTCTTATTATGTTCATGTTCTTTCTCTCACTGACGGGATCAAGATTCAAATGCTCCGATCCGCTTCTGGTAATCCCAATCCCTTACTTCATCGACTTTTCTTTTGCTTTCTTTATCTAGGTAATGTAGGAATGTTCTTTTATTGCAATGTTAGCTTTTGTAAATGCTCCTCACTCACTTTCCGTACTCTTTTCTTTTGTGATTGTCTGATTACTCACTCAATTTTGTATTCCCGTTTTGTTTCTGGGTTTCTTCTCGTTGTCTCTGATGAGGTATTTGAAGTTTCGTTTTTTTGAATTTTTTTTAACGCCGTACTTAAGAAGGATTAAACGTTTTCTGTTTGATTCTTCGTCGTTATTTGAATTTCTTGTCAGTTTTGTTTAGAAATAACCTGTCGGTTTGAATATATATAGCTCGCATTTAATTACAATTAATCGAACAGTTATTTTGTCGAGTTTTTCAAATTAATTTATACATTGTATCTGTGGATTAGGCCGTTTGCTATTCAGTGGTTAATCGTTGTCGAGGTGTGTAATTATCTTATAATGCTGCTATGGCTATTTCCAAATGGGTATTTCTACATTCTCGGGGTCATTGCTGTTTATATAGAGAGGGGATGGATATTTTGATTTTGATGACGATTTAACTTTTTAATATTTGTGGGTCTTGTGTGTCTTGTTTTGTTTACTGGGGTCTCTGATTTCTGCTCTGTTTCCTTGTGTAAACATGACTTTATTAATGTCCTCTTTTTTTTGTTTTTTTTGTTCCCATCAGTTCTTATGACCAAACAATTTGACGCTCCTTTTTCATGGGTATTATGTCCTCCAGCTTGAAGTTATTGGGGGAAAGCTAAGGGTTTTATCAGTGGTTTTGTTAAGTGAGAGTTATGTAAGTTCGATTAGACCTTATATGGGGATAGAAACTACTTGGTGAAATGGTTTTATATTCAAAACATTTAAAGGCATGGAGGATCAGCGAGATGATGTTGCACCATCAGAGCAAGGGACTTCCAATGCTTCCTGGTGGTCTTCTGATTTTGTGGAGAAATTTGGATCTGTTTCTTTGGGTCCTCGGGAAGACATTGTGAGTGAAAAGGAAGAGATCATCAATTCTGACCAAGATGTGTTGTTGTCGCCTCAGAGAGCATCTCAAATTCTCTGGCGTACTGGAATTCTTTGTGAACCAATTCCAGATGGTTTCTATTATGTTATTCCGGTATGGCATCTTTCCCATTTAAGTTTTTCAGTCCAGAATAATAATTTTTACTATGTGAGCTTTGTTTTTTATGGATCTTGCTTCATGTTTTCCCTGTTTATCTGTTCATTAATTAAATGTAGTACTTTTCGCTGATAATTTTTTTGATCTCGTACTTAAGTTTTTGTATTGATGTTTACTGCAGTTTTTGGCAACTGGTGTTATTTATGATCATAATTTTTGTCGTATAACTTGGTTCTACAAACTAGAGCCTAAACCAATTCTGTAATGTACGTACAGGATAAGAGGCTAAAAGAGCTGTTTCACAGTATTCCTTCGCTGGATGAGCTTCGTGCTTTGGAGGCCGAAGGTTACAGAAACGATGTTATTCTTGTGGAGACAGAGAAAGATAAAAAGCTTTCTATGCTGAAGCAACTGATCTCGACACTGATTAAAGGAGTGAGTTCAAATCCAGCTGCAATTATCAAGAAGATTGCTGGACTGGTGAGGAGAATTTTAGCAGTCATATTCCTAGCTAATACCCCTTATCTAAATTTTGCAACTGTTTCTCTATTGGATTTCCCTTCAAATATTGGAAATGGTGTTTCAGTTGTTAATAACATCTACAATGAGGTTATCTGGAGATGCTAATGAAAGGGAAAATCTACAATGAGGTTATCTGAAGATGCTAATGAAAGGGAAAATCTGAACTAGTTCCTAACTATTTACGCATCAAGTTCTGAACCTTCATTTTTGTTTATTCCTCCCTCAAAATAGTCAATTATATTTATTCTTGTGGCTCAGAATGTGACAACTTGTGGAAAAATGTTGATTCTTCAATCCCGCAAACGTTTTAGGCCAACTAATTAGCATGGAGAAAAGAAGAACTGTTAATTCATATTCATGTGCCTCTGACCTGAAATTGATTTTGTAGCATCATGGATAATTTATTCAATCCTTCGGTGCCTAGTATTTTACCCAGTTAGAGACCATTTGTTACTTGACTCCATTTGGATCAATAGGCGTAGGTTTCAAAATTACTACCTTGCGTAGTGTAATTTTGTAGCTAATTTGTTTAGCCACTGTCTATATTGACGATTAAGATAGATTGTATAGAAGGTCTTATAAGAAAAAGATGCATTCTGTAAAGAGTGCAGAACAACTAGCGGTTTTTTTCCTTCCAAAGTCTATGCCGCTAACCTTTTCTTTAGGCATTTCCTATTTCTTATGTTTTATGCATTATTCCTGTTTTTTAACTTGTTTTCTCAGATTTCTGAAATTTCGTGTTCATATTTATTTTTCTATTCTCAGAGGTTAACTATTCCTCTTTCCTACTCCACCTTCTCAGGTTTCTGATTTTTATAAACGACCAATTTTAGAAAGTCCAGCAAAAGTTGCTGTAGAAGAAACCAACCACTTGTTTGAGGATAGAGGCATTCAGTTGCTTGGTCAAATAAAATTTGGTTCTTGCCGTCCAAGAGCTATCTTATTTAAGGTTCTGGCGGACACTGTAGGGCTTGAAAGCCGTCTCATGGTGGTAAGCTCAAAACTTGATTTTATTTATTCTTGCAGTAGGTTGTTCCTTCCTACGAATTCCCCTTTATCTATTTGTGAATTATCATTTAATTTTTTCCACCGTTGACAACAGAATAGACTTATCTGCTTTGTCAAACGCCATCCTGACAATTCCTCATTCACTTTTTTATCTTGTGCAGGGCTTGCCAAATGAGGGGGCTAATGGGTGCGTGGACTCATACAAGCATATGTCGGTGACAGTTGTGTTGAATTCTGTGGAACTAGTTGTTGATCTGATGCGATTTCCTGGCCAGTTGTTACCTCAGTCAACTAAGGCAATTTGTATGACCCATATTTCCGCTGCTGGGGAAAGCGATTCTGCAGAAAACGACTCATGTGATTCACCACTAGAACCTAACAGTCCTCTTTATGGTTTCTCAGAAAGAGTTGATCTTGACAGGTGGGATGTTGCATAAAAGTTAAACCTCTGGTTCCTCAACATCTCCAATCTTGTATGAAAATTTAAAGTTTTAGGTTTATGTATGCGTTCTACTGTCCCTTGTTGAGCTAGATCCCTTTTTGCGACAGTGGTGAAAAAGATGAGAGCCTTCAATTCCACAGAAAAATTGAAGCAGCTTCAAATGCATATGGTCCTTCATTGCGCAACATGATGTTGCGATCAAGTACAACACTCGACAGGAAAATGAGGTAATAAATTGTTCCAGTAAGTAGTCACAGTGACCATAGCTAACAAAACCATTTATTTCTTGATTACTTCATATGAATTGTTTCTCTCTTTCTTTTTCCCTCAAATCTCTTTCTGATGCAAAGATGCAAGAAATGCACTGAGATTTCTGTTATTGTATCTTATTTTCAAATCTCTCAGTTTATCACATAGTGAACCTAACATTGCAAATGCATTTTGGCGAAGTTGTCGGAGAAAAGATATTGCTGAACAGCGGACTGCTAGTTCAAGGTCTTTCTTGAATTCTTGTTCTTGGATAATATGGTCATCTTTTTATGGTGTTAAAAAAAAAAAAAAAAATTATATTTTTCATTCAAATAAATTCCATTAATCATCTATATTTTTTTCATTCATGTTGTTCACAACAACCTTTCTAGGTAATTTAACTATAGATATTAGTTAAACTGAAATGACGATCTTAAGCACGTAAATTTAGGTTCTGTGGAAGAGTCGGTAGATATGGCCCAAGGCAAATAAGATCACGTAATTTGAGTATAATTCAATTTCCCGGTTTATACTCAATTACTTTCGGAGGGAGCCCCTGAAAGGTTCTTGATTGAAAACAAAGAGGATTTATTCGTTTTGTTTTTTCTGTTTCCATTTCCTGCCGACTAAGTATTTGAAATTCGCTCTGGAGCAGTGAATCTCTGTAATTCCACTTCTCTTTTGGCACTTGGAGCAAAGTGTCTCCCCTTTTTGTAATCATAGTTTATCTACCATCGTTAAACCAATAAAGGTATTTTTTGTAATAAAGGTATTCCATTTCATCATATAAATGAATGGTTTATCTATGTATATAGATAAAAACAGTGAATCATTGAAATATTTGGTTTCTGACTATTATTTTATGCCCCTCATGAAAATAATAGTTTGGGTATGTTCTCAATTTCCTTTTGTTCAGCAGTCCAGAGCATCCTTCATTTCGGGCGCGAGGCCGGTCCATGCTTAGTGGGGACAGGAAAGCCTTCAGAGATTTTTCTGATGATGTCTCTACTTCAAGGTTTATTCTTATAATATCACGTCACTGTCAGTTATGGTCCCATAACGTATGTACCATTTTGCAAGAAAGACATTTTTACAACTCCTTACTGATAATGTGACATGGTTTTATAAATGTAGCATAGTAATACTGTGGTATAATTCTCTGATATTTTCTTAAAAAAATATGGCTTGATAGAGATAAGAAAACACCAATCATTTAATTTTCTAGCATCCGGTAGTTACAAATTGTGTAGTTATCTCGTGGAATCCATTGTCCATAACTCTGCGTTGAGATTGTTTTCCACCGTGGATTTGGACTAGAAATTTGTGGATGAAATTTCTTTTTATCTAGTTTGTGAATGGAAATTTATAATTATTAAAATTTAAGTGTAAGAAATGCGCGTTGCTCAAGTTTTCCACCGTGGACTTGGACTACCTTATTTGTTTCTATGTAGCCTGTTGATGTTTATGTGTAGAAACCCATTATTATTTTTGTTATCGTGTTATTTATTCATGATAATAGCATTTTTTCTTCAACTACAGATCAGATGGTGCTTCAACTTCAACTTCAACTTCAACTTCAACATCAACTTCAAATTCAGAAGCACGTCGATTAAGAAGAAGGAGCATCAGCATTACTCCAGAGATTGGTGATGATATCGTGAGGTTGATTTTTGCTTTCGTTTTTCCCACTAATTTCTTTGTTTCCTTTTAAATGGTAATCGAACTTTCCAATTCTGCCTTCATATGTACGTTGGTGCAACTTTGCTTTTCACTGCCTTGTTTTTCTTAGCAAATATTAGTTCCACATTCAAGCTACAGTGCGATCCCCTTTTTAATCAAGGATTGTTACATAAAACATTAAAATTAGATTGTTGAACGAGTTTATCAAGTCTGCAATTGTTAGTATTCCACTCAATTTTACTGAACAAATTCATCTGCTTAAGTGGATATTGTCATGCTGTGCTCGATATATTATTGAGTGAGTGCCTCATTTATATATTTAGTTCTACCAATGTTCTCAGTGCAGTAACTGTGTGTATGTTGTTTTTCGATTGTTATTTTATCATGAAACAGCATAATCAACCAGAATTCTTTAATTGTATGTCTGTCTCAATTGTCTGCTTGGACAATTCAGGGCTGTACGAGCAATGAATGAAACACTGAAGCAAAATCGTCTTTTGAGAGAACAAGTAGATGACAGGTCGTTCTCCCACCCTTCAAATGAAAGAAATAATAGTTCAGATGTTCGGAGAAATGTAGGTTTCATTTGTCCTGGTAATGGAGGACTGACTTTATGTTCATCATCATATTGCTTTCTTACATCACGTTGAAATTTCATCCTTGTTCACCATCTGTACATAATTGAAGGGAAAAAATTGATTTTTTTTGCATTTTTTCCTTTTGGGAGAGAGAGAGTCTGGTGGGAGGTTAAAAAGAATCTGAGTGCCTCTACACATTATGGTTTCAGAATTGGTATAAACTAAGCATGGTGTCTTACATAGTGGTAAAACCCTGACGCATATGGTTCCAAACCTGTTGCGAACACCTAAAATAGTTATTTGTGTGATCATGATGAAGTGGGTTCTCTTAGTTATTTGTGTGAACACCTAAATAGTTTTGGAGGGGTGATTCTTGTCATGAAATTTTCATCCCGTCATTTGTGTGATCATGATGAAGTATCTTAGTTTTGACACTGTTTATGGAGCCACTTAAATAGTTACAAAAGGGAATTTATAGTGAGTGGCTTTTTCTTTATTTTATTTTCAGGATCAAGTGGGTTCTCAAAGAGCTATATCATTACCGTCATCGCCACATGATTATAGGGGGGGTCAAACCTCTGATAGAAGTGGGCATTCAGCATGGACTAAAGTTCTTGAATCTTTCTCCTTGAACGACAAACCTCTATTACCTTACCCAGAGTGGAATATCGATTACTCAGAACTGACAGTTGGAATCCGTATTGGAATCGGTGAGCATGTCCTTGCCTAAAATTCCAATTTTGTGAGAATGCTATTTTCTTTTTGTTTTATTGAGAGACCTTTGGTGTCAATATGTGTCAATATCAATCCAGGGTTTTTTGGAGAAGTTTTTCGTGGCATTTGGAATGGAACAGATGTGGCAATCAAAGTTTTCCTAGAGCAAGATCTAACTCCTGAAAACATTGAGGACTTCTGTAATGAGATATTAATTCTTAGGTATCTTTTTTTGGCTCACAAATTTTATTTATTTATTTATCTCCCATTGACTTCCATTTATCTTATTCCATTCTCTTTGTATTTGTGCATGGGTTTCTTTCTTTGCTAGTCGTCTTCGACATCCTAATGGTACATCTCCATCCCTCTAGTTGAAAGTGTAGCATCGCTGCATTTTCTTCATATAAGATTACATGCACTGATCTGTACGGGCATACCTTATTGGATGCAATTTATATATCCCTGATTGATATCTTTTCTTTTTGCTGCAGTTATATTATTTCTGGGCGCATGTACAGAACCGCCACGCTTGTCAATGATCACAGAATATATGGAACTGGGTTCCTTGTATTCCTTGATCCATTTGAGTGGTCAGAAAAAAAAACTTAGCTGGCGGAGGAGACTGAAGATGTTGCGTGACATATGCAGGTATGTTTTGAACATTCACGGAACATAATACACTCACTTCCTCGTTGATCCTAGTGAATGAAGAGTATTTTTTTTTCATCTGGCTGTATGCACTGTGGTTTAAAGTGCCATGGGATTTGGCGTAGATTTGCGATTGACTGAGAAGCAGGCACGTTTAACTGACTTGTCTTGCAATTTGAAAGCTTAGGAGTTTGGAGGGATAATGGAACTAAACCAATCATGGAAAATTATGCAAATTTCTTTGTTTTTTTTTATGATAAGAAACCGAGCTTTGATTTTGATTGAGAGAAATGAAAGAATGTATATGTGCATACCAAAAAATCTAGCCAAACAAAAAATGGAGACCCGATATATTCCAAAAGGAACTTTAGTCCAACAAAATCAAACTAAGGTCATAGTTCCAAAATTCCCTCCCAAGAAGGCATTGAACCTCATCCCCTCCCAAACCTCATCACACGACCTCTCTCCCCTTTAAAAATCCTCTGTTTTTCTTAAGCAGCGAAGAAGTTAGCTTGCCACAATATTAATGACTTAGAATCTCTAAAATTTTCTTAGATAATTGGGGTTTAATTTAATATTTTGGAGTTCATTTTTAATTATTTATCTGCCCATCCAGTATTATATCGACGGATTTACCCAAAAAAAGACAAACGAACTTGGAAATTTTCTGTTAGTCATTTGCTTCTGACTTGTTCTGTATTATGGTAAAGTAGTTAAAGGGCAAAGGAGAAAGATAAGATTCCGATAAAGCGTTTAATTCATGTTGTTGATTACTATTTCCAAGATGATTTTGGGTGATGCATTTAGTAGTTTACTTGAAAGTACCCAATAAATTGTGTTCTCTGAAAACTACCCATTACATTTTACTAACCGGAGATTTGGCTGGATGTCAAAGGGGTTTGATGTGCATACACCGAATGAAAATAGCTCACCGGGACCTGAAAAGTGCAAATTGCCTAGTCAACAAGCATTGGACCGTCAAGATATGTGATTTTGGACTTTCAAGAATATTGACAGATGCTCCAGCAAGAGGGTCTCCATCTGCAGGAACTCCAGAATGGATGGCTCCTGAGCTCTTTCGAAACGAACCCTTCACTGAAAAGTGTGATATCTTCAGCCTGGGGGTCATTATGTGGGAGATTTGCACGCTAAGTAGACCATGGGAGGGTGTTCCACCGGAGCGGGTATGTTGACATGTGATCCACTTTTGTTCCTTTATTTGTGGCAATCTCATTTTATTCCAATGAGGGAGATTAATTGGTTGGTACCCTTGTGGCTTCCAGGTAGTTTATGCTGTTGGTACTGAGGGATCCCGCCTAGAGATTCCTGAAGGCCCGCTTGGCAGGCTTATATCAGGTTTGATCAACTTACTAGCAATTGGCATATTCATGAAATCTTGAAACACTTGTTTCTATCTTGTTTGTCAAGCTCTTATTGAACTAATGATTTTTATTACTGTCTCGATTGCAGATTGTTGGGCAGAACCGAATGAGCGGCCAAGCTGCGAAGAGATCGTCACCCGCTTGCTCGACTGCGAGTACTCACTTTCTTGATATAGTTTGATTTTGTTTTTGTTTTTGTTTTTGTTTTGTCTGTGTACAGAAAACATGGTAGAGTTGCAACTTTTGATGCCCTCGGCTCCGATTCTGAACTCTTGTTGATTTTTCCAACCGTTCTATGATTTAAAGAAAAAGAAGAACCTGTTGGTTTTGATCTTCCAATGGTTTCTTTCTGTGCTGAGTCCAAACTTTTATAATACCATTCTCCAGGTTCCTTCATTACCCCTATTTCAACTGCTTTACTTGTAAGAACTGAGAAGAGTTTTGGTTTATTCACTTGCTGCGTTATTGTGCTCGATGATTGTTTGGGCCTTTCTCGAAAATCCCTTTTGAAAAGAAGGGTATCAGATAGTATTCTTTAGTTCGAAGATACATGAGTTACTCTTCTCGTTACCTATTGGTTTTGAGATGAAACTTTACATTTCTCAAATATGGTATTCGAGTCCATGAAAAGCCCAAACGAGTCTATAGTATTTTAACAAGTAGAGAAGGAACGAGATGAAATTATATAACAAAATCTTAAAATTAAGGGGATAAAAAAAAGAAAAGAAGAGAGGAAACAAATGGTAAATCAATAAACTTTTAGTCTTAATGTGTTACAGCTTGAAGTTAGACTTAATCGATCAATCTTAACATATCTCATCAGTTAAGATGTATACTTGTTTTGAATCGACGATTCAACCTCACACCCCACATTGTCCAACCCCACCTAACATATCTCAAATACGTACTTCACATCCACATTTGTCTTAACAAGAGCGCTAAATGGTTCAATCCCACTCATTTATATACTTTGAACGATTTGATAATATGTTACATAAAATAAAGAGCTATGTAAAGTCTCAAAAACTAGCTTAAACAAAGAGCTATGTAAAGTCTCAAAAACTAGCTTAAACACGACAGCTTAACTTCACACCCCATATTTATTTTTCTTAACAAGAACCCTAAATGATCGAATCCCTTCCTTGGCAAGATAAGACTTCAATTCTGTGATGCACCACAAGCTTCCCTAGTGAGGCCATAAAAAGAAAAGTTGGGTCATCCAGATTCTTGTTTACTGATATCAAAATGCTGCTTAATAGAAGTTCTTGTCCTCTCTCCCTAAAAAAGATTGTGCAAAAACTCCCCACTTCCATATTCAATTCATATCCTTACAGACAAATGTCATCCTTGGAAATTGAAGCTAAGAAGAAGAAGAGGCAGCCAAGAATGTGTTGTGAAAAGTTTCCCAATGGAATATGCAGCTGACAAACGAAAAGACAGAAAAAACCCTTGAAAATCTACAAAAGGAAGCTACAAAACAGGCATTATGGGAAGAACAAGTGAAATTTTTTCACTCCATTCAAGGGTATGAACAAAAATAGATAAGTTAAAGACAGAAATTTGTACTTCCCCATGAGCCCGACAAAGAACATGTGAGGAGGCTTTAGAGGACAACGTAGTTCAAAACAAGGCCTTGTCTTAGAGAATTAAACACAACAACCAGGAATCCAATCAATATTACATACGTTTCAGACAGCCACCGTATCTACAAAATGGAGCTTCAAACCATACAAAATATACCCTTTTTACAATAGATTTTCTGCAACTCACCAGCAAAAAAACAGTCGGTGATGGCCTTAAGGAATAAGGGGTCCCCTTGTGAAAGTCTCTTTTTTAATGACCAAATGGGTCTCTCTCTCTCTCTCTCTCTACACTACACTCGAGAGATTCTAATGAGAATGATGAGTTCTAGTTGATAATTGGTGGGATAAAATAATCAAAATTATCAGGTGGAGGGAAAGGAAAAAAAAAAAACACAAATTTCAACCCTCAAAAACCAAAAATAAAAAATTAATAATCAAATAGCTATTAAACGAGACCTAAACCGTTATCAAACTCGATGAGTTTGCATTTCAAAAACACCCACTTGAGCGCTCAAGTAATATATAAAGAGAAGCCTCCGAATTCGGCCTTTTTGTTCAAGTAAAGTCCGTTCGTCTTTTTGAACAGAAGAAAGTATGATAGTGAAGGTGGTTTCAGTAAATCGATGAGGCTCCCATATCCGACCGCCCCCGACCCTTTTATTGAATCTTAATCAAACCCATCAAGTTAAATTTCCATTTAGCAATAGAAATGGATCAATCATAAGAAAGAAAGAACAAGGGAAAGCAAAGAAACTTAACAAGAACTGCAATAAGAACAGAAAAGATGAAATGAAGAAGATTGGTATTATTGGTTGGTCTTCTTCTTCTTCTTTTTATAAGGGATTCCTCTAGCTTTGGCTTGACACTCCCTAACTTCTCTAAGATAAACCCTTATAGAAGCGCTTGCAAAAGGGTTACTCTCAGGGGACCCTCCATGCTCTTCATAAGCAGCTCTCAACCGCCCTATCAGAGCGTCAAGGCTGCCCCAAGCTTGCCTCAGCGGACAGCCGCAGGGGCCTGCCGGCTCTGCCTCCCCATAGAACATGCAGCCTTCCACATGAACTTTTGTCTTCCCAAATTGATCCAAGTACCTTAGGAACTCCAGCACATGGTTGAAGTTGCTCTGGGACACTGCCACTGGAGGCCTTTGATTGTTCAAGTACTGACCGTAAGTGTTCCAATCTCGCCGTTTCTGTGACTCGTATCGACTCGGGGTCGTTGGAGCCGAGCTCGACGATCCTTCTCTATATTCTTTGCTTGATCCTCCGCCACCTGACATTATTGGGTTGTTCTTGTTTCTTCCTTTGGTTGATCATAAAAGAAGAAAATGATAATTTGATGGAGTGTACTGAGAAGACATGTTATGGGCCATATGACTTCTTCATCTTTTTCTCTCTTTTTATTATTATTATTATTTTGTTCTTAAAAAATGAAAAGAATTCCATAATTGTGTTTAGAATTATGAATACGTTTTGTCTGGAAGTTTACAATAAGATGAAGAGGCCAAGAAGGGGTTATTGTATTTTAATTTGATTTGGGTGATTAGTATTAATACGTAATTACATGCACTGTTTCGAATTAGTGGGATTAGTTGGTAATTAATTTAAGTGATTAAATTATAGTATATATGTGGGAAAAGTAGATCCATTTGGGATCTAAATGGATATAAATTAAGATCTTATGTTTTCCATTTGAGCTGTCTTTTATTAATGGGAATCGAGTTGTCACTCTCTTATTTGGATATGAAGAATTAACAACCCCCATATTGACATGACAGGAATAGTAAAGACCTAACTACCCATAAAAGCAAGTAAAAGGAAATTAGAATAGACATACGACCATGGACAACATGCCCTAGACTAGTATGATCGAAACATTCAACACAAGGCCACAGGCAACATGCCTTGGACAAATATGTCTGTGACACTATTCACCCACCTTTAACAACATAGATTTTGTATATATAGTTATAATTCTCTCTCTCGACTCACAAAATCCGATAGAATTCAATCCAAACGCTTAAATTGAGGGTTTCAGGTAAATTTAATTATATCATTAGTTTAACACTTCCTCCCCGTTGTAGGTGACCTAACTAGTCAAAATAAATATTAATTGGACCTAAAATAACAATAAAATCTCATTTTACCTAACTACACGTTAATCTAAATATAATAGAAATATATATAATTCAACTACTATAAATATATACTCTAGACATTTAACGAACTAAAAACATTATTTATATATATAAAAAAAAACCGTTATATATATCATATAAAAAACTAAAATTCATTTCAATTTTATATCAATACAAAATATACTATTTTTAAAAATTTTATGGAAAAAATAAAGGTGATCCATTACCAATTTTAATTTAAAAAATAAAAAAAAATTATATGATTTCACTTCTCTAAGTGGTCAAGAAAGCATGATTAAGGATGGACCCCAATTAATTAAGAGATGATGGAAATTAGTTTTTTTAATAAATAAATAAATATTAATTAAAATAAAATTAGAGCCTTGTGCCACTTGTATTATCATTTGTTTTATTTATTTATTTTAAATTTACTCTTTTACACCAAACCCTTTCTACCTTATTTCGTTGCAATCTCGCATTTTAGTGCTTAAATTTTGAGACAAATGTCTTATCAGAAAGCCTATTTCATATTCCAATATGATAATGAGAGAGTATTATAACTCCTTTCTTCCTTTCATTTTCATCTCTACTATATATATATATATATATACTTTTCAATTTTGGAGAATCGTTAATCATCTCAAATCAAACCCTTGATTGAGTAGGCACGTCCTCATATTTAAACGGGAGGACAAGCAACGACATCCAAAATAATCTTGATAATGTAGTCACACCTGATTGCTTACTAAGAATCTTTAGCTCATTACATTTGTTATTGCGGGAAGGTAGTTGGAATAGAGTTTTCTTAATTATGGTTGAGATTCGCTTATCAATTAGGTTGGGTTGGATCGATTGATAAAGGAAATGAGAAGAAATAAAGGAAAAAAAAAAAAGAATTAGTAGAGAAAGATGAATGGATGGAGAAATGGGACAGATCCTCAAAAAGAAGGATATTACAAATGGTAAGGGACCTTCCAGTATGAGATCTCACATTAAACGGAGAGGAGAACGAAGTATTCCATATAAGGGTGAGAAAACTTCTCCCTAACAGCGCGTTTTAAAAATCGTGAGGCTGACCGCAATACGTAACGGACCAAAGCGGACAATATCGGCTAATGATGGGCTTGGATGGTTACTAAATGGTATAGAGCTAGACATTGGGCGGTGTACCAGCGAGGACTCTAAGACTCCAAGGGGGTGGATTGTGAGACTCCACATCGGTTGGAGAGGAGAACGAAGTATTCCCTTATAAGAGTGTGAGAACTTCTCCATTTTAAAACCTGTGAAACAGACGGCGATACCCACAATACCCTACTTCCAATCACTTTTCTAAACTCTAACTTATCAGAGTCTCTACTTTCTACCTTCTTCTACTATCCTCACAACTTGTGTTTCAGTGTGGATGCAAAAGAAAGGGACTTAGAGAGGCGATTACCAAGCTGATAATCACTTTACATGATTGAACCAAAAACCAGGGCCATTTGTCTGTTCTGATCATTAGGGTGGAAATCTTCACCTACTTGTCTTATTTCCCTTTTGTTTTCCCACTATGATTATCCCTATAAGAAAGCCACAACGGAATCTTATTATGCCATTTTATTCAAGAAATGGGGCCATCATAATTTACTCACTTTTCTCTATTCTATTTGTCCTTTCAATTTGACCCTTTGCCCACCCCCCACTTTCTGTGCTGTAGGTACATGATATGTCAAGTTGGGCAGCAATTGACAGCTCAAAACTGCACAGATTGATCAGCAAATGATATCAGTTGGTGCATTTCAGCTGTTGTCTTATCACCAAATATTTATGCGTTTGCTATCTGTTTCTCTCTATCTGGGTGTACTAAGAAAAGGTCATGTTTGGCAAAAGAGTCCACACTACTCCCCAGCATTCGTATGTACACAAGAGAACCAATTAGGCCACCCACCAAAGCTGAAATTAGGAAGCAAATATCAAATATACTACAAATGAGATCTCCTTCAAACAGAGTACCATACTAAAGATCCTTTAAAGTCCATTTCAGCTCCTTTAAAGATCCTAGCATGTCCGTCCAATGAAATAAACAACACAAGTCCTCAACTGAAATTTCTCCAAAGAACTTTCCCTTTTTTCTGCAAAGGGTATCTACACATTGTTCCACGAGCTGCCGAGCTGCCGAGCTGCCTAAAGTCTCTGTAACAGCCTAAGTTCACCACTAGTAGATATTGTCCTCTTTAGACTTTTCCTTTCGGACTTCTCCTCGAGGTTTTAAAAATGTGTCTGACAGGGAGAGGTTTTCACACTAATGTTTCGTTCCCCCTCCAACCAATGTGAGATCTCACAATCTACCCCCCTTACGGCCCAACATCCTCACTGGCCTCACTTACCGTTGCCATCAGCTAGTCTAGGTTCCGAATTCGTTCCTAGCTTGGTATGTGTCACATGTACTTCTTCAACAGCGTTTTGATCTCAACATGCTCACGACAAAGTCTTGAGGAACTCAAGCCACATTCACATTTTTAAAGGAAGAGAAGGTTTTAAAACACGTCTGCTAGGGCACAACGTCCTCACTGGCACACTGCCGGGTGTCAACCACCCTTCGAGACTCAGCATCCTCGCTAACACTCATTTCTTTCTCTAATCGATGTGAGATCTAAGACGGACTTCCCCATTTTTCTCTTCATACATCAATACCTCCCGGGGGAAATATAGACAAAATGATTTCTTCTCTGCACAGCCTCAGTTGTATTAATGTCTCCCAAAATAGCCAACAAAACAAATATTTTCCCCTTCTTAGAAATTTCCCCCTTGGTCTCTTAACATCTCTAGTGCTAATAGAAGTGATGATCACTTGGCTCTTAAAATTGTTGGTGATGACTCACTTTACCTGGGGCTTGAGATTTTTGAGGATGCCTTATACTGATTCCTAACTAATCAAAGTTTTAAATGGCCACTGCTAGTCGTCACTCTCTTGAGGCGACGAACCCCTCTACCTTCCTACACAAAAAGGTTTCAAAATGGCCCATTGGAGTGAAGTAAATTTGATCTTGTTCATCCCGGGAGAATGATGAGGTATATTTGGCGCCATATAAGAAATGGTTTGGGCCCAACAAACCACAAAGCCCATAAAGGCCGACAGACACGAAAGGCGGTTCATGCCCGGTATCAAGCACTAGCACCGAGAAGTGCCCACTTCTTTGAACAGACCGTTTCTTTTCTCCTTCAAATTCTTTACGGAGCCGTCATCCTCTCATTTCTTTCCTCCATTGCTTCACTTTCGAATGGCGCGAAAACTCAGGCGTTCACCGCCGCCATTGTCATTCCGGCGACGATTACGATGCTTCCCCATTCCAATCTTCCTAAGCATCGAACGAAGATGACTATGACGCCTCTGAATTGGGTTAACTCCCTAGAAATCAAGGCCACAGATTCAAAAAGCTCCGCGGAATCCGCCTTCAACAGTCCAACGTATTTACCGAGTCCAAACGCTGCCCAACCTGTATTTCCGTACATCAATATTGCACTGTTGCTCATTTTTCCAGTGGTTTATCTATTAATAACTATCTTGAGACTATCTTCAAAAGGGAACGAGAAAGATTTTAAGGCAATTCAGAGATCAGAAGTCACCTGTTGCTGCTGTGCGTCGAAGGATTAAACAGAAGAGTCAAGGATTACTCCAGTCCAAACTCCAAAATGACGCGAATGTAGAACAATAACAGAAACGACCATTGTTGCCCAGAAAAAAAAAAGAAATCACTGAGGAACAGTTTCATATTTGATTCAACTCCATTACAGTAAAACAGAAAACAAAAAGAAGGTACCAAATCAAGTGAAGTGAACCATCTTTCTCACCACTTTTAAGCAGCTGTTTTCTTTCTCTTACTCTGAGATTCACTTCCCGGCTTCTTCGAGGCACAAGACGAGGAAACTCCATCAATTGCCTCGACTTCTTGACTATAAGATTCACTCAATACTCGTAATTTCTTTCCTGACTTCTTTGAGGCACTAGTCGGCTCCTGGCGGTCCGGACTCGGATCGGAGTTATTCTGCTTCCAGGAACTGAAATTCAGAACAGATGTCACACTGCATTCTTGCCATTCGAGGTTTTTGAGGTCCGAGATTACGTCCTCAAGCGTAATGGACGCGGATGATGAGATGCTCTCTTTGAGTGTGGAACGAGAGAGATTGACCAGATTAATTGTGCCTACGGCATCCTTCACTACATTCTAAGCAAGAGAGAGAGGATGTGAAGGTAATTAATCGGTTCCTATTAGACTAGGAGTGAGGAGACATCAAATTACTTCAGCTGCTGAGCAGCATCGTTTTCTAATCTCATTTTCCGGACTCTTCTCACTCTTTTATGCTAAATTAATTTAGAACATTACGTAAACGTTCTCTAATTTGGAACGCACAACGGAGGATCCATATTAAGTCGCAAACATAGAACAAAATTGATAAGGAATTTCAATCAATTTGAGTAAACGTTCTCTAATTTTTCAAAGCAAGAAGTTCAAACTAGAAACTAATTGATGAACATTGCGTAAGAGATGCAAACAAAGGTTATTATGATTAATTTTCAACCAAGCAAATTAAACATACGTATCGGTTCGGCAAACTCACCTTCAGACCTTTGATATTCGTGTAGCCATGCATGCGAATGATCTGCGCATCGAGTTAAACAGAAGCATCGGTTAAAAAATCAACACGCAAGTAGTTCGAAACGAAATCCAAACAGATCGTCATAGAGAAATTAGTGAGGACGAAAAAAATGAACAATGTAGATCAGGACCTGATTGAGATAAGCGACGGGGAGGAATAGTTGCTTGTCGGAGGAGAAGAAATCGAGGTAGTCCTCGAGAGAGATCTTATTACTCTTCTTCCGGAGCCGTTCTGCGTTTTGTTTTCGGTGATCCTCCATGGCTCCTCCGTTGTGCGTTCTGTTTAGCGCGCCAATGGGACTCGCAGAATTTTAGTTTGTTATGAAATGGACTGGCTTAGGCGGCACCCCGCGTCCTTTTAAATGACGAAAATAAAATATAATCATTCAATTAATAAATAAGTATTATATTATATTTACATGATATTTTATTAATTTTTTAAAAATATATTTCATCCAATTTTTTCAATATAATATAAATATTTATTTACTTTATCGATCTTAAATTCACTGTGTAGATGAAACTTTAGGGATAGATTTCACATTAAATTAGGTTTTAGGGTTGACCAAAAGTTATTTCTAGGGACATTGAATTTGGAATTTTAAATTAAACGTTCCTAATTTAACGGTGTAGGCGGGGCGAGGACGGGAAACCTTCTCCATCCGTATCCCTGCCATAAAATTTTTCATTCATTTTTACGATAGATTAGATTCTTCACAATTAATTTTTCTCGGTCTATTATTCTTTTAATAAATAGTCATTTTAAAATTTTCATTTTCAATATAATCTTTATTAAAAAATCCTAATAAATGGATGTATTTCATAAGAATATATATATAATATTCTATCAACGTCATTTTTCATAGTCTTTAATTTAAATATTACTATTTCAAAATTAACTAACTTATTTTTTTTAATATAGCAAAAAAAACATAAATACATATATATATATATATATATATTGAAAATATATTTATATTAAACTGGGCATTCCCACTCCTATTTAGTAAAAAAAATGTTCCCTACTCTCTTCTTAAATAGGAGCGGAGAAGCAGCTTAATATAAATATATTTTCAACATATATTAAATATATAAATGTTCCCTAATCTCTTTTTATTTCCGGTCTAAACAAAAAATCTCTCTCATTCGAGGTGGGTCCTACTATACTCGAACCTCGTAAATAAAATAGACATCTAACTATATTTTGTAAATGTAGCAAAGTTTGAACTTAGGATTTGAAACAGTTGTCAAGTTTTGTTAAGAGAAAATGAGCTCCAAACCATTGAATCAAATTGTCATTTAAGGGTGCAATTAATAGTAACGAACTTTATCCAAATTTTTGCCAACATCCATATGGTAAACAACGAAAACGACCAAAACCAAAGGGTCGAATTGGGCGACCGAAACAAAGCAACCTCGCATCGATTCCATCACTAAAAATCCAGCATAAAACCAAACCCCCACACACTATAAAAACCCATCCCTCTCGTCTCTATCTCAACCCATGGCGGACCCGAAGGAAGGTGGGATCGTGAAACACGGCCACGAGGAAGGCATGGGCCTTGCAGTCGCCCTTCTGAAGGAGTTCGACCTGCCGGAGGGGCTGCTACCGTTGGCCGACGTCGAGGAAGTCGGCTACGTCAAGGACACTGGGTACGTGTGGATCGTGCAGAGGAAGAAGGTGGAGCATCACTTCAAAATGGTGAGCAAGTTGGTGAGTTATGATGCGGAGATCACTGGGTTTATTTTGAAGAAGCGGATTAAGAAGCTTAAGGGCGTTAAGGCTAAGGAGTTTCTGCTGTGGCCGCCTGTTAATGATATCTACGTTGATGATCCCCCCACTGGCAAGATTCACTTCAAGAGCCTCGCCGGCGTCACCAAGACCTTCCCTGTCGACGCCTTTGCTGCTGGCCAGTGATGCTTCGTATCGTTGCTGTTTTTTTTCTTCTTAAATTTCATACGTATGATGAATAAAATGGTTTCTAAAGGATAGTCTTTTGGATGTTGTTTAAAAAAAAAGAAACTTAAATTTTTATCTATCTATGTCTCCTTTGGTTGTAGTATGTATCATTTGAACATGAATTCAAACCTAATTCCATCCTCACGTCCCCGATAGTTTTATTTAGAGATGTCTATTTAATTTTAGACTCGAAATTTTTAAGAATTTACCAATCCCACTCCTAATAGATATTGTCCATTTTGGTCCGTTACATATCGTCGTCAACTTCATGATTTTAAAACTCGTGTGATAGAGAGAGGTTTCCACATCCTTATAAGGAATGTTTCGTTCCCTTCTCTAATTGATGTGGGATCTCACAATCCACTCTCGTAGGGGACCAGTGTTCTCGCTGTGACACATCTACTAGGGAGAGGTTTCCACACTCTTATAAGGAATGCTTCATTCCCCTCACCAATCGATGTGAGATCTCACAATCCATCCTCGTAGGAGGCCAGCGTCCTCGCTATCACGTCGCATGATGTCTGGTTTTGATACATTTGTAACAGCCCAAGCCTACCACTAGTAAATATTGTCCGTTTTGACTCGTTACATATCGCTATCAGTCTCACGGTTTTAAAACGCGTGTACTAGGTAGAGGTTTCCACACGAAGGCTTTTTTTCTCTCAAATCGATGTGGGATCTCACAATCCACCATCGTTGGGGGCCAGCGTCGCCTAGTGTCGGACTCTGATACCATTTAAAACAATCTAAGACTACCACTAGTAGATTGTTTCATGATTTTAAAATACGTCTATTAATGAGAGATTTTTGTTCAGATGTGAAATAATGTATGCTAACCCAAGTTTAAAATTTTGATGTTGGTAAAAATATAAATATCTCAATTTTATAAAAATATTAGTAAAATGATGAATATTTCTAAAAAAAAAAAAGTAAAAATAAAATTATTTAAATTAACAATAATAATAAAATACAATAGCCTCTTTTTGTTGTTTGTGGCTCACATACTCGTCATTAATAAAGTGGGTTTTAATTCAAAATCAATAAATAAAAAAGTTTTAATTGAATGGGAATATTCGGTGGCCAAACTTTTTCTTAAAAGTGGGAAGAAATCTCTTTAAATTATTTAAATAAATAAAGTTAGAAAAAAAGATTAGCGAAATTAATTATTTGATTAAACCAAGTCCAAAAATCTTAGTGATAATTTATTTAATTAATTATTGTAAAGTCACGAGTCGCCCCTAAGCTTTTGTCCTTTTAATAACTTAAAATTATACATAATAACTCCCACCTTTACTAAATGCCAAATCGGATTCAACTAATGTGGCCCGTCACCCATCTCGAGAAATCAAAGCTTAATTAAACAAACCAAATTCTAAAATAAAATTTTGAAATTAATTTTTTAAATATATGTTTCAATTATAAAAATTAAATTTTAATTATTTTAATATTTTTATTAATTTAGACTTAATTTTTTTAATAAAAAAAAAAAGAGTGAGAGAGCTTTACAAATTTTATTTATTTATTATGATTATTTTTAGGAAAAGTTGTAACCTTATCCTTGATTGGAAATAAAAATAAATAAAATATATGAATTGCGTTAAAAAAAAGTGTGCTTCAAAGCGAGGCGATCTCATCATTTATTTGCAGACATTATCAATGGCTTCCGCCGTTGAATCACACAAAGACTACCAGAGACTCGGATTGTGACTCCGAGCAAGACTCTCCGCCGCATTGGATGCTGATTCAGTCGCCATTGACGCACCTTCAAGTTCTCTCTGTTCGCCACCCAATTCTGTAACCACGACGACAATGTCGGCCTTCCCCTTCTAATTTTTCCATTTCTGAAAGCACCCATTTGATCTCCTTTCCCTCATCTTCCTTCACCCCTTTCAAGCAGTTTCTCCCATGGGTCACTTCTCGCGGATTTGCTCTTACGATGGGTTTTGCGCTAACTCTGCTGCGATGAGAAATGGGTCGGCCGCAACTTCTTCATTGGTGCTCGATAGCGAGAGAGATGAGCTTATCGAGGCTCCATTGAAGCTTGAGAGTAAAGGGGTTCCGGCTGAGAGGAGCGCGGCGGCGCTGAAGAACCACAGCGAGGCTGAGAGACGGCGTAGAGCAAGAATCAATGGTCATCTTGGGAGTCTTAGAAGTCTCGTCCCCGGTGGTAAGAAGGTGTGTGTTTTTGTTTTTCTGCCATTATTAGTTATTAGGGATTTTGATTGAGCTCTGTTTCAGTTTGGGTTCATCTTGAATTTGGGGGTTTACTTTTGTCTTCAATAATATAGCTCCAAGACTCTGTTTATGGTAAGGAGGTCTCAAATGTCCTGATTAGGATATGCTTGTAGGGTTGTTTATGTCTGGTTTGCTCTAGAAATGGCGAAATTCATTTGAACTTTTGTTTGTTCATTCATATTACTTGCTTGTTTTGGTGTTGGCTGACATGACTAGTGGTCACTATATGAGTATAAAGATGTCAACCATTTGACTCTAAGTTGTATGAATGAATTTTCCTGTTGGTGAGTGGTGAAGAACTGAAGATATCCTCTAACTGAAGGCATCTGTTAACTCTTCCATTATGTTGTTTGTCTTTCTTGTTGAGAATCGTTGGGGAGGAGTCCTACATCGGCTAATTAAAGGTTGATCATGGATTTAGACGAGTCCCACATCGACTAATTAAGGGGTTGATCATGTGTTTAGAGGAGTCCCACATCGACTAATTAAGAGGTTAATCATGAGTTTATAGGTAAGAAATACATCTTCATTGGTATGAGGCCTTTTGAGGAAACAAATAATAAAGTCATGAGAGCTTATACTCAAAGTAGACAACATCATACCATACTATTGTGGAGACTCGTGGTTTATAACATGGTATCAGAGTCTTGCCCTTAACTTAGCCATGGCAATAGAATCCTCAAAATGTCAAACAAAGAAGTTGTGAGCCTCGAAGGTGTAGTCAAAAGTGGCTCAAGTGAGGAACAAAGGGTGTACTTTGTTCAAGGGCTCCAAGAGAAGGAGTCAAGCCTCGATGAAGGGGAGGTTGTTCGAGGGCTCCATTAGGGGGTTCAGGGGAGGCTCTATGGTGTACTTTGTTCGAGGGGAGAGGAGTCCCACATCAGTCAATTAAGGGGTTGATCATGGGTTTATAGGTAAGAAATACATCTCCATTGGTATGAGGCCTTTTGGAGAAACAAAAAATAAAGCCATGAGAGCTTATACTCAAATTGGACGATATCATACCATTGTAGAGAATCGTGGTTTCTAACCTTTCTTCCATTGTTTTATGCTTGCCATGAGTATCATCGCCCTGACTTTCTGTGTGTTCAATCACCAGATGGACAAAGCAACACTGCTAGCTGAAGTAGTAAGCCATCTGAAAGTGCTGAAAAGAGCTGCTGCAGAAGCTAGTGATGCTCATATTATACCAAAAGAAATCGATGAAGTAACAGTTGAACAACAGGAGGATGGATTCGACGGCGTGTCGTATTCGATTCGAGCATCGCTATGTTGTGATTATAAACCCGGCCTCCTACCCGATTTAAGACGGGCACTTCATGCTCTAGACCTGATAATAAAGAGGGCGGAGATTGGAACCTTAAATGGCAGGATGCAGAACGTGTTGGTGTTAACCAGCTGCAAAGATGGAGATATTGAAACTACTGAATTGCAGACCTCCGTGCACCAAGCCATCAAATCTGTTCTAAACAACTTCTCTGATCCACAAGAGTTCTCGTTCATGGCGTTTCCAAACAAGAGACGGCGAATTTCGCTGCTCGATTCATCGAGCTCGTCTTCCATGGGCGATTTCTGGTGAGCATATGATTTGTTTTTACTGGTTTTTGCATCTCTCGGGAAGTCAACAGGATAAGTGAGTAGGATACTGCTAAGCCTCACTTATGCATTGAGAAGGATCCGGGATCCGAGCTGGGGTGAAAGTCAGCCCTAGTGATCTGATGGTGTCAAGTGGAGGAGTCATCACTCAACGGATAAAAGTTACTTCATAGATAAAAGGCTGATGTTAAGACTTCCGAGCTTGACTAGAAGTAGTGGTACGTACCTGAGGATACTCCATAATCTTTTTGATTGCTCGTTCGTTGTCATAGGGTTAAAACCCACTTGTTGCTTTCCCTATGTTTTCTTATGTTTTTAATAAAACCTACTTGTAAAAGTATTTTAACAATGTTCTCGGTAATGTTCAAATTGCTCAAGTGACTCCATAGATTATATACAAATATGTATCTCTTGAATTTATTTCCGAATATTCATCAAAATTGTATCTTTATCTTGTGATATCTGTTTGGTCATCTGATTGCATATGTCTTGAGAACTTTTGATTCAATGACGATGGTCAAAACTCTGCTTTGGCTAGTTACGTATCGTCGTTAACCTCACGGTTTAAAAATGCATATGCTAGGGAGAGGCTTTCACACCCTCACGGTTTTGCTCCCATCTCCAATCGATATGGGATCTCACAGTTCACCCGCTCGGGATCCGAAACTTTAAAGTATAAGAGTTATTTTTAAAATTTGAAAGGGCTAATTTGTTACCTTTATCAAAGTTTGTAACCAATAATGATTTATTTATTATTTTTGCTTAAAAAGAGGTTTAAGGTCGGAAATTAGACAAGACAATAATTGGACTGGTCAGGTGGCTGAGGCCCAAAATAATTTGTGGGCTTTTACTGGCCCAAAGTAACTTCGCAAGCCCAATGCTTAAAAAATAATAACCAGAGAAAATATTAAAATATCAACCATTTTCTGTAATGGAAGGGATAAGACAATCTCATTAATATCCACGTGTCATCATATAATAGGATGGTTCAATGACGAGAGATACGGGGATGGCGGGGAATTTCTTCTTCTTCTTCCGAATATGCGCGAGCGAGAGTGGTGATTCAGTTAGTTAGCGTCAATGGCATTGTGCGGACCGAGCCACCAGCTCGCTTTAATCTCCGGCAAGGGGCAACAGAGAACAGTACGATTAAGTAGAACCAAAAGGGGATTCATAAAAGCTCAGGCATCGACGAGCTCTGAAGCGGCGGTGTTCGAGGAGGGGCAATTGGAGCGGCCAAATTGGGCTGGAGAGACCCCTTTGTCACGGCTTGTCGGTGCTCTAATTTCCTTCAAACCCATCTATTCCGTTCTTAAGCTCGGCGCCAGACAAGTTTTCATCAGGTCTACTTTCTGTACACTTCTTTTGGCAAAGTGATTTTTGGTTTTGGGTTTTTGTTTGTTTGTTTATGGTTGTGGGTTGGAGCAGTACAGCGGAGAAGAAGAACATTCCATGGCGGAAAATTAGTTCCGATATTCTGGAATCTGACGTTTACAAGGAGCTCGAGAGCGTTCAAAATCTCTCCATTGTCTATCCCGATTGTAAGTTCCCAAGTTCTTCACATTGCTATTTCATTGCATTTAACCAGTTTTAGTCGATTTGAGTTTCATAAGGTGTCATAAGAACATAGATGATATCTGAGCTCTTGATATAATTAAATTTACTAAAATTCATTCGGTTAAGCTTTTGGGTTGATTGGCAATTTAACGACCTGCTTATTCTACAAACTGTTTGTTCCATGTTAGGATCAGTTGCCTAAGATGTAGCTGGACTGAAAATCTATGACAGCTCAAACCCACCCTAGCAGATATTGTCTTCTATGGGTTTTTCCCGTGCTTCCCCTCAAAGTTTTTAAAACTCCTCCACAATCGACGTGGGATCTCACAATCCACCCTTTCAGGGCTCAACGTTCTCACTGACACTCATTCCCTTCTCTAATCGATGTGGGACCTCCCAATCCACCCCTTTCGAGGCCGTCCTTGCTGACACACCGCCTCATGTCCACCTCCTTAAGGGCTCAGCCTCTTCGATGACACATCACTCAGTGTCTGGCTCTAATACTATTTGTAACAGCTCAAGCCCACCGCTAGCAGATATTGTTCTCTTTGAGCTTTCTCTTTCGGGCTTCCTCTCAAGGTTTTTAAAACGAGTCTCTAACCGAGGTGGGATCTCACAAAATCCAATCCCATTTTAAGCTCAATGTCATAAGCTGGTCTATATACTTCCAAAATATAGGAGGTTTTTAATTGTTGTAGGGTGTCCTATCATTGTAGTATGCACCATTTCCATCTTGCTCCTAGCGTTAGAACATTGATTTAAAAACTTGTTCTTTAACTAATCAGAAAATGGCTTATGATGAACAGATTACCTAAAGCCCTTCCATGCATATGACGAGGGCAATCTCTCATGGCTTGTAAGTAGTAACACCATGCAGCAATTTGACAGACTTCCATACATTCAACAAAAGTTTGTAAGTCATATATGTGTGCCTTGTAGGCTGCAGCAGAAGCAGAGCCGGCAACCATGTCCATGATCATGCGAGCGGTACCCACCGCCACTTCAGTAGATGAAGCCAAGAAAGTCGTATTTGGAAACTGGCTGCGTACCATTGAGGAGCATCATCTGCAGTACTCAAAGAATCCTATTCTAGACATTCTTGACATTGGCTGTTCTATAGGATTTGGTACAAGGCAGCTAGCTGATAAGTTTCCGACAGCTAAAGTGACTGTGAGTAAAATTTGCTCCCTTTTAGCTTCGCTAATGAAATTCAGTTTATGTCAATGTTTTATGTTTGATTCGTTTGCTATAGGGGCTTGATTTGTCTCCTTACTTCCTTGCGGTGGCTCAATACATAGACAAGAAAAGAGGTCCAAGAAAGAATGCAATAAGATGGTTGCATGGAAATGGAGAAGAAACTGGCTTGCCTTCAAGATCTTTTGACCTACTTTCCATTGCTTATCTGGTAAGAACTCTTCTTTGATCTAATCATGTCCCAATAAATTTTCCCCTAGAGGAGAGATTTTGAGATGGTTCAAGTTAGTCCCTAATGTCTTGGAAAGATAAAGGTTAGAAGAACCCAATTGTATTGGTCCAAGTCCACCGCTAACAGATATTGTCCTCTTTGAGTTTTCCCTTATGGACTTCCTCTCAAGGTTTTAAAACGCGTCTACTAAGGAGAAGTTTTCATATCCTTATAACAAATGCTTTGTTCCCCTCTCCAACCGATGTGAGATCTCATAATCCACCCCCCTTGGGGGACCAACGTCCTCGCTGACACAGAGCCCGGTATCTAGCTCTGATACCATTTGTAATAGCCCAAGTCCACCGTTAGTAGATATTGTCCTATTTGGGCTTTCCCTTCTGGGCTTCCCCTCAAGGTTTTAAAATGTGTCTTCTAAGGAGAGGTTTTCACACCCTTACAAGGAATGTTTCGTTCCCTTCTCCAATCGATGTGAGATCTCACAATCCATCCCCTTGGGGGCCCAACGTCCTCGCTGGCACAGTGCCCGGTGTCTAGCTCTGATACCATTTGTAACAGCCAAAGTTCACTACTAGCAGATATTGTCCTTTTTGGGCTTTCCTTCTAGGCTTCTCCTCAAGGTTTTAAAACGCGTCTGCTAAGGAGAGATTTCCACACCCTTACAAGGAATGTTTCGTTCCCCTCTCTAACCAATATAGAATCTCACACCAATCAAGTTCTAAAACTAAAACTAAAACGTTTTCAAAACCCAAGCTAAATTTTAAATACTAAAAGATGTTGTGAAACGAGAGCTGTATTATCTGATAACGTGTAAAGTTGCTTAATAATGACCGTGACGATTCTTGTCTATGATATTTTAGTTCCATGAATGTCCCCAAGTAGCAATAGTCAATATCCTCAAGGAATCGTTTCGGCTTCTTCGACCCGGTGGCACAATTGTAATCACTGACCAAGCTGTAAGTTGTCTATGCAGCTAAGTCTTGATATGAATAAGAACAACTCATTGCTATATAACATATCTAATATAATGCATTCTATGTCTTGTGCAGTCAAAATCAAAGGCCGTTCAGGTATGATTTGATACGACAAGAGTAAAAAAGTAGCTAACAAAGCTTATGAAATCTTGATCAATTTGGATATGTTTGCAGGAACTGTCTCCAGTACTTTTTACCTTATTAAAAAGCACAGAACCTCATCTGGATGAGTATCATCTTACTGATTTGGAAGAAAAAATGAGCCAAGTTGGATTTGTGAATGTGACATCGAGACTCACGGACCCGAGACATGTTACAATAACAGCAACCGTTCCACTTTGATCGATATTGAAAACTTCGTCCATTTAGACAATTTTGTACCATACATGTTTGAATGAGCTTCAATCTTCAGATTACTTGCTGCTTGTCTGATTCATGTGACATGTCTTTCTGGTTGTAGAATCTAATGAAAGTTAGATTTTCATTAAAGATGGTTAAAGAACTTGGCTTTTAGGTGTCCCATATGTTAAGAATCAATGAAGATTGAGTTCGAGTTCGAGTTTGAGTTTGAGTTTGAGAATACTTGCCGGAAATCGTTCTACCGAACTCGATTTCAGAGTCGAACCGAAATCGAACTGCATGCTCGGTTGAAATCGAACCAAACTGAGCTGTAAAATTTGGTTATATAGTTTGGCAAAATGCTCACGACTTGATGTAACAACTCAAGCCCACCAGTAGATATTGTCCTCTTTGCCGTCCATATATATATATAAATTAATAGAATTATTATTACCCAATTAAGTAGCTTCCAATCCACTACAGACCAGAATATGAATTATCCGAACTACAATTAAATATTAAAAGAATTCCTCTTCATCAGGGCCGTCAATTTATCAGACTTCTGTCTCCCCATAATAACCCTAGGATGGTTAGACATCGAATCGAACGGTTGAAGTTTGTTATAACAATACGGTTGCAATTGGTACCGGCGCAGAGGATTATGGGTTACTTCGTCTACGTCCGGCCCTTCAATCTTCTTTGAAGCGGAGAGGGCAACTGAAAGCGAGTTGTTTCTCCAGGCTACCAGTTTTCACATCCAATAACTCAGCTCATTTTTCAATTCACCTGAATTTTCCTTATTCATTTCGATTTTCTCAAATCCGGCTTTGGTTTCAACGGATTGCTCGTCGTATTTCTCTGATCTCGATTTTGATCTCACGATCTCTCGAATCTCTTTCTTATTTCTCCATGGAGGAGGAGAAGCAGCAGAAGACGGCGAAGGGTCAAAAACTCCAAGAGGATCACGAAGAGAACGAAGCAATTGAGCTTGTTCTCTTTCAAGTTTCTGAATGTTATGTCTATTTGGTGAGTAAATTATGCAAGTTTTTAGTTCTGATGCAGAAATCTGAGCTTTCTGTGGACTTCTTTTGCGATTAGCCAAATGTGAAGTAGTTGTTTGCACCATAGTTGATTATATATATACTGTTCGGAATTGCTGATATCATGTTTGGCTTTTTCGTGCAATTGTCGTATCAGTATCTTCCCTTTGTGAAGGATTTTTTTTCTTCATGTGCTTACGTCCTATTCCTAATTTTTTAAATCATGCAATTGAGTTACCTTAGTAATTAACATGTATGTTGCTACTGTTTGATAACTTGTTGGTGCGTGTAATTTGTGGTGCCGCGTTTCTGCGTCCACATTTGCCCTCTTGGTGGGATAGTGTTCATATGAATAATGCGAGAAAACTAATGTAATGTAACAGCTGTTTTTTCTGTAAAAATACAACAAGATAGTTTCGTGTGTACGATAATATTAGGTTCTGTTGGTTATTTTCTGTCTTCAACTTACCTGTTAATTTTTTCTAGTTAACTTTTTTGTTTGTTAATGATTTCCTGCAGATACCGCCAAGAAAAAGTGCAGCTTCCTACAGGTTTTGATTGTTCCTTGATTTACAATGGATAATAGTGTGAATTGCAATATGATCTTGATGTCGTACAGAAGTCGTGTTGTTGACTAATCCTATGTCCCCTAGATCAATTTGATGATTTCATTATTTAGCTTTCCAACATAAATGCCTGCTGATGACTTTTAATTCCAATTTAAGTTAATATTACAGAGAATATAATTATTAAAAGAATTTGAAAGTACACACCAACGAGATGCCTGAAATTTAGCTAGATCTAAAAATATCTCCCAAGACGTGCACTTATCTTTGAAGAGCTCTATGCCCACTCAGTAGCTGTTCAAACATTGAATAATGGGAAAGTGCTACATGTCATGTTTAATGTCTTAAAAATCCACTACATATGCTCCTATCCAAAAAAAATCCACTATGTATGCTCGCCATCTATGACTTAGTTATGAAAATCCACTATATAGTCGCCCTTAATAACTTAGTTTTCCACTTGTGCTCTGGTTACCTTAAGGGCTGATGAATGGGATGTGAATAAATGGGCCTGGGAGGGAAAACTGAAAGTCCTTAGCAAGGGAGAAGAATGCATTATCAGACTTGAAGATAAGGCTACAGGTGAGATCATCTCTTAGTTAGTTGCTACAAAAAAAAGTATTGTGGGTTGTTAGTATTAAAAGGTAGGTGAATCATATTATTGCAGATGAGGTATATTTGGTGTTTCTAAAGACTTACAAGCTGTTTATTATTATAATAGGTGAATTATATGCTCGGGCATTCTTGAGAGAAGGGGAACAGCATCCAGTTGAAACTGTAATTGATAGCAGCAGGTTGGTTTCATTTTTAATTGAAGTCTAATCGACATACCAACCTTATCTTGTTTTAATGCTAGATTTGAAGGTGTCTGATATAATGTTCAACTATTGCAGATATTTTGTTCTTCGCATAGAAGAGAATATTGGTGAGATGACCGTTCTCTTGCCCACATTTTCCCATATACTTTTAATTATCTCGTTATAGTATTCACTTTTCTGTGTAATTTTCAGTTTTTGGTCAATCAAATAATTCATTCTCTCCCCCCCCCCCCCCCCCCCCCCAATCTCACTTGACCTGATGTTTGTTCAATGAAGCTATATGTGGTGAAGTGTCATGAAATATCATAAAAGAATACCACTAAATGTTTCATTGAAGTAATTCTTTCCCGTTATGTGTTATCTGTCTACATTCTTGCATGAGTGGCGCTGAAATGGTTGCAATGGGGTATTTATTTGTGAAACATGCGACCTGATTCTCTTGAGGATAGAACAGTAGAGGTACAGGGGGGAAATGGAGACTGTAGAATAGAATCAATTTGGATTGAATAATTAATAAATGTGAAAGAAATATATGTATATATATGCAGATGGTCGCCTTCGGCACGCATTTATCGGCCTAGGGTTTCGAGAAAGAACTGAGGCTTATGACTTCCAAGCAGCTTTGCATGATCATATGAAGTACACTACCTTCTACTCTGCAATTATTCCATTTTCAAATAGAATTTTCCTGTGAAGTTGAATTATAATAGCATCCTTTTGCGATGATATGGTCTACCAGATATCTCAATAAAAAGAAGAGTGCAGAAGAGATGGAACAACAGTTCCAGAATACATCCTCAGTTGATTACAGTCTGAAAGACGGCGAGACCATAGTACTTCAATTCAAAAGCAAAGTAGGCTGATTTTCTTTGCGTTGATATCTGCTTCCACTCATTGGTTGTTTCATTGTGATTAATCTCATCTTTACACTTTCTTTTTTTGCCACCAACAGAAAAGCACTAGCAACATCAAGAAATCTTCTGAGCTAGATGTGAAAGTTTCCCCATCAGAAGAAGAGGGCAACACAAAAAAAGAGTCCATTTTTTGCATCAAACCACCTCCACCTCCTCCAGCTGTACTTTCACCTGTTGCAGCCCAGAAGTCTCCTACGAATGTACCACCAAATATCAATCTGGAAGATCCTTCCAAGCACAAGCTTGCAGAACCAGCAAAAGAAGACTCCAATGATGCTGAAGGTCAAGGCACACTCGATATACCTGATGACGACTTCGGAAATTTCCAGGCAGCTGAGTGATGGCATGAAACGTGTACATTCTCGAATACCCAAATCGATCTTCGATTTTCAGTAGATCGACACAAGAGATCTTTTGTATTGTTGTTAACCTTGTGAAATTAGCATGAAGAGTTATGATTATACCATGCCTCAGCGGTTCAGTTATAACTGTGATGAAGCCAAGCAAAGAGACCAAAGGAAAGATGGAATATCATGGAAATTCTCACAAATTTTCTCGTTCTCGTGTTTTATTTCCATATAATTTTTTTTAGTTGAATGGAGTGAAAATTTAAACCTCTCATCTTTTAGCCGAAGTTATATTATCTTTAACCAATTAACGATATTCATATCAACTTATGATCAAGGGATACAAGCAAAAGATACAAGTGGCCACTTTGGATAGTATATTGTTCTTTGTAGTCAATTTTTCATTAATTATTGATAGTGTGACCATTTATTTTATTTAAAATAATATTTTTTATTTTAAAAAATAATTAATATATACACTGTGACCGTAAAACGTTTATTTTTAATTTTGTCAATAATTAATCGAAAACTTATGTTTTTAAGTTCTAGGAGATCTAGAGTGGAGAATTCGAACCTCTAAATTAAAAAAAAAAAAAGTTAATATAAAAGTTTAATCCTACATTAATTCTCTATAATTGAGGTTAAGCATAGGTTGGTAAGCCAAAATTCTAGAGGATAATAGGATTTTTCATTTTCTCTTGTACTAACACGTGGCAGGAATTTCTCTCTCTTCTCTCTCTCCTCTTCCATTTTCCGTCCCTGTATTCGTTCTTACATTGGGCCTTCGAAATCCAAGTTGTGATGATCCCATAAATTTTAGTCCCTTTCTTAGCTTTCGGCTTCTGGGTATCGGGATTGACCCTTCTCTGCAATTACAAAGTGTTGAAGTTTCGAGGTTCGGTAACCAAACCTTGAGCCTTTGCTCTCTTCATCATCTTGCTTTTATCTTCTTCTTATGAACTCTTTTTTCCCCTGATCGTCTCAATTTTGTTTGATTGAGCTTATCACTTTTGTGTTTTGTTCATATTCATCTATATCTACTTATCTAGATGATGTGTTACTGTACTGTGTAAAAAATATGTTCGTTTTGGAGATGTTTTTTTTATGATCACTGTAAATACGGCTGGAATTTTCATGAACTTCTCTCCATGTGCTTTGTTTCTGTCTTTTTTTTAGTGGGTAGCCTATTTTAGTTGCTGATTAATTTCGAACGTCAATTTTTGTGGCTTACATTTGTTAATTAGTGAGGATCAGAGTGAGTTTTCTGCACAGATTCTGCAGCTTGTTATAGTTATTTTGAAGATTTTGGTGTTTTGAATTTGAAGCTGTGAACATTTTGGGCTTGGTTCTTCCGCCTTCCAAACCATATACTGATTGTGCCAATGGTATGGCAAACAATCTAGCTTGGAAAAGAGAATTTGTAACCGTTCAAGCCCACCGCCAGCCGATATTGTCCTATTTGGGTTTTCCCTTCAAGGAATTCCCCCAAAGCTTTAAAACGCGTTTGTTAGGGAGAGGTTTCTACACCCTTATAAGGAATGCTTTGTTCCCCTCTCCAACCGATGTGGAATCTCACAATCCACTTCCCTTTGGGGCCCAGCGTCCTCACTAGCATACCGCCCGTTGTCTCTGATATCATTTGTAACAACCCAAACTCACCGCTAGCAGATATTCTCCTCTTTGGATTTTCCCTTCTAGGCTTCCCCTCAAGGTTTTAAAACGCGTCTCCTAGGGTGAGGTTTCCACACCCTTATAAGGAATGTTTTGTTCCCTTCTCCAATTGATGTGGGATCTCACATATCAATTCTCCAAACGGAAATAAGATGATCGCGTCCATCTTAAAGCTTTAATCGTGCACTTTTAGCATTGCTTGCTGCTCTTGATTTTCAGAACCAAATGTGGGAGCATTGCAGTAACAATGACTTTATTTTTGTTTGTTGCTCCTGATTCTTGTTTCATTAATAAAAAAAATTTGATCGAATATAATCTTTGTTTACTCGCACGATCTTATATTCGACAAATATGTTGCACCTTGCAGACGAGAGTAGCATCATCTAAATCAAAATGGATGTAAAAGGCATTGCTTGGGTCGGGCGTTTGTATGAAAAGTTCGAAACTATGTGCCTCGAGGTCGAAGACATTATATGTCAGGTGGGCATTTTGATTCAGCTGTCTACTCCTTCGCCTCTGGTTCCCGTACCTAATCGACTTGTGCCTTGTCCGAGTCGTCTAAATGTTTAATTTCAATTTGTTTCGTGTCTTAAATGTCACTCGTCCATTAACTTGGTCTACCCTTTTCTCCTTATCTTGAGACAGGACACTGCTAAATATGTTGAGAATCAGGTGGAAGTAGTTGGGGCAAGTGTCAAAAGGTTCTATTCTGATGTTATGCAAGATTTGCTTCCCCAATCTGAATTGAGTGATGAGAAGGTGGCTGTTTGTAATGCAGCTCTTGACAATTACGAAAACGTTGTTATATGTAAGAAACCAATGGTCGGTATGAAGATAGAGCGTTCAAAATCAACTGAGAACTCGAGAGGAACTGCTGATACCATACGAGATATTGTACATCAGCTGCCACGTGGACCGAACCGTGCCAATAATCTCGATTTGGTATCTTCTCCATATTCTGCTAATAGAGACCAAATTGACGTGTGTTCCAGAGAAAAGGATGATGACAATGTACATCATAAGCTAGACCTCGATGGTCAAGACTCTACGACAAAAGGATGCAAGTCTGAGAAGAAATATGCAAATGATGCATCATCATGCTGTGCAATCTCTAATCGAAAATCTGAAGCTTCGAGCGAGCTGGCTGGTAATATGGAAACGACCATGTCGGTTAAAGGCACGAGGTTTAATTCAGCGATGCAAAGTTCTAACGAGACCGAAACTAAATCTGATGACTTATTATCTGATGTTTCATCAAATTTGATTGTGGATGCTGAGGAGACAAGACTTCTATCTTATGGTGATTCATCAGCAGAGTTAGATGGTATGTTTCAGCTTTTTCATGTCATACTTTCTCTTGCACTTGTTTGGCAGCTGGAGATGTTTCAACCATTTATGGGTCAGTTATAGTGAGATAATCCTTTTTGAATAGGGATGTGTAGTAGATTAGTGGATATACGGTGAGGAAATCAATATGCTTCTTATATTGTCCGTTTTGGTCCGTTACGCATCATCGTCAGCCTTACAGTTTTAAAACGCGTCTATTAAGGAGAGGTTTCCACACCCTTATAAGGAATGTTTCGTTCCCCTCTCCAACCGATGTGGGATCTCACAATCCACCCCCTTTGGGGGCCAGCGTCCTAGCTGGCACATAGCTCGGTGTCTGGCTCTGATACTATTTGTAACAGCCAAGCCCACCACTAGTAGATATTGTTTACTTTGGTCCATTATGTATCGCCGTCAGCCTCATAGTTTTAAACCACGTCTACTAGGGAGAGGTTTTCACACCCTTATAAGAAATGTTTCATTCCCCTCTCCAACCTGGGATCTCACAATCTACTCCCTTTGGGGGTCCAGCATCCTCGCTGGCACACCGCTCGGTGTCTGGCTCTGATATCATTTGTAACAGCTCAAGTCCCCCACTAGCAGATATCGTCTACTTTGGCCCATTAGTATTGCCTTCAGCCTCACAGTTTTAAAACACGTCTATAGGTAAAAGTTTTCACACCCTTATAAGAAATGTTTCGTTCCCCTCTCCAACTGATGTGGCATCTCATACTTCTTGGTACTGGTTGTGATGATTTTTCAGCAAAATTGCGTAAAAAGGTCATGAAAGATGCTGATAAACTCATAGACTTAGGCCAACCAGACCACCCCCATGATCACCTCTCTTAAGCTTTTCTTGCCTCTGTTTTTAGCTTGCTGGTGCACTTTAGCCCCTCAAAACAAAAGCCATTCAACTGTCTGGCAGATTGGCAGCTCACAGCCCATATCTTTGAGTAGCTTATTTAACTTCATTGTAGTGACCTGATAAACAGAGTTTGAATTGTATTGTACACAGCAAGATCAGATTCTTGGAGTCTTGATGAAATTGAGCTTGAACATGGAACACACAACATTCAACCAGCTGATGAAACAAAACTGGACGAAGAAGCATGCGTCTTAGTGAACGGAGACGACGTTCATTTCGATTCCAACGAAGAACTCAAACATAAACATTACAAGGTACTCTATTCGCTCTCCTCGTAACATAATCCAACTCCGATTTGCAGGGTTGTTCCGTTAGTTCAGTTTCATTCATATTTTCACTGAGCCATCTACTTTTCCACAAGAAGAAGATAACCGGAGCATTTTCTTTCACAAAGAAGTCAAAGAGGAAGCAAGAATACAAAGAGCTTGCAGTGAAGCATGGCTATGGCTTCACTACCATCCCAAACCAGCTACATGAACAGAAACTAGTGGCCGGAGACGTCTCGGAACACGATTGGCAGCTTCTCTAAGCTCGGAATCGATATTCTTGAATCGACGGTATGTAAAAGAACAAATATCAGAAGCATTATCTGTTATCTTATATAAAAGTGGGAAGACCCAGTGGTATCCTGTGAGTGTATCATAGTTAATTACATCCTATAACAATGTTACTTTAATTCATATACTTTGAATGAATGTTTGTGCATAGTTTTTCATGATTTGAGTTTGCTTTTGCTTCTGGGTTCTTCCTGAAAGAAACAAATAGCCTATACTGTGATGAAAGCATGACAGGAAAACCATGAAGGAAAACGACACTGTCGAAACTGGGTTAAGCATGGTTAAGAACGTGTTTGAAATGACTTTTTAAGGGTGTGGAAACTTCTCCCTAGTAGACATGTATTAAAACCGTGAGGCTAACGACGATGTGTAACGGGCTAAAGTGAACAATATATGTTAGCGGTGGGTTTAAGATGTTACAAATGGTAGTAGAGCTAGACGTCAGATGGTGTGCCAGCGAGGACGCTGGGCTCCCAAGGGAGTGGATCGTGAGATCCCACATTGGTTGGAGAGGGGAACGAAACATTCATAGTAAGAGTGTGAAAGGATAATACCAGCTAGTGGTAGACTTGGACTGTTACAGAAATGCTCAAGTTTGTGCTCAGAAAGTTATTTCGAATGGATCTTTGCATCGATCTACTTCGTTGCAAAGATGTTGAACTCGTAAAATCTAATATCAAACAAGACAGTACGATACTCACCCGATTAAAATGTATAATATAAATTAGGCGTACGAATTTTTTAACTAAAAAAAGAAGTATAATTTATTATTATTTCGTGATATTATATTAATAATTAGAGATTTGATAGCTAATGACGTGTTTAACGTAAATGATGAGTAATAAAACATTTCTTAGAAAGCAACTTTCACTAGAATCAATGCCACTGGGGCGGACGTTTGGTAGGCAACTATGGCCCACTTGGCCCAATTAAATGTTTTATTTTTTTTTATATTTTCTTAATTTGTTTAAAACTTAGACTTTAAAGATTCAATATTCTTCCCCCTTTGCTTCTTTTTTCCCCCCAGACGCCGAAAAGGGAACTTTCTGGATAAGACTTCAAATGGCTTATAGCTAAGCAGTGCTGTGTTTGTTATGGTGGGACCCACCCGTTTGCGCATACACAATTTTTCCACCATCTCATTGTGGGCCCAATTCTCAAAATTAGCCCTTTTTTATAATTGTATTTATTTTTTTAAATATTTTTCTACAAAAAAAACAAAAAAAATTAAATTAATAATCAAATTTTAAAACAAAATTAATTTTCTATTTTAAAATTTGTGAACTTTAAAGGAGAATTCAAGCTTCGTATTCATTTTTCGTTTGGTTCTGTGGCTTTGTCGAACCTTACGCGAGATTTATCTTCGCCAATCGAGTATCGCATGTGCGGAATCTAAGAATGTTCAACTACACACGTCGTTTGCGCGTGCACGTTCAATCGTCTGCGACACACGACTTGCCTCTATACTAGACCAAGTCATTCGGTTCGACCTTGCCTCTACTCGAAGCTAAGGTCTCTCAATACACCGTTGTCTCTCATCTTGTCATCTTGGTTTCTAATCAACATGGCTCATATGTCTTGACGTCATCTCAAGTCAAGGGGTGTCGTCAACCATTGCAAGTCACTCGGTCATGTCATCAAGAATGAACCCACATGTCGTTTATCTGAACATCCAGAACATCCTTCCATCTGGGTTCTATAGAAGCATTGGCCCGATCAATTATTTATTAAAAAAATAGATAAGTTTATAAGATTAAATTGTTTATAAATTAATTTTCTAAAACTAACAATTGGTGATTATGGAACAAGGACTTTAAAAAAAAGAAATTAAAATTTTGAAAATGTTAATGGATTGAATTGCAATTAAAAATGATTGATTGGTTCTTTTTTCTTTAATTTTTGGTTAGAAAATAATGGAATTTGGAACCCCACAAACAAACGTGCCCTTAACGAAACTACATAAAACAGAATAGAAACATCATGAATTATGGTATTATTTGTTGTCCTTTTACCAACTTGTCTTGTGGTTGTGTCTTGAGGTTGAGCTGATCCAACTTCCAAGCGTGGCGGCTGCCGGATGGGTGGGGCTCCCCCACACCAATCACCACAGCCGCCCGAGCTACGTGTCGATGACCGTCTGTACATACTTTTCATAAACCATTTATAACCGGTCGTTAATTTTAAATGAAAATCGTTAATATCTTTTTAATTTTAAAGGTATTTTTTTAATTTAGCCAACAAAATATCACTAATTTACATTCACGAATTCATTCAAAAACAATAAAATACTTATTTATTATTTCAATAAATTTTAAATATTAGAAATCTTCATTATATTATAACAAACTAATATATTATATTTAAGGCTATAATAGAATAGGATGAAAATAAAACTATGGTCAAATTTGATATATTTTAAAATAATAATAATAATAAATAAAGTAATTATAGTAATTTACTCTTTCTTGATATATACATGAGATCCAACATCAATCTTTTTCTAATATTTAGCAAAAATATTTAAAATATATTTATATATTTATGACATGTTTTGATTGGGAGAGACAACAATTTATTTAAAAATAGAAAAAATCAGTTTTTTAACTCCGAATATTGAGGCTTCTATTAATGCCATGTGGCAATTATTTCGTCTCTTATGATTTTATATTTATTTATTAAATTTATTAATTAATTTCGAAATTAGAGCAAAGGGCAACGGCTGAGATTAAATACATGGACAAAGAGGTGAAAACTTCCAGGAAGATTCATTCTATATCATTGCTTCAATCATTTCCTATATATCCAATTTTTTATTAACCATATATTTTTTAAATATTTAAATATATGACAAATCATTCATGCCATTTTTTAAAATAATTAGAAATTTTGATAGCCTCGTTTGTTACTGATCTATGTCTATCGGGCTATAATTGAATGAAAATCGGAACCTTCGTTCACTCGATAAAGCTATTCGAAGAATCTTTACCGGAGAGGAAATTGTTTAGAAGAAAAGAACTACTAATCCTAAACCTCTATTCCCTTTGTATTGGGCTACGTTTTTTGTTTACCCGCTACTAAACCGACACATAGGATCTTAAACTTGATTCGTCCCCTTTCGAAAGGGCGAGACGATAATGCTAGAAGTTGGTTTTGGACTATTACGGCTTTCACTGTAAACAACCTATCTTTTCTTTTCTTTCCAATCCTCCTATTTCATCTCTTGAACTAAGAAATAGATTTTAGAAACTAAACTCAAAGAGGGTATCCTAATAAACATCGGTATATCGTTACTCGAGATCACGTCTATCACTCGATTTTTCCTATAAGTGATTGTTTGTACACTCTACGACTAGGTTTAGTACTAGCTTTTCCCGTTAGTTTTCAATTTAAAATATAAAGTGTGACATCCCACACTTTTATACTTCAAAATATATATAGTGTATAATATATAGTTTATTTTATTTGATGGGTCATAATATACGACGCAGGTCGTGATGATGATAATGAGGAAGTTGAATATGTTTTCGTGCATGTGAGGGTTCATTAAGAAAAAGAAAGGCATATAAAGTAGTGGACATGTGAAAGGATTAAAAATGTATGTCATTTTCCTTTTACCATATGCTCCCACCACCTTTGGGAGTGTCATGAAACACCCCAATCTTAAACCAAAAGGACATAGAATCCTTATCAAACAAGGCCCACAACCATATGCCCCACATTTTACTTAACCCTCCCTCCTCAAACTATATATATATATATATATATATTATGAATAACGACAACAAAAATTTTGTTTTTTATTTTTAAAATTTTAAGTTTTTTAAAATATTAATATAAAGTATATAATAAAATAAATAAACGGGCAGGTAAAAATAGTGTTTGTAAGCTTAATTTCGGAGTGAAAATACTATAATTTATTATTGTTGATATTTGATTGAATTTATAAATTTTTGGCATATAATAAGACAATGGATTATTAATTATTATTTGTTATCCCCAAAGGACTTTTGTTTGTGCAAGCAATTGACTTGAGAAGTCATTCATTACACTGACAACTCATTCTTGGACTTCCACCTATTTCCATATTATTCATTTCTTTTTCTTTCCCAATTTAAATTGAATGAGACATACACTAGTTTCTATTTAAATTTCAATTTTTAATAAAATAATTTATTATTTTACCTCCTATAAAATTTAAGATTATTAGGATAAATTTGAAAAGAATCATGTTCAAATAATAATTTAAGAGGTCGACCCACTTTAAAAATGTTACAAATAATTTGATAAGAATCTTTATGATATATATATATATAAACCTTTGCTTGTAAGTTATTATATTTGGACTTTAATTTTAGTGGGATGAAATAATTGCAGTTGTTGTCATTATATAATTATCGTTAATTGAAAAGAAAATGGAAGGTTAATTCCGTTTTAAAATACCCATCGTATATATATATATTATATATATATAATTTTAAATTTTATTTTGTAGGTTGATATAAATGCGATGTTAGCGGCCCAGATTGATTGGCTGAGATGGGCCCACGACATTAAAGAAGTAACAGGATGTTTCGTTTAACGTGTAGAAGATGGACCAAACCTATTTAAAAAAAATTGTAATCAATAATAGAAAATAGTATATATTATAAATTTATAGTATAGTTTTATTTTCTCTCTCAGCTTAAAAAAAAAAAAAGAATTCTTATTAAATGAGAAATTTTGAAAATGAAAAACTATATAGTAATTAGTAAATGAAAAGAAAAGGACTTTATATGTAGGAATATTATAAAGTTAAGAGAGCATAAAGGTAATTGAAAAAGAATCCTTTTTATAAAAGTTATTTTTATGTATAATAATTCTAAATTCTATTTTGATCATAGTCTGATGATGCTGTTCCTTTTTTGTTTGTTTTTTTCTTTTTTCTTTTACATTTTATTCATTCTATAATTTTTATTTCTAAGTTTTAGATTTTTCCTTTAAAAAAACTATTTTAGTTTTCAAAATCGAATGGTGTATGCAATCTTTACAATTTTGTTGTTTTTCTCTAATTTTTTTTCATTTTTTAAATGGTGTAATTTCATATATGAAACTATAGCCACTTATATCAGTAAAGTGCACTTTTTTCAGGTGCTCAATCATAATTGCTCCGAACCAATTCTATAATAGGTGACTGTTAGTAATTTTTCTAGAAAATACGTGAATGAGGAATAAACATCTTAAAATGACGTAGGATCGATCGGAACTCTTCATTTTCAGTGGTTTAATCATAAAAACTCTAAAAACGTATGAATCACGTGAACAAGGACAAAATACTCTAAAAGGGTCTGCATTTATTTGTGAGGGTAGTCTTTTTTCATAGAAGTAGTTCAAGTCAAGTAGGTAATATGGTCACGTAGAACGTCAAGTTCATCAAGTATTAGGTGTCGAATCTGGATTTTAAATTCTGGGTATGAATCATTAGGGAGTGTACTCGGATCGACAGTGGAAACACTTATCAAAAGTCAAAGGTTCGATTTGAGCTCAACGTTTATTAGACTAAAAAAAATAAATAAATAAATAAAAATTAAATAAATAAGTGGATCCCATGGGAAAGCAAGCATTGTTCAAATTTGGTGTTCTTCTCTCTCTCCATTTGATATTATATAAAGCAGATGGTTAAGACAAGATTTCACCCACTCCCTCACTTCTTTAAGCTCCAAAAAGGGCAAAGAAGGAAAACTGCAGAGTGCAGCAGGGGATCGCAACCCAAGAACAGAGCAATGGGTTTCTTATTCCCAGCTGCGATTCTAGCCATCTCCATTTTCCTCCACCAAACAAATGCTCAAATTTCCAACACTACCCTCGCCGGAAACCTTGCCGGAACCTGCAATCTGTACCAGGGGAAATGGGTTTTCGACTCTTCTTACCCTCTGTACGACGCCTCCACTTGCCCCTTTGTAGATCCACAGTTCAATTGCCAGAAATACGGCCGTCCCGACAAGTCGTACCTGAAGTATCGGTGGCAGCCATCCGCCTGCGCCCTCCCCAGGTAAGAACATAAAACGACGACATGTAGTCCGGTGGGGCATTTTTGAAGCGATTAAGATTTGGGGGTTGTGTGAATTGCAGGTTTAATGGGGTGAGTTTCTTGGAGAAATGGAGAGGGAAGAAGATAATGTTCGTGGGGGATTCGTTGAGCTTGAACCAGTGGGAATCACTGGCTTGTATGATCCATGCATGGCTCCCCAATTCCAAGACCACAGTTTTCAGGACAAATGCCCTTTCTTCCATCACTTTTCAGGTAACCCAACAAAACCAAGAACTATAATTTCCTTTTCTTTTTCTTTTTTTTTTTGTCTCTTTTTCATAAAATTAATGATTTTTTTTTTTAAACAACAAAACTGTTTTATCCATATTTTAAAAAATTAATTCTAGCTTGTAAATAAATAAAAAATTTCTCAAATCTTTTTTATTTCCTCCAAAATATATTTATATTTAAAATAAAATTTAATAAAAGGGTTTTCAGTCAGTGAAAAGTGGAGCGTGATTGGCGGTTGACAACTTGTGACCCTCTTCAATTTTTATTCCCCAACTTAGTTTATGTTTTATTTAATGTTGAATTTTCCCCATTTTATTTTAAAAATTAATAGATTTTTCCTAACTTATAATATATTTTTTTAGACAGTATTAAATATATTTTATTTTATATTATTTTTACTATAATGTGGGTATAAAAAAATGTGTGGATTTAGAGGCAGAAGAAAATAATTGCAATGGCATACCCAATTCTTAATTGGGCAGTAAATAAGCTAACATAAGTGGTTACCATAGCTTTCAATCCATTCCTTCAAAGTTGGTTTATTATTATTCTTAGGCCAACCCCTACTATTTATTTATTACTGTAATAAGGTTTGTGTATCCGGCTAGGAAGTTGTTTCCACACCCTTATAAAAAAAATGTTTCGTTCTCCTCTTCAATCGATGTGAGATCTCACAATCCGCCCCCTTCGGAGCACAACATCCTCGTTGACACTCGTTTCCTTTCTCCAATTGATGTGAGACCCCCAATTCACCCCTTTTCAAGGTCCAGTGTCTTTGCTAGCATACTGTCTTGTGTCTATCAATTTTGAGACTCAACCTCCTCGTTGATACATCACTCACTGTTTGGCTCTGATATCAATTGTGTTAATCGATATTGTTCTCTTCGGACCTTTTCACACCCATATACCACTTTTAAATTTATGTTAATGGGTGCTAATAAATAAATTTTAAAATTAAATCTATTAAATTTGTTTAGAATTTTTATTTTTAGAAGTATATTAAATAAAATATGGAAGTGCAGGACTACGGAGTGGAGCTATGGCTGTACAGAACGCCGTACCTGGTGGACATGGTGAACGAGAAGATCGGACGCGTTCTCAAACTTGATTCTATACAGAGCGGCAACGCCTGGAGAGGAATGGATATGCTCGTCTTCAACACTTGGCACTGGTGGACTCACACTGGAAGTTCTCAGCCGTAAGTGATTATAAACTAAATCTTCTTCTTCAATTATTTTGCTTATGAATCTGATTTCAAATGGGGAACGAACCAGGTGGGATTACATTCAAGACGGGAACAGAGTGGTGAAGGACATGAACCGGTATGTAGCCTATTACAAAGGTTTGACCACCTGGGCCAGATGGGTTAATCTCAATGTGGATCCTTCTAAAACCAAGGTTTTCTTCCTGGGAATCTCCCCCACCCACTACGTGTAAGTGAATCCCCTACTTGTAGTGATTTGAATCGAGATTAATTGAAAATGGGCTGACAGAGGAATTGATTTCAGTGGCAGAGACTGGAGCCAGCCGGCGAGATCGTGCTCCGGCGAAACAGAGCCTTACTTCGGAGGAAGGTATCCGGCGGGGACGCCGATGGCATGGGTGGTGGTGAACAAGGTTCTGAGTAGGATTAAGAAGCCGGTGGTGTTCCTCGACGTCACCACTCTGTCTCAGTACAGGAAGGACGGACATCCGTCGGGATACAGCGGGGAACACAGCGGCACCGATTGTAGCCATTGGTGCCTTCCTGGTTTGCCTGATACCTGGAACGAGCTATTGTATGCGCGTCTGTTTGCCTGAAAGTATCAGAAAAAACACCGATTCATAGCTTTCTGTTTGTTTTTCGTTTTCGGTTCTGAATGCGTAGGGAAGAAGAAGAAGAAGAAGAAGAATAAGGATTAGAAATTAATTTAATTTGTAATTGTAAATTGAATTGTTGTTTGTTGAAAGGGTAAAAAAGCTGAAAGGTGGTTTTGAGTTGGAGAATGAATTGGATTGGGGGATGCATTTACCTAAATCCATCACTTTCTTCCACAACATTATTTGGAACACACTCACAAATACTTACTTTTCCTATATTCGATCTTTATCTTCTTTTTTTTTTTTTTTTTTTGTTGTTATTTTGTATTTCTCGAGTAACCAATTGAAGCAGATTTATATATAAAGCATATTAAATTTTTACTATGATCCATGAAGTATAGAATTTTTA
Source organism: Cucurbita ficifolia (assembly GCA_033971965.1). Taxonomy (NCBI): domain Eukaryota; kingdom Viridiplantae; phylum Streptophyta; class Magnoliopsida; order Cucurbitales; family Cucurbitaceae; genus Cucurbita; species Cucurbita ficifolia. The sequence continues at coordinate 1,126,517 of CM066981.1, forward strand.
AAATGTCGGATCAACGAAAATCTGTTCTTGAATTTTTCTTCAACAACGTAGGGAAAATCTCGTAATAATTGTCCTTTGGAATGAAGTTTTTAAGTTATATGACAGACTAGCGGTGCATATGAAGGTCACTCTTGTGAATTTTGTAGTGCCAAACCTTTCAGCGAAGGAAAGTCAAGACCTAAGCTTCCCCTGTAAGCAAAAGGAGACGAGAATCCTTCAACATAAAGGGTAAAAGGAAACATGGGGCTCTAAGAATGAGATCAACGAAATCAAGAAAATCCCAGAAACAAATTCTATCCTCAAATCAAACGTGGCAAATGAACAAAAGCTCCACCTGTCAACGGGGAAACACCTGCAACTGAGTTGCTTAGTCACCTCAGTCAGTCGGCTACTTCCATTCCACCTGGCCATTAACACCGACACGTCCTCCTCCATTGCAGACCCTCTCTTCCAAAAACCGCCTCTCTCTGTCTTATTTACACCCATTTCCATCCATTTTCAAAATCTACTTCAAACACAGAAACAATACAAACCCAACAGACAAAAAAAGATGGCAGCAGAGCAATTGAGCCGCAGAGACAACACCACCACCAAGGAAAGAGAAATTCAGGTGGAGAAAGAAAAGGTACCACAGTTGACAAGCCACTTCGAGGCCATAGCAGTGCAGTACAAAGCCGCAACTCCAGAGAAAACTCATGAATTGGCTAGTGACGGGAGAAAAGTGGCGCAGGGTACCAGCATAGCCAAAGGGGCGCTTCCGGGAAGAGAGGTGAGACGGAGTATTGCAGGAGGTGAAGTTGGAGGTGGAAAGCCAGATGAGACCCATGAATTGGCTGCTCAAATTGAGTCTCTTGCTGAAAAAGTAAGAGACAAGAGAGAGACAGATACAGGGAATGGAAGGGAGAGACGAGCACGTGCGGGTAAAGAGGAAGGGCTTGCAGCTCATGAGAGAGAGCGGAAAGGGTATCGAATAGGAGAGGAACAAAAATTCTCAGAACAGAATAAAGGGTTAGAGGGTGAGATAGGGTCTCGCCAAAATCAACCATCCCTTGAAGAAATTTCAAATTTCAGAGCTACAGCACAGGAGAAATCGAACAAGGTGACAAGGGCTGCGAAGGAACGTTATGACAAAGCCAAGAAAGAATCACTCAACCAAGGAGTTGGGGCTAGAACAGAGGAGTCGGATCACAGAGGCACAGAAGGAGCTGAGGACACAGTTGAAGAGAGGGGCCAACAGACAGGTCTAGGGGCAGTGAAGGAGACACTAACTAGTGCAGCCAAAACAGCAAAAGATTACACTGTGCCAATAGCAGAGAAGGCCAAGGATTACACAGTCCAAAAGGCTGTGGAAGCCAAGGACGTTACAGTCTCTGTAGGTCAAACAACAGCTCATTACCTTGGAGAGAAGGCAGTTGCGGCTAAGGATGTTGCAATAGGTGGTGGGAAAGTTGCAGCTGACTACGCTGGCAAAGCGGCTGAGGATCTGAAGGATAAGGCGGTAGTTGCAGGGTGGAGCACAGCTCATTACTCATGTGACACAGCGGTGGAGGGGACAAAAGCAGCAGCGAGGCTCGTGAAGGGAGCTGCAGAGCAGGCTGGAGCAATAGCAGCCAAGCCGCTGTCTGCTGCGAAGAATGTTGCTGAATCAACCGGGGAGAGTGTGAAGGAGTACACAGCTAGGAAGAAAGAAGAAGCACAGAGAGAATCTACGTACAAGCAAGCAGAGAAAGAACCCATGTATGAGAAAACTAAGGAAACTTTTGAAGGGGCGAGAGAAGAAGTGAAGGGAAGGGGAGAAGGAAGAGGAAATGAGAAGAGCGCTGCGGAGGGAAGAGATGATGGTGGAATATTGGGGGCAATTGGGGAGACCATATACGAGATTGCACAGACAACTAAAGAGATGGTGATGAAACTAAAAAACAAAGCACATTCGACTTTGACCAAGGATACGGAAGGGAAGAGCACTACCAAACTGCTACAAGGAAGGAATACAGAGCCTGATAGAAAGTTGAGAACTGTTTTTTTGTTTCAGGGTGAATAAAATTGAGTGTGTGTGTGTCCTTTTTGTGTGCTTTTTAGTAGATCAAGTGTCTTGCAGTGGTGTAAAGGGTGGAGTTTCATATGAAGTAAGGAGCGCACTGCTATCATGCTCTCTTCTAAATTCGTTCAAATCATCCAGGCGAGGTGTGTAGTATATATACCATGGTTTTCCATTTCTTCCTATCTTGTCTTCGGACAATGAAGAACACACAGCCACCCCGAAAGACACATCCAGAATATTTTCATAATTGAAAACACATCTTTTGCATCGTGTTTCATAACTAGACACTAACTCTCTGAAATTGAAGAAACCGAAGTTGGAGAGGAATTAACTCCTAAGTAGGAAGATGCATACATATATTTAAACCACATATTTTGTACACTATCATATGCGGCCAGGTTTTATTATTAACACAGAGATGGACAGGTTCAAGACTCTCAGGCGAACAAAGGCAACTGCAACTACGGAACTGCTAGAGAAAAAAGATACCCAACAGAGAGAGCAATAGAAATTCACATGCTGTGAACTGCATGAGTAATGGAAGTAAGCAATATGCATATTCTGTACGACAAGACTACAAGAAGCATCTATCAAACCAAAATTCTACCATATGTTACAAAATTATTACAATGACAGAATTAACTCTAAACACCCACTAGCAATCTAATAGCTCACCACCTTTGGTTCGCAATCAAAAGGATTACCTGATGGCCCATTCCAAAATAGGTTTTCACTGTACACCAGCTGCAGATTCAAATCCACCATCTGAATTCTTCTGAAGTAGAAGAAATCGATTTACCTTCCATCCATCAAAAACAACCTAAGAAAATACAGGAGTACAACTGTGAAAAATTAAGCCCAAACCATTGGCTAAATTCGAACTTTAGGACCACGAGGACCAAACTGAAGTACGCTCTTAATCATAAAGGCCAAATTTGTACTTCAACCTTCTTTTAATAAATGAAAACAAATAAAGTTTGAAAATGCTGGCAAAAATCTACAATGTGTTAATGAAATGAAATATATACATAAATGATCTCTATATATAATACATAGAACAAATTATACAAAATACCCCTTAGAAGTTGAAAAGTTTCATGAACTTTGAAATTTATTCAAACCCTTGGAGACATTTTTATTAAATTAGGATAGAAATTCATATCATCGCTAATGTGTAAGCGGTAAAAACTGAAAATCACACATAATATCATTTACTATCCATGTAAATACTTATTTTGATATATTTTGAAAGCAAACCATTTGTCACGTCAATTTTCATCCTTTATATTAATAAAAAAAAAAAAAGAATAAATTTCAAAATGCTAAGATAATAATGAAAATTTTCAAAGTCTTGTATAATTTAATCTAATAAATAAAAGGACCAACCTTAGGCAAATGTTTATTAGGTCTACATATTCAAAATCACCAACATGAAGTGAAATTCCAGAAATAACGCAAACTTAGAATCAAAACATAGCTGCGTGTCAAAAGAAAAAAACCAATCATTATGTGTAAACATGAAATTATTACCAGAATAGAAAATCAATGCGTTGGTGATCCTGAATCAGATCCTGATCCCGAAGAGCTGTCACTATCAGAATCTGCAACACAAAAATGAAAAAGAAAATTGCTAACATATGAAAAATATCATTTCGACTAGTTCTCAACAGAATGAACGTTGTGACGTTATTATAAGCACATCCGAGTAAACAGACCATTTACTTACCACTAGAAGAAGATCCAGAATCACTGCTAGAGCTACTTGAGCTGCTGGACTTGCTCGAATGATCCCGCTGTTGTCCCCCACGGATGGGTGATGAAGAGGAAAGAATATTTTCATCTGCATGAGAATAACATAAACGTTAGTAACTCTGTTCACTAGACAATTAAAAATGCAAAACCCACCAAATTCTGGGAATCAACAGACTGACCTGCTCTAGTTTCTCTGAGTAACTTCGAACCATCAAGGGCTGGGATCTATACGAGAGAGCAGCAGAGCTTTACTTAGCAAATATCAATTGATAATTTCGATGAGAAGAAATGACTGGAAAATTATATGCAAGGCTTACCTTCTCCTGACCATTATGCTCGGCTTCTGCCCGAGCCTTCAAAATGGCAAGTTCAGCTTTCCTTTTATTCTTGCTCAAACTTTTCCTGTAATTCGTAACAAGTCTATCAAGCTCCCACAAAGTCTCAGTGTCAACAGTATCAATGTCTACTTCTATTTCATCTTCTTGTTGGAGAAGTTCAAAGTTTCTCTTTTTTATAATCTGTAGAATGGCATCTAGCTTCTCAGAGGGTAAATTCTGAAGGTTCGTACTGAGCTTTTTCTTTTCATTGTAAGTCATCTCTCTTTTGAAGAGATCTTTTGCCTTAGGTTTTTGCAGTGAAGGCGTCCTTGCTGACGGAGTCACACTCATCGGCTGTGTCTTGGAATCGGCTGGGTTAATCAATGACTCTGACCTCCGTAGAATCTTTCTCATGTCAAGAGGAGGAACTGTTATGGGATGGGATCTTATTGAATTGGAAGATGGAGGAGTAGCCCCAAATTCCATTCCCAACCTCAGCTCCTGATAATAGTTCGATTCTATTACAACCCACCTATCCTCAAAGATTTTCAGCAACTGTTCAGCCATTATGTGAACATCTTGTCCTTTCGGATTATAAGTCATAGCATTATGGAAAGTAAGTCTCACGTCCTCCGCAAATTCTTTTGGAGACTTATACCAATTCTTGTTTAGCCTCGTTTTCACAGTACCCAAGTCCATTGGATGTCTGATAATGCTATAATAATCGTGCAAACAAAGCCCCTCTACATCGACAGGAATATTAAATACCCAACCATGCTTGTGCTTCATCAATTTCTCAAGTAAAGAAACACAAGCATTGAAGATCTTGGAACCCGTGCCAAAACCATGTCTAAATTTTCTTCTACTAAGCTTTTTCCCATTTAATTTGGACTTCTTATTGCTCTCAGCTGGAGGAATCTTATCTTTTGCAAGCAAGAATTCGGAATTTCTGTAGAACTGGTTTGCTTTCGGGGTCCTCTTCTCCCTTTCCATGAAATCATGCACCCCTTTACCATTCTCCAGAACCGATATGCTTAACTGGCGTAGTGGCCTGGAGTCATCCGTAGGAACACCAACAGAACCGACTTCCGAATGTACATGATATGCTCCACGACCGTTATCAGCTATATCCATTGTTGACACGTGAGAATGGCTATGCCCGCTATTTATCTGGCCCTGTATGGCTTCAATCCTCTTAACCAAATTTCTCACAATTTCAAGCTCACTCTCAAATTTCCGCCGAAGCTCTTGCATTTCCTGCTTTGGCTTTGATGCGCAGTTGACCCGATTCTGATCGTCGAAACCCGTACTACTGATCCCATTAACAGAAGGCGGGTCCTGAGTAGCCTCCGTAGTCGGTCCAACGGATGTCTGTCCATCAAGCCTCGTCAAATCGTCAGCGTCAGAGGCAGCGTTCGGTAAAGGCTCCTGCTGAGATAGATTCGCATCTTCTGACGCTTCTGAATGCGGCACCGCCTGGTCTGAATTGTTATTTAAGTCTTTAACGTTGCTGAACGTGTCGGAGATGGTCTTCCCATTCCTGTTGCTTGGATCCTTGTCGGTGGTGGTGGTAGACACAGTGATGCTGGCGGTAGCACTGGCCGTATTCTGGCTGCTCTTCACACCTTTGAACGTTTTCCTTCTGTAAACCTTACACTCCGAATACCTCGGCTTAATTCTACCTTCATCTCCTCCTCCAGCTATAGGCGCTGAAGCCATACAAATAATCAAAATACCCAAAACCCTAAAACCCTCTTTCTATCCTCAGAGTGTCGAATTATCCGTACCTAGGGTTTCCCTTCACCCAAAAAAAATCAAACAAAACACCCAAAAAAACTCAAATCTCCAATAAATTAAACACCAACACCGACGCCGTTCACCAAATTAAACCTAACAAATATATATATATAACTCTATCAAACAAACCGATTTCTAGGATTCACGAAGGATCCAATAAAACTGCACCAAAGAAGCCACACGAACGAAGAAAATACGTCTAACAGCACCAAACGTTAGGGTTTGGAGGTCGGAAACCGAAATCCCGGCCAGATCTGGCTCGGTTGTTCTTGAGAAAAACACCACCGGGTCTCTAAGATCCACCGCCTCTCGACGTCGTCACGTTACAGGTGTACGGCAGATGCGAAGATCGTGGCCCGCAGCGTATTATATGACGCGTAAGGACGGCATCCAAAGGCCCGTGCGAAGAAATGGCCTTAGATGTCAATGTTTACGCGTCACTGTGGAAAGTGTACCGCACGGCCCAATGTGAAGAAAGGAGGGAAGAATATTTTGGCGCGTAAAGTGGACGGCGTGGAGATTTGATGGAGTTGGAACAATGGCGGGGACTGGTTTATGAATTTTCGAAGGGATTTGATAAGTCGTGCGCGTCGATTATTTTGAAAAAACAAAAGGAAGAAGATTATGTTTTGAAGCTACGGAAAATTGAATTTGCCGTTTAAATGCTGCCGTCAGTTACGGCGAGAGTAGGGCATAAATAACTCACTCCAGGCCCAGGCCCAAGCCCAAGCCCAAGCCCAACCCCACTCATTCCAAATTCATTTTTTACGAAGATTTTAACCGGGCAGTAAAAAAATGAAACATTCCACACTTAATTTAACATTTTGATTTTTTGTCGAAATTTTAATCTATACATTTTTTTTTTATGTTGCCTTATTGTACCAACAAAAGGAACATAAAAAAAAAATTAAAAATTATAACTTATACGACTTAATTAAATAAATTCATTAATGGAATGATAAAAGAATGCGTATATGTAATATTGTCCTATTTGAATTTCACTCAATAATTTTAAATTTCCCTTTATGGACTTTCACATTATGCGTCTAGTATGGAGATGTTTCCACACTCTTATAATAAAAGGTTCATTCCCTCTCAGCCGACGTGGGATCTCACAATTCACCTCTTGAGAGCCTAGCGTTCTCGGTGAGACACAAGTTGGTGTTTGGCCAACCACTAGTAGATATTGTGACAGATATACATAACAGACCAAAGCGAACAATATCTACTAGGAGTGAGTTTAGAGTGTTACAGGGATAGTTGTGACTCTCATCTAACTTGAGTGATTTATCACCTATGTGTTCAATAATTATTTTCAACTTATTTATGAATAAATTTGCGACGTTGCTAGGTAGACCATATATTTTTAGGTTGGTATATATTTGTATTTGAATTGTGAACTTATAAAATTATTTTTAAATTTTTAATATCGTATTTAATATATTTAAAATTTGAATTTAACGCGGTTACAAAATTTCCGTGAATGGAAAATAATATTTTCCACAAACAATACTTCGAAATTTCCATAAAAGGATTCAATTGCGTACACTATAAAGGAGACGGAATGCGAACTACGTCGTTTTGGAGTGGAGAGACTTAATCTAAGCGATTAATTCAGTTCCGTTGTGTCAGAGTGTATTGACCTCGAGTCTCGAGTTGATCGGAATTTACCTTTTTTCTAGATCAATTCCCATGGCGATTCCCGCTCTTTCTCCTCCGCATCCTCATTCTGAAAACCAAGAAGAAGAAGATCCAATGTCTCCTGCTCAAAACCCTAATTCCACGGACTTGCAACAACCGGAAGAAGGAGGAGAAGGAGTGGTAGAAGAAGAACAGAGGCAGTCCGATCCGCCTCCAACTTCTGAAACCCTAACCCTAGAATTGTCCGATCCTCAACAGAACTCCCCTCAGGCAGACCCGCAAGATTCGGAGATCCAACTCAATGAAAATTTCATCAATGATCCTGATCCTAGCGACCAAGGTGAGTCTACTGCGCTCTCACCTCGAGTCGCGGATGTCAACGCGTTTGTTTCTTCTTCCGCTGCTTCTCGACGGGCTCCGAAGCGGAAGAAGTCTTGGATGAAACGAAGATTCTTTCAGGAGAAATCTCAGAAGAAGCTCGAGATTCTGGTTGATACTTTTAAACCCATTCCCTTTGTGCCTGCTAAAAATCTGGATTTCTCGAGTCACGAGAGGCTTTTGAAGCGATTGGGCTTGTGGGATTTTGTTCATACTAAATTTGATAGGTCTCTGCGATATGATCTTCTTTTGCAATTAGTTGCGAATTTTAACAACAACCAGAGGTGTAGTTATGTCAATGGAAATAGAATCAGGGTCAATCGGGCTGATTTGGCTCGTGCCTTGGGGTTGCCGGTGAAGAAAGTGACGGTACTGGAGGATGGTGAGGAAGATCCTATAGCATCAGAGGAATCGATCGCTTTTATTGAGGATTTTGTGTCCAACTGGTTACTCTTACACGAAGATACGTGGATGATGCCCAATGAGATAATGAATTGGACAAAGGCGATCAAGGATGGGAACTTTGAGCGGGTTGATTGGGCTGGTTTGATTTGGTTTATGGTGGAGAAGGAGTTGATGCAATCTCCGCAATTGGTGAATTGTTACTATGCTTCACATTTGCAGTGTCTGATCCGAGCACAACGGGAGGATTTATTGAAGGAAGAAGCGCCTAAGGTAGAAGAGGTCGAACACAAGGAGGAGGTGGAGCAGGAACCCGAGCAGGAGCAGGAGCAGGAGCAAGAGCAAGAGCATGAGCATGAGCATGAGAATGAGAATGAGAATGAGCAAGAGCAAGAGCAAGAGCAAGAGCAAGAGCATGAGCAAGAGCAAGAGCAAGAGCAAGAGCAAGAGCAAGAGCATGAGCAAGAGCAAGAGCAAGAGCAAGAGCAAGAGCAAGAACAAGAACCAGAACAGGACGAAGAACAGGATGATGAAGATGGGGCTTGTAATGACAGTCTAAAGATAGTGGGGAACGATGACTCTATGTTTAAGAAATTGGAGGAACAAAATATTGAATTGTGCCTTGGGCAAGACAATGTCGAGAAAGTTGATATTCAAAAGGAGAAGGATAGTATAGGGGATATGATGGATTTAGTGGAAAGCAAAGAAGAAGAAGAAGAAGAAGAAGAAGAACAGCAACAACAACAAGGTCAATGGCTTTTTGATCGAAAAGGTAGCGCCCCGGAGCTTCTGTTCAGGAGGTGTAATACGAATGAATTCAAGGAATTTGATTTTGGTGATGATAAGAAAGCAGAACGAGAAGAAGGGGATGGTCAAGGAAAAGAAGAGGAGGAGGAAGTGGAGGAAGAAGAAGAAGAGGAGGAGGAGGAAGAAGAAGAGGAGGAGGAAGATCAGGAAGGCGAGTTCCGCCTGTTACCAAGGAGCAATCCAATTGATGGATTTCCTTCAAGCCATTTTATTCAAGAAATGGAGACAGAGCCAATTAATTTTAACTCAGAATTTGAATTGCGTGATCATTCACCTGTTGAATTTCTTCCACCCAGAGATGATAGCAGAATGAGTTCTGGTGGATGCATGCCTTTTGTTAATAGCAACAAGAGAGTGATTGACCCCGATATTGACAACCCAGCTCAGTCTCTTAATGGCGGGAACAAGAGGTTAAGGAGCGAAGGTCCTCTTGACTATGACAAGTGTATGGATAACGTACAACAGTGGCTCGATAAAGCCAGGATAATGTATGCAGAGAAAGAACAGGTTCATCAGCAGGCCACTATGAATCAGCAATACTTGCTTCACGAGCTGCAGCAGAGAGAGACCTTCATTGAACATTTGAGAAAGACAAAGTTTGAGGAGCAACAGAAGATGCAGTCTGATATTTACCGACTCGAGCGCGAGCTCTATGTGATGGGAAATTTATTGGACGGTTACAGAAAGGCAATGAGGGAAACACGCAAAGCATTTGCAGACTATAGAACCCGGTGCCCGCAACCTGATGAACCACTCTACAAAGATGTTGCTGGTTCTGGTGGTCTTGTTCTGAGCACCATGGAACTGGAAAGGATCCGTTTGAAGCAGGCAGAGGAAGATAGACTAAACCGCTTAGTTATTGAAAAGAAGTTCAAAGCCTTGGAAGATAAGTTCGTTGATGTATTCCATGCTCATCTGCAGCAGGTTAGTTCATTGGATAGTAGGCTGCTAGATTTTGGAAATGAAGTGAAAACCCTGAGGGTATCATTCGCAAATAGGAAAGCTCCAGAAACTTCAGAACCCGTTTCAAATGAATGATGCAGTCCCCGGAACGCACTGTGTATAGTTAACTTTGAATCATGACTAGCTTTGCTTCAAATGGTATCTTTTTTTTAGTTTTGTTTCTCTGTTTCTGTAGATTCAAACAGGAAGTTTAGTTCTTTTCAATTTTATCGGCATATTACGGTTAATGTTAAAAGTTATTATTCTTATGAACATATGAGGAGCTTCAAAGCTTTCATTCATTCTGTCTTTCGTAGACAAAGCCTCTATGGCCTCTTTGCTCTCAACTTTTTTGTATTGATCAAAGATGCTTACGATTATTGGGGATTCAACTCCTGATTCTTCATATGACCTCTGAAAAGCTGAGACTGAAACTGTAAAAGAAGCCAATTTTCTCAACGTTGGCAAAAAGATATCCATAGTAGTTGATGTCTTATCTACTGCATTATACCGAGAGCGACGGTTGAGTAAACCGTTGCATCAGCTCGGTCTTCATGTGTCTGCTATAACTAAAGGTTAAAAACACTTTTTTTCCCCTTAAAATTTTGGTTTTGACAATATTTTTTGTTCATCTTCTACTTGGAATGATTTTCTTCCTGTATTCTCGAGAACATATGATTATCTGTACATTGTTTAGAACAACAAAAGTTTAAAGACGATGACAAATCTTCAAAAAAAACCATTCCTCGGCGTATAATTGGGTCCTGCAAGGTTCGCGGGTTTTATTCTGTAAAATAACCATTCCTCGGCGGTTTAATTTTCTCCCTATAATATATGAGCAACATCTCTTATCTGGTTTCCTTCCACCACCGTCTTAAAGCATCACCTCCGATTTTCCCGACGTGTGCTATTCGAGTCAAAATCATCCTCCATTAGTCTCCGTTTTCATCGTCAATCCCCATCAAACACGTGCCCACAGATGGACTTTTCCTTGAGTGGGTCCTTTTCTGGATGGCTTCTTCTCGAACAAATATCATGAAAATGGATGGAGCCACCAATTTGGTTAAATCCGTGATGTGGGTGTTTCTGTACTTGTAAACCAGAACTCCCTCGGTTTCTTGGTTCTTCGTTTCATGAGGGTCATTCCCGTTCTTCATCTCCCGGTCCCACCGCCACCGCCGATCAGCGCCGTTGGTCGGCGATCCATACCTCCGTCCTGCGCTCTATGCAGACATGGGTCATTCCCTTTACGTTCCGGTTTGCGCTATGTGTTTCATCCTGCTAAGAAGTTCCAGGCGTTGGCTGCGAATAAACAGTTGCCAGAGCTGAAGAACGGAAGATCAGGTTCGACATTTTGATCCATTGAGTTTCCATTAAGCTATTAGGTATGTTGCTATTCGATTCTTAGCTCGTTGAATTTTGGCAGATAGCGAAGGTGTTTCTGTGCGAGAAGAGGATAGCGATGGCCTTGATATAGGATGGCTGCCTGCTTTTCCTCATGTTCTGGTTGCTTCCATGTCTAATTTTCTCTTCGGTTACCACATAGGGTAAGCCTCTATGCTATCAAATACTGTATACTCCTAATGTCTACATAGAATCATCTGACTCAAATCTTGGGAACCCAAATTCATGATCAAATTTGTTTGTTTCTGTCAATCTGTTGAGTTTAAGCTATTTACACCATATTTTGCAGAGTAATGAACGGTCCTATTATTTCTGTTGCTCGAGAACTTGGTTTTGATGGGAACCCAATCCTTGAGGGACTTGTTGTGAGCATTTTTATTGTTGGTGCATTTCTTGGAAGTATAAGCTCTGGTTCGCTGCTTGATAAACTAGGCTTTAGGCGTACTTTTCAAATTGCCACAATACCATTGATTCTTGGTGGGCTGTTGAGGTATTTGGTTCTCTGTTGAATGTATACTGACAGTGTTTTCTTTAGCTGATTATCACTGTTTGACCCGCCGTGTTCGTGTCAGTGCTCAAGCGCATACGTTGGATGAAATACTTTGGGGAAGATTTCTTGTTGGCCTTGGCATTGGAGTTAATACAGTACTTGTTCCAATCTATATTTCTGAGGTACTGCATTTCTTCTAAGCTCTCTCTCTTCAAGTTCCAGAGTGTGGCGTTGATGAAAATGCTTGAACTAATGCAAATTCAAGTGGTGTTTCAGCCAATATGCTTTGTACTGTTGTATTTGAATGAGGCATAGATTCAAAAAGTGGACTGAGTGTTACAAATTTTGTAAACGTGACCATCGTGGTTGAAGGCGTTATGCCTGATTTTAATTGTTGATCGTGTAGGTTGCTCCAACGAAGTATAGGGGAACACTTGGAGGCCTATGTCAGATTGGAACATGTCTTGGAATTATTGCTTCTCTGTTTTTGGGAATTCCATCCGAGGGCGATCCACATTGGTGTGTGTGCTTTGCTCCCTTTTCTTGATTGTGAGATCTCATATTGGTTGGAGAGGAGAACGAAGCATTCCTTATAAGGATGTGGAAACCTCTCCCTAGTGGACGTGATTGAAAACCGTGAGGCTGACGACGATACGTAACGGGCCAAAGCGGACAATATCTACTAGTGGTGGGCTTGGGTTGTTATAAATGATATCAGAGCTAGACACCGAGTGGTGTGCCAGCGAGGACGCTGGGCTCCCAAGGGGGGTGGATTGTGAGATAGATCCTACATTGGTTGGAGAGGAGAGCGAAAGATTCCTTATAAGGGTTTGGAAACGTCTCCCTAGTGGACGTGTTTTAAAACTTCAAGGAGAAGCCTGGAAGGGAAAGCTCAAAGAGAACAATATCTGCTAGCGGTGGTTTTGGGCTGTTACGTTGATTGTTTCTTACTTCATTGGGCTTAAATTCTTGCTGCAATTTCTGATAAACTTTAACATGGCTGGCTGGCTTCCTTCAGGTGGAGGACAATGCTCTATATTGCAAGCCTTCCTGGATTCTTCATTGCATTTGGCATGCAGTTTGCAGTTGAAAGTCCACGGTGGCTAAGCAAGGTAGGACTTCACGTTTTTTAAAGAGAACAGAATTTTTTTGTCTGCAGCTTCTTTAGAGGTTCCATATGATGTTCCAGGCTGGACGAGTTGATGAAAGCAGAGTAGTTATTGGCAACCTATGGGGAGAATCTGAAGTTGAAAGAGCTGTTGAAGAGTTCGAGTCCGTAATAAGGAATGATGGAAGTGATTTGAACAGTGAATGGTCGGAGCTTCTCGAGGAACCGAACTTTAGAGGTATCAGGATGATCCTTTTGAATTGGTTTTAGAATTTCAGGTGATAAACCCTGTTTTATGTCTTTGTTCCAAAAGTCTTGACAAGAGTATGCATTACCCTTTATGAATGATTGCCTTCTTTTTTAGAGCTTAACTGTGAGATCTCACATCGGTGGGAGAGGATAACGAAATATTCCTTATAAGGGTATGAAAACCTCTCTCTAGCAGACGCGTTTAAAACCGTGAGACTGATGGCGATACGTAACGGGTCAAAGCGGACAATATGTGCTAGCGGTGGGTTTGGGCTGTTACATTAACTTGGCTGGATTACTTTTCCTTGTTTAGTTAAAAGGTCTAATTATTCGGTTTAACAATGCAATTCTACTTCATATGACCTTCTCATTTCTTTGCTTAATTACAGTGGCATTCATTGGAGGTGCCCTTTTCTTCCTTCAACAATTTGCTGGCATAAATGGAGTTCTTTATTTTTCTTCGTTGACCTTTCAAGACGTTGGAATCACAAATGGTGGTTTTGCAAGTTTAGTTATTGGAATTACCAACTTTGCTGGTACGCAAAATTTTCTTTATTTGATGAACTTATCTGTGTGCAAAATCTTTTTCCTTGCAAAATATACTCATTCGTTAGTCTGGGAGTCATCAGGTGCTCTCTGTGCGTTGTACTTGATGGATAAGCAAGGGAGGCAGAGGCTTTTAATTGGAAGCTATTTGGGAATGGTGAGTTTAATGATAGAGGTATTTCAAGGCATGACTGCACCTGCGGGCGAAGGTTGCTGGAAGGGCATTACTATGAGATCCCACATCGGTTGGAGAGGGGAACGAAACCTCTCCCTAGTGGACTCGTTTTAAAATCTTGAGGGGAAGCCCAAAAGGGAAAGCCCAAAGAGGACAATATCGACTAGCGGTGGCCTTGAGCCGTTACAAATGGTATCAGAGTCAGACACCGAGCAGTGTGCCAACGAAGACACTGGGTCTCCAAAGGGGTGGATTGTGAGATCCCACATTGGTTGGAGAGGGGAACAAAACATTCTTTATAAGGGTGTGGAAACCTCTTCCTAGTGGACGCGTTTTAAAACTTTGAGGGTAAGCCTGAAAAGGAAAGCCCAAAGAGGACAATATCTCCTAGTTGTGGTCTTGGGCCGTTACAAATGGTATCAGAGCTAGACACCGGGCGGTGTGCCAGCGAGGACGCTGGCACCCACGGAGGATGGATTGTGAGATCCCACATCGGTTGGAGAGGGGAACGAAACATTTCTTATAAGTGTAGGGAAACCTCTCCCTAGTAGACGCATTTTAAAACTTTGAGGGGAAGCCCGGAAGAGAAAATTCAAAGAGGACAATATCTGCTTTTATCACACGTCCCATAATACTCTTAAATTTTCACCTCTGTGCAGGCAGTTTCAATGTTCCTTATTGTCTCTACCATTAGTTTCCAGCTTGATGAAGAACTGAGTCACAACTTATCGATAGTAGGAACTATTGCGTAAGTATTTGCTCACTCTTTATTCACGATAGAGACCAAATTCTGCACTATTTATTGCAAACTCATTCATAGACTATCATCATTTTTTTAAAAAAAAATCGACAAAATATGTTGAAAATGTACTGGTTTCAGAGGATTTCTTGACTGGGGTGTCTTTTGTTTTCTCATTTCCATAGTTATATCTTTTCCTTCGCAATCGGAGCCGGTCCAGTGACGGGTATTATTATACCCGAGCTTAGCAGCAACCGAGCACGTGGGAAGATCATGGGATTCAGCCTTGCAATTCACTGGGTAAGCAAGCAGAACAACCTATTATTAGCGGAATCTGTAAAGTTTTGAAACATGCAAATGTTCTTGTGAGATCCCACGTCAGTTGGAGAGGGGAACGAAACATTTCTTATAAGAGTGTGAAAATTTCTCCCTAGTACACGCGTTTTAAAATCATGAGGCTGACGGCGATACGTAACGGACCAAAGCGGATAGTATCTGCTAGCGGTGGGCTTGGACTGTTACAAATGGTATCAGAGCCAGACACTGGGCCCCCAAGGGGGTGGATTGTGAGATCCCACATCGGTGGGAGAGGGAAACGAAACATACCTTATAAGGGTGTAGAAAAAAGCTGACGGTGATACGTAACGGGCCATCTTTCATATAAACTTCCACGAGTGTTTTTCATGCTGCTATGTTAACATGTTATTTCTTCCAATCATATTCTATGCCCAGGTATGCAATTTCTCAGTGGGTCTGTTCTTTCTCGACTTGGTCCAAACATTTGGAGTTGCTCCAGTTTATGGTAGCTTTGGTGCATTTTCCTTAGTGGCAGCCATGTTTTCCAAGTACTTCCTAGTGGAAACGAAAGGGAGGTCTTTGGAGGAGATCGAGATGGCGCTAAATCCCAACTTCCATGGCAGCGACAAGTAATACAGAGATTGACCCTGGCCACTTTGCTGGGTACTGTTTTATATAGAGGCAGAATAAAGAAAAGTTTACATTTTTCAAGAATGCCTTCTCGTCTCCTACTCGAGCATAGCTCAATAATTTAAGTACATGCTCTCAACTAAAAGGTTAGAGATTCGAATTTTTCCACTTCTACCTGTTGAACTGAAAAGTAATGCATTGCAATTAAAATGTGAGATCTCACACGGTTGGAGGGGAGAACGAAGCATTCCTTATAAGGGTGTGGAAACCTTTCCCTAATGGACGCGTTTTAAAACCTTGAGGGAAAACCCAAAGAGGATAATATCTGTTAGTGGTGGGCTTGGGATGCTACAAATGGTATCAGAGCCAGACACTGGGCGATGTGCCACTGAGGACGCTGGGGCCTCAAGGGGAGTGGATTGTGAGATCCCACATCAACGAAACATTCGTGGACGCGTTTGAGAACCTTGAGGGGAAGCCTGGAAGGGAAAGTCCATAGAGGACAATATTTGTTAGCGGTGGGCTTGTGCTGTTACAAATGGTATCAAAACCAAACACCAGACGGTGTGCCAACGAGGACGCTGGGCTCTCAAAGGGGTGGATTGTGAGATCCCACATTGGTTGGAGAGGAGAACGAAACATTCCTTATAAGGGTGTGGAAGTCTCTCCCTAGTTTACGTGTTTTAAAACCTTAAGAGGAAGTCCAAAGAGGACAATATCTGCTCGCAGTAGGCTTGAGTTATTACATAAAAGTTCTCGTTTTTCCCCGTTTTTCCGATCTATGTATGGATAATACATATCATACAGTGGGGTCTCTTTACATACAGATTCAAATTTCAAAATCTTCTAGTTTTTAATGGGTTTTGTTCTCTTGTTCTTTCTCTTTCCTTAGAACAAAACTGTTGCTGCCTGTGGTGTCCTTAAGAGCCATTTACTGAAGAAAGATGAGCATAAAGTAAGGAAATAAGAAAGAGAGAAAAGGCAATACATAAGGATAGAGGAATCCTCCATATTCTTCAGCTGTCAACCCTGACTTTATTCCAAAAGATAATTAATACCCAATGTACCCCCTCTGCCAGTACCAATATTATTCCCTTCAAAATATTATATGCTTCATTACAGTCAAAGTAATACTTAAGTGTCCTTATCCATAATTAACTTGATCTAATTGCATTTACTCCTTGTATTAATAGTTGCTAATTACAGGACTAATGAAGGGCAGTTAAAAGAGGCAAGACCAACCCAGTTGGAGTGGGGAGCCTTTTTGAAAGGGCTTGTTTGGGAAGGCATATATCAGAAAGCGGGTGTTTGGACACTGGTTTGTGGACTTGACAAGAACCCAGACAGGGCCACCCCAAACCTGGATATGAATGGCATTTGAAAAAAACTGATGTAGAGATGGTTCAAAGTTGCAAGTTTCAAAATTTGGGTGGGTTTTGAAACGGAAATCACAGGTAAGGTAAGCGTAAGAGGCGGAGAGCGGCGGTTTTGGAAGCGGAAGGCGAGGGGCTCTGAGTCCAAGGTGAGAAAGAGAGGAAGAAACTCAAATACCCATGAACAATATGATTGCTGTCAAAGTGAGTGATGAAACTTGCTCCACTGTTGCTGCCTAAAGTCCCCATAAACCCTAAACCCTAAACCCTACAAATTACTCTTTTAGGTGCACTTAAGAACAAAGAGACCCCGCCCGAGTGGGCCCCGGTTACGCACGCTCCATGCTTGGGGTTTAAAACTTTGTAAAATTTTACATTTGATTTCGTGGGGATTACAGAGGGATTCCGATGGAGAATTTGCAGGGATCGGGTTTTTCGTGCAAAAAAGTTCTTTGATGTTATTTTCTCGTTTCTTCTCAACTAATCGGGTTTTTCTAGAATTTCTATGGTTAATGAATCGTTTTCAAATCTTATTGTGTTATGCTTGAAAGTTCGAGCATAATTCAACTAGTTCTTGTAGATGTTCGAGTTTTATCACGTCTTGCTCGAAAAAAAACTTGTCTGTCATAACTCTCAAATGAAACCCGAAACAAAGGTGATTCTTATCTCGTGAGCAATAGGTTTGGATTTTGGAGCTTTTTTTTTTTTTTAATACAAAAAGATAAATAAAAAAAAATAAATAAATAAAAAGGTTAATTTGGGTCTTCCACTTTTCTTGTATTTCTGTTTCCGTGGAATCGGATATTGTGGAGGATGCCATGCTGTAGTGGGATGGAATATTTTTATTTTTTATTTTTTATTTTTTACTTTTTAAATCTTTATTAGTAGTGAGGCCGTTTCAGCCGAAACCTCCTCCTCCTTGACATTCCAGTTTGTGCCATTTTACCATTTTGCCCTCCCATGAATTGAATTCGTAGGTTAAAAAAAAAAAAAAAAAAAAAATCAATTTACTTTCCCAATTGCTCTAAATCGTTACACAACAACCATCTTTATACTGGTTCCGAAAAAGAGTGAAGAAAAAAAGAATGTTCAGTATTGTTCTAGAAAAAACAAAACAACAGAAGCAGCCGTGTATAATATAAACATTACAAGAATAAAAATCAGCTGTCTTGACCAAAAATCCCAACTTGCTCCCACGATCCCAAGTAGTTTACTATTGCCATTGACATCCAACAAAAACAAATTATTTTTTTTACCTAAACAGTTCCCAATTGTACATTCATTTCATGGTCAAGTTTGAAAAAAAGGTAAATACCTGTATTTGTGGGGGTACCCCATTTGCAGGCCATTTATTACTGTATTATTCAGGATGAAATTTTGGATGGCCATTTCGTAATTATGAGCATAAATGAGGGTTATTTTCGCCATCTTTCTCCAAGTCAGAGAGAGAAAGAGAGAGAGGAAAGAAGGGAAAAAAGGAGGAAAAAAGAAGAGGGTTCTCAACTACAGCGAAGGGAAGCTTGGCGTTGGAGGGTTTTTGCTTTGCATATTGTTCTTTTTCATTTCTTTCCCTCTTGCTTTTGCTCTTCACTTTATATCTATACTTTACCCTTCTTCTTCTTCTTCTTCTTCTTCTTCTTCTTCTTCGTTCTTATTTCTTCGTTTCGACCAAAAGCAGCTGTGTCTGTGAGAAGAAAAAAAAAGAAGGCCACAACAATGGAGGACATTACTCACCCTCCCATGGAACAGCTCCAAGACCTTGAGTACTGCATAGACTCCAACCCCTCTTGGGGTACGATGCTTCTCCCCCCTTTACATTTCTTCTTATACTTTCTGCAATTTTCATTTCCCTGTCTCTGTTTCAACTCAGAATCGTTCTGGAAAGCCACTCATTGCCTTTCATGTCGGGAAAATGGTTGGTTGGTGTTTTTCTTAAGCCAACTGCACTTGTGAATACGAGTTTTCTCTCCATTTTTTGTTGGTCTCTGCTTTTGCTCGTGTTCTTATTGTGCAAGCTTCTTCTGTTTATGTTGCTTCAGATTATTATCTTAAAAGAAATGGAATGGGAATCTAAAGCTTCTAAAGCTTCCTTCTCTGGATGCTAAACTGTAATCCAGCTTTCAAATTTCCAATTGATTCATAAGGAATGCTAACCCATTTGAGGATTTCTGATATACCCTAATCAATTTTCGCCAAAATTCTGTTTTTTATTAATGATCACTTGCTAGCCTTAAGACGGTGATGGTAGTTTGTGTCAACACACAAGAGCGAAACATTCCTTAAAAAGGTGTGGAAACCTCTCCCTAGCAGAGGTTTTAAAATGGAAGCTCAAAAGAGAAAGTTCAAAGAGGACAATATCGGCTAGCCGTGGGCTTGAGCCATTATAAATGGTATCAGAGCCAGACATCGGGGGTGGATTGTGAGATCCCCCATTGGTTGGAGAGGAGAACAAAACATTCCTTATACCCCTCCCTAGCCTCCCCCTAGCAGACGCATTTAAGGGAAGTCGAGGAAGGGAAGCCAAATATGACAATATCCACTAGCATTGGGCTTAAATTGTTGCGCCCAAATTACTTTCTTTTTGAGTTTATAAAATGGTGTTGTTTTGCAGCTGAAACCATCCTACTAGCTTTTCAGAATTACATTCTGATGCTAGGCACCAATGTGATGATTCCATCGTTAATCGTCCCAGCAATGGGTGGAGACAATGTAAGCTAAGTTTTCTTCATTTCATTCCATCTGGCCTTCGTTTGCACTTGATTGCTCTCATATTATCGTTTTCTTTGTTCAGGGAGACAAAGCACGAGTTATTCAGACACTTCTTTTTGTAGCTGGCTTAAACACACTTCTACAAGCACTGTTCGGAACTAGATTACCAGCAGTAGTTGGAGGCTCCTTTGCCTATGTTATTCCTATAGCTTACATCGTCGGAGACTCTTCGTTGCAACGGATTACAGATTCTCATGAAGTAAGTTTCTCATCTTCATCTATGTTAATGGAGGAAATCCCCTGTATACAGAATAACATAGTCTGTATACAGGGTATTGAAAGGGATCTTCCCATGTGATTCGTTTGCAGAGATTTTTACATACAATGCGTGCCATCCAAGGAGCTCTCATTGTTGCCTCAAGCATACAGATCATTCTCGGTTACAGCCAAGTTTGGGGCTTGCTCTCCCGGTATGTTTCCTTCACTTCAATGAAACACAATTGTGGGGATTTTGTATCACTTATCAATGTCGTTGATCATGTCATTGCTTTGTGTGTGTAGCTTCTTCAGTCCATTGGGCATGGCTCCTGTTGTCGGATTGGTTGGACTTGGCTTGTTTCAACGAGGATTTCCAGTGGTAGGTTCCATAAGAGGAATTCTAGACCTTTCCAATCATCATGTCCCTAAAGATTTAATGGGAAGTTTTTGTTTTTCAGCTGGGGGAGTGTGTGGAAATAGGGTTGCCCATGCTAATACTGGTCATTGGATCATCACAAGTAAGTGGCGTTCATGTCTCTTGTAGTCGGTCCTCTCGGCATGTTCATTACTTTCTTAACCTCTGGTGAAATTGCAGTATCTAAAGCATGTGAGACCCTTCAGAGATCTTCCAATTTTTGAGAGATTTCCAGTGTTGATCTGTGTCACAATTGTTTGGATCTATTCTGTTATCTTAACTGCGAGCGGGGCGTATCGGCACAAGCCCATAAAAACCCAGTTAAGCTGCCGAACTGACAGAGCAAATCTTATTACCTCTGCCCCATGGTGAGCTGAAACTCACTTTCTTGATGTTGCCTTTATAGAGTCACAGGTTCAAGTTTCCATATGAATATGTTTGCTGTTTCAGGTTCAAGTTTCCATACCCTTTGCAATGGGGTCCTCCTACGTTTTCAGCTGGCCATTCATTTGCTATGATGGCTGCTGTTTTTGTTTCAATGGTTGAGGTATTTCTCCTTCTCACATTCTGAAAAGGAATGCTTGGTGCTCTTGAAAGTTGCTCTTGACTCTAATATGTTCATCACAGTCAACGGGTGCATACAAGGCAGCGGCTCGCTTGGCAATCGCCACCCCTCCTCCTGCTTATGTACTGAGCCGAGGCATTGGCTGGCAGGTAAGCTGGTTGGTTTAACCTGGTTGCCTACTGTTGTTTGTGCACCACACTGATTGAAACGGTTTGCTTTCTTGGTAGGGGATCGGCGTCCTGCTGAATGGCCTCTTTGGAACAAGCACTGGTGCAACAGTTGCTGTGTAAGATGGAGTTTGTGTTCTATTTTTCGTCGTCTTCCTGTTTCGGACAGGAATGAACTCGATTCATGTTGCCATTATGTTCTGCAGGGAAAATGTGGGACTTCTCGGGCTTACCCGTGTCGGAAGTCGAAGGGTTGTTCAAATTTCTGCTGGTTTCATGATATTTTTCTCTACCTTGGGTATGTAATGACCACATCTTGATATCCAAGTTAGCTTTCAGATAGTAACAATTTACAACTTGATGGTTCTCTTTCAGGTAAGTTTGGAGCTGTCTTTGCATCCATACCAATACCCATCTTTGCTGCACTCTACTGTGTACTCTTCGGCCTTGTCGGTATGCATCAATACTCGAACAACTTCGTTCATTCATAGTTACACTCAACCTGACAAAAACTGCTTGATTTTCTCAGCTTCAGTTGGATTATCATTTCTCCAGTTCACAAACATGAATTCAATGAGAAACCTCATCATCACAGGACTCTCTCTGTTTCTCGGATTATCCATCCCCCAGTTTTTCAATGAATACTGGAACCCAACCCGCCGTGGGCTTGTTCATTCAAACGCCGGATGGGTAAACTCTTAACACTCTTCTCTAATGTTTGTTTATTATGTTCTAATGTTGGGCTTGACTTGGATTTGCAGTTCAATGCGATTATGAACACAATATTCTCGTCGCCAGTAACAGTATCGTTGGCAGTGGCTGTGTTTCTTGACAACACATTGGAGGTAGAAAAATCAAAGAAAGATAGAGGAATGCCATGGTGGGTGAAGTTCAGAACGTTCAGAGGAGACAACAGAAATGAAGAGTTCTATACTTTACCATTCAATCTTAACCGATTTTTCCCGCCAACTTAGAATTTGAATTTCAGTTTAGCCTTCTTCTTCTTCTCCTTCTCCTCTACCCCACTCAGATTAACAAAACCCTTGGCCTGTTTTTGTCTTTCTTTACATTTTTTGTGGACCATTTGTAAGTGGGTCCTGGACGATCGTAGGGAATTTGATCCATGCTTAGATGCAATAAAAATATGAGGGAAATTAGGGTTCTAAAGTCGAATCCCATCTTTTTTTTTCAACATCTAAAAGTGGCTTTCCGGCAAGGCAGAGACTCCCAAGATCAGATTTGAATTTTTTCCATTTCTTATTAGAAAGCCAGAATGTAAAAGAATAATAATAATTTGAAAGCCTAGAAGGCTAAAAGCATCAAATTTTAAATTGAACAAGTAAAGTGGGGCTGGAAAAGTAATAGTTAATCAATACCTTGTATCCATAGAAAATTAAAATTTCTGTAAACTTAAACGCGAAATTGTTCATCGAAAACCTACATTCTAAGTTGTTCGAATCAAAATATTTCTGCGTGTCATGCATATAAATGATATGAACAAATTGAAATCCACTAACAGGAGAAAAGATCTTTTTTGACAAAATCTCAAATAAAAGCAAGTGGAAAAGAGGCAATGGCGAGACCGGCTACGTACAATTGCCGGCAAATCTTCTTTCATCCACCCGCGGTGGAGAACGACACGACGGAGGTCGTTAACCGAAGAAGAAAAATCCCTCAGAGATCCATTTCAAATCATTCACTAAGTGTCATACGGCACTTGCAATTTCAAGGATTTCCTCATTGGGATAAACTCAGAAATAAAACAAATAAAAATAAAATACCTTGCTTATGAATCAGAAACATTGAAGCTGGGAATGCAGATTGAATGTGAATTGGCGGATGATGCAGATGACAATCGGTACATATAGACGTCAAGCATAAACCCTAATCGGGAAATCCTTCTCTTTTTGGGCTTTCAATGGCGGTTTAGGCCCCACTTTTAGCCAGACCCATGCTGGGCTTTAATGGCCAGAAGGGCCCGCGAATTTTGAAATTTGTGTTATTTAATGAAAACTTAGCTGGTTTAATAGATATTTAAATTTAATTTTTTGTATTTTATAGGTACTTATCAAATTTTAAAAATTTAAAAATAATTAGCATATTAAATATAATTTTAAATTTAAACACCCTAATTTTTAATTTTATGTTTAGTATATTATAAATTTGAAAACTTTAAAATTTAATATTTTAAATGGTAAGTAACAAATAGACAAAATTGTAAAAAATTTCATAAAAATTGAGCATTCTTTTTTATTTTCTAAATTATTGTTAATTTATCAATTTACGTGAAATGCTAAATTTTTAGTATTAATGTTTAAATACGAAATTATTCAAATTTGAAATTATATCCACAAATTTTTTTTTTTTTTTTTTTTTCTAATTCAACAAAAAAATTTGAAAAGTTTGGGCCGAGGAAACCCAAATTAAAATTTGAGGGAAAAAGAAAAGAAAAAAACCCGCCACCGCAGCCACAGCCACAGGCAACCGCAACCTACGCCGGCACGACGCTCTCCGCCACAGTCTCACGCCAGCATACCTCTATCGGCAACGCTGCTGCAACATTTCTTTCTCTTCTCACTTTCACTCTCTCTGCTGCAACCGCGCTGGCACGCACGACTACCTAGCCTTCTTCTGTTCGTCGCCGACGGCCCTCTGCATTCCTTTGCTCGTCGACTAGGTCTCGTAATCCCGCCATCTCTCTACTGCTGAAATCGAAAGGATCGATTCTTTTTCTTCCTTTTTTTTTTTTCTCGTGCATTCTGATTTCTTCAATTCAGCCCATTCGAAAATAGGTAAAATTGGAATGAGTTTAAATTAAATCTAAAATGCTGACAAATTAAAACTCATTCCAAAATTTGTTGGGAGAAATTAGGATTTCCAAATCAGATTGAATTTCAAATCCTTTTTATTTTTATATTCAAATCAAACACCGGAAATGATTTCAAATCCGGATTGTAATTCTCTGAGAATTAGGGACTCCATGCTATGAAAATTCTGCAGTCTTAGCTGCTTTCTGCTTTTGCTTTGTCGAACTTTGCGTCGGGGGGTTTGAATGTCGATGGGAAGTGATACCACTTGGGTTGGAAAGAAACCTCTGAGGCGAATCGGAGGAATGTCCGATGCCCTCTCAATTGCTGCCGATCTCGGTTTCTCTGTCTCTCCGCCTTCACAGGTCACTGATCCTTCTCTCTCTCTGTCTGCTTATACGTATTGTTAAAGTTTTATGTTTCCTAGATGGATCTTTCATTTAAAAAATAGTTTTTAGGTTAATGTGGCTTGTGAATTAGCACATTGAATTGGAAAAATAGGTCAGCATCTCAGGGCAATTAGTTATAGCTTGGATTTGAATTCAAATCATGGAACTTGGTAAAGTTATGTAGCAATGATTCAATGAAAGTAAATTTAATCGTTCATTACATTCAAAATACGGGGTCAATTGCTTACTAGCCTCTTGACTAATGGTGTGAGATCCCACATCGGTTGGAGAAGGGAACGAAGTATTCCTATTAAGTGTGTGGAAACCACTCCCTAGCAAACATGTTTTACAACTATGAGGCCGAATGGTATGCCGGCTAGCGGTGAGTTTGGACTGTTACAAATGGTATCAGAGTCACACCGAGTGGTATGCCAGCAAAGACGCTGGGTCCCAAGGGGGTGGATTGTGAGATCCCACATCGGTTGGAGACGGAAATAAAGCATTCCCTTATAAGGGTGTGGAAACATCTCCCTAGCAGACGCCTTTAATTCTGAATTTTTGTATCTAGTGTAATGCATTATTTGTGATCTCTGGTTTAATAGTACATCGCTACTTAGAATCGGAAACTTTATAACTTGAAATTTTAAACGGGATGGTTTGTCTCATTCAGGAAGACCTGCAAAATATATCTTCTGCTACTGGTGAGCAGGGTGATGACCTAATCAGAATTTTACGAGAGCTTGCTGCTGTTCAAAGGAAAATAGCAGATCTTCAAGTGGAACTCCAAGGACGTAAGGCGAGTATCCTGGGTTTTGCTTTTGTCAGTTTCAACTTTTAATGTGTAGGAAGTGTTCACCGTCAAAATGAGATAAAATTGTTGTGAGATCTCACATCGATTGAAAACATTGGGCCCCCAAGGAGGGTGGATTGTGATCTCACATTGGTTGGAGAGGAGAACGAAGCATTCCTTATAAGGGTGTGGAAACCTCTCCCTAGCATACGCGTTTTAAAAACCTTGAGGGAAAGCCGGAAAAGGAAAGCCCAAAGAAGACAATATTTGCTAGCGGTGGCCTTGAGCTGTTACAAATGGTATCAGAGCTAGTCACCGGGCAGTGTGCCAGCGAGGACGTTGGGCCCCCAAGGGAGGTGGATTGTGAGATCTCACATCAGTTAAAGAGGGAAACGAAACATTCCTTATAAGGGTGTGGAAACCTCTCCATAACAGACGTGTTTTAAAACCTTGAAGGAAAGCCCGAAAAAGACAAATATTTGCTAGCGGTGGGCTTGGACTGTTACAAATGGTATCAGAGCCAGTCATCGGGTGGTGTGCTAGCGAGGACGCTGGGCTCTCAAGGGGGGTGGATTGTGTTATTTATAAGGGTGTGAAAATATCTCCCTAGCATACGCGTTTTAAGAATTAAAATTTTGAAGGAAAGCCCAAAGAAGACAATATCTGCTAGCGGTGGGCTTGGGCTGTTACTATTGTACTGGTTCATTGTTAATTTGTACGTTTTCTATACCTGTCTGGATAATTATCGTACTGAATGAATGGAAAATATATGTCCTTAGGATGAGAAGAATGTAGCTCATTTGACACATGTGAGTGAAATGGAAAAGAAGATTAAGACTTTATCAAGGATTACTACCATATTGAAGGATGTCATCCAGAATAAGGTGCTTTCTTAGACCATGATGCTCAACCTTATATATTTTTTCATCTTGTCTTGGATTTGAATCATAATACCTTGTGCTTTTAACCTCTTTTTTCTTATAAACAACCTCCAAAATTGACCTCGGTTTTAAT
This sequence comes from Cucurbita ficifolia, assembly GCA_033971965.1. NCBI lineage: Eukaryota > Viridiplantae > Streptophyta > Magnoliopsida > Cucurbitales > Cucurbitaceae > Cucurbita > Cucurbita ficifolia. The sequence continues at coordinate 1,152,719 of CM066981.1, forward strand.
AGAAGTCTTGTACGTTTCAACTTGTGTTTGAAAGATAGCAATACTTTGAGCTTGAGCATGCATGACTCAAATGCTTGGATATCTCTTATATCATCTTTACCTCATTCCCAAATATATTGCAGGATCGTATAATAGCTCGTCTTCAGCAACCGTATTCAGTCGATTGCATTCCAGTGGAAGCAGAATTTCAGGTTCAGTTTTCCTTTACAATTTTCTGGTGTGTCTGAGGGGACTGAATTTTGGTAACATCCCATGACCTACTTTCCTAGGATTATATGAGAAAATGGCATATAAATTGCTACCTGAACCTGAACCCTAAACCACCTCAGGTAACAGCCCAAACCCACCGCTAGTTGATATTGTCTGTTTTGGCCCGTTGCGTATTGCCGTCAACCTCATGACTTTAAAACGCGTCTACTAGGGAGAGGTTTCCACACCCTTATAAGGAACCTCGTGTGACAGCCCAAACCCACCGCTAGTTGATATTGTCCATTTTGGCCCGTTGCGTATTGCCGTCAACCTCATGACTTTAAAACGCGTCTACTAGGGAGAGGCTTCCACACCCTTATAAGGAACCTCGTGTGACAGCCCAAACCCACCGCTAGTTGATATTGTCCATTTTGGCCCGTTGCGTATTGCCGTCAACCTCATGACTTTAAAACGCGTCTACTAGGGAGAGGCTTCCACACCCTTATAAGGAACCTCGTGTGACAGCCCAAACCCACCGCTAGTTGATATTGTCCATTTTGGCCCGTTGCGTATTGCCGTCAACCTCATGACTTTAAAACGCGTCTACTAGGGAGAGGTTTCCACACCTTTATAAGGAACCTCGTGTAACAATCCAAACCCACCGCTAGTTGATATTGTCCGTTTTAGCCCGTTGTGTATTGCCGTCAACCTCATGATTTTAAAACGCATCTACTAGGGAGAGGTTTCCACACCCTTATAAGGAACCTCATGTAACAGTCCAAACCCACCGCTAGTTGATATTATCCGTTTTGGCCCGTTGCGTATTGCCGTCAACCTCATGATTTTAAAACGCATCTACTAGGGAAAGTTTCCACACCCTTATAAGGAATGCTCTGTTCCCCTCTCCAACCAATGTGGGATCTCACAATCCGCCCCTCGTTCCCCTCTCGGACCGATGTAGGATCTCACACCTCATCCTTCCATAAACTTTTGTCTATTTCAAGGACAAATTTCTTCATCATTAGTGTATGATCATGTGAGCAAGTAGAAGAAGTTTGAAAGGCATTGTTTTGTACTGACTGACTGACAAACGACAATGCTTGATGGAAATGTTTTGCAGAAACAATTCTCCGTGTTGTTGATGAAGGCTGCTAGTGATTATGGAGCTTTGACAGCTTCAGTTGCTGATCTCCAATGGAGTCAGAACTTTAAGGAGTCGCCTTCAGTGTGGGGGGTAAGCCTAACTATCTCTTCCTCCTCTAATTTGATATTCACAAACACGAAAAGCATTGGAAATAATCTAATCTTCACTCATGTAGGAAACGCTTAGGCCCATCCCTTTTGCTTTAGCTTCTTGCACTAGATTCTTTGAAGCCATGAGTGCTATGAGGGAGTCCTTTGCAACGCTACAGAATCTCCGGGTAGGTAATCCGAATCCATCTTTGCCTACGTCCCGACCTATCGGTCCATCCCTTCGTGTCGTAGTCGATTCGAACTGCATCACACCACCTCCATGGCAATCTGAATCGAACTTTGATGAATTGGCCATCAGAAGCCTCCATAGGCAAGAAAATTGACAGCAACAAAATGAAGACGAAGAACACATTGAACAAGATTACTCGCATAAGGTCGATGGCTCGAGCCATCATAGATTGTTATGGGCCCCTTCGAGTGGCATTTGATATGATTCTAAGGCCAAAACTGATCTGCTGATTTCAAGGATTATCATTTTATATATGTAAATATTGATTAGATCGATCTCCATGAATATTGTATACAAAATATCAATTTAATATCGTTTGAAAGAAGTGATTTGTTAATTTTTTATAATAATCATTAGAATCATATTGATTTGTTAAAATATCATTAGCCTTAATCTACTTGACATTTTCTTTATTAAAAACATCTAATTCGATTCCCATTATTTTATATGTTTGAAAAGAATAAAAAAGAACAAATGGAATATTATAAAATTCAAATTCCTAAGATATTTTGCAATAAATCAAATCAAAACACTTAATTATTTATTTATTATTAGAATAATTTAAAAAAAAAACATTCAATTTCGTGATAGGAGGCACAATGCACCGCGATTCTCTACATCTGTCGCACACTAACAAAACCCAAAACTTCCCAATTTACACCTCATCATTTTAACTTCCACGTGGACATGACCATTGGCGCTCAAATTTCCTCGATTTCACTGCCTAATAAAGCCACGTCAGTTTTTTCTTTGCCAGTGGGTCCCGCTACTGATGATTGGTTCGGGTCTCCTTATCTATTATTATTGTTTTTTTTTTTTGCTTTTTAATAAAAAGTGGAAAAGGAGAAAAAAAAAGTTTTTGTCTCATTTATTTGATTATTATAAAAAAAATAGGTTTATTAAAACATTAGCAATCATTTTAAATATGAATAATTTCATTTTTAATTTGTTTATTTCTTATATGTCCTTAAAAAATACTTTTATTTTTTTAGTTAACTTAATTGATTTAAGTAAGGCATGTTGAATAATTTTATATTACAAAAACTTAATATTTAAAAATTTTATCAAAATTAAATATAATTTAACAAATTATGATATTATATCGGAAATAAGTTGGAAGATTGACCCAGAGACTCTTTCATATAACTAAAAATAGAGTTCACATGGCGTGATGGTTGCAGGAAGCAACCGCTAGATTTGTCCGCACCCGATCCACGCGCTGAACTTCCATGGCCAGACGACCTACCCTCTCTCCTCCGACTGCTTCTCCTCCGAGATCTCTGGTTTTCTCTCTCTTCCTTCTTGTTTTCTCTAATGGCGGGAAGAGGCAGATCCCAATGCCTCCATTTCACCATGAACCCCTTTTCTCTTTCAAACTTCCTTTAGATATCAATATATGCCACGCTTCTGTCTTCACCCTGGACACGTTCTCTTCTCGCCTTCCAACCCAACCAATTCTTTCGATTTCTTTAATTTTCTTTCCCCCAATCCTCATCGTATTCGGTGAATTGAATTTCCTTTTGCCCTCTTCGTCTTTACGAGTGAGCGCCTTGCATTTTGGGGGATGAAATTTGGCGGTGATTGTTTTGTTTCGTTATGGAATCTCCCCTGCCTTGTCTTGGTTATTAATTAATTCTTGTCTTTGTATTAACATGCGTCGGTTGCGTGTATGCGTCTTTCCGATTTCGGTGTCGTTTCTCAAAGCTGTAATTGGTGGTGATTTGGGAATCAGACTTGGCGTTAATGGGGAATGTTGATGATGATCGTTGTGTATTTCCTCTCACCAATTTGCAAATCGGGTATGCTTTTTCTTCCTTCGGATTAATTCCTTTTCGTGAAGAGTTTCTCTATTCGTTCTTATGAATGTTGGTTTGTCTGTTTCTTTCTGTATTCGTTTAAATGAATTCGCGTTCCAATTTGTTTGATATTCGAAATAATTTGAAGGATTCCAAGTTTGGTTGTGTCGTGTAATTGCAATGCTTTGACCATTGTATTTCTAATCATATTGATGAATTTTAGAAGAGTTTCGGTAGCCGATTTCAATTGTTGGTGAATAGTATATTTGTTCAATGTTAAACTGTTTTTCATCAATTCAGCGACTTGCAGTCTTATCTCTCTGATCTTAGCCTCTTCGTGGCGCATGAGAGTAAAAAATTCTATATTTTGGTGGACAATCGTCCATGGTTGAGAGAATTTGGTTCGCGGCCTGCTCGCTTGTGGCAACTGATGGTTACGAAGGTTTGTATTAAATTTCAACTTTGTTTATCGATTTTCTGATGCTCAGACTAAATTACCTTTCTATTTTCAGTCGAGGCTCTCTCCTTTTGCAAACAGGAAAGTACGGAGGGATAGAAATAGTGAGCGAGTTGCTTATCAGAGACCCAAAATCACTAAGAAAAAGAAGTGTTTGTGGTTCCCATTGATCAATGCAGTGACCCTGTCTCAAAAGAAACTTCTTCTTCTTCCTATGCCTCCTGTGGAGAACCTTCGAAAATCTTTTATCCTAAACAATGAACTGCATTGCACATTGTATGGTTTTATTGTTTTTGAAGTTTCATGGAGCAATGTTCGAGGTATAAACTACTTTAATGAGCTTCAGGTACCAACCCTTCCACCTGCTTTGTCGGTTTGCTGTCTTAGAGTTGTCTGTGCTCAATGATTTTCATCTCACCTGCAGACGGATACCTCTCTGGCCGTAGAGTCTAAATATATGCAACGATGGGAATTTGATTGCATATCTCATGCTGCGGGGACCGTATCTTCTTGGTTCTTGGGTTCACCCTCGGATGAGCAACTGTTGAAGAGTTATTTGGAATCAGCCACAGGTAATGTTAGTGTTTCGAATTAATTCTGACCTAGATAATACTACGAATGCAAGGACGTACGTTCTGTTGTTCACTTGTGGAGGCTAGATCAGTGCACTGGTTGCACTGATTTTTAGGTCATTTGTTTGATAATGATCTTGCAATGCTTAGAGTCTATTGTTATTTGTAGCCCTTGTAATAACTGACATAGTTCTGGCTATGGTGTGCTGACCGGTAGCACGCTCCCTCTTCCTCTCCAACAAATTCTTTCTATTTGAGTCTCTAGATTATATCGATTATGCATTGCCTTCAAATGTTCGTCAACAAATGTAACATGATTATTATCCAGTTTTTATATTTGAAACTGCATAGTAGGGTTTGGTTTGATCCTCTTGTATGGTCTAAGCATGTCTTTGGTTGAAACTATTGAGTAGCAGATGGCTTACCTGCTTGAGCTAGCACCTGCGATGGTCTCGAGAGTGTCCACTTATCAATTTCATTTTCAATGCCATTTTTCAGGAGAAATTTTCTATGATGCTGTAGATGATTTCGATGATATTGAAGACAATTTCCTCAATAGCATTCCAATTATGAAGGACGAGATTATCTCCTACAAAAACTTTTGCATTAATAATGATCTTCTGGAGTGCACTGATGGTGAACTAAACTTACATTCTACGACTGTAGAAGACAGCGCGAATACACTACAGACGCCTCCTCCTACTGGTCCTAACAAGAGAAGAAAAGTAACAAAATTTATTGGCTCAGATAATGAAGATGATACCTATCTGGATGAGATGGAGAACAGGACTAGTGGTTTTCCCAGTGTCTCAGAGATTTATGATGCTAATTGTCAAGATGTAGTTGAGGCTACACAATACAAAGATGTATTAATTTTGTTTAGGTTCAATGATCGCGACCTTCCATTTAAGTTAAAGCAAGTAATAATGTCCGATCTACGGTTGCTAACGTTGTTAGAAGCTGGTCTTCCATCCTGGGTCATCTTCCTTCAATCTTACCCTGTGTTTTGTCATTTCTATCGTCCGTGGATGTGCCCTTTTGCAAGAACTTTATATGTGCTGGTATCGGCTATCACCGTTCTCATAGGATTCTATGATTTATACAAAAATGTTCCGCTTTTGAAGGCAGCAGCTTCTCGTTTGTGTGGACCCCTTTTTGATTGGATTGAGAATTGGGAGATGGTATCAAGGATCAAATACTTGGGAACAATGTTGTTCTTACATAATTTTGAGAAAGCTCTTACATGGTTTCTTACGATTTCACGTACCACACGATCTTTTCTTGCAATTTTGGCTCAACCGTTGGCAAGTCCGGTCGTGGAACTTCTAGGATTCATTCTTCCTATTTGTAATACTTGTATCGAAGTTGTTGGGAACTTCTTTTCAGTGATCTGGGATGTGATAGAATTTTGTGGCAGTCTGGTAGTTGACTCAGTTGAGTTGTTGCTCTTGCCAATATGGTTCATTTTCTCAACCTTGTGGAGCTGTGGTGGGTTTATACTGCTTTTCCTGTTTATTCCTTATCTTTTTCACTACATTTCTAATCCCCTTCTTTTTTCTGCAGTAACAATGATTTTGCTTCCTGCATTGAGGATCATTTCAGAAATACTATATGTTCCGATCCGAACCATTTTTTCATTAGCTAGTTTTGTCACTTACATATGCACCGGCATTTACGAGATGTTCGGAGACGTACGACAAGTTCTTAGTAGTGTTTTTCAAGTTGCTTCTGTTTCAGAGGTAACAGTTGCCACTTCTGAGGTTTCCATTTTGCGTACACTTTGGAATGATCTCTTCTCTCAGGTACTATACATCGAACAATAAGTACAAATGTTATATATACTGCGCAAAATTTTCAATTATCGTGGCGATTTCTTTGCTTCAGGTTTTTCGAGCTCTTAGAAGTATTTTAAATGGATTTGTTGCCTTCTTTACTGCCTGCAACAGACATCGGCTCAGGTTGGCTTCAGGTTTTGCTAAGTATGATTTCACAATTTTTTTGTATAAATAGAAGAAAGGGTCACTAATTTATCCCTTCTTCCATGATGCAATAGCATCTATAATTATGTACAGGAATGTTTTGAAAGATTATGTGGTCGAATAAGAGGCTCAGAGCAGGAAGCAAGCAACAGTAGACGCATGTATAAGCCCCAACGTCTGCCTAGAATATATGGACAGGTTGTTTTCAATCTCGTTCTTTCAAATAAGTAGTGTAAGGGTTATTCCCATACTTCGAGTAGTTTGTAGTAAAATGTTAAAGCCCTGAGCCATCTGAGATCTAATGCCCGAATCTGTTCGATGATTTTGTTGTGTTCACAGTCCTTTGAAAACCGTAAGGTTCACACGGATTAGAAGTCTGTTGGCTTAAGCAGATGATTACGACGCACAGAAGATAATATTCCCCTCGTGCATACTTAGTACATTTTAATCGAAAGACGTGGCTCGAAAGCAGGCACATCTTAGCGGAGGAGGCAGCATAACTATACCATACAAAGTAGCATGAGTTTTTTTTTTTTTTTTTTTTTCTCTTGGAGGGTTCAAATTACTGAGCTCATGGTAGTCAAGAGATTATATGCCTGAATTAGTTGAACTATCTTTAGGTTTAGGTTAAGTTGTATGGTCTTGTACCTTTGGTCCCTCCCATTTGAGATCAATTCTAGTTCCTTTCCAGATGATGTGCAGTTGTAAATCACCGGATGTAAATAACATGCAAAATTAGTGTACAGAATTTGCATATTCCAAAGGTTAAAGATTTTTGATTGATTGTGGATGTTATATACTATTATATATATATTACAAGTTTAAGTTTGGTTTTCAACCCTTAAATATACAGAGTTAATATTATCATGGTATCTGAACACCCACTTTATTTGACATATTATTCCAAACATGACTGTTCAAATATTTTGACATATTATTCAAAAGCGAACGTTTCAAGTATTTTGACATATTATTCGAAAGCAAATCGTTATATGAACTTAAAGGGCTTAAAATGAAACGAATATTGGATGATTAAATATTATAAGAAATATAAAAGTAAAGGTCGAATCAGCTTTCTTTTTGAACCATTCTTTGTGGTTCAAATGAATTAATGGTATTCTGCGATTCCAAATCATCTAGTAATTGCTTCCTGCTGAAGCTTTCAAATGAAATTAAAATGGTCTACCATTTTCAACGTGAAGGAGGAAAAACCAGGTTGGTACATTGTAATTAACTTCCCAAATGTGCTACTAATGCTTCCTGCTGAAGCTTTCAATCCATACAACGACCCAAGTAACAACAAGTGATACGAGAAGATAATAATAATAATAATAATATTGACATCACGGATTAGAAGTCTGCTGGTTTAAGCAGATAATTATGACACACATTAAAATACTAATACTAAAGCAGCATATCCAACACCCCATGTACTTCAACCACTGGATCCACCTGTCTGGTGCAACATTGCATCAATCTCATCCCCATCCTCCATCTCTAGCTGGTAAAAATTACATGCTTTTACTAAAAATTCATGAATTTTAATCTTAGGGTATCTAATGGTGCTTAGATCAGGGAAAGGGATACCTCGTCGGGGGTTTGCTCTGCTCGAAGACGACGACCATCAAATAGAAAAGCAATGGAGTTCAGATCCACAGATTGTCGATCACAGTAAGCATTCATTAGTTTCTTCAGCTGAGTGCTCCTTTTAATCCTGAAGAACACCTCATTCCCATCCTATAGGAAATCAAAATTTCAGAACTAAGAGGTTAGTCTTTCACAAATACAAACCCATAATTTTTTGGTAAAGAAACAAACTTTGATGGAGAAGTGAAACAATGCAACAAGGCATATTAAAAATATGGCCACAAAAGGAATCCCACAATAGGAAGATCAAGAAAATTATTTCCATGGAATGTATTTACTATGAAGATTAATACATTGGATCAATCACTCCAAGATAGAAAATTTTGGGACAGAAAAATGGAGCTAAGCAGTCATAAACACTTCAATCTCCTTGCTCTTCCTAGCCTTCGTAAAAAAATAACGCAATAGATAAATTAAACCGATCGTCCACTCAATCCACTGTCCTTTGTATCAATACTCAAAACGAGCATTCTTCTCAAGGTTTAAAAAAAATTAAAACCACACAGATGTGCATTTCCATGACTGTCTTGATTCTTCTGCTGCTTAGGTATGTGCCAGATTTTACAGTACTATTCTTTCGTTGAAATAGTGAAAGAATTGTGAGAAACTCCGACTCATAGAAGCTTAGAAAATACATTCTATTTTTTAAGGCTTGGTTTTGAACACATTTACATGAATCTTTAAAATACATTAAAACCACTCCATTGGAAGTGATATTGGAAAAATCTATTTCGTAATGCGTTCAAACAAAATGAACAAAAGATTACAACCAGATTTCAGAGAAAACCCACAAATGCTCGAGTATTCAAGCTAAACAAACACCCCAAAAGCGCTATTTAAAAGATCAAAAAAGTAAATGAATGTGCAGTCAATACTTGGTAAGGCCACAACCCAACAGGTATTCAATCCACAAGAAGCAAATCCATCCCAATAAAAAATATATTAGAAGAATATCAAAGAATCACTAGATTATCAAAGACAGGACAGGAACAGCACTCAGTCTTGACCATCTATGGAAAATTCACTCCCAAGTAACCCAGAAGTAGTTTATAGCAGCATGGCACCTACGAAGTCTTTGTCAAAAGAACAATTAAAGCTACGACAGGATTTTGTTACCCAGAGTTAGTATAACAAACAAAAAGAAAAATGGAACAGTCTGAATGCCACCAAAACTGCAAATATTACACAAAAAAATGGAAACTATAATTCCACCTATCAATTAATTGACTTGGCTAGATTCTGAGAGAGAGAGTTTCGAAGGAAAAAAAAAAAAAAGAACAAAACATAATTAGATGAACTTTTTTTTTTCATTTTCGGGATTCAATTTTCCGTAACAACCAAAAAGCGATTCAATAGTAGAAAGAGAGAGAAGAGAAGGCAAAAGGCAGAAAACATCAAGAGACCACAAACACATTGAAGAAATATGAGGCATTAAAACCTTCAAGCATGAACTTAATTCCTCCATAAAGAAACCAACGAACCTGGCCTTTGACCTTCAGATTGATATGCGCCGATTGATCATTAGGCTTTTTGTCTTCCTCCTGCTGAGTGTTCGTGACCCCCGACATTGTTCAATCTGCCGATTTGCCAGAAATTAGGGTTCAAATCCTTCTGATTTCCGACTACTGAAAAGAGGAAATAAGTACTTCCTTTTTAAGAACAGAAATCATATATGCAAGTGACAGTGGGCCTATGGGCTCAAACTATTGGGCCAATAATTCATCTGTGGACCTGACTATCAACATAAATTTTTTATAAATTAAAAAAAAAAACCATTTATATTGTATTACGAAAGTACCCTTTTTGGTAATGACTTAAAACCACATTTAATATAATATTTCCCCTATATAGTTTTAAAAAGAAATCCCGTGCATATTTTTATTTAATTTAATTTATTTTAATCCAATTTTTCCAATCAAATTTTTATATTCTCAAATCTATTACTTTCCCACGTTACTTTCTATTTTTATTATCACAAAGAGCTATCCTTCCTTTGCTCGTCTTGGACCACCGACTCCGTGGATCGAGTTACTTATATATTACCAACACGAACATAGTTTAACATGGAAAGATTTCAACTTAAAATTTGTTGGGATCTAAGCTTTCCCGACAAAAAAAATCCCATTTTTCTCATATAATGTGATATTTGTAATGGGTGGGGATTCTATTTATCGCTATAGTTTTCAAAATCATTTTGGAAAGTTGTAGGACAAATGACCCTTATAGGTGGGTAAGGTAGGTGGGTGGTATCGTTCATATTGTGGCCAATCTTCCTAACCACACACGAGCCAAACTTGAACGGCTTGAAACTTATCACTATCATTTTCAATAACTCACAAATTAATTGCCTAAGTTGTGTGCTTCTTAACAAAAAGATCAAATCAAATGCTCAAATTTTCTCAATTCTTGATCTAAAAAAACCATGCCCATTCTGGTCATAACACTCAAATGAAACAAATGAGATTCTTATCTTGTGAGGAACGAAATTGAACGGTAGAATGATGGCAGCTATAGAGTGAAGTTAGATTATCAATAGAATTGAATTTGAAAGCATTTTTTTAAGAATATATATATATATATATATATATATATATATATATATAAACGAATTAATCGGGTACTGTGGACGAGGAGGATGCCACGGTGGTAATGGGGTTGAATATTTGTTGCTAAATATATATATATATTTAAATGATGCAAATTGACCATTTTGCCCTCACTAATCGGGCTAACCTAAACGAATTAATCGGGATTTAGTTTGAACTGTAGTAGCTTCCGAAATAATTGAAATTAGAAATGGGGAGATCGACTACGTACGATTCCGGTAATGGTGTCGACGGTAAGCCTTCTTTCAGCCACCCGCGGTGGAGGGTCGCGGCACGACGAAGAAGAAGAATCCCTCAGATATCCATTTCAAATCATTCACTAAGTGTCATACGGCACTTGCAATTTCAAGGATTTCCTCATTGGGATGAACTCAAAAGTAAAATAAATAAAAATAAAATACCTTGCCTTATGAATCCAAAAAGACTGAAGCTAAGAATGCAGATTGAATCAGAATAGACAAATGGGGAAGATGACGGTCAGATTTTATAGACGTCAAACAGAAACCCTAATCGGGAAGGCCTTCTCTTTTTGGGCTTTCCATGGCAATTTGGGCCTCTCTTTTACTGGGCTTTGATTGTCAGAAGGCCCACCTTTCGGATACTTTCATCCATATTTAAACATTTTAATATAGAGAAATTATCATCTTTAAACTTATTGAAAAAGTTAAGAACTAAATACACATAAAACCTCAAGACCGGTTCGGTTGATGGGAAATAATTTTTAAACTTATGGCTTTTATCTCATTCTCTTTCTTTTTTTTTTTTATGTCGTTTTATATTTATATTTATTTTTTATAAATATGTTCAAATTAATTTTATAATTGGTAACCATACATTAAAAATAATTACGACAATAATTTTAGTATAATAAATCAATCTATTACTATAAATTAATATATACCTTTTTTTTTCTTTTTTGTAGAACATATTAATTGATGACCTAATAGTAGAATAATCAAATTTTATTCAAATTTTGTATTAGTATTTATTTTTTTGATTTTATATTTTATATTTATAAATAGCTAAAACTTTGAACTAAAAAAGTTATTTGGTGATTTAAAATCAATTAATTTACATATGTTTTAAAATAATCATTCGAATCTATGGTTTGTATTAATGCATACTGATTTGCTAAAATATCATTAGCACCCAACATTTTTTAATTAAAAACCCCTGAGTTAATTAAATAATATAAAACATCTGATTCGATTCCCACTATTTACAAGTACGAAAAGAATAATAATAAAAAAAAAACAATTCGAATATTATAAAATCCGGATTCCAAAAGATAATACAAAATCGAATATCAGAAATTCCCAACACTTTTAATATCAATTGCGTTGGATTCACGACGAGAGACTAAACCATTTTCAAAATCTTCCCAAGTGGGTTTGGTTGACATAGCCGCAGTCCTTATATATATATATATATATATATATATATATATATATATATATATATATATATATATATATATATATATATATATTATATATATTAAAATGGTCAGAAAGTTCAGAACGGGGAGGAGGAAACCAGGAAGGTAGATTGTAATTAACTTATACCAAATAAGCAGAGCTTTCAATCCATACAACGAGCCGAGCCAAGTAACAAGTGATATGAGAAGATAATATTGACCTCACAACATAAAGCATAAACTTTGGGAAGTCTTTTCAGAATCTACACCTAATATAAACCACCTGCAAGAATCTAAATGACCCACATTTTCCTTTTTCAATGAAAATACAAATACTAAAGGACCATATCGCATTTCAACCACTCGATCCTCCTGTTTGGTGCAACATTGCATCAATCTCATCCCCATCCTCCATCTCTAGCTGGTAAAAATTACATGCTTTTACTAAAAATTCATGAATTTTAATATTAGGATATCTAATGGTGATTAGATTGGAGAAAGGGATATACCTCGTCGGGGGTTTGCTCTGCTCGAAGACGACGACCATCGAATAGAAAAGCAATGGAGTTCAGATCCACAGATTGTCGATCACAGTAAGCATTCATTAGTTTCTTCAGCTGAGTGCTCCGTTTAATCCTGAAGAACACCTCATTCCCATCCTATAGGAAATCAAAATTTCAGAACTAAGAGGTTAAATGAGCTTTTATGGAGAAAAGTGAAACAATGCAATAAGGCAAATTAAAAATAAGCCCACAAAAAGGAATCCCACCTACAGGAAGAACAAGAAAAATATTTCTAACCAAAATTGATTAAGAACTAATTGATGTAATTATCCACTTGATAAAGAAGAATGAGGGAGAAAGGAAACAGAAAAAGCTGAAGTGAAACAAAGAACAGAAAAGAAACTGAGAAATTAAATCAATCGATAGATTAAACCGGTCCTCCAATCAAATCACTATAATTTGTACCATTGATCACAACGGGAGACCACAGAGTGAAAGAATTGTGAGAAACTCCAACTCATTTTAGCTTAGAGGAACCCCACAAATGCTTTAGTACTCATGCTAGACAAACACCCCAAAAGCGCAGTTTGAAAGATCAAAAAATGTAAATGTGCAGGCAATACTCAGCAAGGCTACAACCGAGCAGGTATTCGATGCACAAGTGATGAGTCCATCCTGATGGAAAGTATATTAAAAGAATATAAAAAAATCACTAGCTTATCCAGGACAGGACAGGTAGACCAACGGCTATGTAAAATTCACTCCCAGTATCCAAGATAGCAGTTCATAACAGCATGCATCTACGAAGTCTTTGCCAAAAAGATCAATCAAAGCTACGACATGAATTTTGCTACCAAAACTGCAAATATTACACAAAAATGAAAACTACAATTCCATCTATCACTTAATTGACTTTGCTAGATTCTGAGAGGGAAAAATGATAATTTCTCTTTTTACCATTTTCGGGATTCAACTTTCGGTAACAACCAAAAAGCGATTTGATAGTAGAAAGAGCGAGAAAAGAGAAGGCAAAAGCCAGAAAACATCAAGAGACCACAAACACATGAAAGAAATGTCAGCATTAAAACCTTCAAGCATGAACTTAATTTCTCGAGAAGGAAACCAACCTGGCCTTTGACCTTCAGATTGATATGCGCCGATTGATCGTTAGGCTTTTTGTCTTCCTCCTGCTGCGTGTTTGTGACCCCCGACATCCTTCAATCTCGACCGATTTACTAGAAATTAGGGCTCAAATCCTTCTGATTTCAGACTCCTGGAAGGAGGAAACAAGTTTTTATTTTTTGAAATAAGAAAATTCATATATATAGACGTGCTCCTGGGCCGGTGGGCTGAGACTATTGGGCCTAAGTATCATCAGAAATTATATTTAAGAAAATATTATATTTTTTACGACAATACCCTTTCTTGTAATGACTTAAACCACATTTAGTATAATAATTCCTCTATATACAGTTTTAAAGAAATTTAGTGCATCGTTGATTAAATTTTTTTAATTAATTATAACCCAAATTTTTCCTCATACTTTCACATTCTCATAACTATATCTTTTATACATAACCCAAACTACTTAGCACACAAATTTTATTTATTAAAAAAAAATACAAATTCATAAAAAAAAAAAATTGTGTTTACTTCATCATTAATTTGTGTTCTCCAAACATGCATAGATATTTCATTTCAAATTTAACCATTATAGAAAGACCGATCCAAAACATTTATAGAGCAACTATATCTAAACTTTTGAGTTTCTACAACAATCCCTTAAATTAGTTGTTATATATATGTGAAAAAGTTTAGTTTTTTTTTTTTTTTTAGTTTAATATCAATATTGCGGGTTGTTTGAAGAAATGGGAATAATGTAATGTAAAGTCTAAAAATAAAATGTTTAGTCACACAATTTTCATTCTTGAATTTTTTTTTTTTTTTTTTTGAAATATCCAATAAATTTTTTAGATTTCAATTTTGTGTCGTACAAATTTCTATATGATCTAAATGAATCGAATTTCAAGCTTTTAATCTTGTATTTAGTAAATCCACTAATTTACAAAATTATCAAATACACAAAATCAAAATTTTATATTTGTATTGGACACAAAATTAAAGGGTTTAAAGACCTAGTAATTCTATATGTGTGAGACAACCAAAATCTTTGGTTATCAATGGAATTTGGGTTATAATGGGTCGGATATGTACACACAACATATGCAATTTTAGCGAAATTTACACCATATAAGTTTGACTTCAACCCCGAATATGCCAAGGGGCTTGAGAAGAACAAAAGACGAACAATCAGAAAACAGGAATCATTATATATCGGGAAAGCCAGAATACAAATCCATCAACACTACCAACTATGCAATCATTGCCCGTAATCACTAACAGCAGTAACCTCAAAAAATGAAGTCCAGTCCATATGGGAATGGAATTTCTAGTCATTCCCTCTAAATGGACCTAAATTAAGCCATAAAGATTTAAGGAGATGGCCCTCCAATCATTTATCAAGAGTTCACTGATGTTCGTAATAATAATTTCATATGGTGAAATACAGTTTCCAATACACTGAATGAATCCGACAAGAATTCCATAAGAAACTAAAACGAGAATTATGAATTATTAGCTGATAGGGTGCATAAAGTACCTTTGATTGATTGCTTTTTCCACTGAGCTTCGAGCTTCGAGCTTCGGCTTGGAAGGAACCAGGGACAGGGATGAATGATCAAACAGCTGAAAATTGTTACTGCCATTTTATTGGTCCAAACAAATCAAACATTACACTAAATGCATGCATTATAGTTCTTTTCACATGCAAAGAGTATTCATATCCAAAAGAATAAAGACAAGGGCCATGCCTCTCTAGTTTCCTTGCCTTTTATAATAATTTAGGGAAGGAATTGCTTGGGGGTGATGAAGATTGAGAACTTTAATATGAACTGTAAGGAGTTTGAAGGTTTCTACTGCCCTAGTGATTCAGAAATCTTGCAAATCTTGAAAATCAAACAGAGTGATTCAGAAAGAGTTTGGGGCAGGTGTAAGGGTATAGAATACTTTGAGGTGTACACATGAAAACATTCGTCATTATCCCTAAGGAAAAGTGCAAAAAAGAAAAAAGGAAAGAAAATTCTCTAAATTACTAAGGATTTCAGGAAAGTACTGTCGTTTCCATTTTATTCCAGCACAAGATCTGCCCTCTGTAATCATTTTTCACCTCTTTGAGCATGAGAATAACATGGGATGATGCTTCAAGTCAGAGATATCAAATAGCTCCATAAACCTCTGGTCTGAAATTCTTGCTTTTGCAGCTGCAAATCTCTGGTACTCATCAAACACAGAAGTGAGGCACCACCTCTGCAATTTTCTCAGGCATCCCACAAGACAACCTGTTCGATGCTGGACAGAGAGAAGAATTTATAGTTAAAGAGAGAAGTGAGCTTGGATTCGTGGGAAGAAAGCATAGGGGGAAAACGGTGATTACCTTCCCTCTTTTGCAATGTATGAGAACTGGATGATTCTTATCGTCTGCATTGAGAAAATTAACCTAATTAGATAACAACAATCTTCACAAAATAATAACTAGTCGATCAGTTTTAAGATGATATTCAGTGGTACCAAGGACAACTTTTAGTGCTTCACGAATCAAATCATCCGGAATGTTCACGAATGGCTCCTGAATACACAAATATTAATATCAACGTAAGATAACTGTAACGGTAGTACTATGAAATCTGGCACAGTCAGGCATATACCACTCGTATTCTCATTTCAACTAGAACAAAATCATAGCATCATAGCACCACTTACAGAGACCATAAATCAAGCATCCATACCGAGGTATAAATATTGAGCATTTGAAAAAAATGGAGCAGTGAGCCACTGATAGCAAGGATGAAAACAAAGTTCACTGACAGAGTAGTGGAGTTATGGCTTACAAGGATCTAATGAAGTAGATATTTGAATCAACAGAGAAACGGAAAAGGATTACCAAAACCCTCAATTTCCTAAAACTTAAGAACATATTATACTCGGTAATCAATGTAATTGAACCTAAGATCACATGATACCGTTAGTAATTAATTTCCTGAACACATGATACAGTTAGTAACACAGGCAGATCAAATCAGGTATCTTTTATTGGCTGAGAAACTTAGTTTTATGTTTCAAATCACAATCACGGTCTAGTAGCTCAATGATAGATTTCGTGCAAGTGGGCGTGTATCAATCTCCATCCTCAAAAGATATCCCATGGCAACTTCGTTAAGTAATCGATATTTTCAAATTCCAAATATCAATCTCCGTAAAGCTGTATCCATGATCAAGTGTTGATTAGATTAATTGTTCGTCCGCAGATGCAGAGGTGAAGAACTGATATCACGTTCCATTATTTCAAGCACAACGCATTTCTCCTTATTGCATCTCAACTTCAAGGGACTGAGACCTAATTACCACTTCTTATGGACGATTTCAAATTATTTTCAAATTATTTTTTTTTTAATCTTATTCTATACCAATTCTTGGATGAGCACAATTCCCACAATTACAACCTCTTCAATGATCAAGTTTTCATAGGTAGTATATATAATTGTAACAACCTTGCAGTGCGAGTACCAGACACAAATATTAGCAAAAATTTCCACCGATACACGCCATAACTTATCCTTCAAACAGATATTCTTCATAACAGCAATTCGAGGACTAAAGCATAATATCAAGTTCGTGCAGAAGTTCAAAACAAATATCAGTCTGAATAGCCTGCAACGACTAAGACATCCAGACTTCTGCCTTCTTGGAAGCTTATAAACTTCTTTCATACTCGACGATGCAAAATCATTAACTATTCGAACTTCATAATAATAAAAGAAAACCTAATTACGTGATAAATGAAAATATTTGCTTAAGCCACCACATCTAACTAAATAATGTGAAAGTTATCTATTTATAATCAATTTGTTAAAGACACATATGGTAAGCTGTAATAGAATTAAGTACTAAATATGATATATATGGTAAACAATAATTAAGTACTAAATACTCTTAACAATAAACAATTCCATGCCAAATTGCGCATGCTTTCTCCGGTAATGTTCCACAATTTAAAATACGTGCTATAACGTACAGGATGAACATCTCTACATTAACACAGTAATTTCCTAATCCAAATATAAAAATTATTACGTCGAGTCGTTAACTAAGACAATTTAACTTAAAACATCAGCGGTTCTAATAAGTAAAGGAGACTCCAACAATGAACGAAAACGCACCTTATAGCTTTCAATTCCAAATTGATACAATCTAATTCCGTTCGACTTGAGGAACTCCATGTTGTGTTCCGGATACGGCTCCGGACATAAACATCTGCATCCATAAGTCGATGCAAAATCATCAATCCGTTCATCAGACAAAGTCAAAACATAGATACTGAACCGTAAACAAGTAGAACAAAAATACAGGAAATGAAAATACTAGGATGAGTACTATCCAAACGAAAGAACATACATACATAATGGAACGGAGACCTAGGGTTTGGAGGAAGGAGAAGTTAGCAGAGTCAGGGAAGCCGGAGCGGAAAATGCCATTATCAACCATGGAAAAGTTGAGAGGAGGGGTATAGAGGCCGTCACCATCCCTCTCGCAGTCTTCGCATTCGACCAGCGACGAAATACTGCGATGGTGATCGATTGTATCGAACTCAATAGTCCTGCACCTCTGTTCAGACTGATGCTTCAGGTTCTGCTCTTCGAATTTCATCACAACTGAAGAAGAAGAAGAAGAAGAAGACGACGAATAAGGAGAACAAGGAGAAGATTATGATGACGACAATGGAAATACTGCGCGAACTGCGCCTTTATATGGAAGAGATAAAGAAGGAAGTGGAAAGTCTGTGGGATCAAGATGGACATTCCATGTCTTCTGTGCCTCTCCAGCTTTCCTTTTTCTTTCTTTGATTTTATTTATATATATATATATATATTTTCCCTCTTCTTTTGTTTCTTTAGTGACAGTAAACATAATAAATAAATAAATAAATAAATAAAAGTATGGCGGGTGACTTGTGAGTATGAGGTTGGACCATGACTTTTCTTTTTTCTTTTTTCTTTTTGGATAATGGAATATTTGTTTCTATTAATCTTATTTTATTCTGTTAACCGGTAGGTGTTTAAAGATTATAAACTATATGTCACATTATTTTCAGCTTAATTTCACTGTATAAATTAATATTTTTATTAATTTGTTAGATTTTTCAATTAATATTTTATAAACTTCTTTTTAATATCTTGTGACAAAATTAATTTTGACGCTAAATTTATTAAATTATATCTCTTAATTTTTAAATTGTATCATTGAATATTGAACTTGTTGCAATTGTACTTCGCCTCAGTTTTTCTTATAATTCATCCACTGTTTTTTTAACAAATAAATAATATTTAATTTCAATTTGCACAAAAATAAATTTAACCAATACACAAATTTTAAATATATAACTTTACTATATTCATAAATTTAACAACAACAAAAAAACTATTGTTGTTTTCTCTTAAAATTTCTTAATTTTTTTAAACACATACTTTCAAATTTATTAAATGCCGTAAATTATTCTTTTATTTACGTGTGTTACACGTGCGTGTCATTAGAAAATTTAATTTTATCAGTGGGTTGGATTTATCCAATGAATGGATAAGATTTCATATTTTCATAAACACAGCCAATAATTTAAAAGTTTTATTAAAAAAGTCTAACAAACTTTTTTAAATTTTACATAATTCAACGTTTTAAATAAATAAAAACTATAATGATTTTTAAAATATTTAAATTATTAATCCAATATTTATTACCATTCTATATTGGATGGTTCAATGCATGTCACTTAAATTAAATATATATAACTATGTCATATTTACTTTTCATTCGTGGGCATTTTTAATTAATTATTATTTAAGTTCGTGTGTATTTTTTTTAATGTTCTCTATCAAAGGAGCCTTACATACTCTCGAGTCGCAACCCTTTCTACTATCGACTTTATTATTGTCGATGTTTCCTTTCCCTTCATGTGTATGGAGTAGATTTAAAAATGATTTTAACTTTTTAATTCAATAAATAAAAAAACAAAATTACACATGAATACGAAGGTTGTAACATAATCATTGAATTATTTAAAAATAGTTATTTTATCACGTCAATATAAAAAATTCGTATAATAAATAAAAATTACACGGAAATTTTATTTTATTTATTTATTTATTTATTTATTTATAACCCTGCAAATAAACAATAAAAGGAATAACACTGTTTATTTATTTATTTTAGATAATTTGTTTTACACGAAAATAATAATAATAATAATAATAAAAGAAAAAGAAAATGACAGGTGAGAATTGGAACGTGAAATGATGAAATGGGTTTGGGGTGAGTGGGGCCGGATGTGGAACCTTGAGAGGAATATGCTCGATCACGAGGCCACAGCTGCCACGTACGCTTCCACACCAATCCACGTCATAGCTATTTTATAATACCATTAATTTACACGGTGACAATACGTTCCACATAATTCACAGGCATTGCCGTCCGTTGGGCAGCTGGACGGCTAGGGCAATATTGCATTAAAAATACGAAAAAGGCTGGCTGTGTCGTCATTGCTGCCGTTAAACCGAATTAGTGCGTTTATTAAAGCATGCTTAATCTATTAAGTAAAAATTAATCTCTCCTTTAAGCTTAGTTAAAAACAAGTTGGCCTTTTATTTTAAACCCCATGCACCTTATTATATAAAAGGCGGTCAATAGTCCTTCACAAAGGTAATGTAATTATTACTAAGCTTAGCTCTACGCCAATTCCAAAAGTAAGCTTCAAAGTAGATATAGACAAGCACTAAATGGGTGGGCGAGCTCGCTTCCGTGAACTATTCAACGTCATCTCTTGAATCGAAAGACGATTCAAACATTTATCGGGAAAAAAAAGGCTAATAGTAAGCATAATACTTGCCTCGTGCATGCACACTGTAGAGTATCACCTAATTTTCTTTATAAGCACGATCACTTAAACATGAAAAATACACTGATTGATGGAAGTTCCAACACTATGAATTGGAAAATTAGAAAATCTTTATAACAGCTTAAGCCCACTACTAGCAGATATTATTTAATATATCGTCGTTAACCTCGCAGTTTTAAAACGCATCTACTAGTGAGAAGTTTTCACGCTTTTATAATAAATGTTTTATTCCCCTCTCTAACCAACATGGGATCTCACAATTCACCTCCTTCGAGGTCTAGCGTTGTTACTAGTATACCATCCAGTATCTGGCTCTGATAAGAAGGGAAAAAAAATAGTGATAGCACTACGAGGGGCGGGTAGAGAAAAGAGTGTGTGGCGTGATGCTTTTGTTGGCAAAGCAACTTTGAAAGGATTCCCAATTAAATTTAAAAGGTCGGCGGGCGTGTCTTGGGTTTGAATTGTTTTTGGTCTAAGATTTCGCTATCAATCAAAGCTAGTGGGCAATCAGGGAAGCTGGCATGAAAGAGAGAAATGTCCTCTTCAATATCATACACGCCCACTTGATTTCTTATACAACCATCAACTATATCCATTTATAAATTATTTGGCTCCTACGCAGAATTTGAAATAAAGTTACCGAATCTCAATTTTTTTTATAGCAATTTTGTTTTTATAAAATTCGCTATTTCAAGAAAAAACTACGAATATAAAATATCACAAAATAAATAAATATTTTATGGATTTGTCAGTTTTTTTATATTATAATTAAGCGCTCGATTCATTATTCATGTCAATGTTGAATATATAGATCATTGGAATTTTTCCCTTTTTTCTTGCACGTTGCAAGTTTGACCAGGAATGAAGAACCTCCATAAGGGCCTGAGCTTTATGTAAGTTGGGCCTATTGGGCCACGCCTTGAGGTCTTGTCAAGGCCCATTGTGAATTTACATTCGCTCGTGTTTAATATAAAAATTTTAAGCCATTCGTAGGATTTTCATTATAATTCTTAATTATTTTGAGTAGTAGTTTTGACATGTTATTTTTTTTATATAGTTTTACAAAAAATATTAAAATAATAAAGAATTTCTTTTAAACTAACTATTTTTTAATATATAATTTAGTATTTTTTTGAATTGAATAACATAAATTTTGTTTTGTTTTGAAAATAAGAAATAAGATAAAATAAAATGGTATGAAAACAAAATATTATAAAATGAGACCTTAATAAATTATAATATTTATTTATACCTTATAGTGAATCGATTTTATTTTAAAATTTTAATATTATGATTGGCAACTTGATTAATATTATTATTACTATTATTTGGGAGTAAAAATGAAGGTAAAATAGGTATAAGATGGAAATGGAGTGGGTATTTTAGGGAATAATAAAAGTAGAATGAAGTGGGATGACGCAATAAGTAATGATGACTTCACGGGCTCTTAATTCTCCATATTCAAAATCTGTCAGTAAGGCACTCAAGTATATGCAATTAAACCTCCCTTTACTGTCACTTTCTCAGTGCCCTCCCCGCTATTTTTTTTACTTCCAAATTTACTCCTCCATCTTTCTTATATTTATACCTTTTACCCATTTTTCTTACCAAAAAACCCCCTGAGATTTCTTGTTTTAAAAAGAATTAGGTTTAATTAGCAGGCAATAATTATGAAAAATTAATATTGAAGTCAAACATTAGTTAATAGGGAGAAAGCAGAGCTTTATTTGTTTTTTAAATAAAGGGGGTGGTAATATTGTAATAATTTTGAAAGGGAGGGGCATTTAAAAGAGTATGGAGAATAATAAATGTAGAAGGGCCACATGAGATTGACCATACATTGGAGCAGTATTGTATTCTGAAGATCTCTGCCGCTGCAATGGCTATGAAGGTAATAATTACATAGGAAATGGGAAGGGTTTTTTTTTTTTTTTAATTTAAAGAAATTATTATTTGTGGAAATTTGCCATTGTACCCATTTGGGTAAAAAAATAAATAAAAATAGTTGTCAGAAAATGGGTATAGAGTTTGATGAAAAGAACTATTTGCAGGAAAGTCCCTAGGGTTTTGTTTATGTTATTTCTGATTCCCCAGAGAGAAAAATAGTGATTTTAGAGACAGAAAGCACTTTTTGAATGGTCAATATCTGTATTTTTCTCTTTTCTTTTTTGTTGATAACAACCAATAAATGGGTCTTACTGCTTTGCCAATTTCCTGTTACAATTTCCTATTTAGTGAAAGTACTTTTTTTATTTATTATTATTTTTATTATTTTTTAAAAATTAACAAAGAGACAGCCTCCCATGTTGTGTTTTCAATAGTTTGCAATAAATATAAATGTTTTATTTGTGAGAAACTTTTTGGTTGTTTTTTCCTTTGTTATGAAAGTTTGAGATTTCAAATTTTGAATTTTAAATAATTTCATTTTAGATATTTACACCGTTGGAACTAAACGCATATTATACTGTACGTTCCACGTCGTTTTCTAAGATAAATTGTACATTTTCACTGTGGTAAATTATGGGCTTCTAGACCACAAAATAACACGTTTTTATTATTTTTTAATCCCATTTTATAATTAATTGTTATCCCATCTCTTTATAATTAAAAATATAGGTTACAAAATTAATAAACATGCAAAATTTAATATTAAAATTTTCAAAACTTTTAATTTTTAAATAAATAAATTGCATTTGCATTGAAAATATTAATAATAATAATAATAATAAGAGAGGGAGAGAGAGAAGCATTTGACATTGAATAGGTAACGTTGAATCCCAAGAAAACAAACTCTCACCATCCATCCTGTCCCCTTCCTATGTGGAAAACGACACATCGGTAGCATTTTCCATTAAAAACACCCAATTATACCCTCTCCTCTCTCTCCCCATCTGATTATAAATAACCCCTAACCTCCTTCTTCCTCCTCCATCATGGCACTGTTCAATCTCTCCTCCACTCCTTCTTTCTCTCCCTATCTCTCCGCCCTTCTCTCCGCTCACCTCCTCCTCCTTCCTCCTCCCATGGCTGACCCTCTCCCCCTCTCCCCCCTCCAACCCTCCCCAAACCCTACACCTCCCTTTTGATGCAACTCCCGGCCGTATCTCTCCTGAGCTTTTCTCGCTTTACGTCTTTGTTTTTTCTTTTCAATCCACGAAAATTGTTCAAATTTTTCTTGACCTTGCAAGTCCACTCGTTTATCCTCATGGGTCAAGCTCACTTTTTGCACCCGTTGAGTCGTTTCCGTGCAAGTGTTTAGGACTTCAATCGTGGATGTTTTAATTTTCTGTCTATTCCTCCTGAGCTTGAACTTGTATACCTATGTTTAATGTTGTATAAGTAGTTTTTTTTTTTTTTATATTGTATTATTTTCTCTCCCTCTATTGTTGTTATATTATACCTATGTTTTGGCTAATAAAAGCTTTAATTTATTCTTCATTCTCATAGTGAGAGATTAATTTAATTAAATTATTATAAATAATTCCATACATCATTAATCCAGTGAATATTACATGGTTTTTTTGTAATTATTTTTGTTTATACAAATATTTTGGTCTTTAAATTCTAGTGTTTGTTGAATTTTTCTAATTTAATTTAAATTTCAACTTGAAATTAAAATTGGATACTTCTGCTTAAGATATAAGTTCAAATATCATACAATAATGTTTTTTAAATTTAAAAATGAATAACGAGATACCTACTTCGTTGGGCTGAATTAAATTATTTGGGCTCGAATTCGAGGAAACTTTGGGCCTGAAGCCCATGACATCCATCTGTTTCCGGTTCACGTTTCTTGGGCCTTGTGGCCCGGCTCATGAAATTGCTTTCTCTTTATTTTTCCGCACGTGGGGGTGTTTTATTTTATTATTGTTTTTTTTCCATAAAAAAAAAAAACTCAACGATGGAATTTAATTAACTTCCCATAAAATTTAATTTTAAGTTTGAATATTATTTTGTTTAGAAATGTCTAAAGTTTCAGTGAATTAATTACTAGGTCGAATTAATTTTTAAAATTCATAAAGTAATAATGATAATTTCATTTTTAAAAAATAGAAAATTGATAAATGTAAATACATTTTAAAATTTTTTAGAAGGTATATTGATAGACGTCTTAAATAAAAATAAAAATAAAAATGATCACTTATTTCAATTTAATTTAAGATTTATTGAAATTACAAAATTTAAATATTTGAAAGTATCTACATTAAAATATAGTAATTTTAAATATACATGGAAAATAATATATTCTTTTAATATTTTAAATATTAGTATCCAAACCAGGCTATTGATTGATTAATACAAGATTGTTTCATAATTCGTAATAGTTATTGATTTTTAAGAAATTACTAATAAATTAATAAATTTTCGATTTTATGTTTATAAAGCAACCTGCTATTTATTTATTTAATAACTTTTAAAATTTATGAACTATTAAACAAGTTTGAAATTTTAATGATTCATTAATTATAAAGTAAAAATAACTGTAAAAATTTGTTATCAAATATTTGTACGTATTTATGAGTTCGACATAAATATTTATATTATATTGTAAATTAGGGATAAATATAAGAAAATGTAACACCATATAAACTTGTGGTTTTTATAAATATTTAAAAATGACGTATAGACCTTCACATTCGAGACTTCAAAAATTTGATTAACATATTAATTATATTTTAGACTGTAATTAATAATATTGTTGTTGTGATTAATCAGTCACGTGAACATAAGTAGAAAAAAGAAACAAAATCTCTATCGTCCCGCGTGGCGGGTTAACAGTCAATATAAGATTTGGAATAAGAAGCCCAACCCATATAACCTATCAACCAGAACGACGTCGTTGGCGCCAATGATCACGTGGGGCGTTGTGGCCTTCACAAAGACTATCATGGGTCCCACTCTACACCTTCGGTCCTTCCATTCTCTCTTTCTCTTTGCCTCCCCCTTCCTCTCTCTATCTCTCTCTCTCTCTCTCCTACTTTGCTCTCATTCAGACAACTCGTTCCTCAGAAAGGTAGATGGACGAAGGATCAACCGGAGCCTTGGTTCCGGCGGTGAAGACGGAGCCTCTGTCTTCGACGATTTCAGCGCCGTCAATTCCCGATTGCTCACTTGCGGAGCTCGACACTGTTGGCGAAGCTTCAGCTCAGCTGGATAAGGACTTCCTCTGCCCGATTTGCATGCAGATCGTTAGGGATGCGTTCCTCACTGCCTGCGGCCACAGTTTCTGCTATATGTGCATCATCACTCATCTCCGTAACAAGAGCGATTGCCCTTGCTGTGCTCAACATCTCACCTCCGACCAGCTGTTTCCTAACTTCTTGCTTGACAAGGTTTGTTTTCTTTAATTCACTTCTTATTTCGAGTTTTTATGCACCGTTTGTTGCGATTGATGACTTTATACTGTGTTTTGGGTTAATTTTCGTGCTTGCTTTCGGTCTTGAGGAAATTCCGAAACTATTTACGAAAATTGTGAACAAATGTCCCGGCAAGGTCCGAGATAGGAAACATTCGATCATTATACTTATATTGTGCTGTTTTTGTGCGTTGATTTTTGTGTGCTTAGCTTATACAATCATTTACTAGACAATGAATAAGATTAATAGCTTTGTCGACCTTTTCTCTTCGAATTATTTTAGTAATTTTTGTCCTACAAATCTTACTTCGTCTTGTTTTTTTTGTTTTTTTTTTCATTGATACGTCTATTATAGATTTATAGCATTACTACGTCATTTAAGCCTATTTTTTATACTTGGAGTGGCGTAGTTAAAATCCAGTCAAGTGTACTATATATCTTATAAAGCAATGTAAAATATTAACTCTTCGATGAGCGGATTGTGTTTCATTAGCCTAGAAGAAAATTTAGGTCTCTCTATAGAATTAGACGCTGTACATAACAATGTGATGATCTGAATGTTTGAAATACGAAGCTCCCTTATATAGAATCGTCTAAGAATGATCATTGACCCAAACTAGGTAGTGAACTTGCAATCACTGATGCCGATTGCTAATGAAAGTTTAGTTCAGTGAAAATAATAGCTTCCTAAATTTTAATCGTCTTTGCCAATGAGTTGGAACTTTATTTCCATATTGTAATATCCTCCTCCCATATTGAGAAATCCTCTGCTATTGATACTTTTTATTTTTGGCGTGCATGTTTTCTCTATTAATATTCTCGATTAATTTCATTGGCAATGCAGTAAGCATTGATCTTTATAATATTTATAGCAACCATTAAAATGTTGTAATTTTATGAAGCATGTATATAGATGCCATTCTCATTCTACTACTTCTAGTGCTGAAGTACAATTGAAATCTGTGCAGCCATTTTCTTTTGATTCTTCATATTGATATGGTTTTTCTTTTACTTTCCTAATCAAAATGATTATTCTTTTATAATTTATAGAATAATATTTTATCAGATAAATATGCTTAATTCTATGTCTATTCTTCTACTTTAACCAAAAATTAGTTCTAGTAATCTAATGTATGCATATTAGTGAACAGACATGGACATCTTTGTTTTGAAATGATTGATTTGAAAATGCAGCTGATCATGATACGGTTTCTCTGTACCACATTGTAGCTACTGAAGAAGACGTCAGCTCATCAAATAGCAAAAACTGCAACCCCCATCGAACTTTTTCGCCGTGCTTTACAAGAGGTTAGTCAACAAGGCCCCACTACATCTGATTTGCATTTGCATAAATTTTTAATTGGAAGTATTATTTAATATCTTAGCAACTATGTTCTCAATTTACTCCTTTGTGTGCCTATGAACAGAAAATGTTTCTGAATTTTTGGGCTTCTGTGATAGGAGTTGTATTTAGGTTTTTGTACTTCATACGTTTCAAATTATTCATCATGGAGCAATGGTAAAAGTTATAGTGTTCTTATTTTCTTGCTAGGGCTGTGATGTGTCAATTAAGGAGTTGGATTCCCTCTTGTCAATGCTTTCTGAGAAGAAGAGAAAGATGGAACAAGAAGAATCTGATAGAAATATGAATATATTAACAGACTTCTTACATATCCTGAGGAAGCAAAAAGTTAGCGAGCTCAATGAGGTATTTTTCCTCTAGTTCAGTAATATCTTTTGCATTTTGTCAGTATTGACGATGGTGTTTAAAATTGACTATTGCATTTCACAGTATTTAACCTTTTTCTATTTGGGCATTTTACACTTCGGCTTGTGAAATGTACTTGCCTTTTTATCAATTAATAAAAATATATGTGATTAGTTGTAGTTGTGGTATATGATTATTGTGGACCGTCCATACTTATGTGTGAGGTGCAAAAAGGTATTTTTGGGTTAGAGTTAGAAGAGAGAATTTTTTTTCTGAACTCACTACCAGGAGGGCATGAGGTAAGCAAACATCTAGAAGGGAGTTTTAGCAAATGTGCACTGATAACCTGTATTTAAGAAAAACTTTCTAATTGGTTTTGGTTTTTTCAGCTCAATATCTATGTTATCATTTATCTAATTATTCTCTTCATAACTTTTTTGACAGGTGCAAACTGATCTTCAGTTTATTAAGGCGGACATAAGTGCAGTGGAGAGACATAGGATGGAACTTTATTGTGCAAGGGACAGGTATTCTATGAAGCTACATATGGCTGGAGATGATATGAAAGCTAGAGAACCTTGGTCGTCATTAACGGATAAGAGAAATGATGGGCCTACCTCTACTTCTTTGAACACCTGGGGTGTTGTATCTGCTGGAAATTTTCAAAATAAGAAAGCAGATTCAAGGAGTCAAGTCAGCACTTATGGACTCTACAGAAAGGATGCATTAAATGGGCCAGAACCACAAGGGAATCATACTGGTCTATCTGTTGCAAGGAAAAAACGGGTCCATGCTCAGGTTTTGTTTGACATGTTTCATTCTTCAATATATACCTCTGAGTTCATCCATTCTCGCCGCATAGTTATTTCCAGTTCTCAATATTCAATGTTAGTGGTTAGATTAAATAAGTATGTGTATAGGAGTAGGCACGTGATGAAGGAGAGTGGGGAAGAAGATGCTGTTACAAATTAGTTAGAAGTGGGCCCAAGGAAGGTACGTGTGTGGGCAGTGCGTTCATGTTTATAGGGGGAGGAAGAGAACT
The DNA here is from genome assembly GCA_033971965.1 of Cucurbita ficifolia. Taxonomy (NCBI): domain Eukaryota; kingdom Viridiplantae; phylum Streptophyta; class Magnoliopsida; order Cucurbitales; family Cucurbitaceae; genus Cucurbita; species Cucurbita ficifolia. The sequence continues at coordinate 1,181,476 of CM066981.1, forward strand.
GTGAGGGGTATCTTTTTGCAAAGAATTTTGTGAGGTTTTCTTGTGGGAGAGAGGGGAAGCCCTAGAATTCTATCCTTGACAGTGTACCCTTGTTGATAAATAAACTCGGTTCTTATGAAGAATCATTCTCCATAAAAAGAGTTTATACAATCTCAATATTTCTATTTGTTGTTCAGTCACAGGGGCTAAAGAATTCAGTTAATATATAGGAAATTGGGGCTTGAGTTTGGAGGGAATCCTGCCTTCTTTTTGGTAACTGGTCGGAAAGAATCCAGAGGAAACAATATCATTTCATTGATTGAATGAAATTACAGAAAAGAGGATATCCCGTGCAGTGGATTACAAAAAACTATTCCAATGGGATAAAAAGGAAGGATGAACTATAATTACAAAAGTAGGCTAATTTTACACCGAGATAAATAAGTAATAGAAGAGAAGAGCTCTATGATAAAGACAAATCAAATCATAGCAGCTCTATGATTCCACCATAACAAATTTTAGAATGTTTCTCTCTCCTTTTTTCTCACTTTTTGATTGATGATTGGTAGTATATGAATGGTGGGGAACTTGGGTTTCTTCAGATCTTTGTATTGCATGGATCTATTGCTTGGACATTTTTTTTTTGTATAAGTTTCCTCTTATCTTTCTTTTAATGGAGTTTACTTTTGCCTCTTCTTCTCTTTCCTTCCTTTCTTCCTTCCTCTTCTTCGCTATTATTTTTCTTCTGATTCTAGTTCCTTCCGTGGCTTCAGTTCAATGACCTACAAGAATGTTATCTGCAAAAGCGACGTCAGCTGCCAAATCAACTGCTAGACCAGCAGGAAAAGGATAAAAATGTTCTACACAGAGAAGGATATACTGCAGGCCTTTCAGATTTTCAATCAGTATTGACTACCTTCACGCGATACAGGTAGGAAGGCTGATGTAGGCTATTGTCCCTCAAGTGAATTGTATATATTTGGTGCAAACTATGGTAAAAATTTCAGACATGACTAACATAATGTAACTTCTTTCTGTTGAATAAATAGTCGCTTGAGAGTCATTGCTGAACTTAGACATGGAGATCTATTTCACTCCACCAACATAGTATCAAGGTGAGGGAGACAGCCGGCTATCAAGAATTTCTGAAATTTAATTTCATTAGTGACGATGCAAATTGAATCTGGAATTTTGTCATATAATTGAGATTGTTCATCAGGATTATTGCTGTTACTATAGCATGTTCCTCAAGTTTCCTCGAGTTGATTGTTTGGTTTTATCATATTTCAGCATTGAATTTGACCGAGATGATGAATTATTCGCTACTGCTGGAGTTTCTCGATGCATAAAAGTGTTCGACTTCTCTTCGGTAATGTCTATGTTTAGATGCCTTTACTCATTGATTTTTTGTCTTGTGGTGTTCCTCCTAATCATTCTCTGTATTCAGTGAACATGTCAAATCCTAGCCCCTAATTATTTTCTAGCCATTAGCACACACTATGGTTGATTTGGTAAAAGTATGGCTATAATATGATCTTTTTCTCCACATAACTATTACTGTGACACCCGATTAAAGGAGGGGTACATGAATGAACCGAGACCACATCTAGATGAGAGCGATCTTGAGGATAGGATGATCACGAAAGGCTTAAAAGAATTAAAAGTCACTACCTATACCAACAAGGTGCACCTTCCTTTTCGGTGGATCAATCATAGGAACTCCATGGTTAAACGTGCTTTACTTCGAGCAATTCTATGTTGGGTAACCTCTTGAGAATTTTCCTAAGGTGCATGTGAGTGAAGACAAAGCATGTTGGAAGGACTTGTGTTGGTTTGTGGGGATAATGTTCATTCTTAGAAGCAAGGAGTAAGTAATGTGACTATGTCGTAGGGGATGCAGGGGAATGTTGGGGTCACTTAGGTGTTGAATCTGGATTTCGTATCCTGATCTGAATCCTGGGTATGGGTCATTATAAATGGTATCAGAGCGGTATTTCTCCCAGTAAGATATGATTCAGGGACGAATCAAGATGGAAGCTAATGGGCATGTGAGACCCGAGTAGAGAGAGAGTACATGAATGAACTGTGACCATATCTAAATGAGAGCTATCCTGAGAATAGGATGATTAAGAAAGACTTAAAAGAATTGAAAGTCATTACCTATGTCAACAAGTGCATCTTCCTTTTCGGTAGCTCAATCATAGGAACTCTATGAGTTAAGCATGCTTTACTTACCACAATTTTACGTTGGGTGACTTCTGAGGAATTTTCTTAGGATGCATGTGAGTGAGGGCATCGCATGTTGGAAGGATTTGTGTTGGTTTATGAGGATAGTTTTCACTCTTATGAGCGAGGAGTAAGTAACGTAATCATGTTGCAGGGGAATATCAGGGCCATCAGGTGCTGAATCCGAATTTTGAATTTCGAATTCTGGGCATGAGTCGTTACCATTATTGACATAATTTATAAGGAATTTGTATCAATAATGATTTAATGAACGGGGTTTTGGAGTTGATTAACCCTTGTTTGGTGGAGAGCTTGTCGGTGGACTATGATTGCTGTACTTTGGTCATTTTATGGTACCAATGATGATGATGATGATGATGAAAGGTCTATTTATGAAGCCATGCAACTTTTCTATGACCTTCATAACCTTCTTGCTGTTTTTTTATAGGTTGTAAATGAATCTACTGATGTCCACTGTCCTATAGTGGAAATGTCAACACGTGCAAAACTAAGTTGTTTGAGTTGGAACAAACTATCAAAAAACATTATAGCTAGCAGCGACTACGAGGGTGTGGTAACAGTTTGGGATGTAAATAGAGGGCAGGTAAGTTATAACCACATGGTTTCTTATATTTAACATTTACTACTTTTCTCTTATCCGATCAGGAGTTTATACTAGAATAGCTTACTTGTCTAACATTGTGTCTCAGAGTGTGTTGGAGTATGAAGAGCATGAAAAACGTGCTTGGAGTGTTGATTTTTCATGTACAGAACCGTCAAGGTTGGTGTCCGGTAGTGATGATTGCAAGGTACTTAATTAATATATTTATTGTAGAAAATTATTTGTTCATGGTTGTATGCAAACAGGGCGTTGTGTATTTTTAAAGATAAAATAGTTCACTACATGCTTCAAAATAGATGTGGGTTGTAGATTATGTGATTCTTCTTGATGTACTCTTAGTGTAGCATCATTATTTGATTGTGTCATCTTCTTGCTGCTTCCATTTCCTTGCAAAAACATTGGCATTAGAGACTGCTGAAAAATCTGTGTTCCTCATTTATCTGCATTTTCTAACACATTTATATGCACAACAGATGTTTGGATTTTAACTGTTTTTTTTAATTAAAAAGCGAAGACCAAGTTTTTGTTCTGTCAGCTTGATCGTTATTCATTTAAAAAAGGATAAAAGTGCCCTTAAATCGACCCCGTCAAAATAAAAGTTTGTGATTGTAGCAAATTAAAGATGTTTTTCAACCGATACCTGGCATTTGGCATGTTCAAAATGTATCATTCTCACAACATCATCGTACCTTTCCCTTCTTCAGTTAACTTACCTTTCTCAAACCTACAACTTTGAGCCTTATCAAGAATTATTTGACTCAATTGGTCAATATTTAGTTTTAGGGCCAGGAGGATTTCCAGAGTAACTGTATCAGAATTTAAATGAAAGGTGAATTTGGGCAGGACATACCTCAACTTGATAGCAGTGTCCTAGTTGGGGTTGGGGGGCGGACAGACAAAATAAACTTGATTTTTAGTGGAATCTTATGATGGTTATGGGTTGACTGTTTCATAATGACTTGCTGCATCTGCTTTCAATTTAACATGCAGGTCAAAGTTTGGTGCATGAAACAGGAGAACAGTGTCCTTGATATCGACATGAAGGCCAATATCTGTTGTGTCAAATTCAATCCTGGATCCAGCAATCACATTGCAGTATGCTCCTTCAATTTATTTTTCTGGAGTTTATTCTGGCCTTTTGCACTTGTCTGTTGAGGTTCCTATTGGAGCGTCACACTTCATTTCTGCTTAGGAATGCATCTATTTTTTGTCTGCTCTTGCTTATCATGCATCTTTTTGTTCTGTGATCGGATCATTTGCTCCATGGTTTCGGTTAGTTGTTGGTTTTTTAAAATAAATAATGAAAAGGGAGACTTGAGGCATGAAATCGTTGGCTATTCTTCAGGTTGGTTCAGCAGATCATAATATTCATTATTATGACCTAAGAAAAATCAGCCATCCACTTCACGTCTTCACTGGTCACAAGAAAGCTGTCTCATATGTAAAATTTTTATCGAACAGTGAGCTAGCTTCTGCATCTACAGACAGCACCTTACGATTGTGGGATGTAAAGGAAAATCTGCCAGTGAGTATATAATTCATGCATTCCAGTTTAAAAAAAAATTGTTGAGGAATTATCTGAATTCATCCATTTTGTTTCGACAGGTTCGTACCTTTAGAGGTCATACAAATGAGAAAAACTTTGTTGGTCTCACAGTAAATAGAGAATACATTGCTTGTGGCAGTGAAACAAATGAAATCTTTGTCTACCACAAGGTTAGTTGTATTCAAAACCGTGGTTCTCCATTCTTTATCCTAGAACTAACACAGGGTTTGCCTCTGTATCAGGAAATATCCAGACCTCTGACATGGCATAGATTTGGCTCACCTGATGCAGCCGATGTGGAGGATGATGTGGGATCTTATTTCATCAGTGCTGTTTGCTGGAAGAGTAACAGTCCTACTATCCTCACTGCTAACAGCCAGGGAACAATTAAGGTGCTGGTTCTTGCGGTTTAATAAGTTCATTTGACCATTTAGGAATAGAAATTCTATAGAGATGCACCTTTAGCTCAATTGTATGTAATGCTCACAATTGTCCACGTGTTAGGAAAATACAACACAGATGGGTCTTTTTGAGTTAAGGTTACGTGTACCCATCTAAAACCTGGGTGGGGTATTTTATCCCTAGCCTTTGGTGAATCTATTCCTCTATCCATACCCTATTTGTTAGTCAATATGTCCTCGAACCAATCATCGCTCTGGAAGCCTGTGTTCTTTAAAATGGTTACCATGAAGTTTAGAATGCCCTTGTACCTGGAATAAGCTTTGAAATAGCATCTTAACTTGTATATGAGTCTGACTTTGAAGTGAACGACAATAGAGAACATGGGGTAGTGTCTAGAGAGTGAGCCGTTTGGTGGCATTGAGCTATGAGACAGTGAGAGAAAGGACTGACTAACGCATCAGTCAAGTATTTGATGTCAATCTTATTAGACGGAGACTTCCAAACTTTAGCCCATATTTCACTCCAAAATATGGGAGTTTCTTGATCCTTTTTCTGTTTAGAATGTTCTTGATAATTACCAATAAACCACAAAGTAATCTCCAAAACAAAAACTATATTGTGGGTGACAGTTTCTTTTTGGACGGGGTCAACAACTCAGTAAAATCCTGTACATTCGGCTTCTGCAATTTACTGTTGAAATCAGCATCCCATTTGTCAACCTTGCCCTCCCTTTGCGCTTGTAATCCTCCTTGATTTAGGCTTTAAAAACAAAATTAGGAATAAAATGTTTGGATGATTCGTGAGAAGCGGCAGCTAAGATACGTCATAGCCTGCTTTTGACTAGAAGCAATAAAGAGTTGTTGGATGACCCATTCCTATATCCTTTTGGTTATTTTGGTCTAAAGTTGAGGACCATAAATATTGAATATCCCTATAGTACCAAAAACTGTGGTTTGAAGGCGACCTTTATTATGATTTTTATTTTTATTTTTTATTTTTTTACCTTCAGCCATGAATTGAGTACTGCCTTCTGCTGCTTTACTTGACCTATTCATTTCAATAATTGATGTTTGCTTTAACTTCCTTGACCAACTGCCAACTGCCTGTCTTTTAACATTACCATGCTAATTATGCTTTTGTCAGCATCTTCCTCTTTCATCTCATTTTATACTTTAGTTCCTCCTCAATCTTTTTTTCAATTTGATCATCCCCATAAACCGCCTCTTTGAGATGGCTTGATGGGGAGAAAACTTTTGGTATTATTTAAATTTTAGGTATGAGAGTTTAGCCTAAAGTGTGTTGAATTCAAACCTCTTGGTGAAATGCTTAATACGAATAATTTCAAATTCGTCTGGCTAATAAAGTGTAGGCTTTGTGGAGTTTGAGATTAAGAAGTTTGCGTTATTTGTAGATGGTTTGTTCAATTTCTGTTTGGTCTTGGGAATTATGGTTTATAAAATTTACAATATAGTATAAAAGTTAAGTTTTAAGTTTGAATCAAACATCATTTGTGTTCTCTTGTGAGGCAAACAAATAAAATGTGAGAGTAAGGTGTGGGATTCGATATCATGGGATGTTAAAAGTAAAATTTTAACAAAATCCCACAAAACCTGCGAATGTTTTGACTTATTCCACCATTTGTTTTCTGTTTGTCCTTGCTAGCGTCGCCTTCTTTTTCCCTCTTTTAGATAATTACCCATTAGCTCTGTTTCCTTCTTTTAGGGAATTACCCATTAATGGGGGGTTTATAAAAGGAAACCCCATGTAACTGGTGGTGTATATTCATTTTATTTTCTAATTCAATAGCCATTAAAAGAGTTGGATTATCTCTTTCTCCCACCCAAATTCTTATCTTCAGACCCCCTTTTTTTTTTGTGTAAAAACAAAACAAAATTCTCCTCTACGACTTATCCCCTCTCACGGCGCTGCCAAAAAAACTGATGCCGTAAAGGGGGAAAAGTGAACCAATTTGATTATAAAGAGAAAAATAATAAAAAAAAAATTTATGTGGAACGAAGGAATAGAAGAAGAAAGTGCATGGAAGGAGCTGTCTTTATTGCGTGTGAAGATTGTGAACTAAAAGAAGAAGAATACAAGATTCCCCCATAAAGAAATATAGAGTAATAAGAGTCAGTCAAGTGGTCAAAATTCAAATGCTACCACTTCGTTGTTTGACCTCTTTGTCCCACCACCCTCCCATTATCACCCTTAATAAATTTCATTACAATCCCATATGAGAGAGAGAGAGAAATATAGAGTTTTTTTTTTTTTTATGGTAATTATAGTAATTTAAATTCCTTTTTCATATATAGGTCTTTCATATCACATTGGTGGCTGTCGTTTAAAATTATTTTGGTAACAATTTAATCCCTAATTATGAAAAATATCATCAAAATTAAGTTTTATTTATTTATTTCTTGGAGGAAAACTTTAGTAACTAATTTGATTGTGAATAATTAATTGCGAAAATTATAAATAATTACATCCGAGTTCAGGTGTAAACAGAATAGAGGATCAATGGTGGCGTTCGTCCAATATTCACTTACTTTATAGGAAAAGACGAGCGATATTCGCGACACGTGGCTGAGGAGTACGGCGCGTGTCGAGAAACGAAAAGAGTTGGCGCGTGAACAAGACAACAGGAAGAAGGATATTTAGGGTTTAAAAATAATTTTTCATTTTTTATCCTCTCTCTCTGGTACAGTCTTTCCTTATCTTGGGCCCCACTCTTGATTTCCTCATTTATTAGGCATTGCCCAACACTTTTCGTAGGCTCAAATTAATCACCCCTTGACCATTTTACCCCTCTTATTCTTTAATTATTATTTCTCTCACCTAAAATATTATCATATTTGTAAATATAACACCATCTGTTTAGTTTTGCTATTATGGAAAAATATATTTTTTATTGTTAATTATTTCAATTCTAGTCTCTCGAATTTTTAAACATATCAATTATGTATGAAATGAAATTAAGTATATTAATGACACATTAAATCAAGTAAATTTATTAAATATATCAGCATCCATATTAGAATTCATATAAGATGTCTATCAAAACGTGTATCTATATTAAGTATATTATTGGTGCAATTGTATATGAGTGTGATGTCTATTAAAGATATTTTGGACTATTCTGTGACGGGCATTATCTCCACGTTTGAGTCTCCAACAACTTCCCCAAGTCCCACTGAATCTCGCAACACCATTGCATCCATGTTCAGTATATACGCTTGTGTAGGGCGATTCTCGCTATTAGAGTGAAAGATATTGGACCCTATGTTGTTCACCTTAACGAATCTCGTGGGTCTCGTTGGGGTGTCCATCTTTTACAAATAGGGGTCTAACGATAATGAAACTTTCTTCAATAATTAATCTAGATGTTTTTAGTAATTTGCTACTAAATATCCACTTAATATATGCCTTGATTGACCTATGTGGCTTCAATTATGTTTATATCGACGTTTAAATACTCATATTTAAAGTTACATTATCCATTTATTATTGTATCTATTTAATTTCTTTAAAGAATGTCTTCTACTTCGAAATAATGGCGTGACATGTTATATAAGACATGATGTTAAGTTAATTGTTTTATACCCGTCGTTGTCTTTTTATTATTCATTTTAATTCATATACTTCCAAAATTTATTCATTTTTAATATTTGTATTTTCAAAAAGTTTATTTTTGTTCTTAATTGTAAAAATGACTTTTTTAAGGTCATTTTTGCAAAATTCTATATATAACAAAAGTCTTTTAGTTTGGTTATGCTATAATTTAAGAAATTTATTTAGTGCACTCTTGTGCTCAATTTTCTTCCAAAATTATAAATGAGACAAAAAAAAAAAAAAAAAATCGACCGGTTAAATTACAAAAGTATCCTTAAAGGTATTTGTTTAAAAACTATTCTTTAAAATAAAAAGGTGGAGGGTTATATTGTAATTTTAAAAAAAGAATAGATATATTTTTTAAAATAAAAAGGCAAGTTAATATTAAATTTGGGGTTTTTTTTTTTCTTCTTCCAAATTAAAATTTAAAATGGGAGGTGTAAAAAAGAGGAAAAATAATTAATAATAAATGAAAATAAGATGTAATCATAGAACCGGTTCGGCCTTTAAGAGGCCCGTTTTTATTCATTGGTCCTCCATGAGGGCAAGCACGTGACTTGGGGGCGCCTGGTCTCTGCCACAGTCTCAAATTTCTCTGACGGCGACGATTTTTCACTTTTCTCAAAACAATAATAATAACAACAATATAATCGGAAAAATCCAGTTACGAAAGAATGACGCTTCTACCCTTCCAATCTTGAAATAAAGCTGTTTTTTTCAATACCATTTCCGTCATTTCACATAGAATGGTTTCCGGACAGTTTATGTGGGCCCGGCCCTTAAATTCTGGCCCACATTTCGCCACCGCCCCTCCCCCATTCGCGCCCTTTCACGTCGACAAATTTTCGCCAACTTAAACGGCGAAAGAAGCAGACCCCCAAATGACTATATTACCCTTACTCCCCCTTCACACCCTCTTCAATATTCGACAATAAAGTTTTTGGTTAAAAATTAATAATAATCATGTTTATTTCATTTCATTGTTGTTAAAATGACGTATATGCCCTCCCTTATTACTACATGATTTTTCAGGTCTCTGTCTCGTATTTTTTTAAGTTGATATTTTAGAGTATTATTAGAAATAAAAATTAATTTTTATTGGATAAATCCGTCATTTTTAAATAAATTAAATACTTCCTATACCTATATTACATACTTTTTAAAGTTTAGAAGACATCTTTTAATATTTAGGAACTTTTTTTATCGATGACTAAATTAGTAATTTAACAATATATATATATATATATATATTTTGGTCCTTTTCATAAAATATATCATATGGTTTATTAAAAAAAAGTATTTAAATCATCAATGTATTAAATTATGCGTATTGGTTAATTCGTGGCGTGTTACTGTTTTAGTAAGCTATATTATATTTAAAATCTATAAATGAATAGGGACGTAGAGAGGCCCCCTTTTGTTTTATTAAAAATGAAAAATAGTATTTATTTTTACTTTGCCCACTCATACTATGACGTGTTACCTATATTATAATTACTACTTATTATTATCTTTTTTTATTATGCATTTAATTACAAAAATTAGAAATCATACAACAAATCTCAGTGGTACAAGTTTCGCGTACTAGCTTTCTAATATATATATATATTTAATTTAAATTAAAAAAAAAGCAAGGAATTTAAAATAAATAAATAAATAATAAAGGAAGGCATCGTGGATTCTTCAGGCCCACTCTAATTTCCAAAAAAGTGGTAAAAAAGAGAGTAAAGACAATAAATAATAATTCCCTTGAAAATAAAAAGAAAATGAGATACATTTACTACTTTATTCCATGTGTATAGCTGTTCTTATTTACCACGTCATTCATTTCAATAAAGTACCAAAGATTATAACATTAAAACAAAAGAGGAAAATATTGGTGTTCCACAAATATTCAATTTATAAAACAAAAATAAATATTTAAATTAATCCAAATAAATTATGTCACGACGTTTAGTGATAATAAATTGATTTGATCGTTGTATTATATCATAATTAGACCTATAATAATTAAACTCGCGAAATAGGATAGAAAATTTTCTAAACAAATAATAATGCTCGACCATTTTGATCAAATTTGTTGAATTAAATTGTTTAAATTGATTTTTATATATTTTAATGTGGTTTTAGAAAAATACTAATTTTTACTCTAAACAAGGTAGATAATTTGTTTTTACCATGGGTAAGTTTTATTTTGAAGTATAGTTAAAAATAGCACTACTTGAATTCAATATATTATAAATGGAATTGAAATTTGTGAGTTTAATAAAGTTAATTAATCATTAATCTACGCATTTATTGAACTTAATTTTGGGTAAAATATATCGAGTTTAATATAATAAAATTGAAATTGGTGGTGTTTTTTTTGTTTATAATATTAAAATATAATTATGTGGATAATTATAATTTTATTGGTAAAGGAATTTATTTACATTATGACACCAAACAAACCAAGAATAATATGTAGTAATAATAATACATTGAATAATTTTATTGTATTCTGACTTATTAAAAAATGGGCAATAATAACGATAATAATGGAAGCCAAACACGCCCTTGTATTTATGAACCATTTAACGACGTAACTACCGCTTCATTACGCTCATCAGCAATAACAAACGGAAACGGGAGGTATTTAACGGCGGTACTCTCAGGGCAAAATAGTCATTTCACAGACTTCCCGTATTTATTATTCGTACACGAGCGTGAAGAAACTTGTTTTATCGTTAATTGGGAAAAGAGAGGAAAAATAAATAAATAAATAAATAAATAAAAGGAATTTATCGAATTGGAACAATAGTGAATTTCACATTGATTCTTCACAATCTATCCGCGATTCCCTTCTCGCCTTGGTTTCTTATAAAATTTCTAAATTGGTTTCGCTCATCAATTTCAGACTCAGATCATCTTTGTTATACGCGGAAGATCACACCATTAATTAATGCTTTTGCTTTTTAAAAGGATTTTTGGGCGATTTCGGATTGTTTTCTTTTTCTTTTTAATAATCGTTCTCTGATTTTTCCCGGGAGATTTGAGTAGGTTCTTCAGCTTGATTGGTTGGATTTGAAAAGCTTTTGAAGGGTTTCTTTTAGTATCTACTACCGATGCCAGATAATCTGCAAGTTCAGAGGAATGCTGTTCCTAACCAATCCCCTGGTAACACTGAAGCTTCCACGATTTTTTTATGCACTTGTATGGGATTGTGAGGATCTGATCCTTGTTTCTCTGTAATAGCCATCTAATGACTCTGGATTTTGATGATCGGGGTTTTTTTTTTCTAGTTCGAACATTTTTTCTAGTGTTGAAGTGTGTTAAAAATTTCGTGAAATTAGCGATTTCATTGCTCTCTTCTGTCTCTGTCTTCGTTGAACGATGATTCTGGCTTAATGTATTCGAGCATCACTGTTATCTTGTTCTGAAGAGCTTTGATCATGTTTCGATGCGTAGGAGGCATTGAGAGATTTCACTTTCTTCTTATTTCGCTATATCGATTTTGTTACTTGAAGTTATTTAGCGCCATCTTTTGACGATACAGAAAAAACGAAGGAAGTTAGTTCCTAGCGCAGTGTAGATCATCTTGTTGTTCATCACATTCTGATCTCTTGATTTCTATTTCCCCCTTTTTGGAATCAGATATCTCAGAGGCGCTCTGGCGGTTGGAAATCAGCGATAATCAAGATGGAGGCGACGCGGCAGAATCAAGCCCTTACCCCGATCGACCTGGTGAACCTGATTGCTTATATTATATGAGAACTGGATCTTGTAGCTATGGAAGTAATTGTCGTTTTAATCATCCTGTCTTCGTTGCTCAGGTATAAGTTATTTTGCTTGTGGAAGAAAACTGGAATCTCTTGATTGAATCTGATGTCACATTATCATCTATGCTCTACCTGGTTATAATGATCTTCTATCTACTGATAATTGAGGAAACTATTTCTTTTGCTGTTCGTTAATCATACAGGGTGCTGTGTATAATGGGGAACTTCCTGAAAGAATTGGGCAACCCGACTGTGAGGTATTATTGTCGAGATTAAGTTTCTTAGATGTTGATCGAGTCCTATCGTAATTCGATCTGCGTGATAATCTTGTCGAAACTTTTTGAACAATGTGGATGAAGTCTATAGCCTAGATTTTAAAACTTTCTTGAGCAGTGAAATGAGATAATCTCTCTATTAAGTTTCTTAAGTGTTGATTGAGTCCTATCGTAATTCGATCTACGTGATAATCTTGTTGAAACTTTTAGAACAATGTGGATGAAGTCTATAGCCTAGATTCGAAAACTTTCTTGAGCAGTGAAATGATATAAACCCTCTATTAAGTTTCTTGGATGTTGATTGAGTCCTATCGTAATTCGATCTACGTGATAACCTCGTCGAAACTTTTTGAACAATGTGGATGAAGTCTATAGCCTAGATTTGAAAGCTTTTTTGAGCAGTGAAATGAGATAAACCCTCTGAAACTCATCTGAGAGCTGTTTGGTGACAATTTTTGATGCCTTGAATTAATCATTTTCGAACGCGTTTGCAGTATTTTCTGAAGACAGGGACCTGTAAATATGGAGGATCATGTAAGTATCACCATCCAAGAGATAGACGTGGAGCTGGGCCTGTTAGATTTAATATTTTAGGCCTTCCCATGCGACAGGTTTGAAGCCTTGGTTTATCAATGTTATGCTGCTCTACTTATTGTGTGTTATTAGCTAATTGGCATTCACATTTATCAGAATGATTTTGATGAACCTAATGCTTTTGCAGGAAGAAAAGTCGTGCCCTTACTATTTGCGAACTGGGTCGTGTAAATTCGGAGTTTCATGCAAGTTCAATCATCCCCAGCCATCACCAGTTGGAAATATGTTACATCCCGCTCGACCTGGTGCTTTGGGTTCTGCAGGCACTCCATTCATGCCTGCATCTGGTGTGCCATATACTGGTGTAGTTCCTGCATGGTCATTGCCTAGAGTACAATATATGCCTGGTCCATGTGTACAAGGCCAACAATCTTATGTGCCTGTCTTGGTTTCTCCATCACAAGGTGCCATAGCTGCTCAAGACTGGAACACTTACGTGGTTAGTATCTGTCTCAATGAACAAGGGTTCTACTGAATTACCATAATTTCTGATAAAACCTGCTATTTTATCCATCATGTTATTTGTTCATCGTGTGAAGAACCTTGGGATTCTTCCTTGTCCTGAAGCCATTGAGGATGATGACTGCCCAGGGATTATGAAGCTCATTAGTGATTGAAATTGGGATGTTCCTAATATTGCATTATCTATCTCAATGTTCTTGAAGAGTATATGTTTTGTTCATTGGCATGCTTTCTTTCTTGCTTGATAGAAGATATCTATCTTCCTGTTGTTTCAATTTAGATGTGCCATGAATATCTTGTGGGTTCAACATTTTTACTGCTGGGCATGAATATCTTGTGCTTTTTTCTTGAAAAAAACAAGGATAATTGATTTAGTTTGTAGACATATTTCTTTTTTCTTTCAACTTTTTGGAAATTCATCAACTACGTAAGAAGCGTGGTGATTATTTCTTGTACATATACTTACGCATACAATGCTTGAGAGGAGATTTCAACTCTTTTGGTTTCCTTTCGGTGGTTTTAGATCAAGCTGCCTAGGTATGCCTTTTGTATTCAATTAAACAGAAGTTTGTGGATTCTTGATGTTGCCTCACTATTATTTATGACCATTATCATGTCTTACCAGGGCAATGTCAGTCCTGTTCTTCCTAATCTTGGTTACAATTCTATCAATTTGGAAGAGCCGTATTCTAATGGGCAGTTGGCCTCGTCAACAGCAACTCCGACGCTACCTGATCGACCCGATCAACCAGAATGTCGTTATTTTATGAACAATGGCACATGCAAATATGGATCTGATTGCAAATTCCATCATCCGAAACAAAGAATTGCACAATCAGCAACAAATCCGCTTGGGCTTCCTTCAAGACCCGTAAGTGCTTGTTCTTAACCATTCAGGAACTCTGCAGCTACATACTCATCTTTTCCCTTCAGAGTAGAAATAGAATCATGAATTATTTCAATTATAATGATCGACTACAAACTCTATATATCTCTGCTGCTTGTTGACTTCCTTTTTGAAATCCATTTAGCTGGTAATCTGTTTGAACTTTATTCCTCATCCTCCCACAATGTGGTTGATTTGTTGCTTGGCTGCTTCATACAGGGACAAGCTGTATGTTCATACTACAATATGTATGGTCTCTGCAAGTATGGCCCAAGCTGTAAATTTGATCACCCATCTGCAACATATCCTTATAATTATGGCTTCACTCTGCCTGTGCTTGATTCATCTTTCATGAAGTATCCAAGCAACAACTTCACGATGTCCTCTCATGAGGCCCTGCCCCAGACGATATCTAAATCTTCTGAATGGGTTCAAAAAGCCGATCCTTCGAACAACAAACGTCGAACTACGAATTCAAAAGTCGTAGTCGACAGCACAGCTGAAGAGGCAACCACTGTTTCATGCTCATTACCAGGTGGTTCAGAAACTTTACAAGATCAATCTGGTTGAAGCCATCGTTATTTTGTTTATTTTGACTCTGTTGTTTAGTATGTTGTCAAGGAATTACAAATTTTCTTACTTTTATACCTCCGATGCCCCAATTTCACCTGTGATAAATGTGGAGTGGAAACAAGTTACATGATGAGCAAGCTGTGGGGCAGGGGAAGTCATTTTTTGTGTTCAATAAAGTGCAGGTGAAATTAAAACAATCCTTCCTTTTCTTTTCTTTTGCCGTTTACTCGTTTCCATTTATGAGATGGGACTTTGAATTTAAGTTTGCAATCGGATGAGATCATTTTGGTGCTTAAAATTTCTTTGAGATACAGTTAGTAATACTTCATTAATAGCATTTCATTTAATTTTTCATTTTTTATATCTAATGAACCTTTATGAGTCATATCTTAACCCATCTACAATTCATATGTACTCTCTATTAAGGACGTCTAGATAGTTTGAGTCCTAAAGTGGAGACGGGTTTGGTTGATTGGAGTCTTATTATATACTTTCTAAAACTTTAAAGTCTTTTAGACAATTTTTTAAGCTTTGGGAATTAAATATATACAAATTGAAATTTAGAATTAATTTTCTAATTATTTAACCTAATAATATAGAAAGGATTGCTAATAGTCTTAGAAAAGGTTTAGAAGTTCACATTGAATACACATCACCACTCCTTCCAAAAAAAAAAGCAAAATTACTTTTACTTTGAAAAGAAACGGTCCTACAATAATAATAATAATAATAATAATAATAATAATAATGATAATTACAATAAATGACAATAAAGTTTAACTGCATAACATAAAGTTGAAATTTTCAACTTTAATACAGCTGCGAATTTCTACTTTTTTTTTTTTTTTTTTTCAGAATTCATTTGTAAAATTATTTATTTAAAAAAATTAATTTATTATACACAAAATTAAAAGAAAAAAAATTAGAAATTTAAAGATTTATGTAAGCATAAGATGTAATTAAATGAGAGTAAAAATTGAATTTAGTTGGTAAGTTTTAAATAATTAGTTGGGGAATTTAATATATGTGTTGAAGGGAAGAGGCAGAGATCTCCGTACAAAATTCATGTGGGGGAACCCTTCACCAATGGATTCCATGGCCCCCACTTTAACCTCTTTTCCCTATTCCATTCCCATGTCCCCACCTATCACTCCCCTACACGTGGCACTCACCGTCCTACAATAATTCTATGCTAATAGCCTTTATTTCCTTATTTATTGTCAAATATTAATTAAAGACCCATTAAAAATTAACCAAAGTATAAAAATGATAAATTATAATAACTATATAGGCTCGTCTTGATCTTAGTATAGACAAAGGTGACACGTTATATTCTCTACGAAGTTTTAGAATAGACCTATTTGATTGGCAACCTAGAAGCTTTTCATCGACGATATGTTATTGTTTTGATAATTGAAAAAAAAATATTGATGATGAAAGAAATAATTCCTTAGACAAGCGGTTCAAAGTGCTAAACATATCAGTATCTAAAGACAACAAAGAGACAGAAGATGATATAAAATAGAGGGAACGAGAAGAAATACGTTAAAAATGTTTGTGACCATTTCAGCTCGAATAAAAACAAAAAATATTTTTGGAAAGTAAATTGTTTATAGGGTAATTCTAGCCATTATCTCACTGCACACAAATTAATTGAAACTCTTTCTCCTATCTAAATAGGTTAAAAAATGTTCGTAGCCATTTAATATTTCTAGTTCGAATAAAATGGTGTATTTTTTTTAAAAAATAAATTTTAGCATGTTATATATTTTTATAAATACTGAACTATGATTTAAGAAATTCTATTTCTCTATTATAATTGTTCGACAATTTTCTAATAAGTATTGTCAAAATTTGAAGTATTTTATTAATTAAAACATAATTACAGGTATCAAATTATAGGAATTGGAAAAGGAAATAATAATTAAAAGATTTAATTGTCACATTTTTATTTTTTGTCTTTTAATTTAGATTTATTACGTCCATTCTAAAATTGGGAATCTAATTTACCAGCTGTATATTCGACGGCAAATCCAGATGTTTTCCACTAACAGAAGACACGTTTTTCAAACTCCATATTTAAAATCAATAAATTTAATTCAACACAAATATTAAAAAATATAAATGCTTAAATAAAAAATGAGACTTTACTCTGACCGTGAGATAATTTTGATTTTAAATGATTTTAATATTTTTTTCAAAAAATGTGAAATTGTATTAAATGAACGTCATCGAATTTATGAAGGGGAGAGCGGGGCCCAGGAAAACGGCACTCACGTTGTCCGTTGCGCGTTGGAGAAACCCAGTCGCGGTGGGCCCACTCCAGACCCTGTACGGGGGGTCTGAATTTGTGGACAAGGAATTCCCTCTGACACGTGGTTACTGTCTATTGGATTCTCTCTCGACAGATGGCATCTGTAGCTGTCGGTTCATTTTGTGGGTTCTGTTCTCTCGCATCTGGGTCGTTTTCGTTTTGGGCCAACCCGCCCAGTTTTTTCACCCGGTTGAATATGTCCGGTTAGAGTCCTAAATTAATAAAAATATTTATAAATTTTATATTTTATCTTAAAAATATTTTTCAATTTTCAACCGTTCTAATAATCCTTTTAAGTTTTTTAAAAATATATCTGTAGTTTTTTTTAACTTCTAATTTTATTTTAATTTCATTTTCAAAATTCTAATTTTATTGACACGGTCAAGTACGTTAGTTAGTTCAATATATGAGATGATTTGTAAAATAAAACTCTATAGAATATGGTATTTTTGCTCAACACACTTCAATATTTAAGTTAGTACTCATCCTCAATATCGGCCCTACTTGACCTGACCAATCATAAAATGTGAAGATTAAAGCTCGGTTCAAGGTCGAGCCCAGGGGCTTGAACCATTGTTTGGGCTTAGATCGGGTTGACCCACCCTTTAATAACCAAGCATAATACTAGAGTTTGGTTTATTAGATCAAAGTTTGAGTAACACAATTATTTTAAAAATATTCTATAAAATTTTCTTAATCAAAATGGTATTAATATTGATTGAATTTGTTTTAATTTTTTAATATTATTATTATTTTTATTATAAAATTTTATTTGATATTTTAATTTGACAGTATACTTAACTTGCTAACCATTGCGAAAAATTCTCCACGATAAGAGTCCTGACCTTCTCAAGTTGAGGTTTTTTTTTTTTAATTTCCAAACTTGCTAACCATTGACAATCTGTTCCGAGACTTTAAAATATCCCAAACAAAGTTCAGATTTTTATTTTCGGGCTTTCTATTATGAACTTACACGCCAAATGCCACAAATCAAAGAGTTAGACGATGTAGTATGTGCAAACTCGAACGATCAAACTAGTAGTAAATTAACAATAAATTTAGCCCGAGTAAATAATTCATTACAATTTAATAAATTCGGCTTTAGCCCGTATGGACTTTTATAATATATATATATTATAAAATAATGTTAGGTAGTTTTTTCTATTTTTCATTTAAAGGAAATAAATTATTTTCCGTTTAAAAGAAATAAATTTGGAACCTTTTTTAGAGTATGGAACAGTTGTAGATGTGTTAACTTTTTCCAACCTATTTTGGAATTCTTGGTCCTCCTTAAGGTCGCTGCTTCCTACTCATAAATTCAAATGGAAAGTTAGTTATTAAAATTTATAAAATATATTATTTCACATAATTTAACCAACCAACAATGGTAAATATCATTTTTTTTTCTTTTAAATGTCTTCCTTTAGTAAGAAAGTTATCACAGGTTCGAACAAAATGTTAAGAAAATAATTGAATTATCAACTTTAATTGTATGGTATCGTAAGAATATTTAATTAATATAATGCGAGGAATGAAATCGAACTATCGACATTTAAGATATAATTGATGTTTTATCTGAATTTTCGGATTGATACTGGTAAATAAATTATTTTATTTTTGTTTTGGAGGATTAAGAAAATCCTATTTATTGGAGCTTCCTCCAAACCTCGGGTAAAAGCATGAAAAAAAAAGAGACTCTAATGGTACGATCACCTCGTCACCCCATAATGAAAGAGGCGATCTCGTAGTTCTTGGTATGTAAAGATAGGTTGTTATGTGCTCGATTTTATTTTTCCATTGAGGCCGAAATGCGATAGGGAGAGGTTTCTACCTTGTTTGTAAGAAATGTTTCGTTTCACTCTCCAACCGATTTGTGAGATCCCAGAAGGCTAGATAGGAGAACGAAACATTTCTTACAAAAGTGTAGAAACCTCTCCTTCTTATGACTCGTTTTGAAATATTGACAAATCCCACACGGTTGGATAGGAGAACGAAACATTTCTTACAAGGGTGACACCTCCACACGTTTTAAAATATTAAGGAGAGCCTAGAATGGAATGTACAAAAAGACAATTTCTATCGGGCATGACATATTACAGTTAGAAATAAAAAAAAAAAATCAGGCAACTTTAATTTGAAGCTTAAATTCTTAAAATGAAGAAGAAGAAGAAAAAAAGAGACTTAGTCGTCGTCCATTGTGCAAGCAACATCTTTTTATTGTGTTGCTTCTGCTTATAAACTTTTTTATTCAAACAAGATTTTAAAAAAGAAATTTGTTTTTTTTTATTATTCCAAATAATAAAAAAGAAAAAGAAAAAAAGAAAAAAAAGAAAAGCATAAAGTCAATTATGTAATAAAAAAGAAAAGATCTTGAAGGACACGACGACCATATAGTGGAAGAAAACCCGCTTAATAAGACAGTAAGCCTAATTTTGCTCAAGGCTGGGACCCACACTTCAATGTAGGAACCACGTGTTATTACCATCAACTATACACCTAAATATTATTACTATACCACCACTATTCAAATTTTATTCTCAACATTTTATTTTCACCTTTTTCACCCTTTTAACATTTTAATTTATATATATATTTGTTAAATTTTAAGTATACCTTTTAAATAAATATTTAAAGATATTCTATGATTTTGAAATACAAATAAATTATGTTTCTAACTTTAATTTTGTCATCGCACAAATATTAAAATTTATAAATTGGAAGTTTAAAATTTAAGAGATATTTGATATATTATTGATTAATTTATTTAAAAATGTTGAAGAAAATTATAATTATGAAGTTTATAAATCTAAATTTATAGTCAAAAAGTTTTTTTTAAAAAGATGTAAAAACTATATTATTAAAAAAAAGAAAAGAAATCGGTGTTTTTATCGAGGTGAAAAAGATATAAAAAGTATAACTATATTATTATAGGGTTATTTGTCGAGTGTACGTATAGACCGATATGTATATGTGCTGTCAGAATTAAGGGTATTTTGGTAATTTCGTCACATATTTTTTTAAAGAAATTAAATTACATTGAATTAGTTTTTTTAAAAAATAAAAATTACACGAACCAGTGAACCCGGACCCGGATCTCTGAACTCTCATCGCTGAGAGAGAGGAGAGATAAAACGGACCCTAGGAGGTTGAAGAAGAAGAAGAAAAACCAGAGACAAAAATGGAGATCCAAAATTGACAGTCGGGTTTCAAAGGATGTGGTAGTCATCTTCCCGAGCTTAACGATTCCTTTTTTCCTCTTGACAATCTACCATCTCCGGCCATTTTTTTTCTTGATCCCTTTGTCTTATTTCGGTTCGAAGATTTTCCGCTTTCATCCATGCGGCGAGGCAGACCCTCAGATCCATTTACAGCTACAGAACTACCAAAATTGACAGTCCACCCTGAAAATCCTGTCAAAGAGATACGATACAGAGGCGTTCGGAAGCGTCCTTGGGGCAGATACGCCGCTGAGATCAGAGATCCCTGGAAGAAAACTAGGGTTTGGCTCGGCACCTTTGATTCAGCTGAAGAGGCTGCTCGGGCCTACGATAATGCTGCTCGGACCCTCCGTGGAGCCAAGGCCAAAACTAACTTCCCTCTACATCCATCCACGATTTCCATTCAACAACAAATTCCGTTCTACCAATCGCCGCCGGATTTGCACGATTCGAACGGTTATGGTGCCAAGATTGAGTGTGTTCAGGCTAATAGGCCTACGTCGAGCAGTTTGAGTTCCACCGTGGAGTCGTTTAGTGGACCGCGGATTTCTAACCCTTTGTCGTCGCTGTCTATGGTTCGCCGGAGGCCGGTGCAGCCAGTTTCGCCGGACGACTGTCATAGCGACTGTGATTCGTCCTCCTCGGTTGTTGATGATGATGAGGTCTGTGTGCTCGCTTCTTTCCGTCGAGCCTTGCCCTTCGATCTTAACTTACCGCCTCCCATGGACGTCGTGGATTTAACAGGTGAGGATCTTCAAGCTACTGCTTTATGCCTCTGATGAGTGATGCGCCGATCTTGCCTTATATCATCGTGGTTTAAAATGGTCCTCGTTTTTTCTTTCTTCTTCCACATTTCTTCTGTTTTTTCTATCTTATTTTCTCGGGAAAAACACTAAACTGAAAATTTTCAAATATGGTGGTAAGTTGAAGAGAATTTGGTCGTCGCCTTCCACCCTCTCTCCCCTGTTGTCTGTCGATCCCTACTTTGTTGTTAGACTTATTAGAAGAACTGGGTTCCCTTCGACGACCATGGGCTATAAATTGTTGTCAGATCATTGAAGCTTTTTAGCATCGTTTAAGCTGCTGTGTATCTGGGATTTTCGTTTCTTGATCCGATTCACATCATGAAATCCTTACTACTGTACAAATATTTACCCATCTAATTTAAAGAATCTGCAGTGTTCTAATCGCCATGAAACTTCTCTTACCCATCTCTGGTTATTTTCATATCTATTTGAATTGCATTACTCAAAGTTTGTTTGATCTGAAAATTTGTTGGAGCACTAGAAAATGGTGTTTAGGCTATTTGGGTTTGCAAATATTGAGTGCGGGGAGATGGGCATTTAGGGTTTTTGTTTTTGATATGAAACATTTATTGGCACATGTGATGCTCGATTCTGATCTCAATATGCCCAAAACCCAATAGGGGCGGGCACTCTTCCCGAGTTTCCCCCCGCTTTAGGCAGAGGCCTTCACCAATTGCTTTACTTCGCTCAGCTACTTTCCTTCCCAATGCCATGTGCTTGCAAACCTAAATGATTCAAAAGGGATAAAAACTGATTCAAAGGGTTTTGCTTAGCCAATTTCCCCAAAGTTACATGTTTTGTTTGCATCTCTTCATGATTTTCATGGTGGGTTTGGTGTGAACATAATCATATTGGTCTCTCTCAGGTGAGGATGGTCGGCCCATGCCAGTATAATTTATAGCCATCATCCATCTCTGGTAGCTCCTTTTTTCGTCTTTCCCTTTCTTTAGAAGGTGTGAAATATATTGCATTATGAATAGAGTAAATCATAACTTGTTACATTCAACCTTGTAATGTATTATGAGCTTGAGGTTAAAATTGTTATTTAATATAGAAAAATGAAGAGGAGTGAAAAATTGAACAAAATCTTTGAGATTGATTTGAAAGGAAGGCCCAGCCAATGACTATCAGACAGGTGGTATGATTTTCTTCACTTTTCCTTTTTCTTTACTTTGAAACCTCTCCACTTTTGCAATTATGATCTAAACTTTTAAACTATACTTGTTCTAACTCAGCGAACAAGTTAGCCGAAAGAAATTTGGACAACATCGGCATATGCTCGAGGTTTGGATCACGTTTGCGAGAAATGTTTTAGAAAATGTGAGCGAGGAGATGCGTTAAAACAATTTGAAAGAAAATAATGTTATAAGTTAAAAACGAGTAGGCAATAAGAGTAGGTTTGATAGCATATAATGGGGTAGGAAGAATTGATAACTAATCACATCCCGTACATTTTGGGGTAGTTTAGCCCTAGTGGGTATAGATATGTATAGATATGTTTTTGTTGAACAATATACACTCTCGTATTGACACAACAATAACAGTAAAGGTTTATCTAGTATGAAAGCAAGTAAAAGAGAGTTTGTAACGGACATGTGGCCATAGACAACACGTCCTGAACAAGCATGACCGAAACATCTATCATGCTGCCATAGAAGAACAAGCATGACCGAAACATCTATCATGCTGTCATAGAAGAACAAGCATGGCCGAAACATCTATCATGCTGCCATAGAAGAACAAGCATGACCGAAACATCTATCATGCTGTCATAGGAAGCATGCTTTGGTCAAATATGACCGTGACACATGGCAGTTGGCCGGTGGTGCTTTCCATCTTTCCTTCAAAGCCACACCAATGATTCCGCTCTCTTCCATCCACCAATTTGTTCCAATTCTGACTGTTTGGTGACCATTCTTCCTACCACCTAACTATATTATCCTTCTCATTCTTCTTTTTATTTTCTTTTGGATTTTATATTGTCTTTCAACTCTCTTACTCAATTTTAAATTTTAAATTTAGTTTTTAAATATTATTTGAGGTTAGTGTTAATTATTTTTTTTTTATTTTTAATTAATTAACAACCGTTTTGAATGGAAACTTGCTTCAAAAATACACTTTAATTTTAGAAATATTTAAAAAAAAATACCGGCGAGCTTTCAAAAGTTTTATTAATACCCTTCAACTTTTTTTTAAAAAAAAAAAATTCAAAAATACCTTTATGGATAGTACCACGTTTAAAAAATACTCAAATTTTCAAAAGTAACATAAAAAAAATTGGATATGCTTATGAGGTGTCAATAAAAAGTTTTCATTCATATACTGATGATAAGAATTCTTTTGAACGTTTTTTTTAGATAAATGTGTTACTACTACTATTAAAATTTCATGAGTATTTTTTAAACATAATACTAATAAATATATATTTTATATTTTTTTTTTAAAGTTTAAGAGTATCTTTGAAACAAGTGAGAGAAAATACAAAGTTTAAACGTATTTTTATCCATTTACCCATAATTTTATGTATAATAGGTTTTTTAAGTTCGAAAAGACTTAAGTTTAGGAATTACGTGCGAATTATAATTAAAATAATTTATATGTTTAAAGATTAAAATTTTAATTTGACCTTACTATTTGGCCCTAAACTTCAACAAGTTTCAACTTTTGGCAGACCGGGAATTGGTTACTTGTAAAGGAAGAAAGAAAGCATTGGAGCATCAAAGTCTCCTCGAATTATTAGGAGGTAATCGTCGAAATCCAGAGTATTCAATCTGGAAATCAAACCTCGACCACTATGCAGAGATTAAAGGCCTCAGGCACTTCGATTGTAAGCTCGATTTCAGCAGCTAGGTTGAAGAGGAAGGCCGTCAATTATTGGACGGCCGTTCAGGATACTTTCTATTCCACCAAGGTGACTGAATTTTCGGATTTTGATTTCGGTATTGTTTGTAGGTTATAGAAACTCGGTATTCTGAATGCTGTTTGAAGTATAATCGTTTTCATTGAGCGTTTCTGTTTAATTGTATCTGAAAGATGTAATGTTATCAAGCCCTATGTTCTCCATTGTTTACATTGTGGCGTTGATCTTGCGTGTTTTTAGAATGTATTCGAAAGGCACAGGGTGGTTTTTACAGTAGGGACTTCTATTGCTTCAGTTGCAACTGCCTGGTTTGGTGAGTTTTCTTGTAGGTTTTCGTTTAAATTGCATTTGATTATCGTTGTACTGTTAAAGAATCAATAGGCTTAAGAGACCGAGTGTTAGGTTACGATGAATTCATTCTACTCAACTCATATTCTTTTGATACGTATATTGCTTATTTGTTTTACTATGATATTGTAGCTCTTACTCCCTATAAACTGGAAGTTGTAATGGATACACTTCGAAATTTTTTGTTAAGCAATGCTTTCGGTTTACATTCTGTTCCAAATCCAAATAAAATGAATGAGAAAGGATTGATATCCTTAATTTGAGGATCAATGTGAAAAATTATGACGAACTATTGGGTTTTGTTTGTGGAGTCAAGAAATTGTGTGTTGATTGTATGCTTAAGAGTTTAGCAGAAGTTAAGGTTTCATTGATTTTGCTGCAGGGTACTCTTTACGCCACTATCATGACATCCAAGTTGACAGACGGCTCGAATCTATCGAGGAAGCTGTAAGCATCTTCGTGTCAATCTTTTTATTTATTTGAATGTAATCCAGCCATAATTGCATAGCCATGAGTTTTCATTTGAATCCTTTTCAATTATGTTCTCTTTTGTTTCAAAGAAGTTAATGGCAACTAAGCACAACCGTTCCAGCGCTTTCTGCATCCATTTTTCCTTCAGGATATGCATGGTTATGCTTCATTTTAAGTACTAAAAGTTTGAAAGGAGACGTGAGTGATTGTTGACCCTTCTCCTGATTTTCTTGAAGATGAAAAAGAAAAAAAAAAGGCTCCGAAAGAGTCAAACAGCAGGAGAATGCATTATAGAGTCAGAGAATGCATTATAGAGTCACAAATAGGAAAAATCACTGGGTAGAGACTACGAATTAGACAAAGAGAGCTCCTTCAACTGAAAATTTGTAGAAGATCAAGAGTCAAGAGATTTTATCGCCTCTTTGATTGGGTCAATCTTCTTTCTCTTGGAAGTTTAACAGCTTGTTTCCATATGGCCTCCTCTTCAAGTCCTAATCTAACATATCCATCATCTAAGGCTAAACAGATTTTTGTACTGCTACTCATATGCCCCTTCTTTGTTTTGCACATGAGCGCTCTCGTTATGCCATCTCCCTACACTAATAGTGGTTAGATTCACATTCTTCGTTTTTGTTTGTGGCAGATGAGAAACACACATCAACTTGAGCATTCTGAACTTACAAAGGTGGTTAATCCTGGACATATCAGCGTGCCTGCTTGCTTTGCGAATGCTGGAACTACCTTGATTATTGGGTCTGATTCTGTTTTCTAATTCCTTTTAATGATGCTATCGTTTTCATTTTCGTGTGGACTTTAAACGCTCTTGGACGTATGGTTTCATTATTTGGGGCCGATAAAATGCTGAAAAATCCTCTATCCTCCGTATGATGTGATGATCACCGGTAGTTGTTACTTGTATAGTTTTCTATTTTCGTTACTTTGTAGCTCTATCATTGAATTCTGAACTTCAATACACTACTATCTGAACGTTTATTATCCATGCTCCATTCTCTAAAGTTATGATTTTCCGATTCGATTGTGCAGATATTGCTTGGGATGGCGAGGTGGAAAACGGTATGCGAGCAAGCAATTGAGAAGAGAGCAGATGAAGTTGCTAGGGGAGATAAAACCCAGATGGCAATTTCTCACGAGGCTAAATCCTAAAGAGCTGAACTTTCCATTTAAGAGATCATCGGGCAAACCTGGGGTGCAAGAAAGTGGCAGCCAAAATACGGAACAGAACTCCAAAAGATGCTGCAGCACAAGAACATCAGGGAGCTAGCTGTTCAGCGGTAAATCTCATTCTTCTTTTGTCAAGTGAAAATAGATAGGAAATGCGAATTCCTTTTTCAATACTTTAAAACTTATTCAACTTTATAAGTTTTCATTTTGTTTTCAATAGTTTCATAAAATTGTGATTAAATAACTTGTAAAGTTTCACGTACATCGACATCATTAGTCACAATTTTGGGATTTTGGAAGGAAGCTTAGTTTCGTTGGCATGAGTGTCAATTGGGTAATTTTTGTTTTGAGCTATATAACAGTGGTAGGGATGTAAAATTGTGTTTACTCCCCACCCTAGTTTCGAGGACAGCGATGGTGAATACATTCTTCATCTTTGGCCTCATTTTTGGTCCCTATCTTATTTTACTCACTCTTAAATTAAATAAAGTATTGTCATGAATCAAATTGAATCATCATGTTTTGTTAGGTCAATATCATGAATGTATCCGAGGAAATGAACATGCTCAAAATAGGTCTTTTTTCGACTTCTATGAGATTGAAGTTATAGTAGCTCCATGGATCCGCCCTTTGAACGATGGTATAGTAGGAACTTGGATTTCATTAAGATAAAAGAGCCTTCTAAACTAGATGCTATAACATAGGAAATAAAAGAGTTAAACCAGCAGCATCATTCATTCATGAAGCAACTGACCTCTATCTCTCAAATATAGATGTTTGGCCTGAGACTGAAGTGACTCTGTGCTGCAAGATGAGCTGCAACGAAAGGATCGCGATCGACATCATCGTTAACTGCACGGTAACACTTTTTCCTTTTCGATGGCAGGAAGAGGTCTTCACAGAAAATGGCACATGGAGGTGAAGCCGACGTCTCGTGTTCTTCGCCTTTCTTACGGTGTGAGGACACCAAGATTTCCTTGAGCTTCCTGAAACATTTCACAAGCTCCTTCATCCTCACCAAGCTGCCTGGTTGGCTTGTCTGGTTGGAGCCTCTTATACCTTGAGTGCCAATCACTGAATCACACATAACTTATGGTGGTGTTTATGCTTATTTCATGGAAGCCTCAAGTGTGCTTTTATGTATGCCTCCTCTAAAGTAGTTACTTCATGCATAGGTCGGCGCTTTCCTTGCTTTCTGTTGTATGGAAATTGGAGAGTAGTTTATAAAACTTATGGTTTAAGTTTTGGATGGCTTGAGCTTCCTAAAGGTAAAAAATATTTCTTTTTTACTTAGGATTATCAAAAGTAGTCCTACCTTAGCTAATTAGAAAGAAAATGATAAGTTTATAAGTAAGGAACACTATTTCCATTGGAACGAAGCATTTTGAGGAAACAAAAAAAGCAAAGACATGAGAGTTTATGCTTAGGGTGGACAATATCGAAGCTTTTTTGAAGAAATTAAAAGCGAAACCTTTTAGATAAATCAAAAGTAAAGTCGAGAGCTTGTGGACTATCGTGAAACCTTTTAAGTTTAAGCGAAATCTTTTAAGTTTTGGATATGAGCTTAGTAATTAATAATAATAATCATTGAAGAAAATATCATACCAAAGTAAATAAAATTAGTAAATTGAAAAGGAACGAGAGAAATTAATGGAGCCAGGTAGATGCAAATACAACCAATAAAATTAAAACACGTGTTTAAAATTCTTGAATTTGGAAAACTGCAATGCTGACTTGTAAACTTCTTATTGGCTGCCGCACTAACACTCGTTCTACAATAAAAATCTAGAAGCCATAAAAAGAACGAACTCTTCAAAAATTCTGGAGGGTTTATCAGTGTCTGCGCGCGCGTTCGTTTGTCGAGAGGTTTCTACCTTGATCCAGAAAAAGAGCGAGAGAGAATGAGAAGTGATCGATCGCCGATTTTAACGGTTTTAGTTTTCATCTTCTTCCTTGCTTTCGATTTCAGCGACGCACTGTATGGGGCGTCGTCTCCCGTTCTTCAACTAACTCCTTCCAACTTCAAGTCGAAGGTCTGTTTCCATCTCCATTTCATTTCCTTTCCATTTTGTATGTCGTAGCGAATTTATTGTATCTAGCATTCTTCTTTTTATTGCTTCTTGAATTCTCTCGGAGAAATCGCACTCGGTGAAATCTCCGTGGATGTCTTTTTATTTCGGAAATTATCGATTGAATATTTTTTTTTTCATTTTTTTTATCGCAATTGAAATGTGTTTTCGAGTGCTATTTAGTGTTTCTGAGGTTCGGAAATATTTGGTGTCTTTCTTTATTGTTGACTATTTTCAGATTTTAGACGATCTCACTAGTTATACGTTAGTCGAATTATTGCTTATCCATCATCTATGTGATATCGTTTGGAATCGGATGGGAATGGTATTTGTACGAGATAAGGTTTTTTGATCAAATCGGCGTAGCGATCTGTTTCCTTTTTTTTTCTTTGCTAGATGCAGTTATTAGTTTATTATTATTATTATGACTTTGTTTTCCTCATTTCTATCGTAGTCCGATGTCATAATTCTGGAAATCCGTTTAGTTTTCAAGTTATATGTCCTGCATTTGCATATTTGAACTTTATAATGTAAAGTTTGCGATGTAATAGGTTTTGAACTCAAATGGCATCGTTCTAGTAGAGTTTTTTGCACCTTGGTGCGGTCATTGCCAAGCTCTCACGCCTGTATGGGAGAAGGCGGCTACCGTTTTGAAAGGAGTTGCTACAGTAGCAGCACTTGATGCCGACGCGCACAAGTCACTTGCTCAGGTTCATTATTAATATTGTAATCAACGCCATTCAGCAGTTATTTCATTATCTCTTTCGCATTGCTAGCATTTTTTTGTTGACATCTTTTCATCAATAAACTTCCATCGCAAACGTGAGATTGTTAATTACTCTCCGAAGAACTAACCTGCGTTCTGCTAGAAGTCATGTCGCTAATTCTAACCACGTGAATCTATTTGGTGGAGTCATTCCTATCTGTTAATCAAAGTCGGTTGTTACATTTTTTAAGTTGAACCTATTACTTTACTTCTCACTGTTCTTGTTCGGAATAGATGGAGTTTGATGCTGTGTTACTTAACCAGTCTTGTCTTTCCGTATTCATGGCTTTCCTAGAAAGAGGAAAAGGCTATCAAAACTGAAGATAGTGCTGCATTTTCCATGATTTTTTCCTTCGCAATTTTGGGAACTTTCCCTGTTCTATGAATACACATGGTTATTATTGTTTCTACACTTTGAGCATGGATACGATGCATGGGTTCTCTAGTTGAAAATGACTGCTAAAATGTTAAAGCGGTCACTCTGAGTATCGCTGTGCGTCCTCTCTCTCTTGAATGATATCCTTGCATTGATGTTTAAAATATTAGCAAGAGTTTGGATATGAAAATTGAGACTTCAGTTTGGCCTATCGTCTCACCCCAGGACCATAGTGTTACTTCTCGTGCCTTTTTATCGCAAGTTCTAATTATGAAACACTTCTTGTTCAATATGCTCCCCTCAATTTCCCTATAATCAGTATGTCGTTGCTTATTTCTGCAGGAACATGGCATTAGAGGATTCCCAACCATAAAAGTCTTTGCACCTGGAAAGCCTCCGGTAGACTACCAAGGAGCTCGGGATGTTAAACCCATTGCAGAATTTGCTCTGCAACAGGTTCGCATCGAAACATGTTGGGAGAATGTTCATTTAGAGCATTATCTTTCTTTTCTCTTTTTGTTTTTGGCTTTTTCATTAGCTAGATAGCATCGTAAAATATCCTTTGATATTGTTGTACAGTTGTGAAAATACTTGTTACATTTCTCAGACATGCATTTGATACATTGCATTCGTTTTCTTTTCTTTTCAGGTAAAAGCTCTTTTAAAGGAACGTCTAAGTGGAAAAACAACTGGAGGAGGATCAAATGAGAAAGCAGAACCCAGTGCTTCAGAAGAATTGAATTCTCGCAACTTTGATGAGTTAGTGATAAAAAGTAAAGATCTCTGGATTGTGGAGTTCTTTGCTCCTTGGTAAGGACTTATTATTTTGCATTATAGGGCTTGATTATATTTTATATTTTTTCCAGGGTGATAATTTCATTGTTCGAATTTATCTTACAAGGTGTGGACACTGTAAACGACTGGCTCCAGAATGGAAAAAGGCTGCCAAAAATTTGAAGGGGAAGGTGAAATTGGGTCACGTAGACTGTGATGCCGAGAAGGTTAGTCAAATTTCAGCTAATAGTTATTTGAGCAAGAAATACTTGAAACTTTATTGAATCTGCGTATGTATATCAAAGTGTGATGCCAAAAACACATAGCTAAGCGAGATATGAGAAATGTGATTCTACCGTTTCCTAACTACTCGATTGAGAAGTCTTGCCCAAGTCCTAGACTTGAGTGAACAGCCTGATTTAAAGTCTTATTTGTTTTTGCATTTCTTCTCTTGTGCTCTTTTCTTAGTTAGGCCGAAGAAAGTACCAAGTTATAACTTTCTTACTACTACATATGGTAGCTAGAGACTAGAGATGAGAGTGTAGGATCTAGATTTGTAACAAATATTCGACTTTGCTTATGCTTGGAATATAATGTGCCCCACTATCAATATCGATCGTCAACTAATTGTAGATTTGTAGGGAGATTATGTGGTTCAAATTTATATAGTTGGCCTTATCGGGTCTGTTTGATCACTTGAATGATCATTTTGTCTATCACTCAACTTCGATTACCTGCCAGCCGGATGTTCGTTCCTTTTCTAATTGTAGTTGTACGGCCCACTGATTATTAGAAGTTTTCAAGTAAAAATCGTATTATGCTAGTCCCTTAAAGTACATTTAGAGCATTATTGTACAGAAAAACATCCCGAGGAATGTACTGTTTGGAAGTGAGTTTTATTTAATTTAATTTATTGTTATGGCTTTTTAGATAAAAAATCAAGTGAAAACATATTTGATTTATTTTTATGGATGACCTATTTTTAGAAGCTGTTGAGTTTATTCTTTCATTGAAAATGAAGAACTTGTAAATGAATGAATACTTGATTCATGAAATCGTTGGGCAGTGCTCTTTTCTATTTCGAATTCATTTTACTTCCAATCTGAGTCTTAATTTACTTGCTGTACAATGGATCGAAATGAGCTCCATCTAATCGGCAACGGGGTTGCCAGTCTCTAATGAGCAGGTTCAATGTTCAAGGATTCCCCACCATCTTGGTATTCGGTGCTGACAAGGACAGCCCAATTCCTTACGAGGGTGCAAGAACTGCGTCAGCAATTGAGTCATTTGCTTTAGAGCAGCTAGAGACAAATGTTGCACCCCCAGAAGTGACGGAGCTGACTGGTCCTGTAAGCTGCTTGCTTGATATCCTAATTGGTTTCTAAAATCGTTTATTATTATACGCGTGGGAGTATGAATCTTATTATCTCACTCTTATAGGACGTCATGGAAGAGAAATGCGCTTCGGCTGCCATATGCTTTGTTGCTTTCCTGCCTGACGTTTTGGATACCAAGGCCGAAGGAAGGAACAAGTACCTCGAGCAATTGTTGTCAGTTGCAGAGAAGTTCAGAAGAAGTCCCTACAGGTAACTGTATAAGAAAACATACCACTACCACATTCTTTCAAGTCAAATTCCTTGACAACTGGATTTCACAGTCTAATATATATTAATGTTCTCAATAATTAAAAAAAAGAAAAGAAAAAGAAGACCATAGGAATCTGAATTAACTGTATATTACTCTGCAGCTATGTTTGGGCTGCTGCTGGTAAGCAACCCGATCTTGAAAAGCATATCGGAGTTGGTGGATATGGATACCCCGCTTTGGTAGCTTTGAATGTGAAGAAGGGAGCGTATGCTCCCCTGAAGAGCGCATTTGAGCTCGAACATATTATGTAAGTTACAACTTCACATTTTTTCCCACATCTTCAGAAATGTGTAAAATGGCCTTTGAAATGATTGTTTTTCATACAGCGAGTTTGTAAAAGAAGCTGGCCGTGGAGGAAAAGGAAACTTGCCACTAGAAAGCTCCCCAGATATCGTGAAGACAGAGCCATGGGATGGTAAAGACGGGGAGGTAATCGAAGAGGACGAGTTCTCGCTTGAAGAGCTCATGGGAGGTGAAAATGAGACTAACTAAAAGGATAAGCTATGAACAAATTGAAGCTATGAACAAATTGAAGCTTTAGCAGTAGTGAAGGAGAACTGAGTTAAAGATCACGTCGTAATGGGGCGGTTCGCTGTTCGTGTTCCTAATTGTTTTTTAAATTAAATGACGATCAGCATGTTGTAATGGTTCACATTGTCACATTGCCATCCCAAACATGAAATGTAGCTTTTATTGTTAGTTCTATAAACAAAACAAAACAAAACAAAAAAAATATGGCGGAAGTAATGGTTCTTATCATCTCGGTGCTATCTAACAAACATGAAATAAATAATCAAAGCTTTATGTTACTGTTCTCAAAGAAAAAAAAGGGGGAAAAAACGTATTCCTCTCTTCCCCCACAAAAGGTAAAATAAATGGCAACTATATCTCCAATTTTTTTTAAAAAATAAAAACAAAGGGGAGGGAAATGGGTCAATTTGTACGGAAGTGAAACTGTGTTGAACTGTGACAAAACTTGTCTTCCATCGCAACTTCATGGTCGTTGCAAGACTAACAACTGATCAGCTCCAACCGCCAATATAGCTCGCCGGAGAATTCGTTAAATAGTTAAGAGCATGTCTTCTCTATCCTCCATAAGCATTCTTTCCTCAAGGGGGAATCGGCAAATATGGCCTTGATAACATCCTCAATCTGCAGAAGTGAAAGAATTCTACGTTATAAATATTTGATAATGCATGCTGATATTGAACTAGTAAATCCGCATGTAATTGCAAAGGGTCCTTTTCAAGGTAGTAGTTTAATCATGAAAAGACATATATATATCCTCGACCAAGAGATCAAGGACTCAAATCCTCTTATATATATACGTTGGCAAAATAATTAAAAAAAATGTGTCACGACTCCATATCGGCACATACCTCGGATGCAGTAAACCCAGAGATGAGTAGTTCTCCAGTTTCCCATTCTGTTGTAATGGATACTAGAGGCATATCTAATAATTCTGCAAATGTTACAAGACAGCAACAATAGCTTATTAATTTCAACATCGACAAATACATTTGTGTTGCTAATTTTGAGCAGAAAGTGAAAAAGCATGCGGCATGCCTGCGAGTTTACGGAGTTTCCTGAGGGATGGTATAAGAACATCAAGACTGTACAAGGAAGGCTCCTCCATTTTCTCTTGATGTTTGGTAGTCAGGGTCTCTAATAAAGAGGACGTGCTGTCTAGCATCAAATGAATGAGTCTTTGAAGCTACAAACATAAAATTATCCATTAGGAAGCTTTATTCAAATACAAAGGTCAAAAGCTAAAAAACGCTAATGCATATCTGATAATACCTCTAATGTTTCTTCTACAGCTATGTCATCCAAAAGAAGTATGTCTTTTGTGATTCTTGATAAAACCAACTCTAACACTGCAGACATGCATCTTCTGTACTTGGAAGGTAACAAGAGTGGCTCCCAGATAATATGTACTTTCTCAAGAATGAACACAACCTGATCCACAATAGTTAAACCCGTTAAAAGAAAAATCGATAAAGACATCTGCAAAAGGAATCGGTATACACTCAAAAATGATTCCATTAAGCATAGTAGGTCCGTATAGTTCACTGTTTACATAGGAGCTTCGGCTCCAAAGGAATGGGGTTTCCAAGAGACTGAGATGTCCCCTTGGATACAACGTAGCAGCTCACAGTTTCTGGAGCTCTCTCCCTAGAATTTCAGTACCATCTTTTCTAATTTTCCCATTCAACATTTCACTTTCTCAATAAAATTTGTTTTCCTTATAAAAAAAAATAGGGCGGAAGTACACCTTGTTTGATGGAATATTATATACCTTCCAACAGAAAAGGGAGGTTTCGGTCTTTTTCTCAATAAAGAAGAACAAAGCCCTCCTCGCCAAATGGATATGGAGATATCATCACGAAGAAAAAGGCCTGGTGGAGAAATCTTATAAATCTTATAAAGGCCAAATATACTCCTACTTCAAACAAAAATCAACCCCTCCATCTTGTACAAAAGGGCCATGGAAGTATATAAAGAAACATCAAAACCTCATCACCAACCAAACTTGCCATAGGGTGGATAGGGTGGGTGATGGACAACGATTTTCAAATATATTCGGATGACATCTCACAACCTCACATTTCCTAGGAAGGTAAAGGATCTATTGGACATGACCTTAACGTTCCACCCTTTCAAGAATGCAAAAGTCCTACTATGGAGAAACCTCATCATGACTTTCTTTTAGAATATGTGGAAAGAAAGAAATCAGAGAATATTCGCAGAAAAGACACAAAACTTTTTGACAATGTTGTTTACCAAGCTATATCTTGGTGTAAAGTGCAATATTTTTACTTCCTATAGTTATACCTCCCTCATTGCAAATTGGGAAAGTCTTTTATAAACATCATAGATATTACATCCATTTTGTAAATTTCAATCATCAATGAAATTGTCTCTTCAAAAAAAAAAAAAAAAAAAAAAAACTTTTGAGATTAATAGTAATTGGAATGTTTCATTCAGCACACTTACAGTTACAGCAACTGTAACTTCTAAGAATGACTTGGATGATTTAATTTACTGAACAAATATGTCAAGCTTTTGAGATTAATAGTAATTTAACATAATATCAAAGTATATCATAAGATCAAATCTCTACCATATTATTCCTTCTCTGATTTTAATACCAAGAGTCTCTGCTTTAAGACTTCGTAATCAAACTAAAATCCATTTCATTTCCATCCGAGAGGAGAATGAACTATATAATTAAGTTAAACTAATTAGATGATTGAGCTTTTGAGATTAACAGTAAATTTATACTAAAAGAGAGCAGCAAAGATTTTGCTACCTGATCTATGCTGAACTTCGCAGATTCAAATTGTTGCCTTCTATGTGTATTATGAAATCCATCTGCTCCATCTATAGCCTATTCCAGTGCAAACACAGTCAAAAGCAGCAAAGAATGCATTGATTTTAATCAGGAGAACTAATCACAATTTTTGAACAATGTGTTTCCATTAGCTTCAAACCTCGTTCAAGTGACAAGTTATAAGCTGAAGCTGTTTATGCATTGTTTCTTCTGCCATCTCATGAAACCTTGGAGCCATGTCAACAAAGACAGCATGTTCTTTTAGGAAATCTGGGAAGTCTGATCGATACTGAAACATGAGGTAAATCAGATCTGTTACATTGAGAACGGAAAACTTCTAAACCTATTCGGAACAAAAGGTCCCGAATTCTTTTCCTCATCGCAAAGAATTTAAACCAGAATAAGAACTATAAGAAATCAAGAAAAAGAGAACATCGTTCACTTGAAGGCTGGATTTGACCTTAAGTTGAGTTAGAGGGAGTGGGAGAGGACTTGATGTTCTTTAAGAAATCAGTTAACACATAAACAAGTCAGAATTACACATAGTACCTCAAATGCAAGTCCAAGTATCTCCTGCGATAAATAAAGGCAGTCATTGTGCATGAGAACTGCAACATGATTGACTGCATCAAGCTGTCTTTCTAGCTTCACAAACAGCAAAGGTCATTATATAGTGATGGATATGACAATAAAAATGCAAAGTAAATTTCCGGTTCCAATACAATCCAAGTAAGATGGAACCAATTGCCAACAGTGAAGTGTTTTAAGGACACTTCCTCAAATGCTCACCTTGATTGGGACAACAACTTCATAGAGGAGTATGGCATCCCTAGCAGCATGATAAAATTCCACAGCGACTCTGGTGGATGACAAACAAACATCCTACAATCAGAATTACAAACTTTAATTACTATATGACCACGATCTCCATAGCCAAAATCACATCCCAGTTATTGTAAAAGGTATTTAGAAATACTTGTCAACAATCAGAGGTAACATATATCCAGAACAACCTGTCAAGGTATACTTTACCTAGTATCAAAATGAAAATAATTTGAAATGATAAAAAAAAAAAATATTTTAAATAATGTCTTTTAAGATTTTTTTAAAATTTTTTTTTTTTTTATAGGAAACCATGACCATCCATTGATGTGATGAAATGGGACACAAAAGAAGATCCTATCAAGAAATAATTACAAGAAGCACCTCTATTAACTAAGTAAGCGTGTTGAGGCTATAATTACAAAAGGGAGGAGACAACTTGTTCCAAGTAATAGCTAAAAGTGAAGTAGAATCAATAACGCTTCTTGTTCAGGAAGATGGAAGTGTTTCATTCCGACCAAAGACTCCAACAGAAAGTACAAACATGCTTAATTTTCTATCGTTCATTCCATGAGGGCTCTCTCCTCGAAATACATTTTCACTTCTCTACTCATCAGGAAGTGACGTTGAAGTCTAAACTACATTCCTACATGGACGTCTGTTTAATACAGTCTTAAACCCTTCCAGCTATAAATTGAAATGTCTCTATTCATTAGATGTCCTCACTTCTTCCCATTCCCATTCTACAACATATAGAATGCTCAGAAGGTAACTGGATCATATTAAGATGTCCTAAATACGAACTTTAAAAAAAAAAACATCAAGTGTCCACAAACATAAATGAAAGTCATTTTTAAGTTTGTTATCAAAAGAAGTCATTTTTTAAGCATATAAGACAACCTGTAGTGTTTGATGAACTAGCTCCATCAGTTTTGCGGCAGCTTCAGACACCACGCATCTCTCAGATAAGAAAAGTAAATCGACAGTCTGATTTGAAGAACTTTTAGTTATTTCATTGCCCTTTTTCTTACCGCCTTTGATTGTGAACTCCTGTATTCATATTTATCACATAAAACAGACCATACTACAATATTTATGAGGAATATTATCATGTTCTAAGAACTTACTTCAGGCACAGAAAAATCGCATTTTAGAAGCAAATTTCTGGCCTTCGCCAAAATTTCTTTCCTCTTCCCAGAAGCAAAGTGAACCTCCACATTTTCAGCAAAAATACTCAGCCTTTCATCGTTTGCATCAGATGAAGAAATAAACATCATTTCCTTTAATGCACCCTCAAGCTTGGATGTACTTTCAACAATCTTCTGAAATCCAGCAAGCTTTGAAGCATCTTTTGGAACTACCTGAAAAAGGAAAAAAGATCATAGAGTCTAGCTTAAGTCTCTCTCTCTCTCTCTCTCTCTCTAACTTGAACCATCAAGTCTCTGGCCTAAATATATTCTAATCAGCTCCCGTAAATTTAAGTTTCTGCAGAATACAAATGATAAATCATGTCCAACCAACCGTATCCAAATTTACTATCCATATAATATTGCAAGGTTTCACATGAAATTTTTGTGTATCATAAGTCCAACTACAATCAACAAACATGCATCACCATAAAAATTTTGAAACAGAAACACGAGATTCATCTTGCTTCATGTTGAAGAATTATAAGAACAAACCTTAGAAAGAAAACCAGATATAATCAATTCTGACATCCGAGGCCACGTTAATCTCCCAAAACGTTGTATCCAAGAACTATTTTGATAACATATATGTCGGGAGATGAACTTAACAATCTGAGTTACCCCTGAGTATATGGTTTCACAATCAACGTTCTCTATCTGAAGATAATGAGAGAGACAAGTTAACTTTCTGAATAAACAAAGTAGCAAAAGTAAACAAGTTTGAAGACATCAATTTGTATAATTAAGCAGAAGTCACATTTTCTTCAACCAGCCAAGAACTTGGAGAATAGAAGAATGAGAATCATTCACCCTTACTCGCACTAATAAATAAAGTAGTCAATTAATGAATTATGATCTCAGGTTTGTGGTAATTGCTCACAAAATCGAGAACCATTTCCGTCCTGGTAAAGAATATCATTTTATTCTCCCATCTTGTTGGGTCCAACAATTTTTTTATCTTCCCTTCCTCTCTACTTTTTTTTTTTTTTTTTTTTTTTTTGGGTTCCATTGCGACTGAAGTTTGATTCTCATTCCAAACATTAGTGAACAATATCGAGGGCCATTCTCTCTCATTCATATTAAGAACATGAGGCTCACTGTACTTTTTCATCTACAGAAGTTTTGGTATAAGTTGATTGATTATATATTTTCAAAACTATATTAATACACCTACGAAAGTAATTAGCTATCTAGAATTAATTCTGTATGAAAAATTAAATTAAGGAATGAACACTTGGAAGATTATTAACCTTTTCTAGGGATGGCACCATCTTCAGGACTGCTATACACTTTTCTTCAGCATCTTGATTTATTTCTTCCACATAAGATATTGGTGAGCCGCAAGTTAAGGCCGGAGTGAAAACAAACTTGATAATCAAATCAGCCACTTTGGCGAGGCCATAATCCAAAATACCAACAACCTGTCATGAATGGTTCCATTGCATTAAAGACTTTTATTACATCAAGATAAATGAATTCAAAAGTCGATACAAATAAAAAAAATGCTCCAAATGGATAGAGGAAAAATTAGAATAGGAGGCTTCAATTGTTGATTCAATTAAAAATTATAATATATATCGATAACAGATTCCTATTCATGCAATGGAAAATGCCGAAAATTCGAAGAACTTAAAATGTGAATAATTAATGAAGGCTGATCGAATTCAGAAAAGTGCAAATCTGATAAATCTCTAGCAAAAATAAGGGAGTAAAAGGGAGACGAGGCTTACATCCATTGCTTCCAAAACTGTGCGTAGCTCAATCCCATCAATTTCGCCTATATTTGACCAGTATTTCACTCGAATAGATTGCTGATCAAACCTTACTGTATGTTCCAGGATTTTCACAAGCAAGTCTTGAATCTATACATCCAAATTCAAAATCTCGAAAAGATAAAACAAATAATAATGAGAAAAAAAAAACCACCGAAGATTTATATATATAAAAAAACCGCCAAATTCAAAACTGACCTAAGAACATCTAATTCAAGTTCAAATATATCTTACTCTGACAAATTAACATAAAGAATTGAAATCTATTCCACTGTTGAAATCTGCACTATTAAAACTAGACGAAGATTGATAATAAACTCGAGGTCAATTCATTTTTTGAGCTGTTAGAATTCCAAGAAAACGAAACTGACATTTTAAATCATCAAAAGTTTCGAGGAAAGAACACAATATCACAACAAGTTCAGGTCATTTCCAGTTTGTACACTTGCGGACAAAAATATGAAGTACAACTCTCATACATAAACATCTTCCAAATACCAAAGAAGTTTCCTCACCTCCTCAAAGCACTGGTACCACTCCCTTCTCAGTATCCCGTAAACCAAGGGCTCTCCATCTTTACAGTCGTCGTCATTGTAAATGTGTAGAGCAGTCTTGAGCTCTCTTACTTCCTCCGCTGCAAATTTGAGCATTCCTTTCCTTGTTGCTTCTCTAACACTCTTCAACCTGTCATCCATTTCCACAATTACCTTCACTAACTCCAACAATTCACTCTTCTCCCTCGCGCCCTTCGTCTTCTCCTTCATGTCATCGATAATCTCACGCATCTTGACCTCTATCGGACGGTCAGTAGTCAACTCCAGCACATTCGACACGTCCTTGGAGATTTGCTGATACTGGCAAACTGCGTCATTGCAGAGGGAGAAGAGGTCCGAGAACTCTTGATGGTGAGAAAGTAAGTAATCGCGTATCTTAGTTTTGATCTGGAGAGAGTTGGACTCGAGGCGGTTGACAAGAAGGCGGAGATCGGGGGTGGAGAGAGGCGCCGTCGGATCGGAGAGGTCCTGAGTCGAGAGGAGTTCACGTATGTCAATCGAACCGAATAAGGCCTCCATGTCTGAATCCGATGGATGTTGAAAGAAGCGATCGCCTGAAATGTGAAGAACTGTGCTTCCGGAACTGGATACAGTGACGGAGCTTGAATGGCATTTGGGAAATGGGGATGCGGATTGTGGAACTCTGACCCGAGGAACAAAAGACTTGTAGTATCATTTAGTGATGACATGTCGGTTCAGACCGAACGACGTGTCGTAAAAAATCCCTTTAATTTCATCTCTCGATTTTTTTTAAGGCTAAATTATAAAAATAAAAAAAACAAAAACAAAACAAAACAAAAACCTCTGCTAGACCTTAGGTCCTTCCGTCCGATTGACCAAGTCAACCGGATCCGGGTTTAAGGTCATTGGCTTTTCATCACCGTAAACATTTTCGCGGGAGGCAAACGCAGTTGCCGCGGCGGTGATTTTCTGTGCCGTCAAATGTTATGGATGTACTGGAAATGCTGCTCTGAACGACAGCGAATGATGCGGGGTTTTCTCAACAATATGAACAGGTACTTATCGACCTACAGAGTAGCCGCTAATGCCTTCGAGATGTCTGCAAAACATGGCGAATTGAGGGTTTTCATTGTCGCCGGAGAAGTCTCCGGCGACACCATCGCTTCTCGTCTCATGACATCTCTGAGGACGCTATCTCCTGTTCCTGTTCGTTTCTCCGGCGTCGGAGGGTAAGCTGTTACTTTTGTGAAGTGTCCGAATCGCCTGTTCAAAGAGACCTATTTCTGTTTTTCCCTCACTTCGACTTGGATTTACCGCCTTAAATGTTTATGCCATTTTGGTCTCTTCCGCGTTTTGAATAATGTCGGTTGTATGTTAACTTCCATTGATTTCGTTTTAGTGATAGTCTGTTTCTTTAACTACCATTACAGCTCCATGATGTCCAAGCAAGGATTGAAATCTCTATTCCCCATGGAGGATATTGCAGTAATGGGAATATGGGAGCTATTTCCGCATCTAATGAAAATTAGAGTGAGTAATTCAAAACATAATATTCTGGTGTTTTACTGTTTCTCGAAGAACAGAATCTTCCTCATAGTCATATGATACAACTGTTTGACAAGAAACGAGCTTCCCATCAAAGAATAAAGAATGCAAAAGTAAAAAGGGGAAGTAAGTTAAAAGATTTTATGAAAAAGCCCCTTCAATTGATATTTTCATCATAAGAATCATGCAATTATGAAAGAGCTAGGAGATAACACACCCAGTAGATCCCAAGAATTCGATGAGATTACAAAATCCACAATGGTTTGATGTGTTCCCTAGGCAACTATCTGTTCATGTTAGTAATAATAATGACTACTTTTTGATTTGTAAGATTGGTGTTATATGAATGCCATTTCCTCCGTGTCATGAGATTTGTCGATTGCCTGGTTTATTTGGAGACTTTGGCAATGCCAGGACAAGCTCAAGAGGACCGTTGAAGCTGCTATAGTGTTTCGACCTCATGTCGTTGTAACAGTGGACTCTAAAGGGTTCTCGTTCCGCCTCCTAAAGCAGATACGTGGTAATTTGCACCAGCATCTCACAGACTATTGAGTTTTGTTACTTGCTTATACAATTAGAACCACATGTGAACACTGAGGTGGTTTTGCAGCTAGATATCGAATCCATAAATTGGCTTGTCCAGTACATTTCCATTACGTAGCACCGTCATTCTGGGCTTGGAAAGGGGGTGAAGAAAGGCTCAAAGGTCTTGTTGAATTTGTTGACCACATTTTATGCATACTTCCAAATGAAGCAGAAGTTTGTAAATCAAATGGATTGGCAGCGACCTTTGTGGGGCATCCCATTCTCGAGGATACGTTAGACCTCAATGCTGTAAGATATGTCTTAATCCTGATTAATGCAGTGTATAAATTCATCATCTTTGAATTCAATTCATGAAAAAGTAGGCTGCATTCGTTGTCGTTTATCTTACTCTAATTGACTCAGTTTAATGCAGCCACACTAATGCCCTGTGATTTTATGTAGGGGAAGGATGCCTCATTACTGGAGTTGAAAATACAGGGACGTTGCAAAGATTTTCTAATTAAAAATGACATTCCTGCTGGTAAATATTGCTCGCTAAACTTTCTTTCAATGTAGATTTCTACTTGGCAGAATCTATGTGTTAAACACTTTTCTCATTTTTTGAACCATGACAAGCTTGCAGTCTCATGATATCCTATCATTAGTATTTTTCAAAATTTTGTCTTTTTATGTAATAAATGATTTTTAGCAAAGTTTAGATATTTGTTAAAAGAAAAAGAAGCTTAAATCTGGATTTTGTATTGAATCGGTTAAAAATCCTTAGTGAGAAATTTGAGGGAATTTTGTTTTTGAAGATGCAACAATCATTTCCCTGCTTCCTGGAAGTAGGTTACAGGAAGTCAGCAGAATGATTCCAATCTATGCAAG
This sequence comes from Cucurbita ficifolia, assembly GCA_033971965.1. Lineage (NCBI taxonomy): Eukaryota > Viridiplantae > Streptophyta > Magnoliopsida > Cucurbitales > Cucurbitaceae > Cucurbita > Cucurbita ficifolia. The sequence goes on from CM066981.1 coordinate 1,223,827, forward strand.
TACGTTGGAGTTACTGAAAGAATCCTTCCCGGAGCTGACAACAATCATCCACGTTGCTCCTAATGCTGATGTACAGGACCATATAAGTGGAGTCCTTCATAAGTGGCCTGTGCCTGCCGTATTGGTTGCAGGAGGATCGCCACAAGCAAAATATGATGCATTCAGTGTAAGTCCTTTCAGTCTACTAACAATGTAACTAACATTAAAGAAACTATTGGTTTTTGTTCTGGTACGCAAAACAACTATAATAGACCAAGCTCACCGCTAGCAGATATTATCCGCTTTGGCCCGTTACGTATCGCCGTCAGCCTCATGGTTTTTAAATGCGTCTACTAGGGAGAGGTTTCCACACCCTTATAAGAAGGGTTTCGTTCTCCTTACCAACCGATGTGGGATCTCACAATCCACCCCCTTTGGGAACCCAGTGTCCTCGCTGGCACACCGCTCGATGTCTGGTCTGATACCATTTGTAATAGCCCAAGCACTAATGAAATTGTTTTGCTTTGGAAGCTTTGGCTCGTCAATAGGATGCAATCCTAATCTGAACTTTACATGCCTTGCAGGCAAGTAAGGTTGCATTATGTACTTCTGGTACAGTTGCTACGGAGTTGCAGCTTGCTCGGTTACCTTGTGTAGTTGCTTACCGAGCTCATTTCTTAACCGAATGGTTGATTCGACGCAAAGCGAAAGTATCATACATCTCCCTTCCAAATATTCTCTTAAACTCACCTGTTATCCCAGAGGCACTGTTTCAAGAATGCACTCCAGGAAGGCTACAGTCGATGCTCAAGTAACATGATTTTGCATTTTTCATTGCAAACTATCTTTTCCATTAAAGCACAAACATTATCTCAACATCTTAGCAGACGCCATAGGCTTGTATGTGGACTGGATATAACTACATATTGCTTGAATTGGCCCGTTCATCATTGCAGGGAAGTGATACGTAACGACGGTCTACGCAACAAACAGATTGTCGCGGCCGAAGAGGTTCTTAAACTGCTGTGTCCTTCAAAAGAAAGTATGAAGATCTTAGGAGGGGAGGGTTTAAAATGCACATCTTCATCTACAATCAGCACACCCAGCATGATAGCGGCATCTACCATACTGTACTATGAAAGGACGCAGTAGGTGGGTTGGAATCAGCCAATTTTCCAGCAGTGAAGGCTGATCAATGATCTTTTTATTGTGAACCATTCTTAATTCTTGGAATTGTTCGTTTGAGAAACATTTCAAATGAATACAAACCATTGATGATGAGAATCAGAGGTGGATTCTCTTTGGCCAAACGGTAAATGCTGAAGTGCCCAAAGAAAAATAAAAAAATAAAATGATTAAAATAAGGAAATAATTAAGAAAAAAACAAATATATATATATATTTATTTATTTATTGGGAGGCAATATTCTTTTGAAATTAGATATTCTATTTTGGTTCTTAAATTTTAAAAATATTAATTTTAATCTTTCAAATTTTAATTTGGTTTCAAATGATCATACATTTTTAAAAAATATAACTATTTTGGTATAGTATTATTTTTATTTTAATCTAAAAAAATTAATGACGTAATATAATAAAGATCAAAATTATTGTTTTTTTAGTTTAAAAACAAAATATAACAAACTGTAAAATGAATTTATATAATTTTTTAATGAGTTAAATAATAAATAAAGATTAGGAATCAAAGAAAACGGAGATCCGTTTTCTTTGATTCCTAATATTATCCAATTTTACCGAATAATATCCTCCGCCAAATATTGAATGCCACGTGTCAGCATTTCATGGTTTAAATGCACAATACCCTTGCCTCAAGACCAGCTCAATTAAACGGAATTTCCCCAACAATAAAAAATAAAAAAAAAAGTGAAAAAAAAAACAAATCCATTTCTTATATATTATGGTGGCCACTTCGTTGCTCAATCCCATTACCGCCATCGAACTCCGCCACCGAAATCATCCGTACTATCAAACCCTAGCTTTTTTCTAGAAAAGTCCGACCCCAAATTTCCTCAACCATGGCACTTTCAAGACGACTGGCCCTTCTTTCCCTCGGAACAATCCTTCTGTGCCTCTTGTTCGCTAGAGCCGCCATCGCCGAATCCGACTACGGCGACGACATTCACACCGTCAGGCATTCCTCCGACACCGACAACTGCAATGACGAGAAACCCTACAAAGGCGACCAATGCAGGGAAGAAAACGACGGCTTAGAGGACGAAGATTTTGATGACACCTACAAGATCGTCAATAACGTCGCCATAAGGTTATCGGCGTCCGGAAACAAACTTCGTGAGGCGGAGGAAGCGGACGATCTGCCGGTGCCCGAGGAAGAGATCCGCAATCTATCTATAGTGGGGCACTGAGCGGCGGCGAGATCACTCTTTTTTTTTCTTTTTTTTCTTTTTTTTCTTTTTCTTTTATGGTATTGGAGAGAAGTTAATTTTTTTATTTTTTTTTTAATTCGGCAATTTATTATCGTCTTTGGTTTCTTCGTCTTTCGGCATAAGACACGTACATGCCGGCTTATCATGTACGGATCAGCATCCATTCAGCTAGTTAATTAAGCAATCGTAAAAATTACAAAAGTTGGGAAGGGAAAATTATTGTAGTTTTCTTCCTTTTTTTCTTTTTTTCTTTTTAATTATTATTTAAATGACTGGTGATGAATATTAAATTACAAACTCACTTTAATTATTGATTTACTTTAATATGCACCTTTAACCCTCTCTCATCGATGTGGGCTGATAGGACCCTCCCTCTCTGATCAATGTAGGCTGATAAGACCCCATCGATGTGGGGCGATATGGAGCTTTCTCTGATCGATGTGGATTGCTCCCTCTCTGATCAATGTAGGCTAATAAGACCCCATCGATGTGGGGTGATATGGGGCTTTCTCTGATCGATGTGGATTGATAGGACTCTTTGTGATGAGGATCTCACATTTTTTTTATTTTAGGAGGGATTGGAATAGAATGGTAAACTTATTTAAAGTTAAACTATTGAAAATTGAGTAAAGCATGATGGAATTTTAATATTAAAATTACAAAATTTATCTAAATTTGAATATGAATTAAAATTAACAGAAGACGTAAAATTGATTTTTAAAGTATGAGACATAATTTTAGTTTCTAGTAGATTCCTTGGATTATACGCCAGCGCATACGTAAGGTTTTCTGAACCGCCGTAATAATGCGCGGCGTTGTCGTTCGCCTTCCAATACCCGTCGAGTAAATTCCCGCCATCTGCACAAGACCGACATCCATTTTATTTTTCTTCCTCTTACAAATTTCTTCTATTTTCTCATCGAAGCAGTTCTTCGGCAATATCGATATTCCTCGAGCACAGGAGACAGCCAACTTCTGGTAAGTCGTTTCATGCCTGTCTAGGTTTCGATTGTCCTTCCACAATTTTTAAGACCGTGGTTTTGATTTCGTTTTGTTTGAACGGAATTCAATTGGTGAATTGAGTTGTTTTAGATTGGTAGGGTTCGTTATCGTCACCTCTTGATTTCCCGGAGAATATATTATTCTATCTGTGCGTGATTTGCTTCGAGAAATAATCAGATTGTTCAGCTGTTCAGAATATCGTAATTCGTAGGTTCAATCTTTTCAAATTGTTTTCACGAGCTTAGTGATAATTGAAGCGAGAGATTTAATTTTTGTACCTTTTCGATTTTCTCTTCGTTATTGATGTTTAACTAGTTTCGGGATAGATCGATGAGGAACTTCCATTGTCTGAAACCAATCGCTTTTCAATTTTCAAATAGTTACAGTGTTCTTAATCCATTTTGGTTTTTGACTAAACTCACACCATCAGTCAATACATTTATCTTACACTGCCAGATTCTTATTAAGATGAGAACGAGAAGCTGTTGCTTTGACAATCTAAATTTCTTTATGCAATGTGTACTGAATAATGAGTATCCGAATAAAAGTTTTTATTTCTTTCAGGAGAACATGGAGCAGCAACACAGCATGTATAATATACCCGTCATATGGAGGGGAACAAAGTATATGGTGGAAATCAGTTCAGAGTCTACTCTTAGGGACCTCGGTCAGAAGCTGCAAAATTTAACTGAAGTTAAAGCAGATACCATTAGACTCATAGTTCCACAATATTCCAGCAAAAGCTCTAAAATGCTTCATCCTTTTTCTGATGAAGATGGATACTTGAACTTGCAAAACATTTCCATTTTTAAGGTGCAATTCGTTTAATTATTTTTATAAAGTTGAGTTGTTTAGGTCTTGCACCTTAGCCACTTGTTGGTTTTTGATTTGATGCATTACCAGTTATAGTATTTAGTTGATGCATATGAAGTTTCGGATATAAAGTTTGCTGTTTTCTGGTCCACTTCCAAGAATTTTTCCTTTCACTTTCAAAGCTACCAAAAATTGTCATTGTCCTGCTAGTTCTAGGCGACTGACTATCAACTCTGACTCCTTCAGGACAACAAGCTTATCAGAATGATGGGAGTCCCTAGGAATGAGGTAGATGAAGTTTTGAACAATGCTAAGAAAAATGAACGAATTGCTGGGTTTGATGAAGAAGAGAAAAGACAGAAGCAACGAATGTCAAGTAAGCCTATGGGCGTGCTGAAACTGCCAGAAGGACCCTATGTATTTTGTGAATTTCGGACCCTTCAAATTCCAGGAATTGAGGTGCTCTTTTCTGTGCTCTTGAGCGTATATTCAATAATTTTATATTGTATGCACAAACATTGCAGCAGGATTGCATTTTGCAGGGCTTATGCCCTTTAATCTGGATACAGATTTGCTCTTAAATATTTGTTTTTGAACTGCATTCCTTTTAAGATTTCCTTTGGCTGTTGAGTACTACATTAATGTACATGTCTTTAACTGTTGGTGAATGACACATTCTTTCATTGGCTGTAGTTGAACCCTCCAGCTTCAGAAGCTTTGAAAAGAATGCATATGTTAGCTGCGGATCCTGGCATTGTTGCAATCATGAACAAGGTAGAGGAATGTCTAAATCTGGATGTAATATATGATTAGCAATAAATAACCTGGTGATTGGCCTTCTTTTAGCACCGTTGGCGTGTGGGAGTTATGACTGAGATGGCTCCTGTTGGCTATGTTGGTGTGAGCCCAAAATGTATTCTTGGCTTTAATAAGGTACATCCACTTTAGTACGTGGACAACTATGGATATTATTTTCCAATTTTGATTTTTGACTATATGTTCTGATCAGAACCATGGAGAGGAGATATCCCTGCGACTTCGTACAGATGATCTAAAGGGCTTCAGAAAATATGAAAGTGTTAAGAAAACTTTACTCCACGAACTTGTGAGCACTTTTTGTTTTGTTTTTTTTATACATGATGAGGATAATAGTACAGGGTAATTAAGTCCCGAATGAATCCCTGAACTTATTGTGATTTGCAACTAGGCACATATGATTTATTCTGAGCACGACGCCAACTTCTATGCTTTGGATAAACAGGTAATAATGTTTTTTTATTATGAATTCTTTCCTCATTTATGGCCATATTGATGATTCTAGCTTTGCGTTCATTGTTATTCCTTAACGGGGTGTTTTTTTTCAATTTGATATTTCTTAGCTTAATGAGGAGGCTGCCACTTTAGATTGGACGAGATCAAAAGGCCATACTTTGGCTGGAATTAAGTATTCCCAATATCATGAAGAAAGCGACGACGTCGAAGATGGCTTTGGTGTCTCACAGAAACTTGGTGGAAGTATGTCGCATCAGCTCATTAATGTCCGTTCTGCTTCAGTTGCTGCTGCTTATCACCGTTTGACCAACACCTCAGATTTGAGTTTAAGAGTGTCTCCAGTAAGTGGAGAGTCGGATCCCAATAGTTCTAATTACCAAAAAAAACTGGAGCCTGATCCTGACGACAGTGCTTATCAAAAGAAGCTCGAGCCTGACCCTGATGACAGCTCCAATGAACAAAACATGCTCAAGCCTGATCCCTACAACAATTCTAATTATGAAAACAAGCTCGAACATGATCCTGAGGATGCTATAGGTTGCAAAATTGTAGAATCTGATGGTGGACCAAGATTCAATAGGAGTCTAGTAGTTCAAACCGATTTGAGCAGCAAGGAAGTGCAGCCTGTGCCTGCTACTAACAGCAGATTGTTGGAAGCCACAAAGTTGTATGGAGAACCGGATCCTGATGATTTGGGAAGCTCTTCGAACAGTAAAATAACTGACACAAACCATTTTTCTCAAGGAATGCAAAACCTGGATTGCAACAGTTTCCAAAGAATGGTTGTTGAACCTGATCCAGATGACTTGGGAGAGAAAATGAACACGTTGGGGTGTGGAAATGCTACTGGACATGATGAAGCCGATTGCCTAGAAGCTGGCTTAGTGGCAGATCAAACCCATTTAAGCATAAGCTGTAAAAAGCATGATGAGGAACCGATGCAGATCGAGCCTGAGGATTTATCTAAAATGCCTGTTGACGAACCTGATCCCGATGACCAAGAAATTCAAAGAATACAAGACTCTGTTTCTGTTGTATGCAATCGATTGCGTGAAGCTATTGGAAAGCTGCTGGCTGAACTTAAACCTTCTGAATCTTCAGCTGTTTTTCAAACTCTGTTCAAGATTGTCAAGTAAGTTCTACTGATTATGAGCGCAACCTCTGCTATTATTTTTGCGTCTGGTCATTAGGATTTATTCAATACTGAATTGTTGACTGAAATTCTTCTCTTCTGCAGGAACGTAATTGAACACCCTGATGAAACGAAATACAGAAAGCTTCGCAAGGCAAGAGGATTGACCTTCCCCTTCTACTTCACTTCATTTCATGAACTATTCTCTCCTTCTCTGTTTTCTTCTGTTTTTTTTTTTTTTTTTTTTTTTTAAAAAAAAATTTGAACTTGTTACATTGAGCTAATAAATGATGCATTGCAGACTAATCCCATCATCCAGAAGAATGTTGCCAATTATAAAGGTTAGTTCTGTATGCATCCATATCCAGTATACTTAAAGCAACAAAAGGAGAGAATCAAACTAAGAATTTCATTCTAAATTACTGTGATCAGTTGTATAAATTCTTCTATATTTTTTAATGCAGCTGCATTGGAGATCCTGTTCTTGATAGGTTTCATTGAAGATGCACTGCTAGATGAAATCGGCAAGGCAGAAACATTCCTTGTACTGAAGCGCAACGATCCTGGCTTATTGTGGCTTGCGAAATCCACCCTTGAAACATGCAATGGGTTGCATGTAGATTGACGAACATATTTTCTTATATTTAACAGAACTGTAAACTAAAACGAGTGGTGGTATAGTACTGTATACAAGTGGTGGTTTATTGCGTTCGACCTGGACTAGACAACCCGACATTAAACAGGGATGAGTCGCTGTAAGTATGTTTATTCAAATAAGAAGAGGGTTGTTAATAAATGTTTCTGAATGGCTTTAGTGTGCCACTTGTTTGGATCTGATAACCATTTCCTTGAAGTTTATGGTTATTTTTTTTACTATGATTTCACACTAACGAATATTTATTTGAATTCACCTCAAGGATAGAGAAGTCCTTGGGGCGGGGTGGAAAAGTATTCCCCATTCTCACCTCCTGTCTTCCACAAATCTCTGAAAGTGTTGCTCTCTCCTTTTGTTAGTCTCCTACACATAATGAACGTGTTAATTAAGTAGTCATGGTATTTCCTTCTATTCGTCGCTCATTAGCCAAATCTTGCTTCCAACTCGGTCACCATGTATCTTCTTCATCTTTTTCGGTGAGTGATGCTTTTGGTCCCCCTCCTGCAGTTCATGCTTGAACTGGTAACTCTCCTTGTTAAATTCATAGGTCTCTCTTTAGATCAAATTATATAATTTCCCCTAGTTCTTTATTGATGTGAAAAAGAGCAAAACAAACATTCTCGAAGGAACAGATATGATATATATTTTTTTATTTTACGATCTTTATCAAGTTGTTGAGATGGCCGAGTTGGTCTAAGGCGCCAGATTAAGGTTCTGGTCCGAAAGGGCGTGGGTTCAAATCCCACTCTCAACAGATTTTCCTTTTTTTTTCCCCACTACTTACAGAATCGAACCATTTAAAAATGTTTTGACGACCCCGGAATCTCCGTCGAGAAATGTTCCCAAAACTCATAATTCGCTCCATTTCCAACCCCCTTCTTCTTCCCTTCTCCTTCTCATTTCCCCTTCTTTCTTCAACCCCACAACTTCGGCATCCATTTCCTTCCCTTCCCCCACAGCCTGCGCCACATTGCAGAGCAAATCCTCACAGAACCCCCAATGGCAATTCCAGCTTCCCCATCAGCTCCAATGGAGGAACCATCACCTTCTTCTTCAAACCATTCTTCTCGTCTCTCTCAAACTCCCACCATTCTTCATCCATTAACTCATTCGGTTTCCTCATTTTCCTCTTTTTGCTCGGCTGACGCTGCAGCAAATCTGCGCCCAATATGCCAATTTAGCTGCCTCTGTTGATTCCCCATTCGCCATAATTGCTGACAGATTGTGTGAACTTGACGCCCCATTTGTTCCTTTTCGTTTTCGTGTTTCTGTAGCTGGGATTGGAGTATGGTGTTTTCTTCATAGGGGGTTTTGATTTTCTGCTTGAGTTCTTGTCTCTCTGATTCTGACAATGAAGCTCCACTTCCATGGCTGTGGCTGTAGATTGGTTTGCGTGTATGGATGCATTTTAGATGGGTTCGTCCTCTTATGAAACCCTCGTTGTGAAATTCCCATTGCTCTCGATCGATCTCCCTAAACCCCCCCTATCCATACAGAGATACCAGAATTTTGCACCCAAGATTTCAACTAAAAAAACAGATTAAACTAAAATCTATGTAAGAACATCTCCATAATGATTTGATTTTGAGTTTTTTTTTTTTTTTTTTTTTTTTTTTTAAAGAAGAAATTGCAGGACAATTCGTCGCATCCAATTCCTTACAACTGGAAAGGAGAATATGATAATAAGGGTACAACATAAGGTCCTCTAAAATACTGGAAATTACAATACCGCATCCTACTTAAACAAGAAACTCACACGCTGCATACAAATGGCGAAGTAGAGCATTTATTCTTGGAAGGAGGATTTTTATCTCTAACGTTGTTCTACTTTGCAACTTTGTACAACATAAGTGTTGCTTTCCTTGCGATGCATTGTTTTATTCTCCTACATTTGATTTGGATGAATCCGAACTAGCCTAGATCCCTGATCCAGACAGTCTGCGCTTGGAGGCGTTGGAAACGGAAACCTGACCGAGCCTGTCTGCCTTGGGCGGAACAAGTCGTTCGTTGGGTGGTATATAATGTCGCAGCCATTCCCCAGTGTAGACCTGAGTTCCATGAATGAACAGAGAATACGGTTTAACTGAACTCATAGCTATACCAAGTTTCATGCTATCTAGTCTGAGAAGATAGTTTACAAAGATCTGGTTAGAAGAGAACTAACCTGTTGAGGTCGAATTATCTTAGTGTCGGGATCATCCAGCGATTCTCGCCAATGTGCCAAGTATCCAGCCATTCGAGGGATTGCAAACAGCACAGTGAAAAATTCAGGTGGAAATCCCATAGCCCTGATCAAACACGTCATCAGTTATCGACTCCTCAAGAGACGGATCACTTGCATATCTTCATTAGAAAACTAAAATATACCTTCCTACCTATATATTAATCCGGAGTAAAAGTCAACGTTTGGGTATAATTTCCTCTTGACAAAATACTCATCTGAAAGAGCAGCCTTCTCCAGAGCAACAGCCACCTATATGGCACCATGATCATTGTTAAACAATGCTCAAAGAGGAATTGCTTCTCGCTATTAGAGAGTGTAAGCAGATCGCATTTTCACATGGAAACAGTTATCAGACAAATACCTCAATGAGAGGATCCCGACCAACAATGGAAAACACTTCTTCGGCAAGTTTTCTTATAACCTTAGCTCTTGGATCGTAGTTCTTGTACACCCTATGGCCAAAACCTGACATCTTCCTTTTCCTGGAGAACTAAGTAACATGAGCAATCTAACTAGCATTCCTAAGTTCAAAGTGGTGTCTACCAGTTCTTTCACACTACAAAAAGAGAACGACCAAGTAAAAATTTAACTTATGGGCACAAAGTGGCAAGTACCTGTTTTTAACACCCTCGATGAAATCTGGAATATTATTAACAGTTCCAATCTCACTTAGCATTTTAAGCACAGCCTACAATCATCAGGAAAACAAAAGAAATGAACCAAAAGAAATCCAGAATGTCATAAAAGAGCAAAGTGGTAGTGTTTAATCCATGGAGAGAACCCCATACTCAAATCATTGAGAAACTAGCTGATTCCAATTGCAGGGGGGAATTGCTTTTATGCTTACCTCATTGGCCCCACCATGAAGAGGGCCATACAGTGCTCCGACAGCTCCAGAAAGAGCAGTGAACACATCAACACCACTGAAAAGCCAAAAAGAGAAGGGATCAGACAGGAATAAGAGATGCCCTAATTTAGTCAGGACATTGGTACAAAAGCTGTCTACCTTGAAGCCAGATGGCGAGCAGCAGATGTTGAGCAGTTCATTTCATGTTCTGCATGAAGGATGAATAGAATGTCGAGGACTCTAGCAAGCCGAGGATTGGGTTTGTAAGACCTATTACCCCTGCATAGATAAAAGTCTGGATCAGGCCCAAAACCTTTGTTTTTCTACATTCTGGATAGCAAGTACAATGCTATACTACTCACACAAGTATTCAATTTAGCAAAGGTAAATAAGATGGCATTTCTATTCTATAATAGAACCTGTCCTCGTATATTAATGAAAACAAAGATGTCTAGGCAACTTACAAAGAATCAAGCATGTACAGGAAATTCTCCGAATAAGAAAGATTGCTGGAAGGGAGAACTGGAGGTCTTCCAGCAAGTCTAAGATAAGCTGCTGCTGCAATGGTGGGAGCCTATAAATTCAGAGAAAATACCAACAAATTAGTTGGTAGTTCCATACATCTAGAAGGAAGTACATGGAGGCCTCAAACTATAATGAACATTCAATGAAAAATTACATTGGCAGGCAAACCAAAAAAGTAATACTGGCATAACAAAAACTGATAAAATTATCTTAGCTGACAAAATGTTCATAGAAAGCATACCTTCCCTATAATACGAGCTATTTGTTTGTCTCTCACTTGCTTAGACTTGTAAAGATCTTGTCCCTACAGCAAAATAATGGTACACGACTAAATACAAAAAACCTTTCACATCACAAAGCCTTAAAAGATAGATGCTCAGAGTAACAACGACATCAAATAAGAGAATAATGAAGCTTTCATCAAGAGTTGTACAGTTATTATGTTAGTTTATATAGATTTTTTAATCAGCTTTCTTACGTTTTTATATAGTATTTTCCAATTTTCTTGTAATACCATATAAATCCAAAATCAGGTTGTAATTGGGACTTCTAACTGATGAATATGTGAATTTTACTTCAATGAAGGTTTCTTCCTTCTCGAGATGGATTTCCCATCTATTCGTGGCCATTGATGCCATTTTAAGAGAATCTGCTGCATCAAAAGATAACTGAAGTACGATGAACTACATATATAAGTTATTCTGTTAAAGTAAAGACAACATGCAGTTTTAATTGTTAATTGTATACAGAAAGTGAAAAATAGAACTTTCTCCACAGTATGCCCTAAAACCCTTTTCTAGAAGAGCCACAGCGTACAAAATAATCAGTTCAAGCAGGTATGGTTTCTGGTTCTCATTAATGTTGATTAAACGAAAGTGGCACTTGACTTTAAAGCTGGGTTGACAGCTTCTAGAAGGAGGGGGAAGGAGGGACCCAAGAACCCAGGGAACTTCCCCTTTTTCATTTTATTTTCTTCATTTTCTATCTTTTCTTGAGAGGGAGCAGTGGATGAGTCAAGAAGGAAGAAGTGAAATAATTGGTCACTCAGTCTGTCTTTCGATTAAAAATCAATATGAGCCTGATCTTTAAAATGGAGCAGAACCTTAATATACAATAACAACTGAGATCCAAAAATATCAACTTACTCTAAGGGCAGGATTGGCATCTGGATGAAAGACAGATAGAGCACTCATTGCACTAACAAGCACACCCATTGGATGTGCATCATGAGGCATTGCTTGAATAATATCCTATTGAGATAACAGAGAACTCTATCAATAAGAAGCCCTTTAGACAATGAAATTTATATAAAGAAATATGTGTAGGAAAACTCAATAGAACAATGCAATCGCACCAAAAGTCCCTGCGGTACAGCCGAATGCTGAGAAATAGCGAATTCCCAGTCTGCCAATTGACTCTGAGAAGGCAAATTCCCATACACTGGAAGAAATCAGGCATTACATCAGTGAACGAAATATGAAATATTATACACAACCACAATGATTTTATACCAACAAAATTGTTAAAGTGATAGCTCCTCGAAGGCTTACTCAAGAGGTATGCAACTTCCACATAGGTACTACTGTCAGCCAATTCCTCAATCGGGTAGCCTCGGTACCTAAGAATTCCCAAGTCACCATCAATATAACTGATCGACGACCGAACTGGAGCCGTGTTGAGATAGCCTGGATCATACAGCTTAAGCCCCTTGTCATTTGGTCCTGTAGTTATCTACAAATATTACGAGAAAATTCATTAAACTAAAATCGGTGCCTACATAAATAACACCACGAAGATTCCAAGATATCAAACAACACAAGAAAAACTTCATTACGCACTTCTGACCAGCCAAAAGTTAAATCAACAACAACCAAACAAACGTATAAACCGATTCAAATACGGGAAAATATATTACAGATCCATTAATTCGTGTACCTTCTTCAAATCGGTGGCCTTGATCGTGCCTTCTTCAGATACCTGGACCTTGTACCTCTTTCCAGTTCTCTCATCTACAATCGTCAACGTACCCTTCACCAATTCAGGCGGCGCAACCATGGTCTGAGCTGACACGCAATGAGCCTCGAGGGACGAAGCCATCACCGGCGGTTCCAAGGACGCAGCGCTCAGATGCGCTGCCAGAACGGCCAAGCGATTACGAGCAACGTTCGAAGGCGACAATTCCATGTCGGTGGGCATCTGTTTTCCTTTCCGATCGACGGAAATGAGATTACAACCAAACAATATACGAACAGGAGAGCAAATAATCTAACAATTCTCCGATTCCGCCTCTAAATTCTCTGTACTAAAAAAGGCGATACAGTTTCTCTCAAGAACGAAGCGAAAATTGCTCGCATTTAAAAGATGTGAGAAAAGCTCTTTGGACAAGAAGAAGAAAAAAAGGGCGGATAACTGTGAGCTCATGCCACGTGTACTTTCCTCGCTCCAATTTTTTCCTACCAAAAATGTATCAACCAAGTCAAATTATTCCATAAAATCATCACAATTTCGTTAATCTCATAATGATTAAAAAAAATGTAGATTATCATAAGACTAAATATCAATTTGATATAAACTTGAAACATATCACAAAATAAAAAATAAAAATAATTCTGACAAATAACTCCTTATAAGTGGGAAAATAAAGTTAATGTTTTCAAGAAAAGAGATTTTGAAAATGTAGTTTAGGTAGCTCAGCTGGCTAGGACAAAGGTCGTTCAAATGGTTAGAACAAAAGATTGCACATTCTTTCGCCAATAGTTCAAATACACTTCCAAACAAAAGGTCCAAAAATACTTCTAAACAAAAGGTCCAGAAGACAAGTAAGTCGAATAAAATAAAGAAAAATCAAACTGATATCGAAGCCAACCAAGAGATAGAATTTCAAATTGAATAAATGACCAACCTATAATAAGACGTAAATCAAATTTGAATAAGATTTAAGTAGGTGAAGAATAAAAATTTAAGACAAATTGTACAAAATTATCCAGACCTTCATTTTTATTTATATAAAACGCCTACCACATGAAATAATTAGAATTAGGAAATTGCTTTCTCCATACGAAATTTAGCCAAAGAATTTTATACTATGGTACAAGCAAGTCCAACACGTAATTTCCAGACAATAACCTAAAAGACCAAAATCTCAATATTGAAAAATTAATAAGATAATTGGTATTGACAAATATTTCTGAGGAAACCACGGGCCTTGATCAATAAATTCCAAACCATTAGATAATTCATAAAAATTAATTATTGATATTTATTTTCATGTTAATTTTCATATAATGATTCAATGTTACTATACTCACCCAATGCCACCTACGAGCGACTGTGATTGGCCAATCTTTGTGATGGAAGCATGATCAACTTGATAAATCAACGGCCCCGATGAAGCGTTCTCCGAATCCCGAGGAGCTAATCGTCTACAAAAAGTGGGGCCCGGTGATAATGGTCTTGGGAGACTCAACAAGGATAATGAAAAGGCAAGTATAGATATTATATAATGACTTCTCGGAGCAAAAAAGAAAATTCTACGAATTATTCCATGACGATCTGGAAATAGAAATTAGAAACATATTTTATGTTAAAATTTTGCATATTATTATTTTACAATATCATACAATTTATAATATAATATATTTTTTATTTTTTATTCTCACAAAAAATCGAATTTATAACAAAAAAAAACTGAATTTATTTATTTATCTTTTTTTTTTTTTTTTTAAACTTCAGTTCAAATCTAGATAGGCAAAATAATAAAAATGTTATTTTTCAAAAAAACAATATTTTGCTGAACTCAGTAAATCTAATTACAAAGAATAGATTAGTGAAAAAAAAAGCTTTAATTTACGCACTTCAAACAGTACTCGATATCCATGCCTAAGCTAATATTCAGAGTAATAATTAAGAGTGAAGTGCAATTCAGAGCATGTTTTTCTACCCTTTCCAGCTCAAAATTGAGATTATCTTATTGTTTAGAGGGAAATTGATTAAGGGTAACTATTCAGTTTCAGGGCAAAATTAATTTAGAGACAAAAATAATACTTGTTATGTGGGGATTAAGATTGTACCTTTGTTAGTTTGTTTTGCTGGCTGATTTATGTACCAAACGCGATGTAATTTACACTGGGTATCATCTGAAAGGGACCATTGCCCGGTTAAGGGATTGTACACAAATCCGGCCATCTCTTCACCTGAAACAACCAGCCATACATGAATTGGGTGATACGACAAGAGAAAACAGCGACCGCTGAAGAAGGGTTATGTAGAAACATAAAAGATATGGATATTTATGCATTAGTCTTACTGAAATAGAGGCGCGTTGGAATATCAGAACCAATTCTTCAGGGGTAAGTAAGCTCAACCATTAGAATTCCCGGAACTGTATTGAGGTAAGAAAAATATATTAGTTTCACTAGTATTCAACTGTATTTTAAACTTTATATTCCAGAAACCATGAATACCATATCATATCTCGAATCACACTCAAGACCATTCTATACATATAATTTTACTCTACGAATTCTAAGGAGGAATTTGTTAGGAATCACGAATCCTCACAATAATATGATATTGTCCACTTTGAGTATAAGCTCTCATGGATTTGCTTTTGGTTTCTCCAAAAAACCTCATACCAATGGAGATGTATTCCTTACTTATAAATCCATGATTAGTCGATGTGGGACTCCTCTTCCAACAATCCTCAACAGAATTCTAGTTTACTAACCTATATAAAATGAATATAGAATGAATATGCATGGAATTCTGAGCATTTTGAGGAGGATCTTTCATTTTAGAAATTGCAAATGCATTAACTAACAAGTAAATTCCAATAGATAATGATCCCAATTAAAAAGAACACAGTTGGCCTCGAGGCATAGGAAGAATACATTGCTATCCATGCATTGCCTTATTCTTAATTAAAACTATGACTATCCTGTAATATAATGGTAGTAGTGGTTCTTCCTAAAGATAACTAAAAAGGTTACATAACTACAGGGATTACCAAAATAAAAAGGGTTCAATTTAGAGTCAGTACTCAGCCATCATGATAGTTACTGGAACCAATGTGCCTAGATGATCCGGGATAAGAGTGGTGGAGCCCCACATCGGCTAATTAAGGAGTTGATCATGGATTTATAAGTAAGGAATACATCTCCATTAGATTTGAGGCTTTTTGGGAAAAAAGTCATGACAGTTTATGTTCAAAGGGGACAATATCATACCATTGTGGAGGGTCCGTGATTCCTAACACAGTTGAGAATAAGCTGGTGAAGTACATAAAATGCCGGAAAAGACTGGATCGGATAAGTGAGACTCTTGTAGGATTCATCACATGGAATGGCTTAAATGGCCCTTCGGATTCCCACCTGAAAACCAAAGCTCCCCATTCTTAACAAATTTTACCAGGTGCTTTAATCCTTACTATTGGCATGAACTATGATCTAGAATGAAATATATTCAAAGGGCACTGGCCATGAACACGAATAATAGCAAGACGTGGATGATATCAGAGCACATTCACAAAAACACATATGCTGCAAACTTTGAGAAATCACATATTATCCAGCAACAAATGAGATACTTCACATACCACCATATAAATAAAATGACTGAAAAACTATTGTATACTTTTCTTGCTTCACCAAATTAGAGACTGCGACACACTAAATATCAAAAGAATTCATTCTTATTTATAAGAAGTCTCGGCTTGGATTGGCACTAGATATATGATCCTACATAAGGATTAATAAAGGTTATGCATGCCATCTATATAGAACCTTCAAGCATCGCGATTCGATATGTAGTGATAAAATGTTATGAAAGTTTTGTTGCACAGACGCGTGTTTGTGTTTGTGAAAGAATCGGACCAGGTGACAGAGGATTGATTTCCAGGAAAATGAAGGAGAGCAACCTAAAAGATCTCCAACCATCTAATATCATATTCCCTACATTTGCAATAAGAATTAAACCCTATAAGCTACCAAATACTTTCAAATTTCTAAATCCCCAACTCTATATCTTCAACGAACAGAAATCATCTAAACAATGCATCTTTTCAGAGAATTCGAGAATTACTAGGTTTCGGCAATGGCGGAGAATCTGGAAAGCTCGAGTTGATTCACAGACGAGGTAGCAGTAGCGTTTCTGACTATTTTCTCAGGACGATGCGCACTTTGCAGCTCTGCACTTTGAGAAGAACCGTCGGGAGACGGCGGCGGCGGCGACGCATCAGAGAAATGCCTGATATGGAACAGACTTTAAGGAACTCGATTTGGATGTAGGTAACAGGAACTCCGATGCCATGGAAAACGGTGGAGCTTAGAGCTGGTCGATGCGGAATTTGGAAGCCGCGAGCGGGAGAAACTGGAAGGGTGAAATTTGGAGGGAAAGGCCCTTACACGTGAAAAATATTAAGGCGTTATATATTTACATTTTAAAAGCATTTTTAAGAAAAATAAATCAATTTTACCTATAAATAACAACACAAATAATATTTAATAGTATTATTACAACATATTTTGTCCTCACTCACTCACACATGTATTCTAGGAAAATTCTCAGAAAGTCATTCAACATAAAATTACTCAAAGTAAATCACGATTAACTATAGAGTTAAAAGAAAGGTGCACAAAGTAAAGACTTTCACTTTTTTTAAGTCTTTCTTATTTACTTTATCTTCAAGATCGCTTTCATTCGGACGTAGCCTCGATTCATTCATGTACCCCTTATTTACTCGGATGTCACAATTTATTTTCAAACTTTATTGGATCATCGCGCTAGTTTCTCAACCAGGTTATCAATATTAATAGGGTGAAAATGACGTTACGAAAGACTTAACTCTTATCAAAACTTTAACGAAATACGATAAATCATATAACCTAACACCAAAGTCGAGATCAAGGAATGCTTAAGATTAAGTAAGCTGCCAATATTTAAAATAGTTGGCAGATCGGGAATCTATTCCGACGAACAGCTACAAAAGATCGTTACCTTTCTAAGAAGCAACAAAAACATGAAATGGTTAATTTTTCTTTGAACAGCATCCATCAACAGTCATATTGCTCATATTCCATTGCCATGAAAAAAGGGTAACTTTTCATTCATATTACATAAAAGTAAAAACAAAGTTGTGCAGTAAAGAGGTAACTTTCAGAAAGTGAAAAAACTACAGGGAATAAGAGAGTAATGGTACTATGTAATATATTTTTACTTTTGATCACTGTTTGTGAAATGTTAAAGTAAATTTTGTTTTGAGTTTGGTGGGTGCTTTCCAGCTCCTACAGTATTTAAGTGTCCTTCTGGAGTCAGTTTCTTCTGATGGTCTTGTTTCATCAACCTCTACTGTTCCTGTCCCAACGTGCCCCACTTGTTTGCTTTTTCAAATTTTCTAACTCCTCTTTTTCACTCTTTTTTTTGTTCTTTTGTTGTTATCGTCCAAGCCCACCGCTAGTAAATAGTATCTGTTTTGGCCCATTACTTATTGTCGTCAGCCTCACGATTTTAAAACGTATCTGGTAGGGAGAGGTTTCTACCTTATAAAAAGTGTTTTGTTTCTCTCTCCAACCAATGTGGGATCTCACAATCTACCCCCTTGGGAGCCAGCGTCCTCGCTGGCACACCGGCCAATGTCTGGCTCTAATACCATTTGAAATAGCCCAAGCCTTCCGCTATCAAATATTGTCCGTTTTGGCCCGTTATGTATCACCGTCAGCCTAATGGTTTTAAACCGTATCTACTAGGAAGAGGTTTCCACACACTTATAAGAAATGTTTCGTTCTCCTCTCCAACCAACGTGAGATCTCACAATCCACCCTCTTTTGGGGGACCAGCATTTTCGTTGGTATACCACCCTGTGTTTGGCTCTGATACTATTTATAAGAGTCCAAGCCCACCACTAGCAAATATTATTCGATTTGACCCGTTACGTATTACTATCAAGTTCACAATTTTAAAACGTTATGATCCAGTCAGAGGCCTCTCCACCTGTTTGAGACGTGATAATACAGTGACAAAGTTTGGATCCTTCATTGGGAAAGCTGCAGCCTTGTAAGGGTTTTAAATAAATCAGCACAGGCCATGTGTGATCAAATGAATGTCAGGAGGTGTCTCGCTTTGCACAAGCGTGTGGAACCATCTTCAATAATGGCACTGAGAACGACATGTTGTTTTGGAATTTTGATAGCAACTCTATCTGTTTTTCACAATGTCCTTTGGATATTCTACTTTGACTTGACCCATTTTGAATTTGATTCTTTGGTTTCAAGTTAAACAAAGAGAAAGATTGAATCAATTTAAACAAAAAGGAGATCATAATGGAAGATTAAATGATGCAAAAACAAACAAATAACAAAAGCAAAAGGATTACAGAAGCTTGATTTAGCTGGAGATTCGTTCATTGGTTGGATGAATGAGCCATCTTCCTGATTGCTTCCACAGACATTGACACCAAATTTTTGGGCAGTGGGTTCAGAAGGGCTAAAGCAAAGGCCTGGATTGCCACTGAGATCTAAGTTCTTGCCCAGCCTTTTCAAGAAGCTTGAGTTGAAAGGCACAGCGCCTGTGAGGGAGTTTCTGCTGAGATTCAAGTGATATATATGAGAAAGACCACTGAATCCAACAGGGATTTGGCCACTCAAATGGTTGTTTTGCAATGATAAAGTGGTCAAGTTTTTCAGGAGTGAAAGACTTGGTGGAATGATGCCATAATAGCCACAGCTTGCAAGCCTGAGTTCTTGAAGTTTCATTAGTTTACCAACAGCTAATGGCAGAGGAATTTGCATTGGATTGTCATCCATGATGAAGTACTGCAAGTTCTGCAACTTTTCCAATCCTTTTGGGAAGTGCCCACCAAGTTTGTTGCTGCTCAAAGCCAAAAACACCAATGAATTCACCTTCTCAATAGTATCAGGGATGTTGCCTGTGAGTGAATTGGAGCTCAAGTCAAGTTTTTGAAGCAGACCCAGTTGGCCAATTGAGGTTGGGATTGGTCCAGTGAGTGAATTATAGCTCAAGTCCAGCCCTTCAAGGCTTCTGAGCTTACCCAACTGAATTGGTATGGTGCCTGTGAGCAAATTGTAGCTCAAGTCAAGGTGCAGCAAGGACACCAAGCCAAAAATCTGAGGCGGGATCGCCCCGGAGAGGCGGTTCTGAGACAATGTGAGGATCTTCAAGGACTTAAGGGAAGAAAGTCGAGGCGGGATCGGACCGACAAGCGCCGGGTTGGATCGGAAGCTAAGCTGTTGTAAGGAGGAATTCAAGAAGGCTGTGGGGGAAACAGAGAGAGTGGTGTTTGTGTGAGTGAAACAATTGAAAAAGAAGAGAGAATGAAGAAGAGGGAGATCAAAGATGAATGAAGGGAATGTGGCAGTAGGTTTGCAAGTAGGATTAGGGGAGGTACCAAAGTCAAGCCTTGAGATGTGAAGGAGATTACTGTTATTAGGAGCTGATATGCACTCCAATCCAGGCCATGAGGCGCCTGGCTGACAAGGGTTGGGGTGAGAGAGCCGCCAGTTTTGATCGGAGGACAAGGACTCCATGATCTTGAAAAGGGCCTCAGCTTCAAAGGGGAGCATGGAATTGGGTGCTGCAACATTCATGGCAGCCATGGTTGAGGAGGAGGAAGCAGAGGGAAGTGAAAACAGAGGAAGAAGAAGAAGCAGAGAGTGTGGGAAGAAACAGAGCATTGTTGGGGTGTGGAGTGGGATTTGGGAGAGTGGTCAGTTCAAAGCGGAGTTGTTAGGTTGGCTTATGGGTCTTATGACTTATGGGTATGGAAAAATGATATCATTTCAAATGGCTATCTGTGAGGGGGAGGATGTGATTGAAGTGATTGATACGTTTATTTTGATTTGGAACTTTAAAATAAAACAAGAGTGGCGCATATGTTTCAGCTTTTTGGACACATAATATTCCATATATATTTTTGTTTTATCATAAAAACTTCACAAAACATAATAAAAAAGAGTAAAATGCTTTTTTTTTTTAAATATTTAAAGAAAAATCTAAATCAATTACAATATTTTTTTAACCAAGGTCTAATGTTCGAGTCGACCTGCACTTTTTCGAAGAATCCTGCATCCATAGGCATACGGCCTAGCAAGGAGCTTCATGGGCGTTGCCCTGTTCCACAATCAAATGTTTGAATCCCCCATTCAAAAGAAAGGTTTTGAAATGGTTAGATTAGTAGAATCCTACACTCATAGGCATACGGCCTGACAGGGAGCTTTATGGGTGTTGCCCTGTTCCACGATCAGATGTTTGAATCTCCCATCAAAAGAAAGATTTTGAAATGGTCAGATTAGTAGAATCCTACATTAATAGGCATACGACCTGACAGGGAGCTTCATGGGCGTTGCCCTGTTCCACAATCAAATGTTTGAATCCCCCATTAAAAAAAAAAAGTTACGAAATGGTCAGATTAGTAGAATCCTACACCTATAGACATACGGCCTGACAGGGAGCTTCATGGGCGTTGCTTCGTTCCACAATCAGATGTTTGAATCTCCCATTTAAAAGAAAGGTTAAAAAATGGCCAGACTAGCAAAACGAAGAAAGGCGGCCCCATCTGGAAACAAAGGTAGAAGTACAGAGAGGCTTCTATTTAAAGGAACCATCTGATTATTCAACCAGAAATGGATGAAGTAAATATCACTACAATCTAATTAATCAATGAAAAATAAAATAAATACATGATCCATTTATTTTCCTGGTCATTTCTTTTCCCTCACTGCCCTTCGGAGACCACTCTTGGTAGAGTATACTCTCTACCCAATAAAAGTAATTGATTGCGAGCTTTGTCTCTTCACCTCCAAGTTCCAAATCCAACAAAAAAAACCCTAAACCATCAAACAAAAACATGGTCATTCATACAAAAATGACAAGCTCTATGTCCCAAATTTCATCAGCTCAGTCAAAATATGTTAAACTAACGAATCCCTAAATTCAAGGTCCGTTGATATTTACAATCGCAACTCTTACACCATTTCAAAGTTCTATTAGATATAAAATTCAATTAATAACTAAAAATTTAGAAACGGTTAGAAACCTACTAACCGGCAGTGGTAGCTAACGATTGTTACGTTTCGGGCTGCCCTACTTGCTTCAAGAACTTCCAAGTGTGCTCTGTACCAAGGGAAAGTTAGAAATTACTAGCCAATTCAATGAATATATTGTATCATGAAACCATACTTTAAATATATGTAAATAAAAAGATTAGAATAAAGTTTGTCACTCACCAAATATGAATAATTTATAAAAAAAATTGCATCCCAAAGTCATCAGAGAGCTTCAAATGACTAAGCCTATCATCCATGGCAAATTTAGGCATTAGCCTTGGGCTGCACGTTCATCTGTGTGAGGAGAGCTCTTAATAGAGCCATGGCAAAGCTCAGAATTGTCAATATTGTTAGCTGTGTCTGGAAACTTCAGTAGATTAACGTCCTCGGTCGAATGATAATCGTCTTCCTTAGATGTAGAGAAATGCAGTGGATGAGCAGCATCCATTGCACAACAAATATGAGTATCTACAACTTCATGTATTGTATCAGATATATGGATGCCATTAACCTCCTTCCGTGTGTCGCATAGCTCGGCTTCATCGAGTTTAATATCAGCATGGCTTAACTCAGCCATGTTTCCCCCAGTGGCGTTATGGATCATGTCAGGATGGTCAACCCCTATGTTGGGATCACATAACTGCATACTACCATCCTCGTCGACTTCGTCAATAAGTGGTAAATGATCGACCTCCGAGTCCACAGAACATAACTCTCTATTCATGTGGAGTTGTAATTGATCAACCTCAATGGCAGA
The DNA here is from genome assembly GCA_033971965.1 of Cucurbita ficifolia. Taxonomy (NCBI): domain Eukaryota; kingdom Viridiplantae; phylum Streptophyta; class Magnoliopsida; order Cucurbitales; family Cucurbitaceae; genus Cucurbita; species Cucurbita ficifolia. The sequence continues at coordinate 1,246,494 of CM066981.1, forward strand.
ATCACAAAAATGAGATTGGTTGTCCTCACCAACAGCATTGTATTGCAATTGGTCGTCCTTCCTCGAACGTTTTCCTGTACCTTTCCTTCTGACCTTCTCTTTTCCCCTTGTTCGTTTCCCGAGTTCGATCTCGGGACTGGAGGACAATATAATAGGACCTCCAATTTGGCCTCTTAAACATTCATGTGCAATGTATCTTATCCTTGAAATCAAATCAATTTGTTGCTGATCTAACCCATTGGTTGAGAATGTATCTGCTATGTGTGCAATATCCCTCAACCCAGAATTCTGTTAAAGCTTAAAAAGATTAAAACTAAACAAAAGTTGCATAATAACCTTAAAATTATGAGCTTACCGTCCTCTGAAACTCAGATGAGAGAGATATAGGCCTCCCAATGAACCTACGAGTAATTTTCAGGTACCATTGCATGTATCCATTCTCATCTACACTATCATCACCATCATCACCATCAACAATCTGGAGTCTACGGTTTCCCCATTCATTAAGCTCAACTTCCATTTTAGCTGATAGGTCAACTCCTCCGTCGACGCCCCGGCTTTTTCTTTCCCACCGTCGTACATCTTCTGGGATCGCCTGAAGCATACCATACTGCCTTACGCAACGGTCAGGAAGATGCCTCTCTGCTTTATCAAAGCATATCAACATTGTCTTTGCCCTCCCAAGTATCAGAGAACTTTTAATATCATCAGGCATTGGCATACTATCCATATTTCTATAAGGTAGCCACTCCACCTATAAGAAAAAGTACAAATTTGGTCACACTCAGCTGAATCTATAATAAGATCAGAAAGAAAAACATAAAGAAATTACATCACAAGGCTTCAGGGAATCCAAAGCCTTTCGGTAAAATACGACATCACGATTTGCTGTCGGACCGCTTTGTTTGCCCTTCCATCTAAGCACAAATGGAAAGCGATTACGCAATGGATCATGATTTAGCTTTGGACGTCCAATATTAAGGTGAAAATAACTCCAACACTGGAAAGTAAAACAAAAACAACGAGGGCATTGTATTAAAAAACAAACAAACAATGCAGCTAAAAAAGATAAATAGATCACATGACGAGAGTAAGGGATAGGAACCAATAATTTCAAGTAACCTGCAATAAGGTTAAGCAACCGCTGATGGTACTTTGTGATCTTAAGGAAGCATTCCCAAGAGCTCTATACAAAAATGCTAAAGCAGCTGCTCCCCAAGCAAACTTGCCACACTGGTCAAAATCCTTAAACAAAGGAAGGTACATGACGGGTACTTTGTTTCCGGTTGTCGTGGAAAATATCGTACTGCCTACAAGGTAAAGAAGGTAAGCACGTGTATGGCGTTCGACGATTTCCATTGGAGCATCTTCGGGGCACCGAGAAAAGAGCTCTTTCAACCAACTAAGCTTAACCATTCCACCACTCGTGTAGCCATGATCAGGAGCTCTGCCTAGATACATCTCACACACAGAGTGGCAGGTTGTATATGTTAGACCAATAACAGGGTCTCCATCAATTGCTAGTCCCAGTAAGACAGCAACATCTTTCAGGGTTATAGTCAATTCCCCAACGTTCAAGTGGAAGGTATTTGTTTCTCTTCTCCACCTCTCAACCAAAGCAGAGATTAGTGGGTTATCAAGACTAATTGCAGGAATCAATCTTAAGTACCCAAATCCAGCTCTCTCAACTAGTTCAATTTGCTGGGCTGTGAGTGTCCACTGATCAAGCTTGGAAGTGTGCTCATGACACCTAAGTGCACCACGCTCCTGTTCATACATTAGTTTGATTGAACCATTATTTATGATCTCGAACACTAAATTTCAGATGACAATAATAAAGTTCATCTGATTAGAAACTGCACCTGGCCATCCCAAACTGCTGAGGATACATGCTTCTCTTGGTCATATAGAACAGAGCTCTCGATTGGTCCAGGATTGGTCCCATAAGGATCCATTAATGATACTTCCATCGCTCCCACTGATCGAAACAGCAAAATGAAAGAAAAACAATCCCATTTACTTAAATTCAACATCGATAAGTTGGTCATATTTTGTACAAATATGCATGGATGATATTAATGCGCTCGAGTTCTGATCAACTCTATAAAACATATCAAGAAAACTTCACCTTAACTAAAAGAAACATGCACAAACAGGACCAATCAGGAAGTAACAGATTTTCAGCACACATGATTTATCCTTGAACAGAAACTAGTAGAGCTACATTAAAACTATAACCACCCAAGCCCACCACTGGTAGATATTGTCCTCTTCGGCTTTCCCTTCCAGACTTCCCCTCGCATCTACTAGGGAGAGGTTTCCACACCCATATAAGGAATGTTTTGTTCTCCTCTCTAACCAATGTGGGATCTCACAATCCATCCCCTTAGGGGCCAGCGTCCTCGCTGGCACATCGCTCAGTGTCTAGCTCTGATACCATTTGTAACCATCTAAGCTCACCGCTAGCAGATATTGTCCTATTCAGGCTTTTCCTTCTAGGCATCCCCTTAAGGTTTTAAAACGCGTCTGCTAGGGAGAGGTTTCCACACCCATATAAGGAATGTTTCGTTGTCATTGCACACATACTCATAGAATCGCCCGAGACCCGAACAGCACTGTAAGACGACAATTTCACCATAATTAAAAAGAAAGCTGCAAACAGGACCAATCCTGATTCCTGAGTAAATTTCGTTTCCACATATTCCATCTTTAAAAAGATTCTAATCGACCCACTAAAGATCCCCGAACGTCCGACAGGGAATTAGCATTAAAGAACCAGCATCATCATCCAAGTAAGTTTTGGCCCAACATTCACCAATCTATCACAGATACATAAACGTAAGAAACCCCATTTCATTAGTCATTACTCATTAGTCAAATCTTGATCTCCAAATGATAAAAATGAGAGAGAAAAAAAAATTGAGTTGGTTGATAATTCATAATTCGGTTTTGGCGCGCGCAGAATTGTTAGTTGAATCGAATAACGCGAAAAAGATGCAACGAAGAAATAGAAAGAAATTAATAGAGAGGGAAAGAAAACCCTAAGATAATCGTGAGAGAGCGAGATATATAAATGGTGTGGAAAAATTAAAAGGAAAAGAAAAAAAGAAAAGAAAACGGGGGAGGGAGTTGGAACCTGGTGAATGAAGTTAGCCCAAAACGACGACGGAGAAGACGACCTTCGCACCGAATGGATAGAGAAAATAGAACCCTCGAAACGACGAGAGCAACGTCGTAGGATGCTGGATAACGACTGGGTAATTTTTTTTTTTTTTTTTTTATTTCTTTCTAAATTTCTAATTTCCATCTTTTTCTTTTTTTTCTTTTTCTACTTTTATATGCTATTTTGAGGTGGGAATAGCCACGTGGCAGAGTCAGAAGCTTACAACTAATATTAAAAAAAACACAATTAATTTAGCAATATTGATTTTTAACCACCATATAAAAAGCTGAAGCTTACAAACAGTGATAATAAACTTAATTTTCAAAAATTAAATAATTATTGAACCAAACTTTAGTTCATATCTTATACCAATTCACACCTCAATAAATTTAATTTTAAGTTAAATTTTGAGTTTATAATAGCTGTGCATAATAAATTGGTAAACTATTTATTAATTACAAAATAGAACAAAATTCAATTTTATATCTAATAAATTAAATATTTTGAATATATTAAAAACTTATTATATATAAAACGAAGTTCAAAGATTTATTGAATACATTTAAAGTTCAAAGATTTATTGAATACATTTAAAGTTCAAAAATCTATCGTACAAAAACTCACATACTTAGATTAACCTTTTAATTTAACCAAGATTCTACCTTCGGGTCAAATCAATTAAATAAATGGACAGAAATCAAACTCAGTAACTTTCAAGGAAAGATTTGAGTTTTTCCATGAAAAAGAAGTTGTTTTGATTTGGAAGGAAACAATCACTGTTAAAAAGGAAAGAGATCATGTTTTGATTGTAGGCATGAGCCTGATGAGAGAAAGGTTAGCCTAGTTTGGGAGAAGAGGTCCCGATATTTCACTTTATTCTAAATTATTAGCAATAAAGTACAATAGACAAATTATAAAACATACAATATAATACAAATATGGATTTGATTGGCAGGCAAAATTCGATCAAAACTGGAAATGTGGAGTATTCAAATAATGCGATGGCCAGAAAATGAAGGGAAACTCCCAGTATAATTCATAAGTCAGTGGCAAAATATTTATGTAAGAGAATCAATATATTGGTACTGAATTTGCCATTTTGGCATCAGCTTCTTCAGTGATTCCTGTAGAACGTAAAATCCCGGTGTAAAAGCAGTAAATGTTAGCTATTGAAAGAACTGGAAGAAGTTTGCATATGCCATAGGCTTCACGTCAGGATGTGGCTGCAGGACCATAGAAAATCAATGGTTAAATCACATTGGCCTTAAGAAATGCCAAGTCGAGAACGAAAGCTAGGGGAGTAGGAAGAGAAAGGAAAAACTGACCACCGCGGAGAATGTGACGATGTTTGGCTTCATATCAGGTGCTTCGAAACGAATAAAAGCACCTTTGTTGCCCATCTGCCATATGAAGATAGCTTATCAAATTCAAACAAACTATGGACTAAGGTATACTCATATATAGGCCAAAGACAGCAAGCAGCCTGCAGACTAAAACAACTTCAAGGAGTTGCTACGAGAAGGAAAATAGAATTGTCACTTTATCTTCTGCAGGAAGCAAAAACATTAAAGAAATGCCATGACAGGCACGGGCGTCGAGGAATACACCAATTTTCATAGTGTTTGTGTAACGGCCCAAACCCACCACTAGCAGATATTGTCCTCTTTGAGCTTTTCCTTTCGGACTTCCCCTCAAGGTTTTTAAAACGCGTCTGCTAGGAAGAGGTTTCCACATTCTTATAAAGGGTGTTTCGTTCTCCTCCCCAACCGACGTGGGATCTTACCGTTTGTTTCCCTTGTATTCTGAATAATGAAAGTTCATATTCAGCTTGTTTCCAAGGGCACATCAGGCTGATACACTTGCTAGGTTTTTCCCCCCTTGTTAGCTTTAACTTTTAGACTTGTGGTTAACAAGTGGAGTAATAAGTTTGTAGTTTTAAATGTATTCACCTCAATTACAATATTCATATATTTTAAAGCAAGGGACTTACTTGATCGCAATAATTTGGAGCAGAAAATACGGTGATGAGTTTACCATCATGCTCAATTTCATAGCCTTCATCTTTCACCTCATGAGAACGTACGAGTAAGTCTGTGGTTTCAGTAAAGGATCCTCAAGTTATAAAATGAATTACATACGCAGAGTCTATATGTAGCTAAGCCAAACCATGACAAATACCTAAGTTATTGTCCTGCAAAAATCCTTTTGTTACATCTGGACCAAAGGAAAGACCCACACCACGTTTACTGGGACCTCGTCCAAGATAAGGTTGCGGATCACTCCATAGCAATTCACTCATTAATCCTGAAGAGAAAACGGACAGGGAACCAGGCAATTCACTACTTCAATATGGAAAAGGTAACGATCTCATGTTATAATGCCTTAGCGTTGACTAAAAAATAGTAAAGGTCGTACAAAGGCCATACAATGATTGGACGAACTTACCATTGATGAACTAGCAGAAATCTTATGTTTAAAAAATATGATCATAAGTTCCATCTCAAAGTGACTCAATTTCAAACATAAATGAAAGGAACACATGAAAAGATATAAAAGGATCAACTTACCTTCCTCTGGAGGTTCGCGAAAACGGTTTATTGCTCTTATGTCAGAGAGTTTTACCCCATCATCACTAAAAAGGCCTCCATGAACGACAAAAACCTTCTTGTTCAATACATAAGCCAAAGGCAAACAACAGAATACTTCTGAGAACAGTTCTACAAATGTTTCATTCAGCTTCGTCTTAACCTCGCCTTCAAAACCATACATTTTGTTCATACTCTTGCTCTCATGATTTCCTCTAGAGAGATGTATAGCTGAGTAGGAAAAAGAGGATTGATTAGATAGTGGAATTTACTGTCCATCCTTAAAAATGTGAACATAAACGAAATGTCGGGAAGACTTTTTACAAAATAAAAGCACCAGAAATAGGTTTGATAAACAACTAAAAGTAGATTGTACTGTACTGATCAACTGCCTTTACAACCATTTTCAGACTCAAGGGAAAATGCCACATATATAAAGGAAACAAAACGACTGGTCAAACCTCATAACCATATAATATCTGCTGGAGAAGTGAATATGCGGGGTCCAACTTCAAATACAAAATATAGAAACTCCTAACCATTTGGAATTCTATTCAATTTACCTGATGGGGACATGCATTTAACTGCGAACAGGGTCAGAATGACCTCCAAAGAAAATGATCCCCTATCCACGAAGTCGCCATTAAACAGATATGGATTATCTTCCGAGGGCAGACCATTCAGCTCAAAAATATTTAAGAGATCATAAAACTGCAAGCATCAAAAGATGAAAGCGTAAGGGAGACCAACGTTTAAAGATACACAGGCACAAGAATAAAAGAAAAGGTAAATGCCTATAAAATTGTTGGAGTTCATCTTAGAGAAAGAAGAATAAAAAATTTCCACAAACCAACTGTTCAAGTACCACATATATGGTAGAGATTACTGCAACACATCATTATCAGGCAACTAAAAGATCACAAATAATTCAGTTTGCAAGAGATGCAATCTACAAATATATAAATATATATATATATAGGAAACAAAAACACCAACACTTCCACTAAAAAATGCCAATGCCAAAGATGCAAAATACACGGACAGTGAAACGCTCTACCAGCCCCAAAGGAAATTGCAAAAGAGGATCCGACAGGCATAGATTAAGGAGAGAACATAATTACAGAACTCTTTTGGCCTAGTGTGCGCTTGAAATGACTCTCATTACACTAATATGTGCTTGGCTGCGGTCAACTGCAGAATGCAAGGAGTATACACAATTCTTTCTTTGTGTCAATGAAACATCCACATAGGTATCCATAGGAACCCGAAAGTTTATCGTTGTAAGCTCCAAAAATCATTAAACCATTACGTTGATTATGGAGAACCACCATCTAGGTCAAGGCCCATAAAGAATCAGAACATTGCATTACCTAGGTTGTTTGTGTTCAAAATTGACATCAAACCTAAGAATCACATACGCCTTTCTACAAGAACGTAATACTGACCTGACCATGGACATCACCACAAACTGTGAGGCGCTTGCCTTCAGGAATTGTTATATCAACTAAAGATGGAAGAGCTTTAAATATTTCTTTTGCTTGCTGAAGAATCTGGAATACATATCTAAAGAAAAATGTATATCAGTAAAATAACTAGGTTCATTAGGCATGCTAAATCAAGAAATTACTATTGGAGGTGCAACACATACCGCTTGTGTAAGGATTTCTGGTTCTTGAAATCATCCATCATTTTCTTCACAAAACTCAAGGTTATGATATCTCCCTCTATTCTTGCTCCAGAATACTGTGGTTCGACATCTACACTTAAGAAAAAAGATGGAACTATTGTCAGTGCCTAGGGAAGAAGGTAACTAATAAATCCTTTATTCATGATGTACTCTCATGAGAAGAATGAATATTAACGAGCACTGACGAAAAATTAAATGATGCAAATACTAAATATGCCATAATGAGTTAATTCTAGACCTCTTTTGTTGTCCTTTTCCATTCTTCAGATGATAACTTTTTTACAACTTATTATAGGACAGAAACCAAATTGATTTGACCTCTTTCCTAATAGGGAAGAAAAACTCATTAATAGAAAAAACCTAGTTCTCACTACATATGCACTGAAAAGCATCATGGGCAGAATTCTTAGTGCAGTAATTTTCTACTAGTTTTGACAATTTTAAGAGAAAAAAGAAACCTAGAGTCTTTGCATTGATACCGCCTTCACTGCCACCCCACCAACGTGTGCCCATGATTACCAGCACCACCACTGCTATTGCAGCTACTAATGTGGCAACTTTTGCGCTAAGAGTTGAAATTGCGATTGCTGTAGTTGCTACTGCTGCTGCTACTATAGCCAATTGGGTCGGTAATGACGTTGAACTTGAACCTTTCCCTATAATGATGGATTACAGGTAAAAATAAAATTTAATCAACAGTGACTAATTACAGAGAGGTTTTGTACTTTAAACTTATATGAAATTCATTTTCTGTCTTGTCCAGGTTATATATTTCAGTCAGCTAATAGTTTTGAATATAATTTTAAGAGTCCTTAATTTTTATTTTTGTTAGAAAACTAGCTGTCATTTTGAATATAATTTAAGAGTCCTTAATTACACCTCTCTCTTATAGAACTCGAAAAACACCTTTCACAGTATGTCCCTCAATGTTCATGAAAAATAGTTATGATAATAAAGCAAATGGAGTTCAAATATATTTTCTTTTTTATATATTTATATATATACACACACACACACCCATATAGAAGTGTAGCAGCTCTGCTAGGATGCAAACTAATAAAATATCTATTAACTGAAAACTTATGGGTAAAAATACTATTTTGGTCCCTCTACTTTGAGACATGTCCCATTTTAGCCCGTATACTTTCAAATGTCCAATTTAGTCCTCATACTTTCAATTAATCTTAAACCTAGTGTTTGTGCTATTTTTTGGTTATTTAAATTAAAAAAAAAAAAACTGATCTCCATTAGCCTATCATTTATAAGTTTTGGAAAAATATTCACAATGTCTTTTTCTAAATGAAAATTATAATCTTTATTTTACCAAATTCGATAAAATTAACTATAAACTAACAAAGAACTAATTTTAAGATTTTTTGGAAGTACATAGATTAAATTTAGACATAAATAAAGAACTAAAATGGAATGAGTTTCATAGTACACGGACTAAAACAGTATTTTAACAAAAGTATTGTCAATGTGTTGTTATCTTTTCTTACACCAAGAAGTTCCTTAACCAGTCCCTCAAAAGTGGTAAATGACTAATTAATATGCCCCAAAAATTATATTTGGACCAAATAACAAATAAAATACAGCAGCAAAAATAAAGATAAAAACTCCATGAAAACGGCTCTTTAAATTGTCAAGCACAAACTAAAAAAATATATGGAATAAAAATTATACCTACAGGGTGGAAATCAATAGAATTGACCGCAGAATCCGTTTGTGGCACTGGAGCTGCAATAGCTTCTTCAAAATTAAGCTTCACAATTGCTTTCTCACATTCCTTCAACTTCTTGATAGTGTCAGGATCCTTAGGACACATCTTCTTGAGCTTCAGTTTATAAAGTTTTTTAAACAAAAAAACAAAAAGTTAATACCAGGATGCTACGACTCAAGAATGACTTTGAAACTAAGGAATCCAAGTGGTAGTCCGCACAGCATTCAATAAATCTTAAAAATCTCGGTGACAGAATGTGTGTCTTCAAGTGAAATACAACCAGGAACTAGAACGTCTAAAAGACAAGAGCCATCTTCTAATTAATTTTCCCCATTTTCACCTGTTGGTTTTTTTTATAAATAATAACTATAATGGAAACAAAATTAAGAAGCATAGATGTAACTAAAAGGAACTGACGACTCTTAACATTCTGCTAGAATAATTTATATCACGAATTAAATAGATTTTTATATGAGATGTCAAAATAAACGGGATAGGAAGGAGATTCCACACTTACAGCCCATGTATACTTTTTTATCCTAAGAGAACAAAGGTTTCAGTTAAAAAAATTAAGTTAACAAAACATGAACAAGAACACCGCATAGTAGCTAGTAATCTTTTTTATGATGAATCACATATGATGATCCTTTGCTAAACTGCAAATCAATTCTATCATTCTATGAATTAATCCAAATTGATCTACTGACTAAATAATAATTAATATAATGATGGAATTAAAGACCAGCATCTAACTTGCAATAAAAGATTAAGAAACTATCGTGTATTAAGTATTGTGATTTAACGGTGAAGGCATGATCGATTATGCAAACTGGTGATAGAAACTAAAGAAATGAAATGACATTGAAGGATAAGTGAAAAGGAACTACAATAATTTCTCAGTGATTCGAGGTACTTGGAACCTCTATCTTGAGTTTCCTCCAGCCTAAACCAACTTAACTATTGCCTACCTTCCTCCCCCACTCACTGGGCTCTATCATGATAAAAAAATCCTAACGGATAAATCCTCAACTACTTAAATTACTAATATGCAGTAATACCCTAATGACATTTCTGACTTCCCAATGGGCAATGACCTTTCTCACGACCAGGTAGTTTGTATAACTTGCCCAAAAATTAAAAAAAAAAAAGTTACAGGTCAAGTACTGTAGGCTACACATTCAAATTTGACTTTATAAAACCAACTTTGAATTCCACATGAAAAGGAAAATATAAAGGAATGTAGCCAGTTGCAATATTCAAGTGGATCCTAATTAACTGACCTGCTGAAAATCTTTAAGTGCTTCTTTGAACTTCCCCATGGCAAGATAAGCAGCACCACGCCTGTAATAACCCTGGTATGACAATATACTAGTATATATTCAAAATACACGCAAATAATAATATTATTAGAAGAAAAAACCATAAATATCGACCAAAGCTTAATTTTAAAAGTGTGCCTTGAAATATCTAGGATTGACTTCAATAGCTTTTGATGCATCCTCTAGCGCACTACCATACTCCTCTAGCTTCATGTGTGCAAATGCCCGATTTGCCCAGTATACAGCATTCTGATTGTTGAGTTCAATAGCTTGCGTATATAAATCAATAGCTTGAACATATTTGTGAGCTGGAATCCAAAACAAAGATTAGCACAGCTCACAGACAGAAGGCATATAAGCAATAACATCACCAGACATGTAACGTTTGATGAACTAGCCTTAATTGAGTGAAAAATAAAATCTGCTGCGTACATGGACTATTGTCAATTACAACAAGAAGCGGTACGACCTATTGTTTAGCGTAAGAACAAATTCTTTTCATTTATATCATTGAAGAACGGAAGTCCATCTTATTGAATAGAATAAAATAAAACCATAGACTGAAATATATACTGTACAGTTGTAGTAACAAATGTCTCTTAATAACAACCTATAAGAAATGGTCGGTTACACCTATACAGCTCTCGAAGTTAAAAACACCGACCACTGATTATCTTCGTCAAAGAGAAGGAAGAAACTCAAGTGAAAGAATATATAGCATGAATACAAGTAAAGTAACTTGTGTTACCTGCAAATGCTTCGTTGGCTAGGCATTTAATTTTTTCCGCGTGCATGGCGTTGGACTTATTGATATCCATACTGGGCATTCTCTAATCCCTAATACGAAGTCACTTAAGAAGTTAACATTTCATATGTTCCACAGTACCTCCCTTTCATTGTCGCTAACCTGTTCAACGTGGTCCTCCATAGATACATAAACAACATGTACCTAGCCTCACAAAAGAAGTAGACAGTCAACAACTTCACAGTAAAGAAAAGACCTGGCATACAAACATGAAGTTACATAAATAATGGAAACACGATTCTACTTCTACGGCCACCCCCGTTATACTCAATTATATCGACGCTCTAAGCAGGTCGGTAAATACAGCAACAAAATCCATTTATCAATTCAATCCAGAATGCAAAGTTCGATATCATTGAAGTCATTTAATTGCTCAGCCACATAAATCATTCGCTGTGCATTTTCCTCGAATAACGACTGCTCTTGCATACTATTTCAAAACATGTTATGTTCTGTTTCTGTCGGCAGCATGCCTGCGACAAGAAGCTCCTTCAAGCATGTCGAATAATTGGTCTAATTTTTTATATTCAATTCTCGAACTGTAACCGAATGATCATAACAGACAAGTAATCAAACAGAAAATGCTAGCCAAAACTATCGATCACCATAATGATAGTCAGAGCAAACTATTTAAGAAATAGCCAAGGAAATTTCTTCGCCCTTTTCTGAGGATCCGAAGTGAACGTTAAGAAATGAGGTAAAGAAATGAAGTACAATGAACAGATCGCGTACCTGATACGATGCTACTGGTGCAAGGGCTGGATGATGTATACGATCTCAGAGATGAACAAATTCAATGGTACAGAGCAGCCCTAATTTCATATGAAATCTGTATAGTTAACAGTTCAGCTGTGGTTTGAGAGGGATGAGTTGAAAGAGGAAAAGAAGGTGAGATCCATTGTTTGATATTCTCTTCCACTTTCCTCTTCTGGTTATTCCTGTTTTTTCTCTTCTGTCTTTTCACCATGTTTCAGATATTCTCTAAAGAAAGAATTGGAATCGTAAAAGAATGCATAGAATCAAAATCAACCAAGAGTAATTTTTAGGCAAAATGTCTTGAAAATAATCGTTAAAAAAAAAAAAAAAAAATCTCTAAAAATACTTTCAAAACAATTATAAAATATATTTATTTTAAAATGAAAATAGTTCATATTTATTTTTAACTAAAAATACTTTCAAAATATATTTAGAATACTTTATCTTGTTTTTTTTAACTATGGTCATAAATTTCATTAATAGTTTTATATTACTGCATATGCATATATATTAACAGTGAAAATATTTTGATTTTTTTAAGGTTAGAAATGTCAATGCAGCCTTTTAAAATTTTTACATATATTTTTTAAACATATTACTAGTGGTAAAAAAAAATAGTGAATCTTTAAAATTGAGTGGTTAAACACGATAGAAAGTTAAAAGAATTTGTTTTAAACTAAGTACTGACTGTTTCTATTTAAAAATTATTTGTAATAATATATATATATATATTTAAATGTATTATTGAGATTTTCAAAATTTTAAAAGTATTTAGTGGACAACCTACAAAAATTTAAGCATATTTTATTAATTTGGGTTAAAAATACGAGGAATTGGTTTTAATTACACATTTTCATTTTTATCCTTTTTAAGTTTGTCCCCAAATACCATTTAAAAAATATGTTATAAAAAAAGTGATGGTGAACATACACAAAGACGTAAAAGTTATTTCCATATTATGATGTGTTTTACTTTATAATTTACATTTTTCTTAATTTCCTAAAAAATAAATTTTGTTAAATTTTAATTTTGGACCAAATTTATAATCTAATTTTAATTCCATCGTTAGTTTGGTGGTTTAGTGGTAAAATTTAGAGTTATTAATTAATGTAGAGTTTAAGAAATTAATTTAAAATATGACAAAAATCATTATCTATTTGAAAAGTGATTAGCCTTATAAATGTATTATTAAAACTAATGTGAAACTTTAGGGCATTTTGAATAATTAAGTGTAATTAAAATTGACTGAAAAAAAAGCTTAGTATTGTATGGGTGGGCCCATTTAAGGAGGCTAATATTCAAAAAAGGACATATTTTAAAGGAGGATACTTTTACAATTTTTGTCGGCAAAATGTTGACTTGGCCCAGCCCAAACATAAACCCTAGGTGCGCAAATGGCCCGTTTTCTTTGATACCGCATATTAAACGTATTATCACTTCCCACCCTTCTCATTCCTCCTCTGCCGCACGCTGTCTCGGTGCTCTCTGCTCCTCGAATCCTCTCTGCAGGCTCGAGGGGAGTGTCTTCCTTTTGTTTTTCCTCCATCGCTGCACAGGTTCTTCTTCCTTCTGATTTAGCTTCCAAGTAATTTCAGTGTTCTTTTGTCTCTAGATTATTTCGTGCATGTTTGTTTGTGCGACTTACCAGATCTGCTTGCTCCGTCGTTTATATTCGACGGATGTTTACAAGATCCGTTTACTAGTCGTTAATCTTCGATGGATCGAAGGATCGAAATGAATGATCTGTTGCTTAATCCAAGTAATTTCATCGAAGTTTTAGTTACTTTGTTAATGAATGAATTCGTTCAATCTACGTGGCTTAAGCTGATGAGCTGGCTATGTTAAGATTTGTTTTATATTTGTAATGATGTGTATATTTTTCTAACTTAAAACTTATGATTTTGGTTTGCGACATTGTTACTGTTTGTTATGTTTAGTTTATCATTTTAACAGTAATGTTTCATTTTTCAGCGGTTTATATAGTCTCTTTTATTTCTTGGACATTGTGAGGATTTTGAAGACTTGTCAAGATGGTCAGTATTCTATCCTCGTCGAGATTTTAATCGAGTGATGTTTGAAGTGCTTCTTCAATTCCATATCTGCTTTCACTTATTAATATTTGAAATTGTGTGTGTACAGGTGAAGTTTACAGCCGAGGAGCTCCGTCGAATTATGGACTACAAGCATAACATTCGTAATATGTCTGTTATTGCTCACGTCGATCATGGTAAGTTATTTATTATGGAAGGATTGACATTGTTAACTTTCATTTATTGTTATATTTGTTAAGTGGGCGTCAGTATGTTTTTTTGGAAGGATTTCACATATTAATTCACATAATAATAAATAAATGTTTCTGCTGGACATCAATTATAAAGTTGTGTACCAACTTTACAAGTCCAACTTCATACTGAATTTTTGTTCGTGGAACGAAGATTCTTGGACTTGTTTTCTGTTATTTAATTCTCCTAAAAAAATGCATATAATACATACATTGTCTCATAGTTGATTGAAAAAATGGGTATTTGTGGGAAAACGAAAGTTTTAAGAATCTTTACAGCTATCTATATATTATAATCATATATCTTCTTTAGTGCTTATTTAACTCACCATTTTTATTTTGTTTCTTTTCCATTTCAGGGAAGTCCACTCTTACAGATTCTCTTGTGGCTGCTGCTGGTATCATTGCCCAAGAAGTTGCGGGTGATGTTCGGATGACAGATACCCGACAAGATGAGGCAGAACGGGGTATCACCATCAAGTCGACTGGAATCTCCCTCTACTATGAAATGACTGATGAATCATTGAAGAGTTATAAGGGAGAGAGGAATGGAAATGAGTACCTTATCAATCTTATCGATTCCCCTGGGCATGTCGACTTCTCGTCTGAGGTTACAGCTGCTCTACGTATTACCGATGGTGCCCTTGTGGTGGTGGATTGTGTTGAAGGTGTTTGTGTCCAAACAGAGACAGTGCTTCGTCAGGCGTTGGGAGAGAGGATTCGACCTGTGTTGACTGTTAACAAGATGGACAGGTGCTTCCTTGAGCTTCAAGTAGATGGAGAAGAGGCTTACCAGACCTTCCAGAGAGTTATTGAGAATGCTAATGTGATCATGGCTACATATGAGGATCCACTTCTTGGTGATGTGCAAGTGTACCCTGAGAAGGGAACAGTTGCTTTCTCTGCTGGTTTGCACGGTTGGGCTTTCACCCTGACCAACTTTGCAAAGATGTACGCCTCTAAATTTGGAGTGGATGAGTCAAAAATGATGGAGAGGCTTTGGGGCGAGAACTTCTTCGACCCTGCCACCAAGAAATGGACCAGCAAGAACACTGGATCTGGAACATGCAAGCGTGGATTTGTTCAGTTCTGCTATGAACCTATCAAGCAGATTATTGCTACTTGCATGAATGACCAGAAGGACAAGCTGTGGCCTATGTTGCAGAAGCTTGGAGTTGTCATGAAATCTGAAGAGAAGGATCTGATGGGTAAAGCATTGATGAAGCGAGTCATGCAAACATGGCTCCCAGCAAGCAGTGCTCTCTTGGAAATGATGATCTTTCATCTCCCTTCCCCGGCCACGGCACAAAAGTATCGTGTTGAGAATCTGTACGAAGGTCCACTAGATGATGTTTATGCTAGTGCCATCAGAAGTTGTGACCCTGAGGGACCTCTTATGCTTTATGTATCAAAGATGATTCCTGCATCAGACAAGGGCAGGTTCTTTGCCTTTGGTCGTGTCTTCTCTGGGAAGGTTTCAACTGGTTTGAAAGTTAGAATCATGGGTCCAAACTATGTCCCTGGAGAGAAGAAAGACTTGTATGTGAAGAGTGTCCAGAGAACTGTCATTTGGATGGGAAAGAAGCAAGAAACAGTGGAGGATGTGCCTTGTGGTAATACGGTTGCCATGGTTGGGTTGGATCAATTTATCACCAAAGAATGCTACTCTGACAAATGAGAAGGAAGTAGATGCTCATCCAATCCGAGCCATGAAATTTTCTGTTTCTCCTGTGGTGCGTGTGGCTGTTCAGTGCAAGGTGGCATCTGATCTTCCCAAGCTTGTGGAAGGCCTTAAACGTTTGGCGAAGTCAGACCCTATGGTCGTGTGTTCCATGGAGGAATCTGGTGAGCACATTGTGGCTGGTGCTGGAGAACTGCATCTTGAGATCTGTCTGAAGGACTTGCAAGATGACTTCATGGGTGGAGCCGAGATCATAAAATCTGACCCCGTTGTCTCTTTCCGTGAAACTGTCCTTGAGAGGTCATGCCGCACAGTGATGAGTAAATCCCCCAACAAACACAATCGTCTGTACATGGAAGCACGACCCTTGGAGGAAGGACTGGCAGAGGCTATTGACGATGGTCGCATAGGCCCACGAGATGATCCTAAAATTCGATCTAAAATTTTGGCGGAGGAGTTTGGTTGGGACAAAGATCTTGCCAAGAAGATTTGGTGCTTTGGTCCTGAGACTACTGGCCCCAACATGGTGGTTGATATGTGTAAGGGAGTTCAATACCTGAATGAAATCAAGGACTCCGTGGTGGCAGGTTTCCAATGGGCGTCTAAAGAAGGTGCATTGTCTGAAGAAAACATGAGAGGCATCTGTTTTGAAGTGTGTGATGTGGTTCTTCATGCTGATGCCATCCACAGAGGAGGTGGTCAAGTTATTCCCACAGCTAGGAGGGTAATTTACGCATCTCAGTTGACAGCCAAACCCAGACTTCTTGAGCCAGTGTACCTGGTGGAAATTCAGGCCCCGGAGCAAGCTTTGGGAGGTATTTACAGTGTTCTTAACCAGAAGCGTGGACATGTGTTCGAGGAAATGCAGAGGCCTGGTACCCCTCTCTACAACATCAAGGCATATCTCCCTGTCATTGAGTCGTTCGGATTCTCCAGCACCCTGAGAGCTTCAACTTCTGGCCAGGCTTTCCCTCAGTGTGTGTTTGACCATTGGGACATGATGTCCTCAGATCCATTAGAAAGTGGCTCCCAAGCTGCACAGTTGGTTGCTGATATCCGTAAGAGGAAGGGATTGAAGGAGCAGATGACTCCATTGTCCGAGTTCGAAGACAAGCTGTAGATCACACTCGTGTGGTTGGTTATTAGGTAAGAAACGCTTATGAGAGGTTCTACTTTATTTTCGTCTACCCTGCCTATGGAAAGTTTTTTGTTGTCTGAAAATACTGTTATGCTGAACTATTTTATTTGCAATTGTTTTTTTATAAACTATTGTTAGATTATTCTCCATTTCTGTTAAAGATGCGTGATGATGACAATTTTTTTGAGTCTGCAGGATTCCAATTTTTTAATTTTGTCTTTTGAAATTAGGTTCAAGTTTGATTTTAGTCCTGAACCTTTATGATTGTTCTTATTTTATTTTCCCAATATATGAAGTAAAATAGTAAATTCGTGGCAAAATTTTTGAAACAAAATTAAATTATTAGTTTTAAATCATGAATTAAAACACTATTTAATATGGATTGACAGTAATCAAATGGGTTTTAGGAGTTTTTAAGTTAAAAATGGTGTCGTTTGTAAAGTTGCATATTTGACTGTAGAAATCAATAGTTTACAGAACCAAACAGTTGATAAATGAGACGAACCTTGAGGTAGCGACAAACCGACAGGTGACAACACAGGCTCCTACGTAAGCAAACGAAGATTAAATCGGCCACTTATTTGAAGCGTCTTTGTCACTATAAGCAGCCCTTTTCTGTAGGAAATGGCTGAAGATGACAGTCTTGGTGTGTCTCGGAGCTTGCACCGACCGACTCCATTCATAACCATTAGAAAAATGGTTATGGTGTGTCTCGGAGCTTGCACCGACCGACTCCATTCATAACCATTAGAAAAATGGTTATGGTGTGTCTCGGAGCTTGCACCGACCGACTCCATTCATAACCATTAGAAAAATGGTTATTTGTATAGGCAAGTTGGTTGGTCTTTGGTCAAAATATTTAATATTTTAATATTAATATGTCACATCTAATTTCTGCCTTTAAAAATATCAATATTTTGAATATAAATATTATAGACCTATCAAATTATGACGAAAATGAGATAAGAAATGGTATGTCGATGACATGAAATAAAATTTGAGTTCAGATCGCTTCATAAAATTTGAGTTCATATCGTTTCAATTAAAATGGTCATTTTTGTTTCAATCAAAATGGTCATTTTTTAGCCGTTAAAAGTTATTTTTAGAAAAACCAAAAAATATATATATATAAATTGGTATAATTATATTCAAATTCTGAATAGTTAAAGTTTTGTGAAAGAATGAAAATTTAAGAGAATTTTTGTTTTATTATTTAGATTTATTGGCATAAATTGACACAATTGGGAGAAAAGTTTGGATGGTTTTGAAATAAAATAAAAAAAAATTAAATTAAAGTTTTCAAGTGGGATTTTATAATTATATTTTAATAAATTTATTATAATTTATTTGTGGAAAGTTGCCAAGTAGGGAAAGAAAAAAAAAGTGATGTTAAATACTGCAAACTTTCACTTTATACGTTAGCCTGACTGAGTCGTAGTTATCTGTTTATCGGTACCAAGTCGCCGTCTAAGCGACACAGTCCCATCCCAGCAGAATCGCCAGCTAACCATCCCTCATTTTTCATTTTCCTTAATCTCATCGTCCTTCAGAATCTCGAAACTCCTGCGCTGAGGATGGGGGGGAGAAGAATTCGATTCCATTGTCGAACCGACTTTGGAGGAATGTAGTGTATATTAATTTTGTCTGTTGTACGGTTTGTTGAGGTGGTGCCAATTTGGATCTTTCCCCCCTCCTCTTCCTCCATGGATGGTAGTGTACGAGCTCGATTCCCACTCGGAAAGCAGTCATCGCTCAAGCCGGAACGTGAAGATTCGTCTGTGGTTACCGATGAGCTTGATGATTCGATCGTGATTGACCCTGGGATTAAGCTTATGTACATGGCGAATGATGGCGATTCGGATGGGATTAGGGAGCTACTGGATTCGGGTACAGACGTGAATTTTCACGACACTGATGGCCGAACCTCTTTGCATGTTGCTAGTTGTCAGGGCAGGCTGGACGTCGTTGAGTTGCTACTCGAACGGGGTGCAGATTTCGACGTTCAGGACCGATGGGGCAGCACGGTGAGTTTTAGGATACTCTGTTTCTGGTATATTACATTAGGAGGGCTGCTACGTTTTTTTTCTTGTTTTTTTAAAAAGTTTATTCGACTTCCCTGGCTTCCAAATACAAAAATAAAAGAAGGATGTTAATATCAATTTGAAAATTTGGATGATTATCTTATGGTTGAATTTCTTTACATTTTTATGAGCAAAGTTGTTTATTGTTTCAATTAGCACCATTGCTTCTGCCACATAACTGAGCTAATACCTCTGATGTTATTGAACACATGAGGAAAATGAAGTTAGCAGTGTCTTAGTTTCTGATTGGTTCTTTAAGGTTTCGCTAAACATCCACATATGTTAGATGGTTGAAACATGGTAGTTGAAAACTGAAAAATGTGTCTGAAAACAGTTAGATTGGTATGTTGGACATTGCATAAGCCATTGGTATAGTACCTACAATATAAATTTTCTTCTTATTCCAAACGATGTGAAGAGGGGTGGATATTTGAGCCATGAAAAGTATGTGTAGAGCGAATGTGATGGATTTTAACTTTTAACTGTTAATGGATGCTATCTTTTGAAGTATTGTTCCCCTTTTTAAGAAACAGTTCGTAGTTGGCTACCATACTCATATACTCATGGTACTTAATATCCATTTTCTGTTTCTATTTAATAATCAGGGTTAAGAGAAGGAAATGGTTGAAGAATTTAAAGTTATAGAATTTATTTTGTGTTTAATAGCCTCTTGCAGATGCCATATATTACAAGAATCATGATGTGATCAAACTCTTAGAAAAACATGGTGCAAAGCTACCGGTAAGAAACTGTAATTAGCACTGGTAATGTGCAATTGCTTTTATTCTGTATGTTTTCACCTCATTGTACTTACAAGTTGCTGGGAATATTCCCTCTTGTATATCCCAGATGGCTCCTATGCTAGTGCAAAATTCTCTTGAAGTTCCGGAATATGAGATCGATCCAAATGAACTTGATTTTTCTAAGAGTGTGAACATTACAAAAGTAAGTTTGCATTCACGCTATTGTATCAAGTTTCTTTAATACAGTTTCTATTTTCTGAAGTACTTTTCTTTGTATATTAATATGATAACAAATTCAAAAGTTTAGGTAAAATTGAGGAAACTCTAAGTGAATTAACTTTTTAAATTTTCAATGGGGATATGCATGACAGAAAAGCTAGAACAGTTCCAGCCAATTTTTCTGTTTAATATCAATACTAATTTAAGGATTCTGAAATTAACAGGAACAGAAGGATCTCTGTCACTTTTTAACCCTACGATTGCAAAATACAATTATCAAAATTCTCACTTCTGGTCTAAGCATTGTGGCATAGACTTGGCTTGCTAAGATTAGAAAACTACATGTTTGGATCTCAATTAAAATTATGTCAATATTATCTAGCTTATGATCCCTCATACTTTCTGTTTGATTTTTGCATTTGCACGTTGTTGAAACCTATTATAGTTTGAAGAAAAAATAAAAGATGTGGCCAATTTATTCTAATTCTTTGCGTAATGTAGAACCTTGATGATATGTACTTGTGAATTTGGGTGCTATTTATTTATTTATTTATCAGAAACAAGAAATCAACTGACTTCAATTTTGCTAGTCCTCTGAATCCATTAAAATATAATTACACAGGGAACTTTCTGCAGTGCTTCTTGGCGTGGAATTGAAGTTGCTGTGAAGACACTAGGCAAGGATGTTTTCTCCGACGAGGATAAAGTGTGGGTTTGATTTTGTGAAATCATTATTTCTGTTTCTTATGTTTATTATGCTTCCTTTAACTCATCATATGCTGGCGGTGGACTTGATAATTCCCCACAATTTTCTTGGGTACTCTGCGTATTAGATTATTGGAATTCCATTAATGTCCATTTGGATAGCTCTACAGCTTTCCTTTCTATTCTGTTAGATATCGAAACTTAATCTCTTGATATCTATCTTATAGTAAAGTTTTAATGTTACAGGAAGGCATTTAGGGATGAACTTGCTTTACTACAGAAGATACGCCATCCTAATGTTGTTCAATTCCTGGGAGCTGTAACACAAAGTAGTCCAATGATGATTGTCACAGAGTATTTGCCCCAGGTCTGCCCTGTTTTCCAACTTTATTGTATGAAGGAAGTTTGACCACGTTCTTCTTTGGGGAGCTTTGCAATATTATTCACTTTCACTGCATTCCTTTAAACCTTTTCATTTGAGATGCTCAAGTGGTAAATCAATATAGTGAAATAGATAGCTGTTCATGAAGTTTTAGGATAGCATGTTACAATTTGTAAATGCATTAGTGTTATCATCTAGATGTATTCTATATATGTTCCCTAATGATTTTGTTTGCCCCAGCGTGTTTTCTTTCAAATTGTTTCTAAGAAAATCTGCAGGACAGTATTCCTATGTAATACCATGTTGTAAGATAATGTGAAGCAGCGGCCTTGATATGTTAAAATCTTTCAATCTTGTAGAAGTTGATGTGGGCTTGAAATTAGTCTTGAGGTATAGTGAATATGGAGAAAGAATTAATGCATATTATGGTCTATTTGAGTAGGATAGAAGGTAACATTTCCATGCTGGAGTTGTAGCTAAGGTTTTCAATCTTTAATTCATTCACACATTTCCATGTTTAATGCTTTTGTATGTAATAACTTGAAGAATGTTTAACGGCACTTCACATAAATCATGACCAACTGTGGGCAGTTATTGTTTTTATTTCTTTGTCCTTGTGTCCTATATTCAAGCTTTTTATAATTACTCTCTCATTTCTATGTGTCAATTTGAAACAATTTTTGCAGTGCCTTGTACATTTCATATATCACTGAATTTTTTTTTTTCTTACAAAAATTTATTTCTCTTTCCAGGGGGACCTTCATGCATTCTTGGAGTGTAAAGGTTCCTTGAAGCTAGCGACAGTTGTAAAGTTTGCTCTTGACATTGCAAGGTCAAATCAGTTTAATGTTCCTTAAATTTGTTAGAAAGGTTTTTCAATCTGGCAAATTGGAAATTAATCAATTATTAGTATAAAAAACAATAGTAAAAAAGTATGATATGGCCTAGTGCTACTTCATATCACTAACGTTTGGCTAGAGCACATATTGATCCTTGCATTTAAGGTGAAAGAAGTTGTCTTTACATCATTATGAAATTGGATTATCTTGATCGCCAGTTGCCCACCCCCCCCCCCCCCCCCCCCCCCCCCCCCCCCCCCCCCCCCCCCCCCCCAAAAAAAAAAGTTATAATCTTACTAACATAATTCTAATATATTTTGCAGGGGAATGAATTATTTGCATGAGCATAAACCTGAAGCAATAATCCATCGTGATCTTGAACCTTCGTATGTTTTTATCTTTTCTCCCTTACCATTTTATTTTTGTCTTTAGAGATGGTTATATGAAAAACAAATTGTGAAATGGTTAGAGTCGATTATGTCAAGTGGCCAATATATAGTTGAGCTCGGTTTCTTGAAGGTGATGGTTTAGATTGTAGAACTATAATTAACTGAAATCAATAGATTGAAGTGCCTAATACTATTTCCATGGTGCACTTAAAGAGTTAGGCTAAGTTATCAAATGCTAAAGAATAATATGGCATGAGATGTAAGTTATCAATTGCTGAACAATTTGAACTTTGAAGGTTGATTATTTGTTTATGAGTAAGACAACAGAAACATACTGCGGGATGATTCTGGGCACCTGAAAGTTGCAGACTTTGGAGTTAGCAAACTTCTAAAATTTTCTAATAGAGTTAAAGAAGACAGACCTGTGGCTGTGACATGTCAGGAGACTTCATGTATGTTTATACTTTGGCTGAAAGTAGCTTTCTTTTCTTTCTCTTTTTCTCCTCGATATGTTTTCAGAGGGACCATGTTGAATGTTATAACATATGTATTGTGCTGATCGTGGCCTTGATTAAACTATGGATGTTGTTATCAATGTTGGGAATTCAATTTTACAGATTTATCAATATCGACGAATCTTTCTGTAGACAAAAAATTTATAAAGAAAATGGAATTAATAATCAAGTTGTTTTTAGTTCCAAACTAAGCTATAGATGTTGTTATGTAGTATTTATATTGACATTGGAATTAGTAGATGCTATTTTTTTATGGGTAATTATAAAAGATATTAGAGATGTTGATTAATTCTCAATATCGATGTCGGACCTTTTGATTTACGAATATATCAACGAATATTTCACTCCTTGTATGGGAACTACTTTGGACCCATCCACTACACTGCTTTGTGATACGCATGTCTAATTTCTAAGAAGATCATGCTTAATTTCAGTCCAAGCCTTAGTTGGAACAATCCTTTCACTTTACTAAAAGAAAGTATAGAATGAAGATCCCGTATGAAGTTGTCATGTATTTGGCCAATGATGTATTCTTATGTATGTACGCGTGTGTATATTCTCTGTACCCATTTATGGAAGTTGCTGGTTTCTCTTTTTCAGGGCAATATGCTGCACCTGAGGTTTATAAAAATGAAGAATATGATACGAAAGTGGATGTGTTTTCATTTGCTTTGATCTTGCAAGAGGTGAAATCTCTCTAAATGATCATTCTTCTTGTGTGTGCCAATGTCCAACTTGTTGTCTAGTTCATGCTTTTCTTGGCTATGACATTTTTTTTTTGTTTCGTACTGGTACATATTGTCGTGCATTGTCATCCTCAGCTGAATTATACTTGTACATAAGTACTTTTGTATTGTTTTTGCTCAAATATAGTTTTCATATTAGTTGGCAAATATATGTGTGCCTTCAACGCTCACAAAGGAAAATAATTGCTATTACTGCAAGGCAATGAATTTCAGTATAAATATCCCATGCATGTCTAATTGTTAAATTGTACTTTTCTGAAGCCACTTCTCACACAGTTAATAATTTCCAGTTGATTGGTGAAGGGTTCTCCAAGCTCAGTTCATAGACTAGTTTTCTTCTGAGCTAATTAATTAGCATTCATATTTCACCTAGATGAAGATATGCATTTTTTAAGATCATTTATTGACTTGTTCTTTTTTAAATAAGATGTTTGTAATTTAAAAGTGGACTTTGATATAGGATAAATGAACCAGTTATTTCAAAGGCTCATAACCAATAGTATCGAGTCCAGTCTTCTTTAAAACCAAGCTCGAGAGTCTATTCAAGTCAATAAACTATCATAAAACCTCCAAGGGGAGGTGCAATGTTTGGAAGAAGTAACTGCCAAGGAAGACACTCTCACTTCATCAACTAGGAAAGGCCACATGAAACCAACACTTAAATTCACGACTTATTCAACAAGTTCTGATATCTGTTTCTGGAACTTGATGTTTCTTTGATCGTCCCTTTTCCTTGTCCATGTATGAAAAAATAACAACTATCATAATACTTCCAACTGTCATGACACCCCCTTCAGCTCGTGAGAAGAGAACTACTTTTTTCCACCCCCACACCCACATATGCAAATTGAATGAGGGGGGATGGCTATGCCAGTCGGTATGCTTTATTGTGAGAATTTTTATCATCAACTTGAGGCTTTAGCAAGTTTTCTTTTAATCGAGTTACTGAAATGTATATGGGTCCTTTGTTGAATATTCATTAAATTGTAGGCTTTTGGATTTATAATTCGTTGATAATATTGGTCCAAATGTGCTCTTGCTAATAACATGTAATATTTTATGGATCAATGTAGATGATAGAAGGCAATCCACCTTTTTCAACAAAGCCAGAAAATGAAGTACCCAAAGCTTATGTAGCTAATGAACGGCCACCATTTATGGCTCCACCTAAGCGTTATGGGCATGGAATACAGGAGTAAAGTCCTTTTCATTTTCATGCTATATGCTTGCCTACTAGTTATTGGCTGTCATATTTTCTTTTGTTTGCAAGTCACTTGGTAGTTGGAATATTTTCATTTTTAGGTTGGCTCATTACAAAGCATGGTAAACTTCTGTCAAGTCAGTTCATCTTAATTCCTATACTTTCTTGTCTACAGGCTAATCCAGGAATGTTGGGATGCGAAGCCACATAAAAGACCCACGTTTCGGCAAATAATCGAAAGGTTGGAGGATATTAACATTCA
The DNA here is from genome assembly GCA_033971965.1 of Cucurbita ficifolia. Taxonomy (NCBI): domain Eukaryota; kingdom Viridiplantae; phylum Streptophyta; class Magnoliopsida; order Cucurbitales; family Cucurbitaceae; genus Cucurbita; species Cucurbita ficifolia. The sequence goes on from CM066981.1 coordinate 1,271,711, forward strand.
ACTCATGCAAACAAGAAGCTTGAAGGTGCACAAGCTCTCTCTCTCTCTCTGTTAATCAATCATACTAACAGCCATTTTGCTTCTCATCATTTGAAAAGTAACCATAATAGCCATTTTTGTCACATTAATTGTTTACAGGTGAATCCATTCTGTAATTGTTTCCGGAACCTGAAAGCCTTATTTACAAGTGAAAGGACTAATCCAGGCAGCAGATCTTCTTACTCGGAAAGCAAATGAGTCAGTATTCCTCGAGATTCTCGGTCTTTTCCTTCTTTCTCTTCCATACACGTCGTGATGTTTTGTTACTGGAAAGAATGTCTAAAGCATTTTGTGCATATCTCTGGCTTATTTTTCCTTGGAAACACTGCTCAAACATGTCTTGCTTGTTCTGTGCCTTAACTCTGGTGTCTTTCCAATATGTCTACCTATTTCATCAATTGGATCATCCCTGTCAGTAATACTTGTTTCAGTTGAACCTCTTTTCTTTTCTCCATAGCATCCACAGGGAAGAAATATCCTTCATCTTTGTAGTTGATGTAATGGCGCCCCATAAGGACCTGATACCTTGCTAAACAAGATTATGAAAGCAGCTCATCTTGGCACGAAGCTCAGCAATTATGGGGCCAAAATCTTGTTGGGGGAAATGATCAGATTGGCGTATTAATCTGATATCTATTTTGGCTTATGACGCTCTAAAAAAGTAACTATTTTGGTCATTAAAATAACGATATTATACAAGTTTCAGAATATCTATGCATCATATACATGCTTATGCCTATACGATGCTTTGTTATCAATTGTCCAAAGCAAATTACAGGCAGGGATCGTTTTCTAAAATGAGAGACTAAAATGAAAAATAACAATCAAATTCGTTCTTTTGCGGGGTAAAAGAGATACCTTAAAAGGTAATTGCTTTCGATCATAATTAATGCTAAATTATTATGCTTTAAAGTTGAGATTTATTAGGCATAAATATTTTAAAAAAAATTAAAAATTAAAAATTACAGGCTGAAGTTGGAAGTCTTTCTCAAATTTAAACTGTGACTGCGGAAAACAAAATTAGGGCACCATTTTGCAAATAATGGTCAAAAGTAAGACAAATACGCTACATTTGCAAACAAAGGAAAGAAAAAAAAAGTGGAGGAGGTTACTTTTGCAATTTTCAGTCAGTTGACTTGGCCCAGCCCAAACATAAAACCCTAGATGGCGCAATACGGAAATGCTTCATTGATACCGCATATTCGACGTCGCTATCACTTCTCACCACCTCTTATTCCTCCTCTCACGCACGCTGTTTCGGCGCCTGTACTATTCTTTTGTGGAGGCTCAAGAGACAGTCTCTTCCCTTGCTCTCCCTTCATCGTCTCTCAGGTTCTTCTTTCTTGTAAGCACACACACTCTCTCTCTCTCTCTCTCTCTCTCTCTCTCTCTCTATGTTGAATTCATTTCCAATTGTGTCTGTCTTCGTGTTTGTTCATTCGCGCTCTTTCTGTAGGTTTGGTGCTAATGAGATCTGTTTCCTCACTTGTTTATATTCGATGAATTCGTTCGAGATCTGTCTTAGTTGTTGTTAGTATTCGATGGATTGAGTAATTGAAAGAATTGTTTCGATGCGTAATTAGAGTAGTTTCGTTCAGGTTATGGTTAATTTTTTATGTTAAAATAATGAGATTTAAGCTGGAGTATACTACGCTATATGTTGAGATTTTCTCTTTTGATATTATGTTGAAGATAATAGTTAAATTTGTTTTCACTGTTTGATCTGATTATTCTGATTATTTAACCGTTTAACAGTAATATACATATATTTTTTTCCCCACAGTTAAAAATCTCTTATCCGCGGACGTCGTGAATTTTGAAGACTTGTCAAGATGGTCAGTATGCTTACTCTTGACGATCTGCAACGTACTTTTTCACTTTAATAATCTGTAATCTTTTATGTGTTCAGGTGAAGTTTACAGCCGAGGAGCTTCGTCGGATTATGGACTATAAACACAACATTCGTAATATGTCTGTTATTGCTCACGTCGATCATGGTAAGATATTCTAATTGAACTATTTTTTAGGCTTTTCAAATGTGAATTTAGAGAACGATTTAAAAATTTCTGCTGGACATCAAATATAAAGTTACGCACCCAATTTTTGTTTCCTTAGAGATACTTCTAGCGCGTGCACAGGCCTATTGGTACCGGTACTTTTGTTGATCTATTGACACCTTTTTTTTTAAAGAAATAGTAGGATATTTAAAGATAAGGAAACTCATGCAGACAAATAATTTATTTACAATATTTTTGTTGCGACTAGCATGGTGTAAATTTTATTATCCTATGCTCAACCGTTATATTCTCACTGATCTCTAGAAAAACTAGAAGAGTTTTGTTTGGCTTTCTTCTCCTCTTTTGTAATTTCATACCATGTTTCCTAGGAAAACTATTGATACGCTTACTATTTTCTCATTGATATGAAGTATGGTCATTGACATTAAAAAGGAAGTTTTAAGAGCATGGCGAACTAATTATAAATTGTTACTATACATCCTTTTTAGCCCTTATTTCATATCCCCACCTTTTTTTTTTGCATTTCAGGGAAGTCCACTCTTACAGATTCTCTTGTGGCTGCTGCCGGTATCATTGCTCAAGAAGTTGCGGGTGATGTTCGGATGACAGATACCCGACAAGATGAGGCAGAACGGGGTATCACCATCAAGTCGACTGGAATCTCCCTCTACTATGAAATGACTGATGAATCATTGAAGAGTTATAAGGGAGAGAGGAATGGAAATGAGTACCTTATCAATCTTATCGATTCCCCTGGGCATGTCGACTTCTCGTCTGAGGTTACAGCTGCTCTACGTATTACCGATGGTGCCCTTGTGGTGGTGGATTGTGTTGAAGGTGTTTGTGTCCAAACAGAGACAGTGCTTCGTCAGGCGTTGGGAGAGAGGATTCGACCTGTGTTGACTGTTAACAAGATGGACAGGTGCTTCCTTGAGCTTCAAGTAGATGGAGAAGAGGCTTACCAGACCTTCCAGAGAGTTATTGAGAATGCTAATGTGATCATGGCTACATATGAGGATCCACTTCTTGGTGATGTGCAAGTGTACCCTGAGAAGGGAACAGTTGCTTTCTCTGCTGGTTTGCACGGTTGGGCTTTCACCCTGACCAACTTTGCAAAGATGTACGCCTCTAAATTTGGAGTGGATGAGTCAAAAATGATGGATGGAGGCTTTGGGGCGAGAACTTCTTCGACCCTGCCACCAAGAAATGGACCAGCAAGAACACTGGATCTGGAACATGCAAGCGTGGATTTGTTCAGTTCTGCTATGAACCTATCAAGCAGATTATTGCTACTTGCATGAATGACCAGAAGGACAAGCTGTGGCCTATGTTGCAGAAGCTTGGAGTTGTCATGAAATCTGAAGAGAAGGATCTGATGGGTAAAGCATTGATGAAGCGAGTCATGCAAACATGGCTCCCAGCAAGCAGTGCTCTCTTGGAAATGATGATCTTTCATCTCCCTTCCCCGGCCACGGCACAAAAGTATCGTGTTGAGAATCTGTACGAAGGTCCACTAGATGATGTTTATGCTAGTGCCATCAGAAGTTGTGACCCTGAGGGACCTCTTATGCTTTATGTATCAAAGATGATTCCTGCATCAGACAAGGGCAGGTTCTTTGCCTTTGGTCGTGTCTTCTCTGGGAAGGTTTCAACTGGTTTGAAAGTTAGAATCATGGGTCCAAACTATGTCCCTGGAGAGAAGAAAGACTTGTATGTGAAGAGTGTCCAGAGAACTGTCATTTGGATGGGAAAGAAGCAAGAAACAGTGGAGGATGTGCCTTGTGGTAATACGGTTGCCATGGTTGGGTTGGATCAATTTATCACCAAGAATGCTACTCTGACAAATGAGAAGGAAGTAGATGCTCATCCAATCCGAGCCATGAAATTTTCTGTTTCTCCTGTGGTGCGTGTGGCTGTTCAGTGCAAGGTGGCATCTGATCTTCCCAAGCTTGTGGAAGGCCTTAAACGTTTGGCGAAGTCAGACCCTATGGTCGTGTGTTCCATGGAGGAATCTGGTGAGCACATTGTGGCTGGTGCTGGAGAACTGCATCTTGAGATCTGTCTGAAGGACTTGCAAGATGACTTCATGGGTGGAGCCGAGATCATAAAATCTGACCCCGTTGTCTCTTTCCGTGAAACTGTCCTTGAGAGGTCATGCCGCACAGTGATGAGTAAATCCCCCAACAAACACAATCGTCTGTACATGGAAGCACGACCCTTGGAGGAAGGACTGGCAGAGGCTATTGACGATGGTCGCATAGGCCCACGAGATGATCCTAAAATTCGATCTAAAATTTTGGCGGAGGAGTTTGGTTGGGACAAAGATCTTGCCAAGAAGATTTGGTGCTTTGGTCCTGAGACTACTGGCCCCAACATGGTGGTTGATATGTGTAAGGGAGTTCAATACCTGAATGAAATCAAGGACTCCGTGGTGGCAGGTTTCCAATGGGCGTCTAAAGAAGGTGCATTGTCTGAAGAAAACATGAGAGGCATCTGTTTTGAAGTGTGTGATGTGGTTCTTCATGCTGATGCCATCCACAGAGGAGGTGGTCAAGTTATTCCCACAGCTAGGAGGGTAATTTACGCATCTCAGTTGACAGCCAAACCCAGACTTCTTGAGCCAGTGTACCTGGTGGAAATTCAGGCCCCGGAGCAAGCTTTGGGAGGTATTTACAGTGTTCTTAACCAGAAGCGTGGACATGTGTTCGAGGAAATGCAGAGGCCTGGTACCCCTCTCTACAACATCAAGGCATATCTCCCTGTCATTGAGTCGTTCGGATTCTCCAGCACCCTGAGAGCTTCAACTTCTGGCCAGGCTTTCCCTCAGTGTGTGTTTGACCATTGGGACATGATGTCCTCAGATCCATTAGAAAGTGGCTCCCAAGCTGCACAGTTGGTTGCTGATATCCGTAAGAGGAAGGGATTGAAGGAGCAGATGACTCCATTGTCCGAGTTCGAAGACAAGCTGTAAAACACTTGCGAGGCCGATTATTGAGAAGCGTTTATAAATTTGCAGCGGAGGTTCTAATTGAGTTGTCTGCCCTGGCTTATTGGAAGCTGTTTTGCTTATTGATCTAAGAGACGCTGTTATTTTACTTTTAATTTTTCTTTTTGAATGAGATTGAGGATTGTCTTTTTTCTTTTTTTTTTTTTTGTACGCACGCTAGAGGGAAGCATAAAACTTCACAGTGAAGACCAGTAGAATTGGTCTGTATCCCTGGTTTGGATATTTTTTGTTTAATGCTAGTTATATTTCATAAAAATTTACGTGGTAGCTTCTCTTAAAGTGGAACAATTTTGTGTCTCATCATATCTGAAACTTAACGGTCGCAATCCATCTTTGATACGTCAACTGCTTACAGGTTTAAGCCATTCAGCTATTGTCACTTGAACCTCAAGGTGCTCAAAGCTTTATCACTTCTATAAGAAGACGGAAAGGACTAATCCAAATTGCAGATCATCTTACTCCGCAAGCAAATTAGTAAGTCCTATTCGTTTAGAATCATATTCTTTTATTTTTCCTCTCTCTTTGGTATCGACTAAATGGGCTCTATATTTGCAGATCGCATATTTATGTTATGATGTTGTTATCGAACAAAGTGATTTGGGCTTGTTGTGCATATCACTTCTTTCACTTTTTTTGTTTTTGTTTCCTTGGATGATAGAGATTAGGCTGCCTCAACTGGTTTCCTCATATCATGTCTGCTTCTTTATTTTAATTAGACCATCCTTTATTAACTTTGTGGGAAAAAGAATATAGGATTTACTTGTCTCTATTGATTTCTTGGAATTTAGGAGAACATTATTGTTCGGTAGAGACTCTTTTCTTTACAGTTTTTATCCACAGAAAAATCAAGCACCCTTGATTGTTTGCCCTCTTGTGCAAAATACACAAAATACAAGCACACACACAACATGAAATCGTATTAGTGGGGAGCCCACCCATTACTCAAGCCCTGTAATATTAAATCATCCATTTTTCTTCAACTTCATCGTAGAAGGATTTCTTCTCAGTGTTTTTTTGCTTCATTTTCAGCCTACAAAATCAGTCTAACAGGATTAACATCATAGATATCGATACGCAGTATAGCAACAAAATTTGAATATAAATAGAGGCAGCTTACAGCTTTGACAACTCGTTCAAATGCATCGGGTCCATATCTATCGATGTAACGCTCCGCTGATTTCCTAGAATCCAGAGTCATCATCTGGAGAACTTTCTTTTGGTTCTCTGGGTAGTTTGGGTTCACATGTCGCCCAATCTTAACATATTTCCTCACTATATTCTCGTAGATATAGGCTGCCCCATTGAAAATTGGTAGAACCAACCACAAACAAGCCACGAGCTTAATGTATCCCCAAAGTGGAATCCTGCATCCCATCCCATAGCCTTTAAAATAATGTAGACTTGAAGAAGGAGAAGAAGAAGGAGAAGAAGAAGAAGAAGAAGAAGGAGAAGAAGAAGAAGAAGAAGAGGAAGAAGAAGAGCCTCAAAGGATAGTTTTGTGTATTAAGTACTAGGATTATACCAAACCAGGATTTTCCAAAATGTTAGTTCGAAGAGGGTTATGAGGGAGTATATAACCCAATAACTCAGCCATTGCCGGTCATCAAGACTTGAAGGACTCTCAATTGCTCTAATTGATGCATATCTGTTCATTCATATAATGCATTAACCTTTTATGAATCATCTCTTGCAGCCATGAAAAAGGACACAAGATTTAATGCAAATGGCTCATCATGTGCACTTACAAAGGAAAAAGAAGCATCACGCCAGGCCTGGATCAAGGAGAATGCTAAATTGGTCAAGCAAGGTAATGATAAACAATGACATAAACAACAAGATATTTCCCCCAAAAGATTAGTTTATACCCACCCAATTATTGTATCCAAATGTTTAGCCATAGCTCCAAGAATACCCATCTCTGACGAACTAAATCTTTCTTGTGTTCAGCTGCAAAACAAAGTTTGGAGTATTTGTTCTTTCAAGATGATGAAAATGAATGAAGAAGGTTGGGTATATAGGGAAGTGCAATAATTCTGAAGCTGAATAATTAAGCAAGGTAAAGAATGTCTGTTCCAGCTGTTCTTTACCCGCACTACAAGCAAAATCCACAAACTTCAAAGGAAGTCAATCAAATGGATGGAATGAAACAAAAAGGTAGAAGAATATAAGGTCCTTTCCATGCTTTTCAACCATTCCAACTTGCATTTATAGCCTGAAAGGTTTGTAGTAGGTATATACCTTCCTTTTCGTCTCTTTCCTTTTTGCCTTCCGAGTCTGAATTTTGTTCATTCCTCGACTTTATCTAAGTAAATGTTATAGTTATAGCTACATTGTACAGGCTATTACTCCATCAAATTTTCATTCAATATCTCAAGTTTTGAAACATTAGAGTAATATTATGATTTTTGAAGGAATAGAAGTAGTCGATTATGGTAATATTGTGTTTTACTTTTACTTGTTTTTTTCTTACATTGATGTTTGTAATATTTTGTCAGGATGGAATCCAATAAGAATCTTTGAACTTTATGTTTGTGAAATTACTGTGGTGAAAAATGGTTCGGCAATTGGGTCTCAGTGCATAAATAATGGGATGGTGATTGAAAAGGAATGGGCTTGGATAGCCAATCCAAAGATTCGATCTTGAGAAAGTAGGATGCGACATGTCGGTCTTGTCTCGCCATTCACTTCCTAACCGGTTGCTTTGGAACATGGTCGACATGACCACGTGTCGGACTTCATTTACTAGCCGCAAAGTCCAAGTTTGTACAGCTTCGGTTACGAAACGACATGTCATTTCCCGTGCTTTCGGATTTCTTTAATGGCAATAATTTTATAATTTGAAGATTTCAGTGTAATTGTGTATTTTGATGGTTTTTAATTATGATTTTTACATTTCTTTCAAATAAATAATTATTAGCAAATAAAAAAAATTTAATCTCTACTATTTACTTATTTTAGACAATAAAATAAGATTAGTAAACTTTTAAAAATATTAATTAATTTGTGTATTTAGTTAATGAATTTTTTAAAGTGTTTAATATGTTTTAAACTCTTAATTCTACATTTGTTATGTTTATAAAATTTGAATATTGTGAAATCCTAAGTTTTAATTTTTTATTTAATGGATCAACATTGACTAAATTTATAATTAAAATATTTTAGCGGGTATGATCGTGACATTATATTATGTGGAATTTATGATATTAGGTAGTAAACATCGAAGGAGTCTGACATCTTTCACCGTCATTTTCATCTTTAATTACATTTGTATTTACTTTATGCTCACCTTTTCTCCACTATCTTTTCCTTTTTCTTTATTTATTTTGTGGAATTTATGATAATAGTTCTCGTAATTTTTTAATTTTTTGTTTTTTTTATATTTATTTTGATTCCAAGCTCTTTATACACTAATTTTTTTTAAGGAATTTTGACACTAGTGATAGATGGAATTGGAGTAGACACGTTGGAACTAACTTTACAAGTGGACCCTTCCAAGTTTGGTTCGAGCTACAGGTGCTCGTGCATATGAAATCGATTTGATAGTCATTGTTAGATCTACTACTACTTCGTCTATTGAACATAAGAGAGCAAAGGATGGGACAAGACCCTTCCCGGTGTAATGGTATGAGGTGTTTGAGGTTGTTGCATCGTGGTTAACTCGAAGAGGATGAAGTATGACTTGACCTTGTCATTAGAAACTTGGAAGGTCAACAACCGTCCTATACAGTTACAAATGTGGCACGATGCTGAAAATAGCTAACTCTAACACAGACGTGCTTTAAAATTGTGAGGCTGACGGCGATACGTAACGGGCTAAAGCGAACAATATCTGTTAGCGGTGGGGTTGGATCAAAGATTCGAATCAACGAACCAATTTCAATCATAAAAATATCCTCCAACTCGATCAAAACATCAAAACGGCACAAATTTAACATCAAAACACTCATCCTAGCATAATAAAATTTGTTGAAATTGAGATTTGAATGTTGAAGTTGCAAAGAAAATGCATGCTTTTAAGTTCCCTAAATCAAACCTCTTTGATTTTGACTCTGAATTTGGATGAAATTGATGAGAAAATAAAGGGAAAGAGAAGCATGCATGCACCTGTTTCATAGTGCTTTAATTAACAAGCTGCATTAAAACATTGACGAAGGGGGATGCTTTTCCTCCCCCTTTGTACAAATCCCTCTTCTTTTTTACCTTTTATATTATACCTCTCCTTTCCTAGTACTGTCAGTCTTTGTCCCCTCCCAATGTATTTCATTCATTTTATTTTACCCTCTTAAACTACACCAATTTGAGCATAATTTAGCTGTTAATGCACTCATTCGTTCGTCCATTACTCTATATATGCTATATAATTTTATTTCACGAAAAAATAAGCGACACCCACAAGTACAAAAATCAAAATTTTATAACGTATTTAATCAAATAAACCTTTTGAAAAATCTGACTACTTAACGATATCATATGAGTAGGTTTAGTAACATCAACTTTCACTCCACTGATGCACGAGCCAACACAGTTCAATCATATATTTGACTCAGCTGAGTCATTAATAACCAATTAGCACAAACACAAAAGTCTCCTTTAAAAAACGAAAAAACGAGGATGAAACTTGATTTGATGTAAGAGGAAGAGCGGGAATAATTGCATATGTAGTTTTCCCTAATGGCCTAATTTCATTTGGGTTTACAAGAAAATGGTAAAAATTGAAGTTGGGTATGTGAGAGGGAAGAATTCAAAAGGGTGACCAAAAAAATGAAGAATCAAAACATTGGTCATAAAATAGGATACCAAATCAAGGATGGATAATGGCCTTTCATGGATACTTGACCCTACAAAATAAGGACCCTTTGAATGGCAATTTTGCAGCTCAGTATCTGAAAGCTGCATATACATATATGTATATATATATATATATATATATGAATAATGAAGTCAATAAAGAAATAAAGAAGATGAACAGGAAATTACATAGGATTCTTTGGAAGATATTCTTTTGGGGGTTGAAAATTAAAGTGACGATGATCTTGAGTTCGTATCGTCATCTTGTTCGACAAACCTATATTTCTATCGCCATCTCTTACGACAAATTTTTTATTTATGTTGAAACCTATGTGTGTCCTTTGGGAGAATTGAATGTTGGTATCTGCATAATGTTGAATGATTTAATTATATGATGTTGATAAAAATATCAATGTTGGAAATAAAATCTTATATATTAATAGATTTGGAATTTTTATTTGGTGCTTTTTTAAATAAGTCATCCATCTTTATTAGTACCGTATTATTTTTTTTTTATCTCGACTTTTCTATGTTTTATTGATGTTCTACCTACTTTAAAAACATCAATTTAGATTGATTATTTTTTCTTGATAGAAAACGCTACAAGTTTGTAGAAGGCATTTTATCCATCTACTTAAAGAATGTTTCGTTCCCTATCCAACCGACATCTCACAGTCTAGGGGTCCAGCATCCTCGCTGCACACTGTTTGTTGTCTGGCTCTATGTTTCGTTCCCCTATCCAACAGAGATCTCACAATCCAAGGGGCCCAACCTCCTCACTGGCTCACTGACATATTGCTGGTAGATATTGTCCGTTTTTACTCGAGATTTTCATACCCTTATAGGAATGTTTCTTTTCTATTTCCAACCGACGTGGGATCTCACAATCTGGGCCCAGCGTCCTTACGGGTACAAAGACATGTTATAAAACACATACTAATTATAATAAAATAGTTAAAAGTTTGGGAATGAAAATAGGATTTAAATGTACTTGTGTTTTGCACATCTATACAAAGACATATTTTGAAGCAACTTTCCCTTCATACTTCACCTTTATGATCAATTATAGCCTCTCTCTTTGCACACCTTCACAAAACCTCCCTATATATAAATGGATACACTCAGAATTCTCTTTATTGGATATTAATTTCATATCCTAAAATCTATTTCAAAGTAGTTTTAAATCTAGAATACAATGTCTAACCTCAATGACCCATTATAACTCAATAATTATTTTCCATTTTGTCCAAAATTATCGCGTTTTCGTTTGGGTTAGGACAACAAAACCCATATCCAACACATATTGTCTCGTTCTTCTCCTTAACCGATGTGTGATCTTACAATCCACCTCCTTGGGACCCAGCGTCCTCACTAACACTCGTTTCTCTCTAATTGATGTGGGATCTCACATTATCCTTAAGTTATATACCTATAATTTTCTCTTATCTAGTCGATCTAATTTGATATAATTAACTTGCAATATTGAGCTTCATCTTCAAAATAGTGAAGGAATCTTGGTATGGGACTAGACCGGTAACAATCCAAGCCCACCGTTGGGAGATAGTGTGTTTCTTGGGTTTTCCCTTTTGGGCTTCCTCTCCAAGTTTGTAAAACACTTATGCTAGGGAACGTCTTCACACCCTTGTGAAAGATGATTTGTTTCCTTCCCCAACAGACGTGGGATGTCCCAAATACCTAATAATTTCTCATACATAAAGAGAGAGAAGGAGAAGAGAAACAGAAGGTCTTCTTCCAACCAATTTGTGGGTCAGTTTTCAGAGAACCTTTTATGGGTACCCCTTCTTAACTTTTACCCATAACATGAAGAAATGGGAACCCTAACACTCTCTCTCTATAATTTCCTTTCCCCTAATTTCTGTAATTTGATATTTCTTCTTAATAAAAGCTAAGTTGGATTAAGGCCTTCGTTAACCCTCTTTAATTTCACACCAACAAAATGGTAATATGAAAAATCTCAATCTACTTTTCTTCTTTAAATACTTTTCCCATAAACCAAACCCTACACCTTTTTCCACCATACCCTTCACTCAAATCTGATCTTCCTTTCCCTCCCCCAAAGTTGAGCTCACCCAGGTTGGTTTTCTTCAAAATCTTCAAACCCCATCTTCAAAGTTTGAATCTTTACATGATTATATGACAGATCTAGTGACCAAAACCAAAACCCATGTCTTTTTTGTGTGTGTTTTTTGGTTCAGATTTCAGCCACGGAGTTCCCAAGCCAAGCTGGAGAAGGATCTGCCTCTTCCCAAAAAAAAATGGGAAGAGGTAAGATTGAAATTAAACGAATTGAAAATACCACAAATCGTCAAGTCACCTTCTGCAAGAGAAGAAATGGTTTGCTTAAAAAAGCTTACGAGTTGTCTGTTCTTTGTGATGCTGAAGTTGCCCTCATCGTCTTCTCTACTCGTGGCCGTCTCTATGAATATGCCAATAACAGGTTTCCTCTCTTCAAATTCTTCTTCAAATTCTTCTTCAAATTCTTCTTCAACTTCTTCTTCAACTTCTTCTTCAACTTATAAAAAAAAAACACAACTTTTCATATAATTTTTTCAATTTTATTAGGGCTTTTGATTTCTTTTCCATTTTGTTTGTTAATGTTTGAGATCCTTTTCCTCCAATTCTGAGCTATACAGATCTATTTCAATTTTCTTTGTTCTTTTTTTTTGTGAAGAAATTAATGAATCCATGTTTTTAGGGTTTTTGTTGGCTAAAAATGTCATCCATCTATAATCCGTCAGCCTAAGCTGTCTGTCCCAGATGATGGTGTCATCGCTCTGATTATTTCCATTTTTTCACCCTTTTTTCATTACTTTTAATGTTCTTGCTCAACTTTGCTTGGAAAATTTTGATTTTTTTCAAATGGGTTTGTTAGATAGCGTTTGATTTTATCTGGGTTTTTGCTTTTCTTGTTAATTTGTTTTTCCAAGCTTTAAATTAATTATTTTAGCCTCCGATCTTAAGAGAACGACTACAATTCAATTACCGGTGAGCTATGCTGGTTACAAATTGCTCAAAAATTAAAATTTCTTTTTATATAAGATTTGTTTTGAATTTTTAGGGTTTAATACATAATCAGTGGTTAAAAAAAATGTAAAAATTATAATTAATTCTTGTTTACAATTTTGGTAGGTTTTTATAGTAGAAATTATTGAATTTTCCACCCAAATGATCAAATTATCCCCAAAAAAATTAAAAAAAAAAAAAAAAAAAAAGAGAATGGATGAATAGTAATTAGAATAATTTAAATGATGAAAAATAGTATTCTTTGTGGGTTGTACAATAATTAAATGAATAATATTAATACCATTTTCTTGCAATGTGGAAGGACCCTTCTGCCCTCTCTACCTTTAATTTGTAGCATAAAAATAGAAAAAGTTGGTAAATAGCTTCCTCTTCTTCATATTTTCATATTTCATGCCTTTCAATCTCTCTCTACATGAATTTAGGTTCAGTCAACTCACAACTGATATTCATATTAATCAAATCCGACAACAAAATATTTTATTTTTCATTATTATTATTATTATTGTTTTGGGGAAAATTGAAAAATCCCCTTTGAAATTTATTGATTTTAGGTTTGGGAGAGTGGAAGGGAAAGTGTGTGTAATTCATTTTCTTTTGCAATGCAAGAGAGAATCATTCTATTTCTATGAAACTTCGATCCTCTCCCCTTTTACACTAATTTAGACCCTTTTTCCCCCTCTCTTTTTAATGATTTTAAAACCCACCACACCCATTTCATATTAATCAACCTAGTGTCGATAACACGTTTCATTAAATCCCACATCCGTTCGGAAGATTAACTCCTTATAAGAGCTGTGAGCCTTACGGCGATACATAACATGCTAAAACGGACAATGTGGTCTAGCTGTGAGTTTCGCCTGTTACACATTTTAAGCTTTAAGTATACGCGTTTACATGTATGTATCTAGAAGCTTAAATTTAAGAAAATTGTGTATTAGAGTACATCTTTATTCGAGAATTACAGTGATATTTAATTTCGATTATTACACATTTCAAGCTTGAATTTAGGAAAAATCGTGTTTTAGAGTATAGATTTGTTCGAGAATTAAAGTGAATGAGGAAGAAACGGGGATGAATTGCGAGAAGCCTTTTCGAGCGAGGAGGATTTAGAATTTAGGGTTTCGGGTTTAGGGTTTTAGAGTAATAGAAAAATGAAAAGAAATATAAAATAGTGGTCGACGAAATTAAGGTATCACATGCCATCACCCATTTTCTTGGAATCCCTCTTGTCGGTTTTAGGTGTGTTTCTCTTTCTCTTTCTTTTATCTATAATATTATATAATATTAAAGTATTTATATAATTATTATTTAACATAATCTTTTTAGTTTAAATTTGTGGGTAATATATTTGTGGTTAAAATGGGTGCGATTTTTACAGTGTTAGAGGAACCATTGAAAGGTACAAGAAAGCATTTGCTGACTCTTCCAATTCTGGATTATCAGTTGCAGAAGCTAATGTACAGGTAATTATACATACATATATGTATATATATATATTTCAAGGATCAAATAAAGCTAAATAGAGATGAACAATTAAATATTAAATTTTTTACAGTTTTACCAGCAAGAAGCATCGAAGCTGAAGAGACAGATCCGAGAGATTCAAAACTCAAACAGGTTTGTTAATTAAAGTTCCAAAAACACCAAAAAAAAAGTAACTTTTGTATGAATTTACAGTGTTAGTTCCATCTTGCTCAGGCATATTCTTGGTGAAGCACTCAGCTCATTGTCTTTAAAGGACCTGAAAAGCTTGGAGGGCAGATTGGAGAGAGGAATCAGCAAAGTTAGGGCTAAAAAGGTCTCCCCTTTCACTCGATTAAATTCATTAGAACCGAGCGTAACTCGTTTCTTTTTTGGTATCAAATTAGGAAGTCTTTGTGTTCGAATCCCGTAATGTTATTTTCGCTACGACCCATGTTCTGACTTTCTACGTTTCGTGTTAAAATTGTATATATTTATGCGTTTGAGTTCATTAGTGATTTAAAATCTGTTCAGGTTCAAAATTGACCGTTTTGATTGTGTGCAGAACGAAACCTTGTGTGCAGAGATGGAATTCATGCAAAAGAGGGTACGTATATAACACGCAATATACTCGAGACTATTTGGAATGACTTTTTAGATACTAAACAAACATTAACTGTTTCTCGGTGTAGGAAATGGAGCTTCAAAACCACAACAACTATCTTCGAGCACAGGTCAAATTCTTCACCTTTTCTCCTCGATAACACAAAACCCTCGAAAAGAAAATACCTCATTTAATTGTTGAATTTATTTCAATTATACGTAAAACAAACAAAATTTTTGGAATAATTTAGTTCGGTTTTCATAGATTGCTGAACATGAAAGAATACAACAACAGCAACAACAGCAACAACAGCAACAAACGAACATGATGCAAAGGGGAACGTATGAGACAGTGGGAGGAGGGCAGTACGAGGAGAATAGAAGCTATGGCGGCGTGGGGCTTATGGATTCCGACACCCATTACGCACATCAAGACCATCTCACTGCCCTTCAGCTCGTTTAAGTGTATAACCCTCCAAACCCAAACAAAAAAAAAACACAAAATCTTGTTATTATTATTATTATTATTCTCAATCTGCAACCGACCACCGAGGATGTCAAATAATACTGCCTTTTGAAGCTCTCTGCTTCTGGCTGAGATAATCTCATGGTATTTATTTTTGTGTAGTGTTCTTATGCTTCATGCTACAATCAAAACCCTCAACATAGACTCCTTTTTATATATATATATTATAAAACCTTTTTTGTATTTGTGATATTTATTTGTTTCGGGTTATGATTTGTTGATGTAGTTGTTGGGATATGTTGGCCGGGTTCGAATTTGTAATATGCTTGACATAAATTAGTGTATGTATTGTGAAATATTGTAACGATTCATGCCCAGAATTTGGATTAGGATTTGGAATCTGGAATCGACACTGATGACTTCGGGATTCTCCTTAAATCTCTTGTGACACGATCGCGTTATTTACTCCGCGCTTCAAGCTACTTACTTTGTCCTCTAACAAAATTCTCAGGAGGGTCAACCAACATAGAATTGATTCAAGTAAAGCACGTTTAATCATGAAGTTCTTATGATTGAGCCTTGTTGGTATACATAGTAATTTTTGTTTTTTTTTAAGGTTTTCTTAATTATCACATCCTCATAACTCCTCTTATTCGGACGTGGTCTCGATTCATTCAAATACTTCTATTTTACTCGGGCGTCACAAATATGATTTTCATAGAGGTAGTTAGAGCAATCAAGATATTCATAATATAAGATTTGAGACATGAGACTATACTATATAAGTATACAAGTTATGTTGATATTTTCTAAATGTAACACTAAAGTTTAGAATATACTTTTATTTTATTCCTTTGTTATCTTCAACGCCATTTATAGAATGGTGATGTGACATTAGTATTATTCTATTTAATATCGGTTATATCCTAATAAATCACTATTCAACCAGATATTTTGAAGATTGTAATTGTAACCGTTTAAAATTAAATTACTTATAAGAGTTCAATGCACCTGAATTCTTGATTAATCTTACGAGAAAACCACACAATCCTACGACATACGACAATATTGTGTTGTCTAATCAAACTTTGGTGCATATAGCAATTCAAAATCTTACTCAACATCCTCCCCCCACTTTCTCTCTTCCAAAAGAACACCATGAACGGTGGGTCCTTTTCACTTTGCCAATACCCAAAAAGCTCTCATTCCAATAGGCCTTCAACGCACCAACCAAACAACAATAACAACAAAATTTATAAGGTTGTTTCCCAATTACTTATAGTGCGCAATTAGATGCCTTTCACATCAAAACACGAAGAACAAACAAGAGCAAGATCGGTTTGGAATGATTTTCTCCTTCTAAGTGCTTAAAAAAGGAAAAATCGTTCCAAATCGACTCGATATTATGTAGAGTTTGATTAAGATATCTAATCTTATCCGTTCGTCATTGAATAATCTTATCCCACTCTTCCGCTCATACGAAGTTAAAGAATAATATACAACGTTATAGATAGTTACATCCATGATCATAATATATATCCTCTAAAACTCTGATTCTATTGCTATCATATTTTTGTAGAGATTAGTCTGAAGAGACTGAAGGCGGGCTAAGCCTTCTTCCCTCTTATCTCAGACCATATAAATGAATAGTTTTAGTTCTAAACTTAGGACAACTTCCTTCTCCTCACTACATTATTCTGCATCTTCTAATAAACTTGTTTGAGAAATTTACATGTTTATGCCAAATGTTACGTACCTCTGGCGACCCGATCTCGAGCCAGGGCTTGGCTGGACCGCTGAAATGTACGACCGCAGCGTCTTCGAGGATCTCCTTGCTTGTTATCTTTAAGGGTCTTTGACCTAATCCAGCCACATGCCATGATGAATCAATGGGATATATATGATCCTCAAGAGCCATCAAGGATGGAGCCAGTTCCCCTGGAAGCCACAATGCCAATCCAGAATTGAGATTCTGTAAAATAATAGCAGTGTTTGTCAAGGCTGAGCTATAATTATTCTATTTCATTTGGCATTACAAGAATGGGAACTAACATGTTTGAGCCACTGATGATATTTGGATGTGATGTTCATCTTTCTCCACGCTTCGAGATCGAAAATGTTCATGCCGTGGAGCCATGCACAGCGATCGGGATCAAAGTTTGATGATATCAAAGGATGGGAGAAATTGAGGTAGTGGCTGTATTTCCTTCCTGGACAACAACCATCTTTACAGGAGGAATCAAGGACAGCGCCAACAACATTGCCACCAAGGTCCATGTCCCACAAAGAGGACATATCATGTTGCACGACAATGTCATCGTCCAAGAACACGACCTTCTTCAGATCTGGAAACAGCTGAATGAGACATATTTGTAGCTTTAAGTTCAGTTGAGCATGGTTTGTAATACGTCGTGCCTATTTGGAATGACTATCTAAGTGCTTACCTCGTGAACATAAATGCGGAGGTGATTCAAGAGGGAGAGACTGGTGGGGCTGAGGACATCTAATTGTCTTTGATCTTCTCCATCAAAGCCAAAGTTAGCTTCTTTGAAATCATTATAGTAATGCTTCCAGATCGAGCGATGAATCTCGAACATATCGTGAACTCTGTTGTTGACATCCTCGGACCAGTCGAATTGGTGCAGTCCCTTAATTTCAACCACCACAGAATCATGAACTGAATTGGTTGCAAACCAGGCGTGCATTGGTGTGTATGTTTTCTTGTCAGTGACAATGTGAAAGACCAGCTTTCGAGGGTCGGCTGAGTTCCGAACGGTGGACGAGACGACAACAGAAGCGGCAAGGATGTTATCGGTCAAGAGAACGACGTGACGAAAGAAGGGGTCGGTAAGGCGAGAAACATATTCAGGCTGTGGCAAACGAGCTCGTGCTTTGGCATTTACAGCATACTCTTCGGCTAGTTTGAGAGACAGACAATGAAGGCCCTTTGGAATGCCATGTGAAGCTAAATGCCAATACACAGATTCACGTTTTCTGGCAGATTTGAGCTTTTGTTCCATAGCTTGAAGCTGCCATGGAAGATATGAATAAGGAAATGAAGGGGGTGATTAAAGGGAATAGAATGATATGAGGATTACCATAGCTTTAGTCTTGAATGCGAAGGCCCTCATGTCCTGTGGTTTAGAAATCATGTCTTTGACAAGCTCGTTGAAGGATCCCACTCCATCTCCATCGCCACTCCCCACAGACCCACTTTCCTTTGAATCCAGAATTAATCTTGAGAATTCCTCGCTCAGTCTCTGTCATTCATAATCACAGCAAGAACAAAACCAGAATACAGAGTCGGTACAAAGTCCGAAAGAAAAAAGCTTAAAAAGAACAATATCGGTTAACAGTGGGCTTGGCTTGAGCGGTTACAAATGGTATCAAAGGCAGACACCGAGCAATGTGCCAGCAAGGAGGCTAAGCCTCAAAGGGGATAGACATGAGGCGGTGTACCAGCAAGGACGTTGGACCTCGAAGGAGGTGGATTGGGGGTCTCACAATAAATGGAGAAGGGAATCAGTGCCAGCAAGAACGTTGGACCCTGAAGTTGGTGGATTGTGAGATCTCACATCAGTTGGGGAGGAGAGTAAAACATTTTTTATAAGGGTGTAGAAACTTCTCATTAGTTGACGCATTTTAAAACCGTGAAGCTAACAACGATATGTAACAGACTAAAACAGACAATATCTGTTAGCAGTGTGTTTAGAAACCCATTTGGTAAACATAATCATTTTCTTTGTTTGAAGGGATAATTTTTCTTCAACACTCGTTGAGCCATCACAATCAGAGCGACGTGGGTTGAAAGATATTGAAATAGAAGACAATACTATTTATTTTTCCAAGCTCAAGTGGACCAAAATCAAATGATTGCTAGCAAGTAGCCACATGTCCCAAAAGCTGCCTACTGGTTAATGGAACAAGAATTCATTTCCATTTTCTTAATCACAAAATTGCCATCCAATTCCCACCTTTTTCAATAAAATTAAAACCAAAAAAAAAAAATCTATTAGAATTTACAAATTCCGAATTAAGAAAATGATGGGTTAGTCGGTCACCCTCAGACGGCAGAATTCTAAGTAATTTGGCACAAAAAAAAATAAAATAATAATTAAAAAAATGGAGTAAATGGAAAGCAATTTACTATTAAGCCCAATCAATAACCATTATTTTTATATATATATATTATATAATGATTTAAGTATTTTAAGAATAAAAATATCTAATTATATTTTTAGAAAAGAAAATTTAAATATTTTAGAAATATATTGTCTAAACTCTGCTATAAATACTTAACCTCTACTCAGGTTTTGGATACTCAGGTTTTCATCTAACAGTGCAGTAATTTCTAATATCTTCTTAAGCGGTTTTAATAAAAAGTGATATTTCTACCATGTTTTGTAATATCTTCTCCTCAATTACAACCTTATAGCGATAATATTTAAACTCGAAATTTTCGAGTTAAAATATATTTTTTAAAAATATATATACAATTATAAAAAAATCTAAAAAAAAATGGCTTTAAAACATTGAGAATTTAATATAATAGTTTAAGATTAAAATAGTCCTCTAAAATTATTTAAATTAAAAAAAAAATCAATTGCCATATGTAGAAGATGCATTCAAGTTCATGGGACTATAAATGCATTTGTCAGTTTATAAGAAAGAGTATGAAGTAGTTGGAGAAACGTAAAATGTGGAAATCAAAAGAAGAAAAGAAAGAAAAAAGAAAAAAGCGGAGTGTGAGCTTAGGGGTATATTCGAAATTAAGATGAAAAAGAGGGAGAACTAACCGAAGATGCGTCGTCATTTGCGCTGAAAAGCGTCCATCCGGAACAGTCTGCAAAAACCTAAACAGTTGAGGAAGGCGATAAAGTAATCTGCAACCAAATCGAATGAAGCGGAGGAAGTTACCCATAGAGGAGGAACACGCGGCGGCGGATTCGAGGACGAAAAAGGCGATTCGAAGGAAACAGAACGGGAGAACAATTGCGAGAGTGAGGAGGAGAGGCAAGATTGAGCGAGTGGAGATTCTACGATTAGGCGCTGTGGACGGCGGAGGAGGCGGCGGCGGTGGCTTGAGGGCGGCGGAGTTGGAAATCGTGAGTTTCTTAATGCCGGTGGTGGAGATATAGAAGTTCATCGTGGTGGGGAATCCATTCAAGGCGAAAAGAAGATGGAAGTGGAGCAACGACTGAGGCCTTTTTTTTTTAGAGAGACTCACGGGTTCACACTCTGCGGAACTCACCAGCTATGCCCAACTGCCCTTTTATGTCTTTTTTTTTTTAATATTTTATTTATTTATGAATACTGTACACATTATGCTTTTGGGAAATATAAAAGGAATAATTTTAAATCTCAAAATACCCTTCTATCATTTTCATCTTTAAATTTAATCCCAATAATTTGTTTTTAAATGAAATTTATACATATTTTAATTAATTTAACCTTGGTAAAAAATGGAGTCCAGAAATAATGCCGCGGGAACGAGGGGGAACTTTGAAATACTACCCTTGTTGTTTACTATTATTTACGGATCTGCCATTGGGTGTCCATTTGCCACCGACACACTGTGTTTCTCTCTCCTTTAGCCCGTCCTTCACGCTTGCCTATAACGCCGGAGCCAAAGGATTCCTCGTTTGATTATTTCAAGTTTTCAATCAATACCAAAAATAAATAATATAATTTAGGTACAAAATTCAATTTCTTCCCCTTATAAATAAATTATTTCTAAATTTTAAATAAAGCTTACCATCTAAACTTCAAATAAAAAATATATTATAATGATATATTTCAAAACCGAGAAAATTCTATATTTTTAATTTTTTTAGTACAAGGTAAAAAGATTTGAACGTCTGAGATATTATATTTATAGCTATTATCTAGTTAAAATGGTGTTTTAAGTAAGGTTTATACTAAATTAAGTATGAAATATATGAATTTAAAGTAGTGATACATCTTTGCATGCAACAATCTTATTCGATTTTGAATTAAAAAATGTGTCAAATATGATTCGATAAATCATTAAACTATTTGAATGAAAAATTAATGTTATAAATAATAATCTAGATTCTATACCCTTTTTAATGGGTATAAATACACCTTTACAAATTGGAAACCCTAATTAATTTTTTTGAATGAAAATTATAGTTTTAGAAGTGGATAAAAGAATGACTAATATTAAAGTTTATTACCAAATTAAAATGAGTCTTACATTTATATATTTATATTTCCTTTGCAAAAAGAAAATAGAAATGGGGGATTAAAAATATAAACAAACTTGTTTTATTGTTTGAGGGGGGAAAAAAGTGTTTGGAAGTTGGTTTAATAAGGAGGCCCATTTAATTACTTTGTTTTTATTAATTAAAAAAATTGATTAGTTTCTTAATTTATAAGTCAAAAGAATGGCATTGATAGATATATATGGGAATGGGAGCAGCCGTTGCTATCATGCATGCAAATTATTTTGACTACCAATCTTTTATAAATACCAACCTTTTTTTTTTTTGTGTGGGTATTTTCAAATTTCTTCGTCCCTATCTTCTAATTGTTGTTTATATTTAATTAATGTTATTTGACTTTTTTTATTTTCAAATATTTATAATTTTTATTTTTCTAAATTAATAGAATATCTAGAATATATAAACTTTGTAATTTTGGTAAAAAAGAGATTTAAGCTGAATGAAAGAAACAGTAAAAGGGGGGGGGGGGGTAAAATTAGTCCTAAAATCACGGAAGGGAGGAGGTTGTGGGACATTGAGTTGGTGTCGGTGAGATTTAATTGGTAAGAAAGTAAGTTAAAGAATTTAATAAATAAAATATTTATTTATTTTATTCTCTTTTAAACGACACCAATTGCCGTGTCGGGTTCCCACCACAATATAGCGTAATTTAAGGTTAACATGGGATGCCGTTGCTGCTGCTTGCCCTAGATTTCATAAATACCCAATGAATGGAGACCACGTGGGGGTCTGGGGATTACGTGGCAACTGAATCCTTCCTTGATTTTTTAAGAGAGTTGAGGTACGAAGCATTGCCATCTCTTGAAAGGAACCATGAGATTTTGGGAGATCTCACATTGATTGGAGAGTAGAACGTAACATTATTTACAAGAGTATGAAAAGGAAAGCTTGAAGAGGACAATATCAGGGGGTGTGCCAACGAGGACGCTGTGCCCCAAAAAGGGGTGAATTGTAAGATCCCACATCGATTGGAGAGAGGAATGAGTGCTTGCTGATGGATTGTGAGATCCCAAATCAATTAGAGAGGGGAACGAGTGCCTGCGGATGGATTGTGAGATCTCAAATCAATTAGAGAGGGGAACGAGTGCTAGCGAGGACGCTGGTCTCAAAGGAAGGTGGATTGTGAGATCCTACATCGGTTGAAAAAGTGCATTTCTAATAAGGGTGTAGAAACTTCTCCCTAGCATACGTGTTTTAAAATTGTGATAACAGACCAAAACAGACAATATCTACTTGTGGGAATGCTTGGATCAACAGGGGTGGTTGGTGGGCTGCTGCTTCCGGAAGATGGAGGATTATCGTATCTACCACCACCCAATAGAGGCTTCGACGGTGTCAAAGGGTTTGGTGTGGGATAATGTGGTGGTGTTCCTCCATAGCCGTGTGATGGTGGTATAGGGCTGCCATGTGAACCTGCAATGCAATGTTGTAAGCCTACTAGTCACTACTATTACAGTCTATGCTGATACTTAAAAGAATGTGAAACCTGTTGGGAGAGTAATAGCTTTTCTGGTCAGGAATGAATGGTGGTGGAGAATACAGGGATGAGCAGGCTGTGAGAAAGCAGCCAAGCAACCAAAGTGAAAAGGAGAGCAAGCAGAAGCTTGTTTGCTTCTCATGGTTTCCTCTGCTGCTGTTGCTGTTTTATTGGTGCATTTATAATATAATCAATTGAAAGGATGGAAAGTTAAGAAGGTGGAGGCAGTGGAGACTCAAAAAGGGGCACTTCAAAATTTCCCAAATTTTGGCATATCATGCAAGAATGCATTGAAAACAACTCAGAAATGTAAGAAACCAAGCTAAAAAAAACAAGTATACCTCAAATACTTGTCTGGTTAATCATCTATAACAGTGGGATTGAACTAAAATTGGTTAACTAACAAGATTTGGCTTCAGAAGAACATTTGAAGCAAAAATTTAGCGCCAACCAGTACTTATTGGCTTGGAGAAAACACCAAATAAACAAACATATCTAACAAAACTGAAGCAGATATGCAGTTCATGAACCTTACCCTTTTGGCTATATTCTGAGTTAAGCCTCCACCCTCGACTATCTGCCTTTGTAGCATCGCGATTTATCTTTGCCTTCCATATAAAGCAAAGGCTAGTGCAGCTATGGCAGCAACGACTCCAGTCGAACCTGCAATTACAGGCCAGTTCGAGTTCCACTCCTTCTCTGCACCTTCGAATGCCAACTTGAGTTCCTCTGCAGTTCCATTCAAAGCATTCACTGCTTTCTCCTTTAATCCACTAATGACTTTGTGTGCTTCCTCTACTTCCTTCTGCAACTGAGCCATATTCAACTCGATTGTTTTCGTTTTCTCTTCCGACTCTTTCAACAACTTTTCGACCTTAAGTTTCTCCTTGCTCCACTTATCTAACTCCAGCTCGTTCTTCGTTATCATCGATTCCAAATCCTTAACAACTGTCTTAAGACTGGTGATTTCCCTTTCCCTCGCCTCGATTTTGTCTCTCATTTCCTCCTCCACTCGAACTTTTTTACTCTTCTCCTCTATCTCCTTGACCTCCAACACACCAACTTTCCTCTCCAATTCTCTGACTTTCTTCTCACTCTCCACCTTTGTTTTCTTCAGGGCTTCCAGCTGTTCCTCCATAGCTTCAACCTTCTCTCCCTTTTCCCCCAATTTTTTTCTCAACTCGACGACTTCGGTATTTGCCTCTTCGGCTCCATTCATTGCAGATATCAAATCATGCTGTAGCCTAGCGACCTCAGTCTCAAGCTCCAATGCTCTTGCTGCAACCGATTCTAACACCTTATTTCCCTCTTCAGAACGTTCAAGTTGTTTCTCCATTTCTTTCAGTTGTTCTTTCAGCGACCCCTCTTCACTCTTCAATCCTTCAATCTCCACTGAAATTTTTTTAACCTTATCTTTGAATTCTTCATTTTCGTCGACCAATTTTTTCTTTTCACGCTCCAAAACCTCAATTCTCTGGTTCAGCTCCGCCACCTTTGCATCGTTCTCCCGCTGATCAAAATCATAAAAATCCTCCGTGGTCGGATCGTCCCCCGACGCCCCGCCATCGACAATGTTAATCTCGTTCTCCATTAATATTTCTACGTTCACATCCCAAATCAGAACGTTAACAAAGAACACAATTTCTAAAAAAAGACATCCAAGAAAAGGATCCCCATCTATACCCAGATGATTCAAAAGAAATGAAGTTCTAACAACTATCGAGACAAAACAAAACAAAAAAAAAACACTATACTTACACACCAAGCAAGAGGAATAACAAATTAGATGAAGAGAAAACAAACCGGAAAAAATTAGGAGAAAGAATCAAGCGAGAAACTGGCGATTAAATAAGAAAACAGAGAGATTTGGCGGTAAGAAAGATGGAAAAATACTGGAAATTACATTCTACAAAACCTGTTTTGTAAGAGAATTTGAAAAAAAAAAACGAAGGATCAAACCTTTGATTTCTCTGGTTCAGCGGCCTGCAGAATTCGAATTAGGGTTGCGGATTTTTCCAGCTACAAAAAATGTCTGAAGCTTTTCTTTCCCAACTCTCTTGGAGGAAAAATAAAAAAAAGTATGGAAAGGGAAATTGGAGGGAGGGCGATCAAATCTGATCTATGATAATAGACGGGTAAGAATGGTCGAAGGAAAATCTCAGAGGTAGTGCGAGGCATGGGACCGGAACAGCTTTTGATCATGGATTGGGCCAAATAAAAAAAAACCTTTACTTGGGCTCATGAATACGGCCCAATTACATTGATGAGCCGAAGCTGTTTGTTTGGCCGGCCCATATCAGAATGGATCTAAATTGCTTGGACCAACTCTCAACATTTCTTACAACCATGACACGTCGGTACGTAACGGATCAAAACGGACCACCGGACACAGGCCCCTGGTGGATTTGGACAGAACCTAGAATTACAAAGGCCCCTGGTGGATTTGGACAGAACCTAGAATTACAAAGTAATTAAGGGAATTTAAAAAGTTCAAATCAAAACAAATTAAATTCTATAAAAATGAGGGATCATATGCTAAGAATGAAACAGGACATGAATTCATAGAATCAGACATCAATAACAAATTTGTTTCTCTGTATTGAGGTTTATATAATAAGGTTTCACTTCCAGCTTTGAAGGGCCGAGGTATTATAGTATAGTTGTTTTTTGCATTTTCCTAATTTACAGTTTCTTATTACAAGCTAACTGTGCATTTAAATATAGCCTCATAAATCTAATTTCTTGAGAGCCCACTAACCAATCTTCCATCTATTCTTACACACAAACCAGCCGAGCTGACGGCCACCCTCCTCTCCTCTCACCTCTTCTATCATCAAATGCCTTTTTCAATCTGTACGAGGAAGGAGTACTTGCAGGAGTATCTCTCACTGTGACCAACTTTTACTTGCTTATTAGTACATCTTTGTCATGCTATACTGACCAGCAATCACCTTTCTGTGAGCGACCGATGTGGTGGTGGCCGTTGCTGCACTCAGACCACTGTATTGGGCCGCCTTGGCCTGCAGAAAGTTCGTGTCGATGGATATTTGGTCCTTGAGTTCGACCTTGTTCACTCCTGCTCGTGTCATGTAAAAAGGGTTTGAGTCGATGCTGATGGCTATATCTGATCCTAATTTGGAAGCCATGCCACACTGGGATGCTTGCTTAGTGGCTCTTAATGAAATATCCAGTTTTGTTTCTGCTGCAGATCTTTCTTGATTTCCAGCAATGGGTTTTTGGTAGTGATATGTAGGAGGAAGAATAGCTCCTCTGATCAACGTTCTTGGATCATATGGTTCCTTCACTAGCCTTCCATTCTCATCTGCCATTACTGGTCCAACCACTCTTCCAGGCTTAGCTGCTGAAGTGAAACGCGGTCGAGGAATCAGTAAATCTAATATTTGAATGGCCAAACATATAAAGAGAAGAAAGGTTGCACAAGTACCAAACGGGATTTTCAGTGGTGCTTGCATGGTCCTTGATATATTTGTTAGCCGTCCTTCACTATCTCGGGAATTCTTTCGGTATGACTCTTCGGAGATCTTCCCATCTTGAATGGGTACATTATTTATTTGGTCCTTAGAATAGACCGGGTTCAAGTGTACAACTGTTGACCTGGTTATATCAGACATCCCATGTATTACATGATAATTGAATGATACAAAACAATAATGCAGTAGTTAAAGATCAACCATGTAAGATCCCATATCCCATATCGGTTGGGGAGGAGAACGAAGCATTCTTTATAAGGGTGTGGAAACCTCTTCCTAGTAAACGCATTTTAAAACCGTGATGTTGACGGCGATATGTAACGGGCCAAAATGGACAATATCTACTAGCGGTGGACTTGGACTGTTACAAATGGGGTATCAGAGCCAGACACGAGCCGGTGTGCCAACAAGGACGCTGGCCCCAAAGAGAGGTTGATTGGAGGGTCCCACATCGATTGGAGAAGGTAATGATTGTCAGTGAGGACGAGTGCCAGGTGGTGGATTGTAAAATCCCACATCGGCTAGGAAGGAGAATGAAGCATACTTTATAAGGGTGTGGAAACCTCTTCCTACCAAATGCGTTTTAAAAACCTTGAGGGGAAGCCGGAAAGGAAAAGCCCAAAAAGGATAAAATCTGAGATGGCATGTGTTCAAGATGATAGTTGTTGAGATCCATCACTCACCCCGGTATGATGTTCATTTGGTATTTCGATTTTATGTTTGCTATAGAACACATGATCCATACAAAAGCACAGATTCTGAATTTGTAATACTAGCCAATGGATTTAGATTATTTCTAACACTAATAGCATCAGAGGTATTATACTTATTTTCTACTGACAAGGAAGCGAGCACAAAATTCTCTTGAGATGAAAGAATGATATTTACCTTGGAAGGGATACATGCTTCCTGTCAAGAGGAATAACCGGCGCACTTTTACCACCATTTTCCTCCAGATGTGCAAACTGCTTTCTAAATTGGTCGACAGCACTGCACATATATGCACAATAAATAATAAGAAGAAATCTAGAGGATAAGATAATTATTATTATGATGATGATAATCACAACCTTGGATATAGAAAATTTGTCCTCTCAGTCCCATTCATGTAATCTTTTAGTAGCTGAGGGTGATATTCTAGTATCTCCCGGAAGATCAGCTCTTGAATGTCTTCTTTTGTGACCCTCCGCCTCTCAAATTCAAATTCCATCTTTGAGATTGGCTGGCAGGAAGGTTCCCTCTCAATTTTTGCCAATCCCTTGAAGTATGGATCAGCCAGTGCCTGACACGAAAGACCGAGGCAAACGTTTCAACTTTCCCCAATATAACCATATATAAAACGCACTTTTCAAATAAACATATTCAAAATAGAGTAAAGATTTTATAGGAAAATGCAAGACCTCTTCAGCAGTTGGCCTATCTTTCGGATCGAAAGCAAGCAACCTTTCTAGAAGTCTCAGCGCTAAAGGATCTGCGTTTGGAAACTTTTGAGCAAATGGCACCGGCTGCTTTTTCCTCATAGTAGTTAAATATCTTCTAGCCTTGTCATTGCGTACCTACACTCATCAACAGAAGAACCTTGTTAACTACAGAACATTGCTAGATTCGTGAATGGATTCAAAACCAAGGAATCTTGTAGAGTATAATGTGGGAATTGAAGACTTTGCCTACCCTGGAGATTGTATCTAAAGAAGGAGTTCCAAGGAGATCTGTCATCAAATCAAGCTGGTGAACGACGTTTTTACCAGGAAAAAGTGGCTTCCCCATTAAGACTTCGGCAAATATGCAGCCAATACTCCATATATCAATTGCAGGTGTATACTGTATTCAAACAACAAGTAATGAGTTCACTCAGGAAAAAGAAGTCGAAACATTAAAGACCGAGAAACGAAGTCGTCGATAATAAAATTTGAACATATATCAAGAAAAGCATTGGATAGTGGTCTCAGTTTTCACAAATCATTTGAGCAAGTGACGATCTTGTCTAGTAAATAACTGAAAAGAAACTCCAGAAGAAGCATACCTTAGAGAAAAATGAACCACAGAGCTCAGGAGCTCGATACCATCTAGTAGCAACATAATCCTACGTTATCATCAATACAAAACGCTTTAGTTTTTATCATTCAAACCAAGAACACAAGAAACACCATTAGAGTATTGACCAAACTAAATTCTTTCCAAAGCGTGGTAAATCTCGAGGAAATGACGTACCGTCCAGAAAATTGTCGTTGGCGTGTCACTGAACGCAACTCTTGCCAATCCAAAATCACATATTTTAAGTTTACAATTTGAATTTGCTAATATATTCTTTGGTTTTAAATCTCGATGGTAGACATTAGCTGCAAAATGAAGCTTTGAGTCGATTAGCTTTAAGGCTGTAAGATCAAAACAAAATAATAACAACACTAAGCCAGCCCACACAGTAAAGTGCCAAAACAAATCAAATCACAGAACCTGTATGGATATATTTTAATGCACGAAGAAGTTGGTAAAGGAAAAACTGGTAATGTTCTCGAGTAAGATCATCATTAGCTTTAATAACTTGGTGAAGATCTGATTCCATCAGCTCAAAAACAACGTAGATATCTTTGAAATCCCTCCGTGAAGGTGGCAGCATAACATGTTTAATTTCAACAATATCAGGATGGCGAAGAAGTCTAAGCAGCTTAATCTCACGAAGAATTCTAACAGCATCAGATATATGCTCAAAAATATTGTGTATCTTCTTTATTGCAACCTTGTCGCCAGTGCGGGTGTCAATAGCAGAACAGACAACCCCATAGCTTCCTTTCCCGATTACTTCCTGAATTTTGTATCTACTGGCATCGCCATAATCAGAGAAAAACTCCATTTCGGTCGAATTCTGTTGCATAAACTGATTAGAGAAGAATACCCACAAGAAGGAAAAATTCAATTTCATCCCAAACTAAATCAGCTAAACAGATCGCATGTATAAAGATGAATAAATAAGTAACTAAAGTTCATGCTTCTGGCAGAATCTGGAAATCTTGCAAAAACCCAAAATCAAAGCCTTCTTGTAGCAAGAAACACAAAGGATTTCATTAATCAGGTATTCAAGAGAGAGATTCACCTTTTTGCCTTGATCTTGCTGCATTCTGGGCAAAATGGGGGGAAAACTCCAAATTCTCAAGCAAGAACCGGTTCAAGAGTTCTTAAAAAAAAGTCACTAAAACCAAGCGGAATCCGATTAGTTCTCAAAAACTGAGCCACATTTGTGCGGCTGTTGCCGGCGTACCTACCGGATCACAAGCAGAGCAGCGCACTTTTTCCATCGCCCTTCCCCGATCCTCCATCAAACCAAAACCCAATAAGCCCCTTCTATTTTTGCACAAGGAACACCAATGACAACTAGATTTCTATAAGTTCTGTAACAGTCGACATAAAATAGTCAACATTACAGATCAAGAAAAACAACAATTATCTTCCAAATTCCACCGCCTCGTAAACCCAAACAAATCTAATTCCAAATTACAAAAAAGGAAAGGAAAAAAAAACTCCGTCAATCTCAATTTCCCTTTACAATTAGAGCGGCGAGATAAGTCGATATCCACCGACGAAATGGAAGCTCCAGGATCTGCACCGCACCGACAAAAAAAAATGGCGGAAAGAGAGAGAAAAGTCCAGAGAGGAAATGGGAGGAATATCCGGAGATATAGAGAGTAATAAATTTAGGAGTGATGCAGAATGTATGGAGGCTGGCCTTTTTTTTTCTTTTTAAAAAAATTTAAATTTAGAAAAATAATAACTTTTTTTTAATAATAATAATAATATAGTATTATAACTCTGGAAGGAATAAAAATATTTTCTTTTACATAAATGACAAAGTTGAATTTATTTATTTATTATTATTTGGTAACTTAGATTCATATTACGAAAGGCACGCACCATGCATGTTAATAGTAACACGTGTCAGGTTAATTATGACATATTTGCCATGGAGGTTCTACGGTGCGATTCCATGGAGGTTCCGAATATTGCCACGTCATACTGACACGTGTTCTATTTCTCCGGCGTTGTCATTGCCCAGTCTTTGGACGTTCAGCTGTCATACACTTTCCGTACTCCCACGTCCCAGCAAAATTATTTATTAAATTAAGACTTTTTTTTAATAGTAATAAAATAAAATATTAACACGTGTCAGGTTAATTATGACATATTTGCATTATTAAATATATTTTTGTTTTTCAAATAATATTTTTATTAACAAAGATGTTGAAGAAGTATCAGTAGATAGAAGCCAGGCAGCTGCAACACCTAATTCCAAACGTTGACGTTTCATCCAGCGTGTTTACGGGCATAGTAATTAAGGTTATAATATTAAAAACTATTTATCATTTAATAAATAATTATATTAAATACAAAATAAAATATATAACATATTTCAATGATTGTACTTATTATTTAAACAGCCCAAAAGGCTTTTGGAAAGCTTCTTTCAGATGGCTTTGTTGTGTAAAGGGAAGGCAGGAGACAATCATGGCGAGTGGAAGATTTCCCAATGAAAACATTGGAAATAATATATATATATATATATATATATATATATATATGTTAAATGAACAAATAAAATAATATTATTAAAACATAGAATTATAAATATATTGATAATTTTTTGGCCTTATTGTGGATATTCCACTCAGCAATCATTATAGGCCTATAAATGACAACCATTGGATTTCACCAATAAACAACATTTTAATATTTAAAAAAAAAAAATCTTAAATTTCCCTCATTAAAAAAGTAAATAATAGAAATTGACGTGGGTCCCACCAATTATTAATTTTGAATTTTGAAGCTTTATTATTATTGTTCTTTCCAATTTATTTATAATTAACCTTTCTTTTTATTATTTTTGACTCAATTAATGACGTACTATTTATAAGAAATGGCCGTTAGTTTCTAGAAATCTATATATGGAATCAGTTGGGAATTTTATTTAATGAAATTAGGTAAGCTAAGATTAGATAATTAATACATAAATTCTGTCTAGGTTCCTTTGACTTTTACAATTATTTATTTATTTATTATTATTATTATATAAAACTTTTAAAACAGGTTTAAATTAGTCTATAAATTTATAAGAAAGGAAAAAATGGAAGGAAGAATATAGTAGTGTAAGAGCGACGTAAAGGCTCAAGAGACAATGAATTGACGCATTTGCCCTTCCCCTTGCGTGGTGGCGAAAAAAGATAAAAAGGGCCGATGAAGGAATATACCTGGCTTCCGCTTCGGCTTTGCTTCTGTTTGACGATTGTAGGGCCCACATAGCCACGAATTTCAAATGGGCTTTCAATGCACACCGTTCTTGGGCCTCCAGAGACTCATCGGACTCTCCCTATAAAGATATTCCGGCCCAATTAGAAACTCCGGCTTTCTTTACAAAAATCCTTGAGAATTTGCAGAAGTTTCTAGAAAGCAATAAGAAGGGGGAGAGTTAGAAGAAGGAAGAGGGCGGAGGAGTATTTGGGTGCCGACGAGGAGGTGGAGGGGCCGGAAGGAACAGCGCCGAACACGGTGGAGCCGCTTGAATTTGTAGTGTTGAGTATCGATGAACTCGTGCTGCAAATGCAAATGCAAATGCCCAATAAATCCAATTTCAACTAACAGTTCAATTTCATTTCAAAAATTTATTGATCAAACTGGTTGCAGAGGGCTCACCTTGTTGATGGGTACTCGCACGAGCCACTGCCTGTGACAACATTAAAGAACACAATTATTACTCACCAAACCAAAACCTTGGATCAATTCATAAACCCTAATTACAGAAAGCGAGAAAGACAGCTTACTGGGATTAGTACTGGTGATAACAGCGGTTCCTCCAAAATTACAGCTATTCGGAAGTGGGTTCTTCTGATAATAGCTATTGAAGGCGTAAGAAGCATGATCTCGAACTGAATTTGGGTTGTAGCAGCTTCCACCGGTTTGAACCGCGGAGCAATCGGCGCCGCCCATGCCGCAAGCGTAGTCCAGAGCTAGCTGTAAGGCAGCCTGCGAGGCGCCGAGACTGGCAATGCACCAGCTGGAGCCACCGGTGGCGGTGGTTGCAGGGGTAAAGCTTGGGGTTGTGATGGTCGGGGAGACGGAGTCGGGGTTGGAAGTAGTGGGGATGTTGATTGTTGGGACGGTGGTTATTGGGGTGGTGATGTCCTTTTGATGGGTGGAAGAGGGTACTCTGAATTCGCCCTGTTTTTGCGTGGGATCTGCTCTGGATGAACCTGGTTTCCATTTGGGGGAAAAGGGTAGAAACAAAACAACAAACCCATTTTGAGGCATTCAAAATTGGAAGTCGACACCATGAAAGGCATAAAAGAAAAGATCCAAGAGCAGGGCAGAAGAACAAGAACTAGTTTAATGGATTCATTGATTCAAGAAAACATGAAAAGAAGATGGGGTTACTAGAGTTCTGACCTGGGAAAAGACAGTGAATGAAGAGGAATAGGAATAGGATTAGAGTGGTAGAAGTGAAACCCCCATCCATTCGCAGAGACGCTCTCTGTTCTTCCTCCAAAATCTTTCCTCCGCCGATGATCGGAAGGTGGTGGTGGTGGTCGGAGTTCTAGCGGTGGGTGTCTCTGAGATTGAGACACAGAGAGATGAAGAAGAACTGAGCACGATTTGTGAGTGGGAACTTGATGCGCTGCGCGAACATTTGAAATGACAGTAAAGATTTTATTAAATATGGGAGTGGATGGTTCCAAAGCGCAGCCAATGGAAGATGGAGAAAAGGGGAGAGGCGGAGAGGGTAAATAAATAAATAAATAAATAAATTAATTAATTAATTAATTAATAAAAGACTGGAAAATGGCAGATTATTTTGGAATTTATGTTGGGTATGTTGGGGTGAGGTGGCAACTGATCTAAGCAATGATGCTGCTGATGTGGATATTTTTGCTTTTTCTTTTTCTTCTTATTCACTTTTTACTATGGGTTTAAAATTTAGATTATCTAATCCCGAGTTAATCCAAACCGTTAAAAAGTAATTTTAAAATTTAATTCAAATTTAATTTGTATAATTTATAATGATATGGTATCTTATCTAGTAAGAAATTAAAATTTTAAATATAGAGACATGAAAAAGAAAGAAAAAGTAGAGACTATGGTTATTTTTCAAAAAATATAATAATAATAATATAATAATAAATCAACTTTCATTTTGTACTATAATAAAAAAAAGGGCTTATTATTTATATTTTATTCACATTAGTTCTATTCGGTTAGTTAGGATGATGGATCAATTAAAAAAATAAATTAATAAATAAGAATAATAAAAAGAGAAAAAAGGAAAAAGATTAAAAAATAAAAGTAAAAGCAAAGAAAAGGAAGGAAGGGCAATTGTTTCCGTGCATCCACATCTCTTTGAAGGCACTTGAAATCCTGGGTCGATTTTTGGGGAAGGCTATGTGGTTGGTCTACCTACTATTTTCTAATATATATTGTTTTTTTTTTCATATAATAATAATAATAATAATTATTATTATTATTATTATTATTATTATTATTCATGTGGAGTGTGGTTAGGGAGACGGTGTCATTTTCAGTTTAATTAACATATTGAAAAGTGATAAACTATGGTCATATGGTCTACATACTTTGTCTTTATCAGTTTTATCCAATTCCACCCTTTTCAATTAAATTAAAATATTCAATTAATGCCCATTTAATTATATACTCTTCCCACTTTATTAATTTCTAGTCTTTTATTATTATTATTATTATTAATTATTGCTAAAATACCTACCATTTTGACCCACATAAACTCAAGTCAAATATTTTAAAATTTAATTTGAACCGGGCTTAAAATTTCAAGTGAAATTACTAATAATTCAATATTTGTACTCCTTACTAATAATATAAATAAAAAATAAAAAAATAAAAAAGGGAAAAAGAAGTGTGAGCAGCAATATTTTGAGAAAAATTAAAAGTGGGATTCCAATTTTTTTTTTTTTCTCACTTTTGACCCATTGGGTTCAAGACTGCACTCATTCTAAAGCTGTTGAAGATCTAATTTTTTTTTTTTTTTCTAGAAGTAACGATTAGCATATTAATATAACCCAGAAATATATTACTTATTTTTCTATTATTAATATGTCAAATGGAATCTTTTTTATTATATGATATTTATGATAAAATTCTTACAATAAATAAAAAGCCCAAATACGATATTGGTCTGGACTATTTGTACATTGCATTTGGGCCTCCAAGCCCATAAATTATTATTATTATTTGAAAGTAAATGTTTTCTTTGTCTTTCATGAAATTTGAATATTAAATTGTTAAAAAAATTCTAAAAAGATCGATCGGTGTAAAACTAAATTTTATAAAACAAAGACGGTGGTTACATTTCAATTTAAAATAGAGAATATTTAATAGCATTGACATTTCAAATATTTCAAATATTATATAGGTGTAGAAATCTCTCTCTAAAAAATGGATTTAACGAAACTTAACAAATTAAAATGGACAATATTTGATAGCGTTGGACCTGGGAAAAACACCCTAAAGTGACACGTCTCTCGGACTTGGTGGGAAGCAGCAATAATAAATGGGCCCACATGAAACGACGTCCAAGCAAGACTTCAGCCCAATATTCCATCTAACACCATTTCTCCCCCAATTTATCATCTTTTCTTTTTGCCGCCGCACCCCTCAAAA
The DNA here is from genome assembly GCA_033971965.1 of Cucurbita ficifolia. Lineage (NCBI taxonomy): Eukaryota > Viridiplantae > Streptophyta > Magnoliopsida > Cucurbitales > Cucurbitaceae > Cucurbita > Cucurbita ficifolia. The sequence continues at coordinate 1,307,024 of CM066981.1, forward strand.
GTACAACAATTTGCAAAAAACTCCCTACATTACACGATTATTATTCTATAACCCTACTACATACATTAATGTCGATAATAATTTACTTATTCGAATTAAAATTTAAAGAAGTTTAATTATATTATTTTGAAACCACCCTAATGTGGGGAAGGAGAGTAAATAAATGGGTTAGAAGGGCGGGCCCAGTGAGATAAGAGTCATTTCCATGGCTTCAAAAGGTGATATTGACACCCTCCTAAATCATTATCACATCCAACCTAACTCTTTTTTTTTCTATTTTCCAAACAAAAAATAAAAAATTATATAGAATTTTGAAAGATAATTTAAAATTCTAAAATATTCTGTGTACTAGTTTCAACTGTGATTTCTAAAAGAGAAATGTTGACTTTTGAAGCCGTTAATGGAATATGTAAAGTTATGTTTTGATTATGAGACTTTATATTATTTAATTAATTATGAATTGTTATAAGGTTCTGACATGAAATGTAATGTAATGTCTTGGGGTCACACCCATCAACACATTTAAATTATAAAGATTCCTTTTTGGTATATTAAAAATTTTAAAAAAACAAAAATAAAAACTCCACTTTAGTGGTTGGAGACTGTTTTTGTCTCTCTGACTTTGAAATTTCCACTCACATTAACATATATTTAATATCTCATTTACTTTATTATTTATTTAATTATATCATCCAACGTCCAATTCCCTTAAAACATTCAAAATATTCCCTTAATATTCGACGTGGCAACAGAAATTGAATATATAATATGAAAAAATATATATATTATCTGAGATATTAAATTTAAATTAAAATTAAGAAACCTAACTTATAACTGCCCCCAATTGACTAAAATGGTGGCACGATTGGAAAGTTGGAGTTTGGAGGCAAGAATCACAGTTTTATTTTTACATATAAAAATAAAATAATTAAAAAACGGAAAAAAATTTCAAATTGAAATAATAAAGTCGTAATTGTAAAAGTAGACAAAATTATAAGTCAATAATGTCAAGCTCTTCCACTTGTTTGGTCACATGCCATGTGGGATCTCACTTTTATTTATTTATTTATTTATTTATTTTATAATTATTCCATCAATATCAATCAGATTGGACATAATATTATTATTATTATTATTATTATTCTATTATATGATTCTTTCATTTTTCTCTTATGTATCATGATGGTCATTCTAAATACCTCGTTTCTACCCTCTCGAAATGCTATCTATGTTCTTCCTCCAATTATATTTTTAGGTCGGGACAAAACATTCTCTCTCTAATAAATGTGTTTTAAAATCATGAGACTGACAGCGAAATGTAACGGCCCAAAGCGGCTAACGGTGGACTTTGGCTGTTACAAATGGTATTAAAGCTAGACACGGGGCGGTTTGCTAGCGAGGGCGTTGGACCCTTAAGGAGGTGGATTGTGAGATCCTACATTGGTTGGAGAGAGCAATGAAACATTATTTATAAGTGTGTAGAAATATCTCTCTAATATACGCGTTTTAAAACTGTGAAGCTGATGGTGATACGTAACGAAACAAAACGAATAATATCTACTTGTAGTGAGTTTGGACTATTACCGTTTTACTCATGTACTCGTTTGATCTTGAGAAAATTATTTTGAATGAATCGCGAGTAGTTTTAGTCTGTTGCATTACATTTGAGATAGGGTCGATATTATTTGATTCGTATCATTTCATCGCGTCAATTATGAATATAATTGTGTCCCTTTTGCATGTCATATCAAAATTGGGTCTTTTTTATAGTACACAATTCTTTAATCATTTCATTGCCTTAAATGAATGCCGTTGTAAGAGTGAAAAGATGTATAGTGCACGCACCATGCACCATTTTCATAACTTTTCTTCATTTTTGCCCTCACAACATTGGAAATTGCTCTAAAATCTTACACTATCGAAACTATTACCTCCTTGATCTAAGCTACAAAGTCGGTTGAGTTGTTCCTATGCTTGAAGCTACATGTCTTGTGTGAGATCCCACATCGGTTGCGGAAGAGAACGAAACATTCTTTTATATGGGTGTGGAAATCTCTCCCTAGCACGTTTTAAAAATCTTGAGAGGTTGTCCAAAAGGAAAGATCGAAAGAGGACAATATCTAGTAACGATAGGCTTGAGCTGTTACACCTTGGACAAACATTATCTATGACATGCTCACATACAAGTTGGAAAAAATAAAGTACAAAAATGTAAGAAAGAGTGCAGAGAGTTGCAGGCCTAAAGATGCAGGAATATTCAAATTCGATCATAGTCCAATTCATAAGCGTGACGGAAGAACAGTTATAATTATTAATTTCGTATATTCTATAGTTTACAAATCACATTTATTATTTTTCTTAAAAAATAAGTTAACTTGAAAAAGAAACAAAGAAAGAATCTCATGGACGTCTTTCAGCATTATAGGTAAATGACACAGTGAAATGTTAGTGACACATCTCTGCCTAACACTGATAATTTAGTATTGTAAAAACCACAAAATTTTGACCTCTAAACCATATTCTTATATCGATTACGACTTTTCTTAAAATCTTCCACTTAATCAGCCAAGTATCGATCGTCATCGTGATGATATATTTAATGTATAGATAGATATTCTTAGAAAAAAATTAATTTTATGAAAATTTAAGGTAAAGTTCACTTTTTTACATACACCCAAAAGAAATGAAGAAAGAAGAAGCAAATTGAGGCTTTATCTTTGTAGCTTCTGTTCCCACGGCTCTTCTGGTTCCTTTTTTCAATGTCAAATAATGAAGATCATGAGAAGGATCCTTATTACCCAAACTTTGAAGCTTTTGATCCTTCTAATGTGGGGTTTTACTCGGATTTCTTATACGACTACAACAGCCTCCTCTCTACGGACATCGACATATCGTGCTCGTCGTCGGAACCTATTTCTCCAATCAACGATGCTTTGAAGAAGTCGTTGGGTCTCGGAGAGTCGGTGGCGACCGGTGAGCATCCTTCGACGCCGAATTCCTCGACTACGTGTTCATCGGTGGAGGCGGCTGCCGGTGGTAGTGATTCAGCCAAGAGTGGGGAGGTGAAAGTGTAGGTGTTTGATTATATGGGGGTTTTTTTTTTTTGTTTTTTTTTTTGTTGAATTCCTGCTAGGGTTTGCTTTTGATTGAATTGAATTGAACAGGGATGGACGAAAAAAGAAGGAGAAAAGAGAAAAAGGGCCAAGATTTGCGTTCTTGACCAAGACTGAAATTGATAACCTTGAAGATGGGTATAGATGGAGAAAATATGGGCAAAAAGCTGTCAAAAACAGCCCTTTTCCAAGGTTTTCCTCTCAAATTTCTTCACTTTTTTTACCTCAAACCCCAATTAGGGTAAAAGGGGTCCTTAAAGTTCTAATCTTTGGTAAATATATCACTTAGATCTCTATGTTTCTATCCCATTTTTGTACAAAATTAGTGTAAAAAACCAAATCTCGTGGTAAATTTTGATGGTTTGATTATGTGGAAGAACACTAACCGGATTGTAACCCTAGAGATGTTTGCCTTTTGTAGTATCATATTTTAGGTTTAAATTCGTTTGTGTTGCATTTTAATCTCTAAACTTTTAAAATTCTTCGTTTTTTTTCATTTTCGTCGAAATGGGTTTGTGATTCTTCTAATTTGGATACGATCTAAATCGAATTTGAATTCGGGTTTTGGTGGGGTTGCAGAAGTTACTATAAATGCACGAGTCAAAATTGCAGTGTGAAAAAGAGGGTAGAAAGATCATCAGAAGATTCATGTTTTGTTGTAACAACGTATGAAGGGAAACACAACCACTACTGTCCGATTACACTTCGAGGGCACAATGTGGCCGGAGTTTATCCGGCGTCGGGTTCACCGTCGTTGATTCCGGCGAGAATCTTGTCCGGGGAGTTCTATGGAGGGGTGGATGTGCAGCAACAATATTATGAGGTTCCTGGGTATGGGGTGTTGGAAGATCTGGTAAATCCAAAGCAAAACCCATGAGATTATTATTAAGCTTAATGTATTTTGCAATTTCTCCTTCTTTCCCCTAATACTCTTTAATTTATGAACTGAGTGAAGAACAGTATTCATTTTATGTTTTTTTTTTTTTTTTTTTTTTTTTTTTTTTTTGTGATTATATATTATGCATGTGCAATGGGAAAGGATTGAGTAATGGTTTGGATTAATTTTTTTTAAAAAACTGAAAATATTAAGTAGGGTGGAAAATTTTTATCTGACACCTAAAATCAAACCTTGTAGTCAAGCCCACTGTTAGGTAGGTGGGTGGATTAGTTTTTCTTTTTTATTTTATTTTATTTTTTTTGTAAAGAGTGATACTACATACATATTCTTTTAAATTGAAAATTAGGGTCATTTATCCGCGGGAATCTGTTTAGGAGATTTCTCATCTAGACGGGAATGTGAGAGAGTGGAAAATATTTGTTCCGGTTAGATAAATGGGGCTAGAGACGGAATTATATTCTCTATCCATGTCTCCGCTTCGTTTAATATAAATATATTTTCAACACGTATTATATATATATATATAGCGTGTTTTAACTGTATTAAAAAATTAATTAATTAATTTTGAGACGGTAATATTTAAACTAAAGAAATGTTATAGATTTTTTTAATAGTTAAAAATTATGTTTTAATATTAAAATTTGAATTTTTAAAAATTGAGTGGAACATTTTACTTATATATATAATATATATTATTAGGATTCTTTTACAAATTTTTAATAAATATTATATTGAAAAATAAAAACTTTAAAATAATTATTTTTTTAAAGTATAATAAATTGTTAAAATTATTCGTAGGAACTTAATCCCCACAATTTTCTCGTTGAAAATCTTCACCTCGATTCCTACAAAATTAAATGGAGAATTTTACAGGAATTGAAAATAAAATAGGTGGCAGAGATGGGACGGAAAAGTTAGGCTTCCTCGTCTCCATGCCCACGCCGTGAATCTCTTGTTTTTACTTGTATATAAGATAGCTTCATATATCATAAATTAAAATTTAATCACTTATAAAATATTTAAATCAAACTATAGAGGATAATCTTTTGCCACTCCAATTTTAGTAAATTTTTATTTTTCCTTTTTTTTTTTTTTGATGGTTGATGTAAATGGGATGCGAATGTATGTATCTGTTGAGTATAATAGATGCAATTGATGTCGATGAGATGTGACTGTTCGAGTTAACATAGATGCATGTCGAACGTGTATATATATTTTTTTTTTGCATATGGGAAATGCATGTAAAAAAAAAATGTGAGAAAAGTAATAATCAATTTTTAAGTAATTTTAGAGGAATTTAATTTTTATATTAAGAGTATTAAATATTTAGTATTGAGAAGTTAAAGAAATGATAGCATATGGTAAACATAAAATAGAATCAAATTATAAAATGGGTTATTAAACTTTGAATTAATTTGATTTGAATTTTATAATTGAATAAAGTAGAAGCATGTTGATTAAATGTTGACTAAGTTAATCATAAACCAACAACCGTTAGATTAATTCGACAGCAGAAAGAACAAAAAAGTCAAAGTTTGGACAGCTTGGAATTCAAACATTGGTCAGTGGCCGATTCTGCAACACATATTTTTGTGAATCCCAAGATTTATTTTTGTTTCTTTTCAATCTTTTCCATTATACTTCAATTCCTAATAATAATAATAATAATAAGTTGCAATTTTAATAATTTATTAGAGGCTAACTTTAAGGTTTAAGGAGTAATTTAATTTAAAAAAATTATAATAATCGACACATGAGTAAATGAAGAGTACATGAATGAACCGAAGTCATATTCCAATGAGAGCGATCCTGAGGATAAGATGAAGAGAGGCTTAAAGGAAATGAAAGTTACTCTATTATAGGACTTCATGGTTAAGCGTGTTTTACTTGAAGTAATTTTATGTTGGGTGACCTCCAAACTTTTTTCATGGAATACATGTGAATGAGAACAAAATATGCTGAAAGGGTTCGTGTGTGGTCTGTGAGGATAGACTTCACTCTTAGGAAGAGAGGAAGGAACGTAGGTAACCATGTCACAGGCAGGAGATGCAAGAGAATATCGAAGTCATCCGGTATCAAATTTGGATACTGAATCCTGGACATGGGTCGTTACAAGGAGGGAATAGACTTCACTCCATGACTGTTTGAAAATGGAGGTTGCCTTTGACCAATGGCAAATGGAGACTCCATGACTGTTTTCTTTTCTTGCTTTTGATTCACAACGATGCTTAACAAAGGCATGGCCTCACTTTTTGTATTCATTTCATCATTCATAACGGGTTTTCTTCGTCTCCAAAAGTCATGACCTCGTACCAACGACAACGAAGATGTATCGGTGCTTATGGATATGAATTATCGAAAGACGACTCAAAACATGGGAATGGACAAAGCAAAGCAGTAAGAGTAGCAGGTAGCAGAAACTGGTTTTGTTTAGAAAAGAATAAGGAGTTGAGTAATGGTGAGAGCATGCACAGAACAGCAATGAAAGAAAAAGAAAAGGAAAAGAGAAGAAGAAATTACAATGATGTAAAAATAAAGACAAGGCAGGTCGGGCATGGCCATGTCCGGTGGTCCTTCAGACAAGCCTGTACAATCTCTTTCAACCCCTTCTCTCTCTCTCTCTCTCTCTCAGACCCCTTTTGTCTTCTCTTCCGCCCTCTCCCCTTTTCATCACTCTTCACAACAAACACCAGAAGCTCCACCACCCACCATCAATTCAAACTTCTCTTTACAAATATAATTTACTATGCTCAGTTCTATCCATGGTTTGTCTCTGGTTTATGGCTCTCCGATGGCCCACCCGTCCCCTCTGAACCTGATATTTCTTTCATCGACTCGATCTCCAAGCTTATTGATCGGCTTTTTCGGTTCCTTCTATCCTGCAGAGTTATATGTAAATATGAACTTTTCCAACAAAAATCATCATTGTAGAGACAGCCACAACTAATATCAGTGAAATTCTTGAAGTTTTAGACAATTTGATATTGAGTTTGATACCTCGTGCAGTGGAAATTCGTCGGCTTCGAGCATTCGTACAACTTGACTCATCTTGGGTCTCTTGATTGATTCTGGATCGATACACCGAAGTGCGACGAGAAGGGCACGTTTTAACGCACGAGTAGTTGGCTTGGTCTCAAGGTTCATGTCCACAACTTCCTCCGCTCTCCTTGTTGCTACCATCATCTTGAGCCACTCGACAAGATTAACCTAACAAAAACGTCATTCACAATGTTCTTCAACAAGCAATTGATATTTTACGATCAAATGGTGGTAGCTATTGTTAAACGAGGTAAAATACTTTATGAAATGAGAGGAATAGCAAAAAATATAGCCAGAAAAGCTACTTCGATTAGAACTAAAGATCAATCGAAAAGCAAGGATATGGGCTCGTAAAAATGATGTAGGTGGGTAGGTCGAGAATACCTAAGGGCGCGAGACAAGTCTCTAACGAACCCAGCAAAATAGCCTCATTCAAATATGTGAAATAGAAATTCCAGCAAAAATGAGCAAAGTTTACCAAGATTAAGCATTGACAAGGACATGTACAGCCATCGAGTTAGGATATAGTAAAAACATGTAACAGCTCACAAGCCCACCGCTAGCATATATTGTTCTCTTTGGGTTTTCCCTTTCGAGCTTAAGATTTATAAAAGGCGTCTATTAGGGAGAGGTTTCCACACCCTTATAAAAGATGTTTCGTTCTCCTCCCCAACCAATGTGTAATCTCACAAAACAGGTCTAATAATAATAGATATAGATACCTCATTAGAAGGACGAGCATAGTCCACAGGGTCCCTCCCGGTAATTGCTTCTAGCAAGAGAACACCGAAGCTATAAATGTCACTCTTTTCATTCAACAAGCCCGTATTTGCATATTCTGGTGCCACATACCTGCGATTTAAAAAATACGAACTCTATTAAGAATCGTCATTTCAGATGGTACAATCGAACGAAACAAACTATACGCATACCCAAATGTTCCCATAACTCTAGTTGTGATGTGACTCTCTCCAGAGCCTAAGAGTTTGGCCAATCCAAAATCAGAAACTTTGGCATTGAACTCATCATCAATCAAAATGTTGCTCGATTTGATATCTCTATGAACAACTTTCGGCTCGATTGCTTCGTGTAAATAGGCAAGCCTGCATGAAGTCAATATATTTGCATCTCTGTTAGTTCCTAATGCACCAAGCTCACAGCAATTTAGAAGAAATCGACTCAAAACTTCGCTCTGTTTTGAAGACTTACGCTTTAGCCGTGCCAAGAAGCACCCTCATGCGAGCCTCCCAAGTAAACGTGCCGTGTTGGCTCATGGCTCCATGTAGCCACTGTTCTAGATTTCCATTGTTCACATACTCATATACTAGCATCCTACATTAATATAACAGGTAAAGACAAGGTCTAGCAGCCTTCAGAGAAACAATCAAATTTCAGAAAACATAGACAAAATGGAACGTTAAAATACGACTCGTGAAAGCAACTTTATGAGACCGAAAAAGGGTTCATAAAGTTGATGATGAATTCTTTGGTACCTATGAACTCCTTCTATGCAATAACCGAGCAGTCGGACGAGATTCTTATGCCGAACATGGCCAATAGCCTCCACTTCAACTCTAAATTCTTTCTCTGCCTGACCCCTAAATGCATTTCAAATCATAAAGACGTTTTCCGAAAACACTACCTTAGAAAACAACACGGTTCGATGACCAATAAATCCTTACAGATTATTAAGAAGTTTTTTCACTGCAACCTCAGTGCCATTGATGAGTCTGCCCTTATACACAACTCCATATCCTCCTTCCCCAAGAATATTCTCGGTCGAAAAACGATTCGTAGCAAGCTCTAGATCCCTGAGAGTGAACCAGTGACCCCACCCAAGATGCGAAATTTCTGGCAAGCCAACGAGAGGAGACGGTGGCACAATTCCTCCATATCCATGAGACCTCGAAGCCTGCTTCCGGGCATTTCCAGAGCTTCCTTCTTCCCCAGATTGTGAATTGCCTGCTCTTTCGTGTTGATAAGTGGAACTACATTGGCTATTGTTATCAGGTTCACTCGATTTCGGCACAGCCATAACTTCAGAATGTTCAAGATTTCTTTTGACATCAACAGAAAGAAGCCTATTTTCAGGGTGATCATTGGGAAATTGAGTCCCAACCTGATCTATCCTGATATCTTTCGAAAAATTAGGTATCTGGGAAACGGGGAGCTTGTCCATGGATCTTTTAGATTTTTTTCGAAACAGGATCCACATGGATAACAAACCAAGAATCAAAACTATAAAAGCACCAATGCAAATGCATATCAAAACCCACAATGACAAGCCCCAAAATGAAGTCTTCTTAGATAAATGATCATTCAACGAATTCCCAGACGCCATTAGCGATCGACTGTATGCTAAAACTCCAAAGGGAACTTCAAGTTCAAGCTCCTCCTAACAAGTTTCAACACATTCCCATCTGGAAATTCATGTATGAGTTAAGAATTAAGAACCTAGCAATAGAGAAACGACCATACATCAGTACTTTCTATATACATTTCAAAAGTAACTAAGAACACCATTTCCTTGAACATTTCAAGCATCATTACAAATACTGAAACTAAGCCAAAATCAATATTGAGTTCTTTTCCTTGAACATAGCTGTATGTCATCAGTTCTATACCAAAGAGAACTAAGCAGAAAATGAAACAAAATCCCATTTGGGAAAACCTAATTTCTCAAACAACGAAACAAGAGAGGAGGGATTTACCTTATAGACCCAGATTTGGGTGTTCCTCCATAACCCAGAAAGGGAAAGAAAGGGAATCGTGTCGAGGCAATGGAGAGGCGGAAAGCATGGGGGGATATGCCAAAATGTTGTCTGAAAGAACTGAAACCCAACAACAAATCCAGAGCCCCAAAAAGAGAGAGCAGAAAAGGAGTAATGAAGAAGTAGGGATAGTGGGGCAATAGAAGATGGAAGAGGAGAAGAGGAGACAAAAACAAAAATGTTTGGAGAGGATTGAATAAGATAATTGGAGAGGATTTTAAAGGGTCAGAAAAGAAGAGGTGGATGAAAATGGTTGGTGGGTATTGTAAGGCAAAGCGTCAAGTACAAAGGGTCCTCTGTGCAAGCTGGAAAGGAAGCTTGGTTTGCAATAGAGGAAACCACAGAGACAAAAAACAGTAAAGGAAACGCAAAAGAAGAAGAAGAAGAAGAAGAAGAAGAACACGAAGAACAAGAAGAAAGTAAAGTGAGAGTCAAGAACTAATCAAACCCAGATAATGAAATCGCATTTCAATTCAATCCCAACTCCCAAAACGCCAAATTCAAAGCCCTTAAACCGGTTCGAGTCGGATCTTGGCTGAAAAGCTAAATGGGAATCCATGGAACACCGTTGAGATGAGGGCAGTGGGATGATCTTCATCGTTGATGGTCTAATTGGACAACTGGCTTGTAATGATTTGGAGCAAAAGGAAAAGGCATCACCAAAAAAACAGTGAAAGTAAAAGAAACGGAGTCTGGAAGAAGCGAATTAATACGCTCATCACCAACAAAACAAACAAACAAACAATCAAAATTAATATTTCTTCCTTTTATATTTTATTCCATCTTAGCGGATGAACTGTTCATTCCTACGCAGAATTTGATGCTTTTTGTTTACAAATTTTTGGGTTTTTTTAGATTTGAAGATGTGGGTTGAATTGAAAAGTCAGTGGGAATGAATTTGTGAAGAAAATTTGGGTCAACTCAAGCTGTTTTGGAATGGGAATTGATTTTATTATTTTTTTTTCTTTTTGCATTTATTGTTTGTGGATTTTCAAACTATAAATTAAAAAAAAAAAAAAAAACCAATGAACAGTCCATCATCAATTATAGCGGCAATTAAAGGGAAGCCGGCGTGGGAATTGGAATGGACTCAAACCTTTTGACGAACTCCTTTCTTATTTTTTTGTCGATGTTTATTCATATCATAATAACTATGTAATGACGACGTGTCGTTTCAATCAGACGGCTGCATGATGAATAATCGACATGCCGACTCTGCCAACGCTATGACTGCACAGTGGTGGACTTGAGCTGTTATAAAAATATGTACTCCACTTGATTAAAAAGACTAAAACGTAGCAACAGAACCGAGTTTTAAAATTTTTATTTGTAAGTATTTAGTTGTTTTATTTTCATGTTTTAATAAATTTAATTTCGACTAAATTATTAATTTGATGAAAAGTTGACCTATAAATTTATTAAATATAATATAGATAGTGGGTTAGTTGTCAAACTGTAACGTCGACCCCATTTTAATTCGATAATGCCCTTTTGGTCCCCTCTAATTTAAAGATAAAGATATTTTTAAATGTTGCAACATTTTAAAATTGGTTCCATTAAGTGTTAAAAGGGATTGTTAATATTTAGTTTCGTTTAGCATTCCTTCAAACTTACTCCTCATTTTTTTCAACAAATTTTAGGTCCAATAATATTCTTATTTCAAGGTTTAAATTTTGATAATTTGGCCTACAAATAGACATATGTGTAGCATAAATTATTTGTTACGTTCTATAAAGTTTTTTTTTTCATCATTATACATCGTTTTAGTTGATTGCATTGAGATGCTTTGACGAGGCAACGAATCAGCACTCGACAAGTGGCAAAGACAAACAACGGGGACGAGGAAGAGGAAAATGAGAGCATATTTCTGGTTTTGCTGGTAAAATTTGGGAGTTTTGAGATTGAGTTTGATCTACGAGAACGGATCAATGAGTATACTTTGAGAACGAATTCCTTAAAGTGAAAGTGTGAGATTTCACATTGGTTGGAAAGGAGATCGAAACATATCTTATAAGGGTGTGGGAACCTTTCTCTAGTAGATAGGTATTAAAACCATGAGACTGACGACGATACATAACGAGTCAAAGTGGACAATATCTGCTGGTGGTGGCTTGAACCATTACAAATGGTATCAGAGCCAAACACGGGTTGCGTGCCAGCGAAGACGTTAGGCATCCAAATGAGGTGAATTGTGAGATCTCACATTAATTAGACAGTGGAACGAGACATTTCTTATAAGAGTGTGGAAGTCTCTACCTAGTAAGATACATTTAAAAATCGTAAGTAAGCAACGGAGAAAGGGAACCATATCTCACTAAAAAGTTCAGAATTCCATTACATTACATGAAACACCGATACATAATGAACATATGACAAAGTAGAAACAATAATCCCACAGCAACGTGGACCGAGTCCTCACTTTCCAGGTACAAAGTTAGTGGCGTAAGACCAGGCATTGTTGTTGACAGGGTCAGCCAAATGGTCGGCCAAGTTCTCCAAAGGCCCTTTGCCAGTGACAATGGCCTGCGCGAAGAAACCGAACATGGAAAACATGGCCAATCTCCCATTTTTGAGCTCCTTCACTTTAAGCTCCGCAAAGGCCTCAGGGTCATCGGCGAGCCCCAGTGGGTCAAAGCTCCCACCTGGGTAAATTGGGTCGGTGATCTCACCCAGAGGCCCACCAGCAATTCTGTAGCCCTCAACGGCACCCATGAGCACAACCTGACACGCCCAAATAGCCAAAATGCTCTGAGCGTGGACCAGGCTCGGGTTCCCCAAATAGTCGAGCCCACCTTCGCTGAAGATCTGAGACCCAGCTTTGAACCACACAGCCTCACCAAACTTGACTCCGTTGCGAGACAGGAGCTCGGGGAAAACGCACCCCAGAGCCCCAAGCATGGCCCATCTCGAGTGGATCACTTCCAGCTCCCTGTTTTTGGCGAAGGTCTCGGGGTCAGCGGAGAGCCCAGCAGTGTCCCAGCCGTAGTCGCCGGGAAATTCCCCGGTCAGATAGGACGGAGGCTCGCCGGAGAATGGGCCCAAGTACTTGACTCGGTCTGGACCGTACCATGGGCTTCCAGAGGAGACGGGCTTGGGTCTGCCACCGGTTTTCCTCATGGTGACGCGGGATTCGCCGAGGATGTCGGAGGCGGAGGGGGATAATTTGACGGCTTGGCCGGCGAGAGATGGGGAGGAGAGAGCCATGGATGAAGCTGCCATTTTCGTGAATTGGGGAGTTCGTTGTTGGGATTTGGGTATTATTGAGGGTTTGATTTGTTTTTATAGAAGAGGTCCTTATCTGGATGAGATCTGTATCTGTTTTGTGATTGGCGAAGATGAAAGTGGAAGATTTTTGTGCGATGGGCAGTGGGACATGGCCTCGCACTTGGCGGCCTCTGATCCACAAGTGCCTTCGTTGCTTCCTAAGCCAACTTTGTTCTCCATCTCAGCCAATGGGAGAAACCCACGTACTCTGTATCTTTGATTTCATGGGACTGTTGATAAGGATAAGAAAAAATAGAAGAATTAAATGGAATTTGGTTGAAGAACAAGAACTCCCACTGCTTCAGAAAACAGGTGTAGGAAATTCTATTTTAGATCAATTATTTACCCATTTTCATCTTTCAATCTCATATAAACCAATATTAGCTGGGTTTGGGTTTGCACGACTCTCAGTCTCAGGATTTTAAAAGTTGTCTGTTAAAGAGATGTTTACACACCACTAATATAATAGTTAAAGTCTACAGCTACCCGATATTATCTTTTTTGGGCTTTCACTTTCGGGCTTCCCACAAGATTTTTAAAATGCTTTTGTCATAGAAGTTTCCACACCCTTATAAAAGAATGCTTCATTCTCGCACGACCGATGTGGGATCTCACAATCCACTCCATTTGGGGTCCAACATCATTGTTGGTACTCGTCTCCTTCTCCAATCGTTGTGGGATCTCACAATCCAACCACCTTCGGGATCTAGCGTCCTCGTTGACACTCTTTGGTTCCCTCAAGATTTTAAAACGTTCCCTTTTCAATCAATGTAGGATCTCACAACATTCATTCATTAGAAAACCGTTTATCTATATTGGATGGAAATGGAAACTGTTTATATAATCTCCAAATCTTTTACTTTTTTATTTTCTAAAAATTTGAAGGGTATTAATGGTAGTTAAGTGTATTTTTGAATTAAAAAAAACAAAAAAAATATTTGTGTTCGTGATATTAAAGGATTAAGATTTCCCCAAAATTGGAAATTTTGCAATTAATTTGATTACCGGCCGTTGCTTGCGGTAGCTTTTGACCAAAACGTCCAATTAATTTTGTATTATTTATCCATAAATTTTCATTTTTAATTACACCGTTGCTTTCACATACAACGGAACAACCAGGCACTAGTTGGCTACTCGATCCTCCTTTTTACGCGTGCCATTTCCCCCTAAATAAATAATAAATAATAAATAAAACAATACACAAATATAATATAACATTCCACATAATTTATATATTTTCTAACAACTATAGAGATTATATATTTTAGGTAAATTATCATTATTTTAAAAATATATATTAACCAAATTAAAGTAAGATGACATGGTTTTCTCCTTGGGGGACCCGTGGGTAACGTTATTATTATCATTATTTTGATGGAAAGGGCAACGGATACAAAATTAATGAGAAAATTAAATATATTCTTAGGGGGTTTTGCATAGATTTCCCCACCAGCTTCATATTATGTGCCAGCAAATACATTGTTCGCTTAAGATTCCTCATAAAAACAGAGTGGCCAAACAATTATATATATATATATATATTTATCGCATTCTGAGAGAAACAGAGAGTGAGTTATGGAGAAGAAGAAGACATGGTCGTTGAAGAAGGCGAGGAAGGAGCTGTGGCCATGGAGGTTTTCGCTCTTCGGAAGGAACCCATTGGATTTTCAGATGATTCATTTCGTCGTTGATAATGTGTTCTTCAAGATCGTCTCTGTGGTGGAAGCCATTGTTTTGGTCTCCACACTCTGTTTTTTCTATCTTTGCTGTGGCGGTCATGTCTGATTCTTTTTCTTCCTTAATTTGGATCATTTCTTCATTCTTTTGGTTTCACAATTGTTTTCTTTGATGTACCTCTCATTTTTTCTTCGTGTATGTATTTCTATGCTATATACTCTGTTTTTGCAATATATTAGATACAAAATTAAACTAATTTATGCAATATGATCTCAATTAATTGTGTCGTGAGGACGATACCTAATTTTTACCAAATCAAAGTCGAGAAAGATACGTGACATTATGCAACTCAAAGGACAGATGCATCTCTACAATGATATAATATTGTCCAGTTTGAACATAAGCTATCGTCACTGGTTACTAATGGGACGTAGTACATACTTATAAACTCCCTCCCAGCAATCCTGTGCTCTCCCGCCACAATGATCTACTTTCTCAACTCTCATCTACACTGAGAATGCTCTCTCCACCGTTCGATCCAGTGTCTCCTCCCTTCAATCCTCACTCCGCCATGTCTGATCCGAGCTTTCTGATCCTAGAAATGTCGTTTTTACCAAGACCGTTCAGTTCTCCAATCTTCACCGAACTACTGAGCTTCTTCAGCATACGATTCGTGCCCTTCGTTTGTCGAAGAAGCTTAGGGACCTTGCTTCTGCGTATGCCGAAGAGCCTGAGAAGGCGGATCTCGCTAAGGCTGCCCAGCTGCACTTTGAGAAATTGAGCCTTTGCTATGAGTTTCACCTTGCGGGCATTGATGCCGTTGATGAGGAGTTGAAATGGGGGATCAATTGAGAAGTGAGGCCACGAAGGTTTTGGAGCGAGGAATGGAGGGGCTCAATCAAGCTGAGGGAGGGAAAGGATTGCAGGTGTTTTACAATCTAGGTGAATTGAAGGCGACCATCGAGCAATTGATGAGCAAGTATAAAGGTATGGTTTCTGCTTGAGTCGCCTGTCTGATCTTGTTAGCTCTGTATTTCCCGTTACAAGTCGTGGTAGTGTTCCCTAGAAAGAACAGATATCAAAAATCACATCACGTATTCAGGAAGAGATTGAATGAATCTGATCTTGTTAACTCTACTTGTGCTGCGTCAAGTTGGCAAGGCTCTTCTCCTGCTGGCTGAAAGAGCTGAATGTCAGGTAGTTTGTTTTCTTGGGGAAACTGTCATACTCTAATCACTACTATCATATGCTATGGTATATAATCCTAAGTTATTTTTTTAATACCGTTTTTCCATTCAAGATTTCACCGCTTAGCAATTTGTCTAATATAGGAGCGCTAATATTGGCCATCAATAATCATTTGACCTCGGAAACATGTAAAGCAGCATTATGTATATGCAGGACTTGACAGATTTTCTTACTAGCGACCCTGATTTGCTTCACCAATCTATCCAATCTCAGATTTTTGGACTTTATGTAGTTAAAGCTCTTCAACTGTCACTTGGTTCAGTTCTTGGTGAATAATAGTAACAGTTCAAGCCCACAGCCGGTAGATATTGTCCTCTTTGGGCTTTCCCTTGTGGACTTTCCCTCAAGGTTTTAAAACTCGTCTAGCCCTACTCCGTCTAGTGCCTCACACCGTCCGATGACTGACTTTGATACCATTTGCAATAGTCTAAGCCTACCGCTATTAAATATTGTCTTTTTTGGGCTTTCTCTACCAAACTTCTCCTCAAGGTTTTAAAACGCGTCTTTTTAGAGTTACGCAGCTGAACCGATATTCACCTAGAGCCAGACACCGGGCGGTGTGCCAGCGAATACATTGGGCTCCCAAGAGGGGTGGATTGTGAGACCCCACTTGTGTTGGAGAAGGGAACGAAACATTCCTTATCAGGGTGTGAAAACCTCTCCCTTGTAGACACGTTTTAAAACCTTGAGGGGAAGCTCGGAAGGAAAAGTCTAAAGAGGATAATTTATGCTAGCGGTGGGCTTGGGCTCTTACAATAACAGCCTGACATCTTCAGTTCTGGCTTGTGAAAATGAAATGGTTTATTGACTTTCATGAGAGGGAGAGAGTTTTTGTGTTATGGGATTTGGATGTTATACCCTGTGTTATATATCCAAAGAGTTCTAATGCTGTGTGATGTTCCATCGAAGCCAATCTCGGAGGGCCTTAAAAATAAGGATCGTTCTTCTCTAATGATTTCTGTTTTAACTCAAGTTTAGATCAGGAACATTTATGTTTGGATTATAATTCTCAATGTTTGTGGCATCAAGAGTGTTAATTTTCTTTATCAGGCATGCTTCTCTTGTCAGACCTCTTTCTGAATCAGGAAAACTACGAATGGATGGGGACATGGCTGAGCTGCAGTTAGCTGTGGGTCAAAATTTGTTCCCCGTAGAACAACTTGGTGCACCATATCAAGCTCTTCGTGCATTTCGTCCTCTTATATTTCTTGAAACATCACAACTGGAGGCATCTCCAGCAAGTGTCATACTTCACCATCTTTATTCTCAGGGTCCCGAGGAATTGCAACCATCGATGCAAAAGAACTGTGAGATCTCACATCGGTTGGGGCAGAGAACGAAACATTCTTTGTAAGGTTGTGGAAACCTCTCCCTAGTAAACACAGTTTAAATTTTTTAAGGGAAGTCTAAAAGACAAGATAATATCTACTAGCAGTGGACTTGGAGTGTTACAAGAACAGAACAAACTTACTCCTCAGCGTGTTCCTCCTCAGCAGTACTCATTGTGGTTGGATTCTCAAGGTGAGGATCAAGTTCAGAAAGGTATCAAAGCAACTCTCGATGATTATGCCGCCAAGGTAAGGGCCAGAGGAGACAAGGAATTTAGCTCAGTATACCCTCTTATGCTTCAAGTAGGATCATCGTTGACAGAAAATTCCCAAGCTATATAACATGCTTCATGTCGGCCTGGACTGTGTTCCAATGTTGATTCCTGGATGATGCTGCTGTGGGATAGTAGCCAGAGATACCATGCTGGATTGATCACAACATGAAGTTTAGGTACCAAGTCATTTACTCAGTTATTTATTTGCCTTATAACTACATGAAGTAGCAAAGATACCATCTCTACGGAAGTTCATAAATGCAGGACCAAATTTGATTTGTTTTGCTGAGGACGTCAAGGTCACGGGGTAATCTGATCGACATTAAATTAGTCAGACTTCATCACTTATGCTTAGCCAGTTAGTCATGCTATCTTTTATACCTGATTTTATATTCTTTTGTTCATTTGTTCGGCCATTTACCAAATAATAGCTCGGAACTGTTTCCAGGTCATCCGGGGAGGGGGGATCTTAAGTACAAAATTTCTGTAATAGCAGTATCATCATGAGGATGAATTATTGATTTTGATAGGCTATTCAGTACGATGGTTGACTGATGAATGATTGTTTCAGGCGTCTGCTAAGTGCAAATAATAATGTAAATGGGCCGTTGGCTTTAATTATTTCGTTTCTCCTTTACTAGTGGGTAGTGATTGCACTGCATCTGCGGGGATCTGTGCAAGGGAAACAACCGAACCCATCAAAACCTTTCCTTTTATAATCAAACGTTGTAATTTCTGTAGTTTAGATACCAATTATTGAAATTTTAAGAAATAGGACTCTCCTAGTCCACCGCGGATAGATATTGTCTTTTTGGACTCTCTCTTTCGGCTTCCCCTCAAGATTTTTCAAACACGTATGCTAAGAAGAGATTTTCACACTCTTATAAAGAATGTTTCATTCTCCTCCCCAACCGATGTGAGATCTCATAATCTACCCCCCTTCGGGGTCCATTGTCCTTGCTGGCACACCGCCTCGTGTCCACCCCCTTTGAGGCTCAGCCTCCTTGTTAGCACATCGCTCGGTGTCTGGTTTTGATATCATTTGTAACTGCCTAAGTCTACCGCTAGCAGATATTGTCTCTTTAGGCTTTTTCTTACGGGCTTCCCCTCAAGATTTTTCAAATGCGTCTGCTAAGAAGAGGTTTCCATACCTTTAATGCTTCGTTCTCCTCCCCATTCCTTACGGGCTTCCCCTCAAGGTTTTTCAAACGCGTCTGATAGGGAGAGGTTTCCATACCCTTAATGCTTCGTTCTCCTCCCCAACCGATGTGGGATCACAATGATGCTACCAATTAGTTTACCTTTTTTTATCCTTGTGGAATAGAAAACATATCCTAAAATGACCATTGTGATGCTATGATCTCAACTGTTCAGTGAAATGGCAATGTATATAGTTTATGCTTTATCCGTTAACATGTACATTATAGAATCTAGTATTGACAAGTTAAAACACTATAATCAAGTAAAGCATGAGTCACATTATACAAAGTAAACAAAACTATATAGTAACTGATGTAAATTGCATGTTCAAAATCATAGTTTCTTTTTTCCTTTTGAGTACAGAGTAACCAGAGGAGCATCCTTATGAACATCCACCATTGTTGAAGGGCGAGACACTGCTAGCTCATTGGCAACGGCGTAACCTTGGTGGCGAGGTAAGGTTTAATCTTTCGCCCTGTTTCTTTATCTTTAAAGTTCTCTATAATTGACCCAGACAGTTAAACTAGAACTGCATCCCTATCTATTTCTGCTATCTTCATCCAAAGCTGAGCTGATAAACAACTAAAATCAATAATGGAGGAGTTATGAATTGTGTTGAAGCAGAAGGACATTGATGGTGGCCTGGCCTGGTCTGGCCTGGCCTGGCGCTGGCTGGGCTCCAAAGAACACAACTGAAATGTACAATTCACTCTTTGGTAATTAAAAAAATCTGACACAGACACCCACCCACACCCACACGCATTGGGAAAAGAAAGATCACACACAAAATCAAAACCAACTTCCATTTTCCACTACTTGGATTTGGAATCAAACAATCTCTTATGTTTTTCTCCCATTTCCCTCATTGAATGTGAAAATGAAAAGACTTGTCCCCACGCCACCATTCAAAATCCTCCTTTGCACATGCAACTCCCAAACTTTCACCACTGCCAACCAACCCATTAATATAAAACGTTAAAACCAAGCTTATGGAAAAACTTTCCCATCTCTCCATTTTTATTTGGTTTTTGTGTCAAAAAAGAAACCAAAGCATTGATTGGTAAGGGTGAATATTAGGCAGCCTGACCCTTTAGCTTTATGGTATTGGGTACCCTACTACTACTCCTACTACTCGAGGACCAACCCTCATAATCTTTCACTCTTTCCAACCTAGGTTTTGATCTGAGAGCATAAATGATTACTTTAGAGCTAAAGCATATCCTCCTCCCCATAAGCAATGTATTTGTCCTTATAATGATGCCTCAACAAACCATCTATTTGGGTGTGGAAAAAGAAGATGGTGATGATGAAAAAGAATGAAGGATATTGATTTATGTCTCTCTTTCTTTGTTGCTTCACATTTGGGAACCTTATTCATTAAATAACAAGCTCTCTCCCTCTCTCTCTCTTCCTTTCCTCCTCTGTCTGTCTCTTTCTTCAATACCACTGAAAGAGATGGGTGAACTCAAGACAAATTCAAAGGGATTTTTTGCCCTTCAAACTTTATCTATATGGGGTGTGGGTGAGATGAATAAGATTCCTTCTCAAAGATAAGAGACTTGAAATAGAAAGAGAGAGAGAGAGAAAGAGAGTGGTATGGGGAATCTAAAAACGTGAGGGTTAAAAGAGAGTGAACTATGGAGATCACATGTGGAATATTAAGCCACACCACTTGAAAGAAAGAAAGAAAGAAAAAGCTACAAAAAGGAAGAAACAAAAAAGAAAAGAAAGCAACCACATCATGAAGTGAAATAATAAAAGATGCAAACAACTTGGCAAAGAGACAAGTAAAAAGTGTTCATACAAAGTCACAAACAAACACAAAATCATCCTAAATTCGTTTTTCCCTCCCTCCCTCCCGTTCCCGTTCAGATCTAAAACAAATAATGTTATATTATCTCAAATATACCTATAAGATAGACTTGTGATGCATCTATCAAAAATTTAGTATCGGTTTGAGCTAGACACAACAATTTAAAGTGTCCTTCCTCCCCATGAGCCATGATGCTAATACCAGTGTAACAGCCCGCCATGATGCTAATGCCAACGTACCAGCTCAAGTCCACTGTTGTTTGGGCTTGCTCAGGCTTTTCCCTTTTGAATTTCCCTCAAGGTTTTTAGAATGGTTATGTTTCCACACCATTATTCCTTCGATCTCTTCTCCAATCAATGTGGGATCTTACAATCCACCCCCCTTGAGCCCAACGTTCTCGCTGGTACGCTGCCCAGTGTCTAGCTCTGATACCATTTGTAACATTCCATGCCCGCTGATAACAAATGTTGTCTTTTTTGGATTTTCTCTTCTGGGTTTTTTCTAAAAAATTTTAAAACGGGGTACGGAGAGGTTTCCACATCCTTATTTCCACATCCTTATTTCCACATCCTTATAAGAAATGATTGGTTCGAATTAGCATCCACCACTCCCCCTTCCCCTTTATTGTTTTTGAAATTGCTTTAGGTGATATCCATGAATGGTGTGGCTTAACAAAAGCATCATCGCTGTGGATGATGCAAGAGAAGCAATAATGTTAGAAAGAGAGTAAAAGGAAAAACAAAGTTTGTAAGTAACTTTTTATCTACTCTCTCTCAATCTCTCTTTATAAAGTTTCATAATTATGTTGTGTCAATCATATTGGTCCAACTCTGACAGTCTTATGTAATTAATATCCCTCCATCCATCCATCCATCCATTTCCCCTCCTAATTATTCTTTCACAATTTCCTCCTTTTATCATTCACACTACTTCCTACCGAGCTTTACCTTCCCATCCATTTCTATACCCAAATTATGAAAAATTAAATTAAATTTATCTCATAAAAAAATTGGAAAAGGTGGGATTAAGTTGTCATAAACGGACGGCCACGATTCTTTTGGAGTTAATTTATATATATTTCCCCTTTTATAGGAAGATTAAAAAAATTATTTGTTTTTAAAAGGGAAAAGTGACAAGTCGGTTCCGCCGTATCCGAAAACCCCCCACTCTCCTTACGTGCGTCCACTGGTGCGATACGACACGTGGCTGAAACCCACAATGTCAGTCATTTTAATTTAAGAACTCCTCGGTTATTATTATTATTATTATGCGTCGGGAAATTAATTCATATATAATATATGTGTGTGTTTATTACAGAACCAATCCAATATTTCGTTGGAAAGGATCATAAATCTCGGAAATGCCCTTGTATGTTTCCAGAAATTACGGGATTGACCAGGTCTGTGTTTGTTTTGCTTTTACCTATAAATACAACGGGAATACATTATGTTTATATATGGCCGTTTCATTCCTCTCTCTCTGAAGGGAATTTTGTGCTTGTTTTACAGATTGAAAGACTCTGCTGAGAGAATCCAAATTTCAAGTTCCGAGAACAACCAATCAATTTGTTTCGGTACGCAGCGATTGAAGCAAAACAAGAAGAAAGAAGAAAAGAGAGATCGGTTTCATTTCGCTTTGAATCAGATTGTTATTGACAGAGATCATGGGATACGGAGCGCCATTAACAGGTTTCAGTGCTAATACTGCAGCGGCGGAGACGACTCTGCTTCCGCCGTACAATTCTGTAGCGATTGATTCGTTTCCTAAGGCGGTGGGGGCGATGCCGGCGTCGGCGTCGACGGGTGTTGTTATGAAGTCCGACAGCGCTATATCGTATAATCTTCCGATTCCGAGAAAGCGCGGTAGGGATCATTCCACCATAAACCGATTCCTCTCATATCCTTCCTCGCATGCTCATTCTCAGAAGAATTGTGGACGTAATTTATATTTTCTTGGCGAAGATATCTCCATCCTAGTTCAACAGCAGCAATTAGATCTGGAACGATTGATATCGCAACATGTACGGTACCGAACGCTGTTTTTAATTTATTGATATATATATATATATATATATATATAGGAAAAGTAGTGGTTGAGAAACGTTGCGGTGGTTTAATTACTGACGTATATACTTGTATGGAAGCAGATGGAGAAGGTGAGGATGGAAATGGAAGAAAAACGGAAGAGAGAAGCGAGAAGGATTATGGAGGCGATAGAAGTAGGGATGATGGGGATTTTAAGGAGCAAAGAGGAAGAGATCGAGAAGATGGGGAAACTAAATTGGGAACTAGAAGAACGAGTGAATAGTCTATGCATGGAGAATCAAATATGGCGTGATGTGGCTGAGACGAACGAAGCCACCGCAAATGCCCTCCGGAGCGACCTGGAACTTGTTCTGTTAGACGTGAAGAAGGAGGAGGAGGTGGTGGAGGAGGAGAAGGCAGAGTCGTGCTGCGGAAGCAACGGCGGAGATATGGAGGAGGAGGAGGAGGAGGAGGAGGAGGAAGTTGAAGAAGAGAGGAGAAAAGGGAGGAAGACGAGAAGGAAGGAGAAGGAGGAGGAGGACAGACGGTGCAAGAACTGTTGGAAGGAAGAATCATGCGTGCTGCTATTGCCATGCAGGCATCTGTGTTTGTGTACTGTTTGTGGATCATCTCTACACCATTGTCCCATCTGCAACTCTACCAATAACGCCAGTGTTCGTGTAATCATGCCTTAGAACAAGAAAAAACACACACATTTCATTCTTCTCTTCAAATTCTTCAAATTCTCCACCCTTTTCTACACATTTCTAATCTCTGATCAGCCTCTGAAACCCCTAACTGTTTATCCTGTCTCAAATTTGTGTCATTTTCTTAACACAAATTTCTCTAATCTTTATGCTTTGATTGAATCCGATGATGATGGGTATAGTGGAGACATGGGGGAACGTGGCGTATTTTAGCGAAAATCAAGCGTAAGTTAGTATCAAAATTATACAGAAAAAGAAAAAAAGGAACGGAGGAGGAGGTTTAAAAGCTGACACGTCGGACTCCCGGGAAAATCGGTGTTGGAGAGCGGCTGTGAGGTAGGGCCCACACCCTTTTCACCTTACTCTTTTCACACGGATTCCAATTCCTAATGCTTCCAAAATTATTTATTTATTTATTTTACAATTTTATGGGTTACTCTAGTAATTATGGGAATCTAATTCTTAAAATAAATAAAAAGTAATGGGTATTGGTTGAGGAGTCGCGTTGGGTCAATTTTATAATTTTGTCTTTTTGAGGGGAGCGAAATGGAAATGGGACGGAGAGTTTTTAAGTGGGGTCCATGGGAGGGGGGGCTTTGTGTAAAAAGAGAAAGTCAGGGGGCATGAATGGTAAGTGTTGGAAGTATAGGAATACATGATGTGGAGAATTAGAGATTTTGTGGTGTCTTTGTTTTTTTAATTTTAATTTATTTAGGGGGTTAGGGATAGGGATCTTAGGGTGTTCCTAAGTGGGGCCACCACCTCCACCTGTCCCTTTCATAACCAGCCCTCTTGCCATCACATTCTCTCTCTCTAACTCTTCTGGGCCCACAATGATTTTGTCCAAATTCTTTGTTTTACATTTTTTTTTTATATAATTATGTCTAATGAGAAATTACCTGAAAATAGATAAATTCAACATTATGCTTCGTATTATTTTATTTAACTCTTAAATAATTTGTTTTAAAACTATATATGTCTGTATAATATTAAGATCGAGATCCAAAAAAGGGTAGAATGAAAAATCGACTTGACTTGTGTTGAGGAGGTTCTCTCTCATGTCTGGTCAATTCGAGTTTTTAGAAGTTCTCGAGGTATCGTATAGATTCCTAACACAAAAGTTGATACCTATAATGACTGGAGATGTAGACTCCACAACGGTATCTATGACTGGAGATGTAGACTCCACAACGATATCTATGACAACGACGTAGGCTTAATCTTGAAATGGTTAGAAAGCATAAGTCAATCCCAGAGATAATTCTATATGTGCTAAGTATCGTACGCAATACTTGTTTGATTAGCGCGTCGAGAGCACCACATCCACTAATTCATCCATTCTTTCTCGAATTCAAATACCTCACCTTAATTAGAATCCTATTCCATTCTAGATAGTTGAATTTTCCACCATTACCCAAATTTATTCTCTTGCCTGAATTTCCACGCCTTTTAGTTTTAGCTACTTTTCTAAAATTTGTTATTCTAAAGATATTTTCAATTAAAAATAATAATAAATTTAAGAAAGTTTGAAGACTTTGTAAGAATGCTTTGTTCCCTTCTTCAACCAACTAATGTGGGATCTCACAATCAACCTATCTTGGGGTCCAGCATCTTCGCTGGCACACCATCCAGTGTTTGACTCTAATACCATTTGTAACAGTCGAAACCCACCGGTAGCAGATATCGTTCGCTTTGGCCCGTTATGCGTCACCATCAGTCTCATGATTTTAAAAGCGTCTACTATAAAAAGGGTAGCCCTACTCTGACCAGTGCCTTGCACCGAACTCTTTTGTATTCAAATGTTGCACAATTTGTAGTTGTGTCGTCTACAATCCTATCTCTTCATTTTTTTTTTCACTCATATTTTTTTAAAAAAGAAAATTAGAAGAATAATAAAAAAGGTTAATCGGAAATGACAACAAATTCACTCGATAACGTGTGCATATATACATATATATCATATTGTGTCGTTGAATAAGATTCCGAATAAAATATCAATATGCATGCTTAAGAATTATTATAGTTAAAAATATATAATTTTCTCTAATTATATTTTAAAAAAAAGCGTCAATTTCATATTAATGGAAGGAATAACAATAAGGTTGATTATGTATTGTAAATATAATAATAACAATAATATACCCAAATAAAATATAATTTCGAGAAAGCAAAACCCAACCCTCCTTAATTAAATATAAGTGATGGCTAAGCAACTCCAATCAAATTCCAACACGTGGCTTCACTCATATTTTTCATTTTTTATTTTTACTATTTTTTAATTTCAAATTTTAATAACAAGATAACGATAAGGGAGAGTAACGTCGTTGTCTCATTATTGATGCAACCATTAAATAGATGGTTGAATTTTATACAAACATTGATAAAAAAAACTTTGTTGACAAGAAATAAAATAAAGTCATCGTCTTGTCGTGAAGCAAAATTTTCTAGATAGTATTTAATATTATAATTAAATATAAAAAAACAAACTATTTGATTTTTCTATTAAAAATAATTAATATCAAAATTAAGGCATTAATTAGGATTAAGAATTTGATGATGATGTAAGAGGAGTCACAAGCATTAAAACATACATAAAATATGTAAATTATAAAATCATTGACTTTGTGAATATATAATTAAATATAAATTAGGTGAGGATTTAGTTCTAAAAATTAGGTTTGTTTATGAATAACTTGAGTGCTATAATTTTGTCACCCCATAATCATTTCCCATCCCATTAATCACTATTTAATTATATCTTATATTATTGCCTTTTTAAATATATGATCCAATAATTTCATTGATTTTTTCTTTTTTCTTTCTTTTTTCTAAGTTATATGAACCATAATCATGCTCGATAATGATGATTAGTGTACATCTATGTTTGAAATAATAAATTATTAAAAAAAAAAAAAAGTATAATTTGATTGCTTTGGAGTGTAGCTTGCTTGTGGGAAATAAGCACGATTATTATAAGGTATTCTATTTTTTATTTCATTTTAAATTATCTAATTTTAGTTTTTATATATATATATATATTTTATTGAAGTTAATTAAATAGTGATAATAATTTTCATAAAAAAATTATATCTAATAGATGGATAGTGTTTTTTATATTTATATTATATTTAATGATAATAATTTTTATTTTTTTATTTTTGGTATTTGATTAAAAATTTAATGTCGTAAAAAATAATTATTAAAAAAAAAAAGCAAACAAACATCTCCACCACAAATCAAATCCAGATTTGGACAATTTTTCTTTCTTTATACGCGCTTGATTTGATTGAATCCGACGATGTGCTACATCTCTTTTCATTAAAGTACAAACAACATTAATGATTGATCAAGTATTAGATAAACACGATTTTCACGTATTTAAAGGGACAAGAAAATAACGAGCACCTAGTACTATTAAAAAAAAAACCCCATAATTTTGTTTTTAAAATCATCGAGTATACTAACTCTAACTCAGCTTTGAGAGAGAATTTGTACTTGGGGTCGGAGAGTTTTTTTGTTTTGTTTTTTTTTTCTCGCCAATTCTTGAGTTGCTTATAAAAGGAGCCTAGCTACTTAGAGCATTTGGAAAGTTTAAGGTTAAATAATTTAATGTTAGGAATCTAGATGAGTCATGTATTTGATTGGATGGATGGCTTTGATATTTTTCTATACGAAGATTCGGGCACGAGGAGTCGAGGAGTCGAGTTGTTTACTGTGGAATGATGATGAAATGAGGGGCTAATAATGAAGTAAAATGGTAGATGTTGATGTGTAAAAGAAGTGTTGGAGATGGTGGTGGGGTTTGAGCTTTATGGAAAGACATAATGGTGGCCTAAGATAAGAATCCCACCATGGTTGCTCCAAAAAGCAAACAAACAAACAAACCTAGCACCAACCACTCGCCTAGGAATCATATCTTAAACCATTTTGATTTTCTTTTCTTTTCTTTACTTTTACATCAAATCTCATCACTACCTTGCTTCCTGCTTTCACTCTCGATTCTCATCATATCCAATATTCGGTGGAGTAAGTGTAAAGATATGCCCGTTTTGAAATATGAATCGAACTCTTCAATCATGTCGTTGAAATAGAAAAGTAAACAATTATCGTTCGAGAGCTGTTTTGAAAAAGCAACTGGTTATGTGTTTACTTTCTTAAACACAGAAGTTTGGATTAAAATGTGCGTGTATAATTAATAAGTGAAGACGTGTGAATGTTGAAAGTGACTGAATAAGAAGAAATCACGAGGTGTTACGTTTGAATTAATGGGGAACAAAGTTTGGTACAATCAATCAATGTAGACGTATTGATTATGGAGCCATTGGAATTGGTCCCATTTGGGTATGAACACTCATTATTTGCCATTTGTATTTCTATTCTCTAATACTCAATGAACACACAATTCCATCAATCTTTCTCTATTCAATTCCCATTCCCTCTTTTCTTTTTCTTTGTTGCTTTACTGTATGATACCACGAGTCTATCGATCGTGTAAAGAGGGTAAAGAAGTGTTCGTGTGAAGAGTATCTAAGTTTCTTATAGAAAAACGTTAAATTTGGTGTCAATTAGATACTCGACGTACTATGTACGAAATCATATGTCCACTTGTCAAAAAGACGTCTATTTGAGAAGAATTGGAAATGACTCAAAGGAGGTTTAGTGTCAGCTCTCTACCACTACTGGGCCAGTGGCCTAAGTAAGCTACCTATAATACATATGTGTGTCATAGCGTAGGCTAACGTTCTGAGACAAGTGTCTCAGACAACTTCTTTTGAAATGGATTTTTGTAGTGTTGTGTATCGAAGTAACTCGTAGCGGTGACAGTTTGGAAAGTAAAGAAAAGAAGTGTGATCTGAGAGAATTGATACTCATCTCAGATTTTCACTCATTACATCTCAGCTAAGGAAAGGAGAGTGATTGGGATGATAAATGAAGAAGACAGGCACAGTAGGAGCAGGCCTGACAACCCCAACTTATGATGTCTCTCATTAATCTACCAAACAAAAACTCCTTTTCCTTTTTCTGCTTCACATCTATCTCCAAATTCTGCCTAATAATGGACCCAACCTCCTTATCAACCAATCTTACATCCCGCCTTCTGCCTTCTGATATAACTCTTTAGATCTTCAAACTTTCATCACTTTATATATACTATGAACTGTCTGCAGAGGCTCTAAAATACAAGCTCAAGAAACCTTTCAACAATCTAAGCAAAGTATTTTCACAGTAATGCACATTTATTCACAAGGTTTTGGCTCTGATAAGCTAGGATGTTCTAGATATAACTGCAAGCTTAGAGGTTGGCTGTTCATGGACTTGATGGGGGTGCTTACTCCTGGTTCATGCCAATGCTTGATATTCGTTTTGGGTTCCATCACTCTGCGTCCTTGCTCGTTCCGTAACTTAAAAGGGTTTGTATAACAGTCCAAGCCCACCGCATCAGCCTTCACGGTTTTTAAAACGCGTCTGTTAGGGAGAGGTTTCCATACCTTTATAAAGAATGCTTCGTTCCCCTCTTTAACCGATGAGGGATCTCACAATCCACCCCCCTTTGGGGCCTAGCGCCCTCGCTGGCACACCGCCCGGTGTCTGGTTCTGATACCATTTGTAATAGTCCAAGCTCACCACTAGTAGATATTGTCCGCTTTGGCCCATTACGTATCGCCGTCAACCTCACGGTTTTAAAACGCGTCTACTAGGGAGAGGTTTCCACACCCTTATAAGGAATGTTTCGTTCCCCTCTCTAACCGATGTGGGATCTCACAATCCACCCCCCTTCGGGGCCTAGTGTCCTCACTGGCACACCGCCCAGTGTCTGGCTCTGATACCATTTGTAACAGCCCAAGCCCACTGCTAGTAGATATTGTCCGCTTTGGCCCGTTATATATCGCCGTTAGCCTCACGGTTTTAATACGTATCTACTAGAGAGAGGTTTCCACACCCTTATAAGGGATGCTTCGTTCCCTCTCCAACTGATGTGGGATCTCACAGTTTGGAAGTAGGCAGTTATTTCGTGCAATATGTTATACGAAGATAAACTTGTAGAAATTCCTTCAATCTTGTATGAAAGAATTATCCAAAATGGAACAGATGGAGATTTCTAAGGATTGAAGAACGAGACCAACTGTAAGATTTGTGAGCCAAATTTAATGTTTACGTCTAATACTTACAACTACAGAACCCAACAGTTTCCTTCACAGGTTCCAATCAGAAACAACGCTCACTTTTCCTAAAACCAAGCAAGAAGTAGCCATGTGAAAAAAATAATCCACCGTTCAAGGTTGCCTTTGACAAAAGGACTTGGTATCAATTCTAAATGGCACATGGGTAGACAAGAAATTTAGGACCATCTTTAGCAGATAGAGGACAAGAATAGAAGTGAATGGTCAACCTTTTGGATGAAAGACAGTAGCCCTGAAACAGTTGAGTGGATGTAATCCTGCAGCTCAGGATGATGAGCTTTCTGCACAACCGCATTCATCTACCTTCTTCTTTCAAAAGCATCTCTTCATATAAACCCCACCAATAATTATTCACAATTCCTATCTTTTCCATCTTTTCTTTATTTCATTAATATCACCATCCTTTCCCAGAAATAAAGCAGTAAATATGATCTTAGGAAAATAGACTAAAGAAAGAATTGCACCCAGAAGGGTAAATTCGTTTGAGGAAGACAGTTGGTGTAATGGCCACCTCCAAGAATTCAACTAGAATCTGAACAGTCTTCCCTTGGACCTACTTTTACTCATAGCATCAAGAAACTAAAGTGTGAGATCCCACATCGGTTAGAGAGGGGAACGAAACATTCTTTCCAAGGGTGTGGAAACCTCTCCTACCATACGCGTTTTAAAAACCTTGAGGGAAAACCCAAAGAGGACAATATCAGAGCTAGACACCAGGCGATGTGCAATCGAAGAGACTGAGCCCCGAAGGGGGTTGGACACGAGGCGGTGTGCCAGCAAGGACGCTAGGCCTCGAAGGGGGATGGATTGGGGGATCCCACATTGATTGGAGATGGGAACGAGTGCCGGCGAGGACACTGGGCCCCAAAGGGATGGATTGTGAGATCCCATATCGGTTGTGGAGGAGAACGAAACATTTTTTATAAGGGTGTGGAAACCTCTCCCTAGTAGATGTATTTTAAAAACCGTGAGGGAAAGTCCGAAAAGAAAAGCCCAAAGAGGACAATATAAACCTTGAGGAGAAGTCTAAAAGGAAAAGCTCAAAGCTCAAAGAGGACATTACAAGGACAATATCTACTCGCGGTGAGCTTCTGCTATTAAATAAAAACAAAGTAATGGGGGCTGGAACAAATAAGGAAAAACCTTGAGGTGATACTTCATTGTCTCTTGAGTCCATTGGCTAGATAAGATGCCAAGTGATATGGTCTTTAAGCTAGACGTTCAAATTATCAACATAAACATCTAAGCCAATTACATAAACGGTCTCAAGCACACTCCAGTCCATTTGGCAGCTCCTTATCTTCAAGCAAGTTACATGAGTGTCAAAGACGATATTACATTTCAAATGTTTAGTTAAGAACCTCCATGCGGCCATGCCTAAGTGCAAAGGTTTGCTGCAGCGCCAGTGCCCATTAGGATGTTCTTAACAAATATTAAGAGAATACACAATTCACAGACTTGCTCAAATGTTCATCATAATTCCAATGCTTCTAAATTCTTTCATTGCATCTTCCATTTATTTCCCATCTCTTAACAGCTTGTAAACTCACCGAGAGTAAACCAGATGAACGTCCTGGAAGCTAAATCCTTTTCCAATTTTGAGTATCAAATGAAAATCCAA
Source organism: Cucurbita ficifolia (assembly GCA_033971965.1). Classification (NCBI taxonomy): domain Eukaryota; kingdom Viridiplantae; phylum Streptophyta; class Magnoliopsida; order Cucurbitales; family Cucurbitaceae; genus Cucurbita; species Cucurbita ficifolia. The sequence continues at coordinate 1,338,184 of CM066981.1, forward strand.
AAAAATAAGAATGACCCAATAAAATGCTAGTAACTATCTTCTATGAAACAGCCAATCTAACGCAAAATTAACAATGAACAGATGGCACAGAAGAAAACATGGAAGATTTCTTTTCCTTTTTTATCGTTTCTTCATGAATTTAGGATGGGGGAGAAAGCTTACAAGTGTTGAAACTTACAAGACCATGGGTCGTATTCCATTAAGCTCCTGCCCTGATGTCTAGAGATGAATACTTGGGTTGGCAAAGTGATCGTCCCGCTTCATAATCTGTAAAAGCTGCGTGCCCTTTTCAGTGTTGAAATCGGGTTTAATTCGGTTCTCCATTCATGTCCTCGGTTCAAAAATGGAAAACCGAACTTCATTCTATTTGGTTCGACTTTTTATGTTAAAGAAAATAAAGCAAATAAACCGAACCGAGTATTTTAATTTTAGGGACCGGCCATGGCTCTTCCTCTCGGTTGGGGTCAAAACCGACTAAACCGAACCGCGATCACTCTAAATCTTGAACTAAACCGAACCGAGTATCATCCCATGAGGCCCAATTGCATTGCCGCGGTTTTGATGCATCGAATTTCCCACAACCAGCAACCGCCAACCAGAGAGGTAACTTCGTAGAGCGAGTTTTCGAAGGTATGATTTTCTTAAACGAATTTACATTAGAATTTCAACATCATTGGGATTTTCTGTAGCAACTAATTGATCGTGGTGAAATTCTAATGTAAATTCGTTTAAGAAGGAAAGGGAAGGGAGGTCGAGCTTGTGTGGTTGTTCTTCGTGATCTTGGTCGAAGTCCTCGTATGCAGTATCAAGCTCTTTCTCTTGCCCGCCAGGTATCATTGCACCGTTTCCTCAACTGAGTCTTGATTGTTGTGTATTATGAATGTTCAATTTAGCTGCGTATTGTTGGTTTCAGTGGTTTCTTTGATTTCTGTAGAGAACTTGCCAAAATTCCTATAGCGACTTGAGTAGTGATGTACACAATTCCTTCGAAATCTGCTATGAATTTTCCGTCCTGTAACACTACTACTCAATTAGCTCGTTCAGTTTCTTATGCTTCTTTGGTTCCTTATAGTTAGAATTCATTCGCCTGCCTTCTTCGTTGTGCAGGTAAATAAATGGTTGAAAATTATGATGAGTCCAACTTCTTGATTATGTCATATTTAAACAAATGACAAATGGTATAATATTGTCTGGTTTCTGGGCTTTGAGTTATCTCCTGATCTTTTTAGAACAATATGTACTCCTCACCTCTTAAGGAGAAAGAGTGTGTTTCTTGATGGTAAAATCATATGATTGTGCATATGAGTAAGCCATTCATAAAATGATATTTGTTTCCTTTCCTTTCCTCTCCTTAACCCTAGCATAAGTTGCCTCAAGATGTATTAAAGTAATGATTGTTGCTACAAGTCCAAAATATTGTCTGGGTCCATTTGCCTGCAAATAAGCAGATTATTATTTATCTGGTTTCCTCTTTTACACTCTCAAACAGGGCCTTGACTAACTGTGTTGGCTAGGATTATTTTACAAGTCTATCTGTATGTTTCAAAAGTTAATACTTCAGGGATGTGTTTGGTGCATGTACTTAAGAATAAGAACTGGTTTACCCACTCCTCTTTTGAGATCCCACGTCAATTGGAGAGGGAACGAAACATTCTTTACAACGGTGTGGAAACCTCTCCTTAATAGACGTGTTTTAAAACCGTGAGACTGACGGCGATACGTAACGGTCAAAGTGGACAATATTTGCTAGTGCTAGGCTTGGGCTGTTACAAATGGTATCAAAGTCAGACACTGGGCGTGTGCTAGCGAGGACGTTGGGCCCCCAAGAAGGGTGGATTGTGAGATTCCACATCGGTTGGAGAGGGAAACGAAGCATTCTTTATAAGGGTGTAGAAACCTCTCTCTAATAGACGCGTTTTAAAACCGTGAGGCTGACGGCGATACGTAATGGGCCAAAGCAGACAATATCTGCTAGCGGTGAGCTTGGGTTATTACACCTCCCTTCCTCTCCCCCCACCCCTGGGGCGCATGTAACGTGATGATTATTAAATTAACAATCTACGGTTTGGCCTTTTTCCTGTAACTAGCTAATGTTCATTATCTTGATGTAGTTTTCACACATTTGAGAGTTGGTGAAAGACCTTTATGTCAACATCTGCTTTTCCATTGTATCTTTTGAGATTTTCTGCTTATTTCCAATTTTTACAATAATCATTTACAAGTTTTCTTCCGCAGAATCCTCCTTCAGTTCCAACGTTAATTGCTGTAAAATGGGCTAGTATACTAAAGCGATCTGCATTTATCATTGATCGGCATAATTTTGGTCATACTTTGCTTGCCCTGTCCCTAGGAAGAAATAGCAGTTTTGTTGCTGTATACCGCTGGTACTGAATATGATTTTCCCACTCTTATGTCCATTGAGTATGTGGTTGGCTGATCTATTGTTGGCTAAATTATAGTGTGATTTGAGTCTAGGATTGAAAAGCATTTTGGGAAGATGGCAGATGGCTCCTTTTGTGTCACGAAGGCAATGCAACATGAATTGGCTGAAAACTGGGATATCATGTAAGAGGATGAGACTGATGGGTGGATGGCAATATAGTCATACTTCATCTAATAGAGCCCATGAAAATTTACTGTCGAGTATTAAAAATAATTATTTCCTTCTTTTTTTTCCACATTGCTTCACTCCAGGAAAAACGAGGTGAATTATTGTAATAAGCTCAAACTCATCGTTAGTAGATATTATCCTCTTTGGATTTTCCCTTTTGGACTTCCCTCAAGGTTTTTAAAACATGTCTGTTAGGGAGAGGTTTCCACACCCTTATAAAAAATGCTTTGTTCCCCTCTCCAATCGATGTGGGATCTCATAATTCAGCCCCTTTCGGGGCCCAACATCCTCGCTGGCACACCGCCAGATGTCCACCCCCTTTGGGGCTCAATGTCCTCGCTGGCACATTACCCGGTGTTTGGCTTTGATACCATTTGTAACAGCCCAAACCCACCGCTAGCAGATATTGTCCTCTTTTAGTTTTTCCTTTCAGGCTTCCTCTCAAAGTTTTTAAAACGCAAGAGAGAGGTTTCCACACCCTTATAAAGAATGTTTTGTTCCTCTCTCCAATCGATGTGGGATCTCACAATTATGGTCGTTTTTTTTTTCCTTCTTTGTGTATACTGATGCGATATATAAACTGTGATGTTCATTTTAGTTGTTTTATAGGCTACATAATTATATAATTCAGCCTCTTGGTCTTCAAGATTGTGTTAGCTATGGTAAGATCTACATTTCAATAAATTTACTGTAGTTTTAGGAGAAAGTATTTTCTTATTTATCAAAAGACTCATAATAGGTAAATCTTCATAAATAGCGTACATTCTCAGTTCAACATAATTCCCCTTGTTCATTCAAGTTAACACTATAACACTCAGTTCAACATAATTTCCCTGGTTAGGTTTTACGTTTGACCTCATTTACTAATGCTTCTTGAAGAATTGATATTTTCCATTTCTTTTTCTTGGGGATATTCTATGATTCTGCTTTCAATACTCTGTCTGGGTGTTTTTTTGGTCATTTGATTGTTAACGTGAATATGAAGTTTATACTGTAACTTGACAGGATATTAATATCTACAGAAAATTGTTTAGGCAGTCATTTAATTGTAGATAATAATGGCATGGGATAGCTATAAAATTAACATCTAAATGCTTATATTTGGTATGCACATTGGTTGCACTCCCAAGCATGACATCCATGGATGTCTGGCTTTGCATGAACTGAAGTGGCCACCCAAATTAGTAGGTTTCAGGATTCTCTTCCTATAGGATCCCGTATTGATACACTACAATATTTTAAACCAAAGTTAATCACATGTTCGTGTTAAGTATATTTTGTTTGAAAGATAATGACATTTCCGACTTGAAAGGGAAGAACTTCGAGATAGCTTTGAACCTTGGTAAGGAAGATAATTCAAACAGACCTCCAAGAGGCAAAAGTTGAATATTTCTAATAGTAACATTTACAAGTAAAAAGGTTGAGACTTATAAATTTCTTTCTGAAAGCACAGTGTATTGTTGACTTCCTGTTTTGCATCTTCAAACTTTGAGATCACTCCCTTAACGTCCTGTAATGTCTTTTTCAGGACTCCAGAGGAAGATTTTAGTATCCTTTTAGAAATTGCATTAGAAGTTGGAGCAGTGTGATCCCATATTGGTTGGAGAGGAGAACGAAATATTCCTAAGGGTGTGGAAACTTTTCCCTAACAGACACATTTTAAAACCTTGAGAGGAAGTCCAGAAGGGAAAACCCAAAAAGAACACTATCTGCTAGTGGTGGGTTTGGCCTGTTACAAATGGTACCAAAGCTAGACTCCTATCTGCTAGTGGTGGGTTTGGCCTGTTACAAATGGTATCAAAGCTAGACTCCGAGCAGTGTGCCAACGAGGACGCTGGCCTCTAAGGGGGTTGGATTGTGAGATCCCACATCGGTCGGAGAGAACAACGAAGCATTGCTTATGAGGGTGCGGAAACCTCTCCCTATCTTACGCGTTTTAAACTTTGAGGGGAAGCCCAGACGGGAAAGCTCAAAGAGACAACATCTGCTAGCAGTGGGCTTGACAAAGAGAGACAATATCTGCTAGAAGTGGAATTGAATTGTTACATGCAGTCATGTATGACGTAATGAGGATGATTCTATTTCTGATGAATTTATCTGGAGAGAAGTCTATGATGGAAAGAAATATTTATATCCAAGGTTATTATTCATCATTACTGGTAATTGCTTTTCACCTACTGAGGTATCTACTCCCGATTGGACCTATCTAAATTAGAGACCTTCCACTGTTTATAAAGGTAAAGGGCCCGACAAAATATAAGTATGAAGATAAGATCAGTAAATTACAGCTTAAGCGTGTGGCATTTTCCTACAATGTGGCTGTCTGCAGAGGATTACCCATCACTTCTCGTATTTGCTCAGGATCAGCAGATCCAGGCGTTTGTTTGCATACACTTCTTCATCAGGCTTGGATCTTCCAATCAAGGTATGCAGTAGTTCTTTTCATCAGATGCTATTTACATAATATGTCAACGTATTTCCATCTTTCAAATTTTTAAAAACTACGTTCACATATTATAATATATTTGATGGAATGAAAAAGTACATATCTGATGAAAACAGATTTATGATAATTCAGACAATTCCGATTATATGCGCATCCACAAAAAAGAGAGAAGAATGTAAAGCTCATATTATAACGTCAATGTGATTACTTGAGATCTTAAAAACATTATCATTTTGAAGACTGATGATAATATACTGAAAAACCAACAAAAATGCTTCATATTCAGAACATTGACCCACAAAACATATTTCAATAACAAAAGTACCTGAGTAGTCCATACAAACACGCAAAACGAAAAATAAAAACAGTTTTAAAAAAAAAACATTTCCAAAAAGATGGGCTTTCGTCCTATACGATGATAAGATAAAAATAGGGAACTAATTAGAGAACCTCTCCACCTGCGGATTCACAAGGTTGTGTTGAAAATTCAACCAAACGAGTGATTTAAAGCTTGTCTTCAAACTCGGACAATGGAGTCATCTGCTCCTTCAATCCCTTCCTCTTACGGATATCAGCAACCAACTGTGCAGCTTGGGAGCCACTTTCTAATGGATCTGAGGACATCATGTCCCAATGGTCAAACACACACTGAGGGAAAGCCTGGCCAGAAGTTGAAGCTCTCAGGGTGCTGGAGAATCCGAACGACTCAATGACAGGGAGATATGCCTTGATGTTGTAGAGAGGGGTACCAGGCCTCTGCATTTCCTCGAACACATGTCCACGCTTCTGGTTAAGAACACTGTAAATACCTCCCAAAGCTTGCTCCGGGGCCTGAATTTCCACCAGGTACACTGGCTCAAGAAGTCTGGGTTTGGCTGTCAACTGAGATGCGTAAATTACCCTCCTAGCTGTGGGAATAACTTGACCACCTCCTCTGTGGATGGCATCAGCATGAAGAACCACATCACACACTTCAAAACAGATGCCTCTCATGTTTTCTTCAGACAATGCACCTTCTTTAGACGCCCATTGGAAACCTGCCACCACGGAGTCCTTGATTTCATTCAGGTATTGAACTCCCTTACACATATCAACCACCATGTTGGGGCCAGTAGTCTCAGGACCAAAGCACCAAATCTTCTTGGCAAGATCTTTGTCCCAACCAAACTCCTCCGCCAAAATTTTAGATCGAATTTTAGGATCATCTCGTGGGCCTATGCGACCATCGTCAATAGCCTCTGCCAGTCCTTCCTCCAAGGGTCGTGCTTCCATGTACAGACGATTGTGTTTGTTGGGGGATTTACTCATCACTGTGCGGCATGACCTCTCAAGGACAGTTTCACGGAAAGAGACAACGGGGTCAGATTTTATGATCTCGGCTCCACCCATGAAGTCATCTTGCAAGTCCTTCAGACAGATCTCAAGATGCAGTTCTCCAGCACCACCAGCCACAATGTGCTCACCAGATTCCTCCATGGAACACACGACCATAGGGTCTGACTTCGCCAAACGTTTAAGGCCTTCCACAAGCTTGGGAAGATCAGATGCCACCTTGCACTGAACAGCCACACGCACCACAGGAGAAACAGAAAACTTCATGGCTCGGATTGGATGAGCATCTACTTCCTTCTCATTTGTCAGAGTAGCATTCTTGGTGATAAATTGATCCAACCCAACCATGGCAACCGTATTACCACAAGGCACATCCTCCACTGTTTCTTGCTTCTTTCCCATCCAAATGACAGTTCTCTGGACACTCTTCACATACAAGTCTTTCTTCTCTCCAGGGACATAGTTTGGACCCATGATTCTAACTTTCAAACCAGTTGAAACCTTCCCAGAGAAGACACGACCAAAGGCAAAGAACCTGCCCTTGTCTGATGCAGGAATCATCTTTGATACATAAAGCATAAGAGGTCCCTCAGGGTCACAACTTCTGATGGCACTAGCATAAACATCATCTAGTGGACCTTCGTACAGATTCTCAACACGATACTTTTGTGCCGTGGCCGGGGAAGGGAGATGAAAGATCATCATTTCCAAGAGAGCACTGCTTGCTGGGAGCCATGTTTGCATGACTCGCTTCATCAATGCTTTACCCATCAGATCCTTCTCTTCAGATTTCATGACAACTCCAAGCTTCTGCAACATAGGCCACAGCTTGTCCTTCTGGTCATTCATGCAAGTAGCAATAATCTGCTTGATAGGTTCATAGCAGAACTGAACAAATCCACGCTTGCATGTTCCAGATCCAGTGTTCTTGCTGGTCCATTTCTTGGTGGCAGGGTCGAAGAAGTTCTCGCCCCAAAGCCTCTCCATCATTTTTGACTCATCCACTCCAAATTTAGAGGCGTACATCTTTGCAAAGTTGGTCAGGGTGAAAGCCCAACCGTGCAAACCAGCAGAGAAAGCAACTGTTCCCTTCTCAGGGTACACTTGCACATCACCAAGAAGTGGATCCTCATATGTAGCCATGATCACATTAGCATTCTCAATAACTCTCTGGAAGGTCTGGTAAGCCTCTTCTCCATCTACTTGAAGCTCAAGGAAGCACCTGTCCATCTTGTTAACAGTCAACACAGGTCGAATCCTCTCTCCCAACGCCTGACGAAGCACTGTCTCTGTTTGGACACAAACACCTTCAACACAATCCACCACCACAAGGGCACCATCGGTAATACGTAGAGCAGCTGTAACCTCAGACGAGAAGTCGACATGCCCAGGTGAATCGATAAGATTGATAAGGTACTCATTTCCATTCCTCTCTCCCTTATAACTCTTCAATGATTCATCAGTCATTTCATAGTAGAGAGAGATTCCAGTCGACTTGATGGTGATACCCCGTTCTGCCTCATCTTGTCGGGTATCTGTCATCCGAACATCACCCGCAACTTCTTGAGCAATGATACCAGCAGCAGCCACAAGAGAATCTGTAAGAGTGGACTTCCCTGAAACGTAAAAAAGATGAATGTAAGATTAAGAAAATTATCATTTATAATACATAATCGGCTCATGACAGCCTGATAAGATGAGGTAAGTCCGGGGTCTAAACCGTTCACCATAAAAATTTAAAAAAACAAAATAATTAAAATAATTAAAACAAAAGGTTAAAAAAACAATAGAAAGGAAATAAAATGTTTTGAATGGCTTTCAAACGCACCCCAAAGTATCTTCTAAAAACAAAGGGTTGATGGAAAAGCAACCTAGTAATGATCTAGATATAATCATGAGTAAACATGTCACTAAACACCCAGCAAAAAATTCCATTACCAAGTATACCATATCATATCAACGCTCTTGCAAGAAAATCCAATACATAAAATATAACAAAAATGGTTGCCAAAGAAGATAATTCCTGACAAATTCGATTTAAAGATAAATATAATACCATGATCGACATGAGCAATAACAGACATGTTACGAATGTTATGCTTGTAGTCCATAATCCTACGAAGCTCCTCGGCTGTAAACTTCACCTGTTGACCCAAAAACACATAAAAGTTATATCGAGTCATAACCAAAATTACGAAGAGGAAAAGTAACAGGAAGGGAACTAACCATCTTGACAAGTCTTCAAATTTCACAAGGTCCGAAAATAAGATTGTTAGCTGTCAAAGATAAGACACAATGTTAAAAACGATCAGATCAATCGAACAATGAGTCAGATAGCATAATCACACCACACATAAATCTACGGATCATCTAGCTAGCTCGTCTGCTAAAATAACATTAAAACATGCATCGCTAATCCAAACATCCAAACATAATCATTACTTTCATAACATATCTTTGATTACAATCTGTGGTACGTCTTTCAATAATTAAATTCATCAAACATTATAAACTTGGCAAACAGATCTCACAAGTGCCTACAAAAACAATCTCAGACGAAAGACGACAACAAAAGAAATCAAATCAAAGACGCGATGGAATAAGGTGCGAGATGAATTAGATGAAGAAGAAAAATACCTAAAAGAAACGGAGGGAGAGCAAACGAAAGCGCTCCCTTAAGCCTCCACAAACGTGTATAGGCACTGTGAAACAGAGAACTTTGAGAGGCCGAAGAAATTGAGGTGATAATGGGACATATATATATCGCTTCAGTACAGAGTTTCCTATTCCGACCTCTAGGGTTTGCTATTTGGGCTGGGCCTGGTGTATATGTCTGGCCCATTTAGATTATGATTTGGGCTGAAATTTCCATTTTTAACCCTTCTTTACACCTGTTATTTCAGTTTTGCCCTAATTCTGTGGGAGGTGTTCGCTGGTAATTTGTCATGGATGGTGTATATTTGTTTTTAAATACGTTAGAATTATAATTTTGTTTGTTTTTTTTTTAATTATGCTATTATTCTATTAATTTACCCTATTTAAATAATACCTATGAGAACCCGTCCTGAACAGGGGATTTCATGTTTATACGGAAAATTGGAGCCAGGTATGAGATCATATTCCATGTCCCGTCCCTACATAATTCTCCGCCGTGTAGTATGTTTTTTTAATGGTTGAAGACTGTTATAATATTAAAATTTGAATTTTTAGAAATTATGTTGGCATATAATTTATTGTCATTTTTTTTATAATAATTATATTTTTTTAAAAATAATAATAAACGAAAAGGTTACATCCTATCAAAAATAAATTAAAATTTTCGCTCAATTTTAAACCTAAAGGGAATATTAGATATACTTCTTAAAGCAAACTTAAAAATTACCATATAAAAAAGGATCATTGTCATATAAAGAAATCATTACCATATAAGGAAGTACAGTTCAAAATAGTCTAAATTAATTCTAAAAAAAAACTTAGCTTATTGTTAAAGCTAAATATTGATAGGTTGGAAACGCTAACAAAGCATGGCTGTGAATCCATCTTTAACGCATTCAAACAAAAGATATCTGGAAAAGACCAAGAACCAATGTCTGGTACAATACAGGCTTCTCAACCTTGTTCCCCTAAAAACTGCAACATTTGTTATACAACAACGCCTAATCTTCTTTTCCAGTTTCAAATGAATGGAGGGCAACAAACTGTAAGCTCCACAAACACCCCTATGAAACAAGAACAACCTTACTTGGCCTTCTTGAGAAGATTGGAGGTCTGAAACTCAGCATCATCTCTGATGAAACTCCACCACACATATGTCAGCGGGATGGTTGTGGCGTGCCACACAGCATGAGCATCCACGAGCCCTTCATATGGTGGAAAATCATAGATTTCCAGTAGTAATGCTAACCCACCGCCCACAACTACCGTCCACACTTTCCACCGAGAAGGATGGTGGGTGACACCAGCCCAGATTGCCCAAATCAGAAGTTGAGACACGCCCATGGTAACACAGACAATCATGTTCCACCCTACAAAATGTCACAAGTTTTTGGTTAATTGTCATGACCCAGATATTAAAGTCATATTCGGCCTTAGATTTCCACTTTGAGAAGTCTGCCCTCACTAAGATCCCACATCGATTGGAAAGGGGAACGAAACATTCCTTATAAGGGTGTGAAACCTCTCCCCACGTGATAATAAAGTCAATTATAAAGAAAAAGGAGTATGAGGACTTCTCACCACAAAGCTTGGGCCGTTTGATTTGAATATGGAGGAACAAATTTAGAAGAATAGCTTGCATGAAGAAAAAAGGATGCGGTAAACTTGATAAACTAACTAGAGAGCACGCTGTTCAAAACCAAGGCTTATGAGAAATAATATTATAACGTTGCTTGTAACAGCCTAAACCCAAGCCCACCGCTAATAGATATTGTCCGATTTGGCCCGTTACGTATCGCCATCAGCCTCACGGTTTTTAAAACGCATCTGCTAGGGAGAGGTTTCTACATCCTTACAAGGAATGTTTCATTCCCCTCTCTAACCGATGTGAGATCTCACAATCCACTCTCCTTGAGGCCCAGCGTCCTCGCTGGCACACCGCTCGGTGTCTGGCTTTGATACCATTTGTAACAGCTCAAGCCTACTACTAGCAGATATTGTCCAATTTGGCTCGTTACATATCGCCGTCAGCCTCACGGTTTTTAAAACGCATACGCTAAGGAGAGGTTTACACACCCTTACAAGGAATGCTTCGTTCCCCTCTCTAACCGATGTGGGATCTCACATTGCTATATTGGTTCGATATCTCGGAGACCTAGCAGTGCAGGAGGTGGTAAAAGAAAGAGTAACAATTACCATAATCAAGTTCGTAAAAGTTGATGTATAAGATATGCGTAAGTGCAAAAGCAAGCAAAGGAGCTGCAACCATGACTCTGGTAGCCTCATGCCTCGCATTGAAACTTCTTAGAATTGCCAGAATGAGTGAAAACCCAAGTAATGCCACAGCAGATGAGTAATCTAATTTCTCTGTCAGAACCACATCACTGCACTTCAATGGCATGTAATAACAATCAGGGCGTGCTACAAAGATATAAACAGGTGATTTGCAACAATTGATGAAGACAGAATTTGAAGGCTCACCGACTGTGGAAAACAGCACTCCAAAACCAAGAGTTCATTGCAAAGAGTGCATAAATGTGCCACAAACTGGCAAATTCATAATGTGCCTTCTTGTCTTGTCTCAAAGGTAACTTATAATATAGAAGGATAAAAAAGGACAGCCAGCCATGAAAATGCATTGAAAGGTTCAGAGCAGAGAATGCTACAGAAACAGGTTCCTGGGCAAATAATGATCATAAATATGAACAGGTATCATTTCAATCCCAAATTCATACAAGGAGTTGCTTAAGCAATTTGATAAGACAAACCTGGATTCCATATATACGCTTGAAGGGCCATTTGCCATGATATTTAACAGGGTGATAGCCAAGTGCTTCTCTCTCGCCCTCTCGTTTGACCATGCAATGGTAACGGCAATCACTTTGGCAGTCCCATTGCTTCCACCTTATGTAAAGTGGTTCTTGCATATACCATGGCTGATCAACAGAAACACCATCTGAAGAGAATTTGCACTGAGGAAAGCATTGTTGATTAATGCATCCTGTTTCTTCACAGTGTTTTACGCAAGTCCTGCAGTGAATACAAAATTGAATGAATCACTGAAATAATGAAAGAGTTACTGTCCATGAATAAATACAAAGATGAGCGAGATTTTAGGAACAAACAATCACAAAAACTGATACATCTAACCTCTGTGCACACTAAAAGAAACCTTGGATGCACAAAAATTAGCCACTGCACTGATAAGATTGAATACCAAGTCCATGGAAAACTAAGGAAAAAGAGAATTCTTTCCCGACGAAGAGATGTCAAAGGGGCTGCTTACTTACTAAACAGATCCTCCTACATCTATATATAAATGCTGGTTTATCAAGAATATGCAAGAAAAGTACTTCGGATTGTTGATTTATTGCCAAAGATGGCTTAGAACCAATAGATGAAAATTCTAACAGAACGCTATTGGAACAAATGACAAAGACATTGTTGAGAAAAAGAGTTTTTCCCGGATGAAATGAAAATTGGATTCATGTAACAAGAGAAAGGTACTATAAAAACTCTATGGCATTATCTTAGCATCATTTAAATTTCTTTACACAACCAGAATTAAAAAAGGAGTAGGCAACATGAATGGCATGGTGATATCACTGAATGCAAAAGGGATACCGAGATTACAATTGGGGAAAAAACTGGGTATTCATAAAACCAAGGGAACTATATCATCATGTAACAACTCAAATCCACCGCTACCGCTAGTAGATATTGTTCTCTTTGGGCTTTCCCTTCTAGGCATCTGCTGGGGAGAGGTTTCCACACCCTTATAAGGAATGTTTCGTTCTCCTCTCCAACCGGTGGGATCTCATAATTGAGGTCTCCAGTCTTCACTAATTTGAATAAAGCTGAAGAATATGCAAAGAAAATTAAGACAAAAGTGCTACCTGTATTGTGGGTCAATATCGCCAGCACTAGCGTTCAAGCCAATCACGAACCATGCCAACACCCCTAGCAAGACACACCAAGAGAACTCCTTCATCTGTCCAGAAATTGATCAGAAATTAGAGACATCCAAATGGCTTCCAGTATTAAGCCCCGACAATAACCACGACATTTAGGAAAGAACCCATTGATAGACACAGTGCGCATCAATTCTTTTCAGCACTACCCACTTCCATATCGACGCATTAGGAAGCGACAGATCTGTAACACTCCGAAGCTTATTTGAGCCCGAAAGTAACAGAAAATGAAAACGACAAAAGAAACGAGCTGATGCCATAAAAGATCGTTCGAGAAATACTAGAAGATGCACAATCATTCCTAAAGATCAAGTCCTTCTACGCACGAGTCAAGTTTCAATCAAATCTAACCCAGAAATTCATCAATCAATCACAATACGAGTTCAACATGGATCAGTGTAAGAATCAGCTGGGAAAGTGGCAGATTAGATGAATAGAGTGAATCAGATTTGAAACAGAAACCCCCAAGGAAGTGGGAAATAAGCCATCATACCTTATCGACAACCGAGAGGGGAAATCGGGCGTTTGGGCCGAAGACTAAAGCTCAAACAATGGCGAAAACACTCGGGAATATGAATCTTTCTCTTCCCATTTGTTTATTCATTAAAAAATAATAAAAATAAAAATAAAAATAAAAATCGTCTCGAATTTACTGATAATGTTTAGTATATTAATATCTCTATAAAATACATTTCAAATCTAAATTATAATAATATAAACTTTGCAAAAGAAAAATTCTAATTGGGTAAAATGAAATTTCCATTAAAATAAAAATAGGCTAAAAATTGAATTACAATGGGTTGGCTTTATATTTTCATATTATAAACACTAAACTGAACTTAAAATTCATATTCATGAATCAACATCAGATTCCAAAATTGATTTCAGCTCTTCCCATTTCTCATATCCAAACAAATCAGTGGCATCCTCATCAAAATCCGAGAAGCTCGACGACGGCGATACGTTCGCCAACGAATTACGATTGCCCGACGGCTGCTGCTCACTCCGGCTGCAAAAATTCCTCATGGATTGGCCGCCGTGCGTCATCTGACTCTGATCGGAAAAACTGATAAACGAATTGTCAGAGGAAAAACTTATGTAGCTACTCTGTTCATTGGCATCGGAATATCTATCGATATCGATATTGCTCGTTGCTCTGAAGTTCATATTCTCCAGAGCTCGGTTTTTGGCCGCCGGAACCTCCCTCCAGTTTGGTGCATTGGGTTTTCTGATCGAGATATTTCGTTTGAATATACGACACAAAGTCCAAATTTCCTGGGAAAATCAGAGGAAAGAATAAGTTTTGAGTGATACCCATTTTTTAATTTTGTCAAATTTACGAGCTTTACAAATTGATTCATATGTTTAATGCTTACAGCTTCATCGAGGCTGGCAGAGGAAGAAGAAGAAGAAGAAGAAGAAGGGAGACGAAATTCATTCATCATCCACTGCGTTTTAGTGGCTTTACCGGCGCTTCCACGGTAATAAACAAGCGTCTTCTTCAACCCAACAAGAACAGAGCGATCATGATAAATGGGCTTATCAATTCCAGTGGCTTTCCAAAACCCAGATCCCGTTACTCTGTTTGGCCTCGCGCTGTTCTTGTACTTCCTCCCACGTTTGCAGAAAAAGTACCATTCTTTCTCCCCCAATGCATTACGAGGAAGATCCCAGGGGCTGTGTTTATAGATGTCGATTTGTTTGATGAGTTCGAGGGGTAGAGGGTTGTTGTGGACCTTGCGGCGGAGGTAGAAGCTCACGAGCTCTTCATCGGTGGGGTGAAAGCGGAACCCTGGAAGAGGGAGTTGAGAGTCGTCGTCGTCGTTCATGGCTATGTCGGAGAACTGTGAGGGACTGGCCGCCATTGTTGTTATTGGGCTTGAGGCTCGAGGAGAATTGGGGGAAGGTTTTTTTTTTGTTTGTTAATTTATAGGGAGAGGCCTTTGAATATTGAAGGTCAAGTCTTAGGGCTCTGACTGCTCAAAGAGTGTGCGGGAGAAATAGAAGAAGGTTTGACCTTGTTTTTCTTTCGTCACCAAAGACTTAGTTTTTTTTAACTTGAATATGAGATATAAAAAATTCAATTCGATCATTGATAATTACAATTCTGTAGACAGTTCGATTTTTCACGTCCTTATAAGAAAGGTTTCGTTTCCTTCATCAACGGATGTGAGATTTAACAATCTACTCCCTTGGAAGCCCGCGTCTTCGCTAGCACACCGACTGATATCTGACTATGATACAAGTTGTAACAACTTAAGTCCACTGCTAACAGTTTTGACACGGTATAATTGTCAGCCACAGAGTTTAAAACGCAGGTACTTATAGGGAGAGGGTTCTACCCCATTATAAGAAATGTTATATCACTTCTCTAACCAATACCGGATCTAACCGTACATTTATCAAGGGAAGGTCAATTAAAATTTAAGTTATTTTATTTATTATTCATTTAAATATTTAGAAGGCAACCTTATTACTAAAACTACATTAAAAAAAAAAAGAGGAAAAAAAAGTCTAGAAATTATTGAAGAGTTAAATTTTGAGTTTTCAAAGTCAAAAATAATGTGCTTCCTCTTCACAAATAAGTGTGAGATTTTCAAAGTGGAATCCCTCGATGCCTTGGGTATTGTATTACTCATCAAAAGTCAAACAAATTATTTTTATAATTTTAAATTTAATATAAAAATCAACGTAATAATAATTGAATGGTTAGAACGAGAAATAAACACAGGAATACAACAACTTATTGGACCTTAATATAATGGTTCTTTGGAGTTTTTCAAATTTTAACAATTATTTTGTAAAGAAAATACGTTCGTTTATTCAGTATTGAACTATCCATAGCAGTCATATCGATCTTACTAAGCTATTCAATAATTCCTTTTAGTTATCATCTTGCGTTTAGCCTGCTTATGAGTATTTTATTATTTTTTATGGATTGCCATTTCATGTATTACCGGTGGTTTAGACTGTCGCTCAATCAATTAATTATTTCAACACAATTGAGATTAGAAACGTATTTATAATGTTTATAATAATATTTCTGGCATTTTTTCAAGTTTAAATTTACCATATTCTATTAGTTTAAATTTTTGGATTGGTTAGTAATTTATCCGAACTCCAATAATATCATTCATTTTGATTGATAAGTGATTATTGGATAATTAGGTTATTTTCTTAATTTCTTTTAATTAAGGAGGATGTAGTATTTTGATAAATTAATTAACTATATCTTAGAATGCAAGCATATTAATAATTAAAATTTTAAAATTTAAAAATAAAAATCATAAATCCAATTAGAGACCAATTAATTTCCAAATAAAAATCCCATGGATGAGGTCAGCCTTACATCACTTGACTCGAACAACAATGAAAGGGGGAAGTACAGTTTATTTCCATTGGGTTTTCAAATAAATGATAATAATAAATAAATAAATAAATAAATACATAAATGACATTAAAAAAAATAATGTTGCCAAGTCAAAGATTATCAAACATATTGACGAGACCACGTTTAAAGTTTGTTTGAATTTATTATAAAAAATAAATCTACATTAATATTTTGAGTGGCATTATAAGTTTTGACTATCCCTATATCAAAGTCCTAAAGTCTCCTAAATGTCACATTTTTTTAATTTCATTACGAATTGACGGGACACTTTTAAATAAAGCTTCCTAATTTAACTATAATAGAATTTGAATATATATATATAATCATAGGCACTTATTACTAAAAAAAATATATTCTTTATTATTATTATTAATTTAGAAGGAAATAGTTAATACTTCATTTAAAAAATACTCTCAAAATTTAATTAAAAATATTTTTACCGTTATTAATATGTTTAGGAAATATCCATAAAATTTTAATAGTAGTATTAACACCCTCTACTTTTATTTTTAAAAAAAGTTTAAAAAAATTCATAGCGTCAAAATATGGGACGAAAAATCTATGACATTCCATAAATTATCTATAAAAGTTTTATGATACAAATAATAAATGTATTTTTAATGGTTTTTAAATGTTTTAAGGATATTAATAAAAAAAAATTTGAAATTTTAAAAGTATGCAAGAATTTATCAATACTTTAAATATTTATTAGACTTTGACTAAATTGAAATTGAAATTAAAATTAAGAGGATTTTAATGAGGATTTGAATGGAAACATTTAAAAGGGTTAGGAATAAAAAATAAAAAAACACATTTATATGTTTGTTTTTTAATTTATTTTTTTTGAAAGATGAGATATCATATACCACATCGTTAATATTTGAATAAGACTAAGATACAAATTATATAAAAACAAAAAGAAACCTTAACAAAGGGCATTGGAAAGTCACCTTGTTCTATCAAAATCCAGATTTGCCTCTGGTCAAAATTTCCTTGGTCGTAAGTGAGTCGCTAGAAGGGCGTCGGGTAGGCTTCCAAATCCTGTTGTGGCCTTGGAAACCGTCGGTATTGTCAATTGATGTACTCCAAAAGCTCCACTATGTATTTGAATAATTGATTGAAAGATGACTTCTTCCTCGATTGGCAGAACTTTAGCCTTGAATAGAAGAAAGTCCTGGTGTAGAAGCCGAGCGCTGAGATTGCTCTTTCTTTAGTCTTTAGTTAGGACTGCTATTGAAGATGAGTTAATTCAAACCCTAATGGTTGACCATATTCAATAGTCAAAAGTCAGACTAAAAACTCCCGAAATTTTTCTTTAATTTAAAAAGACAGTTTCAAAGCATTACAATAAGAAATAGACGGGTACTATTGAATTGAATCTAAAAGAAAGAAAGCATCAATCATGTAATTGTTACATGAACACAAATATACATGGTTAGTTGGGACATATAAAGATAATAGAGATTTAGAATATTATATCGTAATTGGCCGGCAGGGTTTTGGGCAACATTGTTTTTCTAATCAAACCAAAATCAGCCACATTATGTCGGGAAGTTGTCTAAATTTACGAAACATAGTCCAATAAACTAAGGTTTTAATTCATGTACAACAATCTTGATGTCTTTGGGATGGTCTAAATTAGTCTTTCACTGTGTTTGTAGTGGCTGGAATGGAAACGGATGATCATGAAACGAATGCAACAAGGAATATTTCGTTTTTCTTTCTAATTGACGTGAGATCTCATAATCTATTTTTTTTGGGGTTTCTGTCCTCACTAGCACACCAACCGATGTCTGGCTATGATACCATAAGTAACAGCCCAAACCCACCCATCAGCCTCACGATTTAGGGGTACCTAGCGTCCTCGTTGGCACACTGACTGGTGTCTGGCTCTGATACCATACGTAACAGCTCAAGCCCACCAATCAGCCTCACGATTTAGTGATACCCAATGTCTTTGTTGGCACACCGACTGGTGTCTAGCTTTGATACCATAGGTAACAACCGAAGCTCACGATCAGCCTCACGATTTTTAAAATGCGTATGCTAGGGAGAGATATCTATATTCTTATAAAAAATAATTCATTTTCCTTTTCGATGAGGATGACTGGGATCTCATACAAAAAAAGAACAAAAAAAAAAAAAAAAAAACCTCGAATCTTTCCAACTTTAATAACTACAAACTGCAAATTCTCCATCCATACTACACTGTGTTTATTTACATCCCAATCAAAACAAAGGGTTATTCAAAAAAGGATCAAAAGCCAAGTCCACGATGGATCTAAGTTCATCCCAGTCATCCTCATCGAACCCCGATGAAGCTGGAGACTGGTTTACAGACAAAGGAGGCGACACAGATATCACTTCAGCTGCTTCACTATTCTTCTTCATCATCATCGTCAGCTCCTCCCATTGTCTCCTTTCCTCAGAAACCAAGAATGGCTTCTTCTCTTCAAACCCATTAAACGGGTTCGAGCTAAAACTTATGTAAGTTTCTCTTCCATCTCCGTCGTCATAAGCTTGATGATCCACTGTTTTGGTGGTCTTCCTTTCCCGGTTGCCCGCCGGAATTTCTTTCCAATTTGGTGTGTATCTTCTACACACGATATTCCGTTTGAATATCCGACATAGCGTCCAAATCTCCTGTAACGTTAAAACATAAAGTATCAGATCAATGTTGAGGATTGTTCGGAGAAGAGTCCCACATCAGCTAATTAAGGGGTTGAATTTATAAATAAAAAATACATTCTTATTAATATGAGGCCTTTTGGAGAAATCAAAAGCAAAGTCACGAGAGTTTATCCTCAAAGTGGACAATTTCATGTCATTCATGTGATTGTGGGGGTTCGTGGTTCTTAATATAGTATCATAGTCATGTCTTTAACTTAGTCATGTCAATAGAATCATCAAATGTCGAACAGACAAGAAGTTGTGAGCCTCGAATGTGTAGTCAAAAGTGACTAAAGTGTCGAACAAAGAGTGTACTTTGTTCGAGGACTCTAAAGAAGGAGTCGAGTCTCGATTAAGGGGAGGCTGTTCGAGGGCTCCATAAGTCTCAGGGAAGGGTCTATGGTGTACTTTGTTCGAGGAGATGATTGTTGGAAGAGGAGTCCCACGTCGGTTGATTATGAGTTTATAAGTAAAGAATACGGCTCGTACCAGCCACAAGAGTTTATACTCAAAATAGACAATATCATATCATTGTGGAAATCGTGGTTTCTTTACCGCAGGGTCAGTGAAGTGGGAATTGGAAGAAGTATTTGGAGGGAGGCGAAACTCATGCATCATCCATTCAGTTTTAAGCCCTCTCCCAGCACTTCCCTTGTAGAAAACAAGGGTTTTCTTCAAGCCAACGCAGCGGTTTGGTTCCCCACCTTGTGAATAAATTGGCTTATCAATACCAGTGGCCTTCCAAAACCCTGCACCCGTAACCCTATTGGGTCTCACACTGTTCTTGTACTTTCTTCCTCTTTTCACAAACACATAGCACTCCTTCTCTCCCGCCGCCCCACTCCCGTCTGCAAAATAACCCTTATAAATCAGCTCAACTCTCTTAGTATCATAAAATAAAGCACTAGGGAACTTACATGGAAGATCCCAAGGGTTGTGTCGATAGATATCGATTTGTTTGATGAGTTCGAGGGCAACGGACTTCTTCTCGACCTTACGACGAAGGTAATAATCGACGAGCTCTTCGTCGGTGGGGTGGAAGCGGAATCCGGGAAGCGGGAATTGGTAATCGTCGGTATCGAAGTCGAGAGGAGTAGTTAGTGTAGCCATGATCAAACGAAGAAGAGATATGAATTTGGGAAGAAGAAGAAGATGGGAGTGTTGGATTTATAAGGGAGGAAGATTGATTATAAGAATATGGGGAGGGTCAAGTCTTTGGCATTGACTGAGAGAGGCAGGGATGATAGAGGACTTGTTCTTTAAAGCTTACCATTTCAGACCCTTTTTTTAAAAGAAAAAGAACATATAGGGCCGCATCAAACGCCATAAATTTGTCGTTATTCCTATTGTATGCATTTGCATACTTTTTTAATATATATATTAAAAGCTAATTGATATTGTCCACTTTACTCTGTTACGTATCGTTGTCAGTCTCACGGGTTTAAAATGTGTCTTATTTTATAAGGAATGTTTTCTTCCCTTCTCTAATTGATGTGGGACCTATCTAAGTGGAAATCCAAAGATATTACATGTCAATAATTGTTGAGTTATGTTCACTTTGTCAGATATATTTAGGTTTTATGAATGTATTTTGTAACGAAGAAACAATGATGTATGATCTCTTATTGTTCGTAGAACCGTGTGGAATAAAAATCAATGTGTGGCCCCAAATTAATTTAATAGAATTATATGTATTCTAATAAAAAAAATCTTTATTATAAATATCAATAATCAAGAAAGTATATATATATATATATATTTATTTGTGATTTATGAGGTCGAAAATTAGAGCTAAAGAATATTAGGTGGGTGACGATCATTTTTTTCATATATTGAAATTTTGACACCGAATTGGATTAAAAAAAGTCAAAACTAATAATGAAATTGTGACTTTATAATTTTTATTTTATTTTTTAAACTCGTTCATTAAAGATGAATATAAAAGAAATGAACACTTTACTAAATTAGATCACATCATGTGAAACATTGCAAGTATTCATAGATTTCATGTATAAATTTCTTACCATATGTGCTTAAGTTCACTACTAGTAAATATTGTCTGTTTTGATCTGTTATGTATGGTTGTCAGTCTTGTAATTTTAAATATAATCCTACCCATTAGTTAAAATTGAGGCCATAATTTGAGCATATTTTTTTTTCAAAGTAGAATAAAAAAATAAAATCGTTCATGCTTAGATATTATTCAATATAAATGTAACAAATAATTTAAAATAGATAAAAAGCAAAAAAAAAAAAAAATTGAAATTTCAAATCTCCTGACTTTCTAAACAATAATTTTGTCAGTCTCTTAGTGCCACTTGTTTTTATATGAAATCATTAATTTTCGCAAAAAAAAAAAATGAAAGGGGAGGATTTTTGTTGTTTTTTTTCCATATTTGTCAGCAGAAGCTGCTATTTTTGACTGAGAAAAAAAAAAAAAAAGATAATACTGATTCTTAATTTCTAGATTTCTCAAGAGTGTTGCTTTTCGGGTAATATTTGCTCTTTTAAACATAGCTTAATTATTTAATAATTTCAATTATAAGAAAATTATAGCATTGCCTAACTACGGGTTATTTACATTAAGCAAAGTGGGATTAGTTTATTATATCCTTAATATAATTGAAAATGATCAGTTCAAACACACCGTTGGATTTTCATTTAATATTAATTAATGTTTAACTTACCATAAGAGTTAATAATAACTTAATTGTTTCAAAGTTTTTTTAATATATATATATATATATATACATTGGTGGGAGAGAGAGCAAAACATTCTTTACAGTGGTATGGAAACCTCTTCCTAACATACACGTTTTAAAATGGTATCAGAGCTAGAGACCGGGTGGTGTGCCAACAAGGATATTGGACCCTCAAGAGGTATTCTAAAATCGTGAGGCTGAAGACAATACGTAACCGGATAAAGTGGACAATATCGGATAACGGTGAGCTTAGGCTATTATATATGTATAATTTAGAAAAGCGATAGAATCCAATAGGTGGAGGAGAAAAAGATGAAAAGAAAGTCAAAGTCAATGGTCGTAAAGAAAGTCAAAGAAGAAATATTTGAAATAAAAAAATAAAATAAAAAAGAAGCAGGCCGGCTTCTTTTTAACATCTTCCTTCTCCTTCATTTATGAAAGTTTCTAAGATTCTTTGCCGGCTTCAATATTATTATTGATTATGAAACCCTACATCCATCCTTTTCATTATTAATCTTTTTAATTAATCTGTATGAGCTTAATTATGTTAATTATGTTAATCTGTATGAGCTCCATTTTCATTAAATTATATATTAATTATGTTAATCACCCTAATCCAATCCTAAATTCTACGGATTTGTTTTAATTTATGACCTTTTCTTCAGTTCTTAGTCTTTGTTCAATTAAAATAAACTTTATTCTTCAAAGTTCACAATTAGTGAAGTGTGTATGAGCTTCATGAAAAACTATTAAGACTAATACAACATGTTTAATAAACTTTTCTTTAATTAAGTTATTGTTTAATCCAGCGTTTAGTTGAGTTAGTTGATTTGATGCAATTCATTAGTGGTAGTTGCCGCATTGAGAGCTTTCAAAAGAGGCAAGCATGTGTATCTTTTGAAAGCACCGTGAACTTTCAAGAGAGGTAAACATGTAATTCTCGATATTAGCCGATAGTAGTATTACCTTCTGGATCAATGGGTCCTTTAGTAAACATCATACATGTAAAAGATTTGTCATAGTCGAAACTCACTGCTAAAAGATATTGTCTGTTTTGGCCCGTTATGGTATTAGAGTCAGACATTGGATGGTGTGCCAAGGAGAAAGTTGAGCCCCTAAAGAGGGTGGATTATGAGATCGTACATTGGTTGAATAGGGGAATGAAACATTCCTTAACAAGTGTGGAAACCTCTCCTTAATAGACTTGTTTTAAAACCGTGAGGCTGACGATGATTCGTAATGGGCTAAAACCGACAATATCTACTAACAGTGACATTAGGCTGTTACTAATGGTATCAGAGCTAGACACTGGGGTGTGCTAACGAGGACGCTGACTCCCTGTGAATTGTTAGATCTCACATCAGTTAGAGAGGAGAACAGACGGTGTGCCAACGAGGATGTTGGGCTCCCTATGGATTGCTAGATCTCATATCCGTTGGAGAAGAAAATGAAACATTCCTTGGAGTGAAAATTTCTCCTTAGTAGACGCGTTTAAATCAATGAAGAATGCTAGAGGTTCAAGACCTAAAAAAGTGGTATAAACCAAGATCATGACGTCAAAATCGAATCATGGGGTGTAATTATAAGAATAGTTTATGCGATTTTTCCAAAGTTATGTCTTGAAAATCGAATCCAAGATCATGATTTCAACTTCTAAAAAAAAAAATGCAATCTAATCGAGGAATGGTTTATTTACATATAACATCAGATGATCAAAGATGAATATCATTGATTAAGTAATTGATTGTATCCAAACAGATGATCAGTAGCATCCCCATCAAAATTAGAGAAGCTCGATGGCGGCGATTGGATTATAGAAGAACAAGGAGCTTGATCTTGTTCTTGTTCTTCGGAGATGGAGCTAAAACTCATCATCAATGGATTCTTCCATTGATGATCATTAATTAAAGGCTTCTTCTCCTCAAAATTAATAAGTGAAGAGCTGAAACTAATGTAATTGCTATCTCCATCACAGCACTGATCTTCACTATAAAATGCATTATTATTCGAATTCATACTGATTAAACCATCATTCCCAGCTGCAATCTTCCTGAAATTTGGTGCATATTTTGTACTCGAAACGCTTCTCTGAAATATTCGACACAACGTCCAAATTTCCTGCAATTATAAGAACGATGAGAAAACAAGAACAATTTTCGAAGATCAAAAACAAAAAAAAAAAAAAACTTATTACAGCTTCTTGAAGATTGTTTCTGATTCTTGCAAAGATGGAAGGATGAGTCTTAAGAGTGTGGGAAGGGAGGCGGAATTCGTGCATCATCCACTCAGTTTTGGTGCCTCTGCCAGCGTTTCCTTTGTAATAAACAAGGGTTTTCTTGAGGCCAATGCAGTGGTTTCCTTGTCCTCCATGAGAGCAAATCACCTTGTCAATTCCAGTTGCTTTCCAGAATCCTGAACCTGTAACCCTATTTGGTCTTATGCTGTTCTTGTATTTTCTTGCTCTTTTGCAAAAAAAGTACCACTCCTTGTCTCCCAAATTATTGCCACTATCTGCATAATTTTCGCTTATTAAGTGTTATTGTTGTGTAGAAAGAGCTTAAGAAATATGAACAAGACAACTCGATGTTTCTTAATGTCTCCAAAAACATTACAAAAAACAACACATAACGTTAACCCTTTCAAACCTTTAACACAAAATTGGAGGTCCCATGTGGATTGGGAAGGAGAATGAGAAGCCTTGTTTATAAGAGTGTGGAAATTTCTCCCTAACAGACGCGTCGGTTGGGAGGTAGAACGAAACATTGTTTATAAGGGTGTAGAAACCTCTCCCTAGCAGACGCGTCGGTTAGAGAGGAGAACGAAGCATTCTTTGTAAGGATGTGGAAACCTCTTCCTAGCAGACGTGTCGGTTAAGGAGGAGAACAGAGCATTCTTTATAAGGGTGTGAAAAATTCTCCCTAGCATACGCGTCGATTGGGTGGGAACGAAACATTCTTTATAAGGATGTGGAAGCCTCTCTCTAGCAGACGTGTCGATTGGTGGGGTAAACGAAGTATTGTTTATAAGAGTGTGAAACCTCTTCCTAACAGACACGTCGGTTGTGGGGAGGGGAACTAAACATCATTTGTAAAGGTGTGGAAACCTTTCAAACCAGTTCTAAAAACCCTACCTTGAGGGGAAACCTGAAAGTAAAAGTTCAAAAAGGACAATATCTACTAGCGGTGGGCTTGGGGCGCTACAAAACTCAAAACCCATATAAACGAAAGCAAAATTTCATCTTTTTATGAAACGAGAACAAAAAAGAAAGATCGAAAGAATGAACTCTCTTATATCATACTGTTTTGAAAATATGAAAAGGTGGATTTTTCAGAAAAGAAAGTGAAAAAAAAGCTTATACCTTTGAAATCTTTAAACAAAACCCATAAACATACTGTTGAGAAAATTAGAAACCAAAGAAATAAATGTGAAAGTGAGAGAGTAATTGAATCATACTAGGAAGATCCCAAGGGCTATGCTTATAGATATCAGTGGACTTGATGAGCTCAGTGCCGATGGCCTTCTTATCGACCTTTCGCCGGAGATAAAATCCGACGAGTTCTTCATCGGTAGGGTGGAATCGGAACCCTGGAAGTGGGAACTGACAGTCATCAATCTCAGGCTCTGTAAACATTCTCAAAACGAAGGGAGGAGCTGATCACAGAAATCAAAGTAAAGAGCTTTCAATTTATAGGGTTTATAAAAAGTTGTGGTCTTTTTCATTTGACTGCAGAAATGTATGGTACAAGGAGCAGTTGCCAATTATGAATAAATGGAATAGATTAATGTTGATTAATACCAAAGTAGCGCTGTCATTAACTCCGTAATCACATGTTAAGAAAGCATCATAATAAGGGAGGAGACAATGGAGCACTAAATATGGTGCTCTCTAGCTAAGCAATGTTGGATATTCTATTAACAATAATGTATCTGTTTAAGGTTTTGTAAACTAAATTAGTTTTTAGATTAAAGTCAAAATTATTATTTTTAATTGTAAGACAAGATGAGGAAATTTAGTGCCTTCTAGTTTTTTTAATATACATATAATAATAATGATAATACAAAATTGTTATGGGAAATTACTATTGTGTCCTTCCTTTTCTTGATCCGGTTGGAGAGTAGAATGAAGCATTCTTTATAAGAGTGTGGAAACCTCTCTCTAGCAGACGCGTTTTAAAAACCTTTAGGGAAAAACTGAAAGGGAAAGTTCAGAGAGGACAATATCTGCCCGGTGGGTTTGGGCTGTTACAAATGGTATCAAAGCCAGACACTTGGCGGTGTGTCAGTGATGAGTTTGGGCTGTTACAAATGGTATCAAAGCCAAACACTAGGCGGTGTGCTAGCGAGGCTGACGACAACACGTAATGGACCAAAGTGGACAATATCTGTTAGCGGTGGGCGTAGACTGTCATAAATGATATTAGAGCCAGACACCGAGCGGTGTGACAGTGAGAACACTAGCCCCCAAGAGGGTGGATTGTGAGATCCCACATTGGTTAAAGAAAGTGACAGCGATATGTTACAGGTCAAAACGATCAATATCTTGTAACAGTAATTCCACTGCATTAAAGAAGTAAAAAATTATATTAAAAACTAAGAGCTATTAGAATACATCCACATTCATTAGCATTGAGGAGTGTGAATGAAAGATATTGCAGCCAAAGCTAAGTTCATCAGTCAAACTACAACATGCAATGGAAACAACCCTAAACCCTAAAAAAAAGGGTGTACGAGGATGAATCAAACACATAGATATTAAAAGAATTTTGAGTTATGATAGAGGCGGCTGATTAAGTTAAGTATCCATCTTCTAGAAAGAAGAAACAACAGTGAAACTTCCTAGGATTTGAATGCCAAATCTATCGCTCAACCAACAAAGAGTTATCCTTAGATCTTTTGTTTAAGCATATGTTGTTGGGGGCACCAAACATTATTGATTCCCCACTTGTTCTTTGTCTTTATCCCCTTTTCTTCCTTAAAATAAAAGGTTTCCTCTGTCAATAGAACATTATCGAAGGATTTAAATACTAAGATCATTATTTAATGATTTAAAGAACTTATATTTTTGCAATAGTTTTTGGAGGATGACAATGGGTGGCGGCTAATGAATCCAGATTGTGAGTTGACGATCCAAAATGGGCAGCTGCCCCTTTGCGTTCATTGAATCGAAATTATAGTGATATTAATCTAATGCAGACAGGGAAAGAGATGAAATGATGAACCCGTGGGCTTAGATTCTCCACTTTTCAAATGGGGAATTGTTTCTGATTAGAATAACATAATTGGATGATCCCATAATACTCCTAGTCGATATTGTCATTTTTTAGCTTTTTCTCAAGGTTTTTAAAACGAATCTGATAATGAAAGGTTTCCACACACTTGTAAAGAATGTTTCGTTCCCTTCTTCAACCGATGTGGGATTTCACAATCTACCCTCTTCGAGTCCCAGTGTCCTCGTCGGTATTCGTTTTCATTCTACTTTTCAACCGATATGAGATCTCACAATCCACCCCTTTTCAGGGTCAGCGTCCTCCCTCGCACATCGCTCCGTGTCCAACCCCCTTCGAGGTGCAGCGTCCTCGCTGATACACCGTCCGGTGTCTGACTCTAATACCATTTGTAATAGCCCAAGCCCACCACTAGCTATTGTCCTCTTGGGTCTTTCCCTTGCGCGCCTCCCCCTCAAGGTTTTAAAAAATGTGTCTCGTAGAGAGAGGTTTTCACACTCTTATAAAAAAATGTTTTGTTTCTTCTCTCCAACCGATGTTGGATCTCACATCCACCCCCTTCGAGACCCTGACAACGTCCTCCCTAGCACACCGTCTGGTGTCCACCCCCCTTCGGGACACAGTGCCTTGTCGATACACTGCCCGGTGTCTGACTTTGATACCATTTGTAACAGCCCAAGTCCACCGCTAGCAGATATTGTCCTCTTTGGTCTTTCCCTTTAGGACCTCCCCATAAGATTTTAAAAACGCGTCTGTTAGAGAGAGAGGTTTCCACACCTTTGTAAAAAATGTTTAGTTCCCCTCTCCAACCGATATGGGATCTGACAATCCACCCCCTTCGGGGCCAACATTCTCCCTAACACTCGTTTTCCTACCCCTCTTCAACTGATGTGGGATCTCATAGTGTATCCTATCTTCAAGTTTCCCTCTCCAAATAAAACCCTGGCATTGGCAACTCCTAAATGGGTTTACGAACCCGAACACATCATATCCATTTCAAAGCTTCATCGCTCAATATATACACCAACATTTCAAGCCGAACAAGCACTAGACCTTTATTTCTTATTCTTTTTTTCGTGATGTAAAATAATGTACGCATCTTCAACATTAAGATCTATCGATCTACAAAAGAAAAGAATCTCAGAATAACATATCTTTTCAACAAGAGGGAAAAAAAGCAAGAGAATCCACGAAAGCCTCTTTGTATAAACACATCATGAAGCCAATAAGTCACCCACAGAATGGGTCACCCACTTCTCAACCTCTTACTTAGTGATATCAAACACATCCCAAAACCCTAATGCCACCCCATAACCTTTTCTCAGATCCCCCTTTAATTTTGAGGCCAAAAGGGCCAATAAATTACACCCTGTTTTGTCTCTCCCTAATCACAATCCACCCTCCTTGTGGGCTAGCGTGCTCGTTGGCACACCGCCTAGTGTCTGACTCTGATATCATTTGTAACAGACCAAGCCCACTACGAACATATATTGTCCGCTTTGACCCGCTACGTATCGCTGTCAGCCTCACGATTTTAAAACGCGTCTGCTAAGGAGAGGTTTCCACATCCTGACAAAGGATGTTTCGTTCCCCTCTCCATCCGATATGAGATCACACATTTTGGTCTAACGGGCCCTTGACTTCTTGCAAATGGAGACGACAGAAACAGAAGCACATCTCAGAAAGCAAAAAAACAATCAATTGAACTGACGTATGAAGAATCACTTGATGAAAAAGAGAGTTTAGAACCCCCAAAAAAAAAGTCATTTTTAATAGTTAGTTTAAGGTACAATGGTCGATCAAATTTTACATGTGTAATAATTGTGTCCAATTACACTCCATAATTGGTCACATAAGGTAAATACATCAAACTTGCTGCCAGTTCTTGCAGCCAGCTCTCTTCTTCTTCTTCCTTATTCTGTCCAAAAAACACAACAAAACACAAAAAATGATAAAGGTCTTGTCTTTATAAACAAAAAACATAGAATCAAGAAAATGGATAATTTTTTATGGTTTTTACCGTTTGATTGTGAGATGGGGCAGTTAAATGGGTGGTTTTGAGAGGGATTTCAGTGTCACAAAGTTCGTTGTTGTTGCGAGCAAATCTTCCTCGTACTCGTGTTCTTCTGTCTGCTAGGGTTTTCCGACATGCATACTGTGAAATAATATACAAAAACCATGAGGATTTTAAGAACTATATGTTAGTAATTATGGACCTCCATAGTGGTATGATATTGTCTACTTTGAGCATAAACTCTCGTGACTTTGCTTTGAGCTTTTTCAAAATGTTTCATACCAATGGAGATAGTGTTCCTTACTTATAAACTCATGACCAACCCGTTAATTAGCTAATATGAGACTCCTCTCGCAACCATCCTCCACAATATATTTGTATAAATTAAGAAGAAGAAAAAAAGAGAATTGTTAGAACCTTGATAGTTTTGTTGAAATTCCTCTGGTTTCTTTTTTTCAAATACCTAACAATTCTCTCTTTTCTTTCTTCTTCCGAGTAGCGGCTTGCCACCTTAATATTTGTCTCTTCCACGCCATGCATTTCGTAGCTACTTTGAGTTCCCTACGTCACAAAATACTTCAAATATCATACTATAACTTATTAGCTTAAGCTTTTGAACTTCGAGACATATATTACCCAAATGTTGCGATAGAAGGGCTTCAAATCAGGCACAAAGCGTAAGAGCTCGTCGTCGTAATTGCATGAGACGGGCACTCGTGGCTGGTTTCCGATTACGCTATGGATGCCATACATACCCTTGTTAAACTCGGGCGATGATGGGACAGTCAGGTCGGGATACGGCATTGTTAGGAGCGGCGATTGGATATCGGACTCGAGCGACGCCATCTGATCAAAGGCAGGAACGAAAGTTTCTTCCCCACGAGGCAAGTTAATATTATTATTGTTGTTGTTGCCGTTGTCGTTGTTTCTAATACCACCGATTCCGGGGTCTCCAGCCGCCATTAATAGGCTCTGAAGGTCGGAAAAATTGTTGGGATAAAGAAGGTCGGAGTAGAAGTGAGGAAATGAAGCCATGGAGATTAGTTAAAGATGTGAAAGAAGAAAGAGAGAGAATTGTTGGTGTTTCTTTTAATCCAATACTTTTGTGAATGCATCCAACTTTTATAGAGAACAATTGGGTGAGGTTTGAAAGTTGATGCAACGAGGGGTAGGGTAGCCCCCTCAGCTGACCGTAAATTGTCTGCTACTGGAAAGTAAATTGTCTGCTACTGCAACTCTCCAGATTACACTATTTTTCATTTTCTTCTCCGAGTTAAATAAGGGTGATAGGTGTAACGGCCTAAGCTCACTGCTAGTAGATATTGTCCCATTTAGCCCGTTATGTATCGTCGTTAGTCTCACGGTTTTAAAACGCGTATGTTAAGAAGAGGTTTCCACATTCTTATAAAAAATGTTTCGTTCTCATTTCCAACCAATATGGGAACTCACAATCCACCCCCCTTCGGAGCCGAGCGTCCTCGCTGACACTCATTCCCTTCTCCAATCGATGTGGGACCCCCCAATCCAGCCCCCTTCGGAGTCCAACATCCTTGCTGGCACGCTGCATCGTGTTTACCCTCTTCGAGGCTCAGCCTCCTCGCTGGCACATCGCCCGGTGTCGGGCTCTGATACCATTTGTAACGGCCCAAGTCCACTGCTAGCAGATATTGTTCTCTTTGAATTTTCATTTTCGGGCTTCCCCTCAAAGTCTTTAAAATGCGACACACCTTCATAAAGAATGTTTCGCTTTCCTCCCCAACCGACTCATAGGTTTACAGGACAGGGAGTGGTTGGGTTGGTTGAAATGAGGAAATTTTGATGTTTTTTTCTTTTAAACGCAAAGGTAAATGATGGGTTATAATAGAGAATTAAGGAGAAAAAAGCATGAAGATGAAAAAAGGGGAAGCACCCAGAAAAGAGAAGGGTAATGGCAGGCCTCGTGCGAATAGTATTCTTGCAGTACACACAGAGTAAGAACTACTAAAACAACCAAAGAATCTAACACATGGGTTTGCCTGTGAGAGCATCCAGGCGTGGAAGTACAACAATATATCCCCAAATCTGAAGGCTTCTTCTTAATTACCCATCATTTTGTTGCCATTATATGATTCCTTTAATGGACTGTTCTTCTTCTTGTTTTCTTCAACATTTGATATGCCCTTTACAGCATTGATAGAATGAATTTAGTCTTGGAATTGGGTTCTTAATCCATATATGGGTTCCATACAAATCTGTACAATATATATAATACACATTTCACCCTAAAGTTCCAAAAAAAAATTGCAATTTCCAACCAACTTTGTCTCAAAATTGGGTAACTTTCTAACATTTGGAATAAAATGGTTTTGTTTTTTCATTGGAGAAATATCCTTCTTCAAAGATGATGTAACAATCCCACCGTTAGCAAATATTGTCCGCTTTGACCCGTTATGTATCTCCTTCAGCCTCACTGTTTTAAAATGCATCTACTCGAGAGAGGTTTTCACACCTTTTACAATGAATGATTCGTTCCCCTCTCCAACCGATGTAGGATCTCACAATTCAACCCCTTGGGGGCCAGCGTCCTCACTGGCACGCTGTCCGGTGTTTGACTCTAATACCATCTCTGTCACATCCCTCTCCAACGGATGTAAAATCTCACTGTACGCCGAAAGAGAACGAGCAACTTGAGAATCTCAATCTTATCAAAACAGTGACAGCCATTTTTGCAGATTCTTTTGACCAAAAATCTTATCTTTCCGTCAGCACTCTGTGTTTTTGCCTCAAAAGAAGTATTTTGTAAAGCCTAAGAGAGAGAGAGTATCGGGTGCTTCTTCTGATAACCCTTTTCCAATTTCCATCCCATCATTCTACAAATCAATATCTCTTCTTCTTTCTTCTTGTCTGAGTCTCCCTATCTGCTGACTGCCCCTAATGTTTCGGTCCCCTACACACCCCCTGTTGTACCATCAACCCTTCACTTCAATTGGGGAAAGGGGATTTCAGAAAAGGAAAAGGGCATGTACATTTTGGCCTTATTATGCAGTTTCAAAAGCTTTCTATTGTGTTCTGAGATGTGGGCTCTGTTGGTTCCAGTACAAATGGACATGGGTTTTGGGGAATATGGTGTTTGAAACTCAAATGGAGAGGTTGGAGGCAATTGCGGGGTTACTTCACCTGCAAACTTTAAAAACTTGTTGAGGATTGAGGATTGTTGGGAGGATGTAAGTAATACATCTCTATTGACATGAGATGAGGCCTTTTGGGGAAGCTCAAAGCAAAACCATGAGAGTTTATGCTCAAAGTGAAGAATATCATATATTTGTGGAGAGTCATGATTCTTAACATGGTATCAGAGACATGCTCTTAACTTAACCATGTCAATAGAATCCTCAAATGTCGAACAAAAAGGTTGTAAGCCTCGAAGGTGTAGTCAAAAGTGACTCAAGTGTCGAACAAATGATGTACTTTGTTCGAGGACTCCAGAGAAGGAGTCGAGTCTCGATTAAGAGGAGGTTGTTCGAGGGCTCCATAGGCCTCAGGGGAGGCTCTATAGTGTACTTTGTTCGAGGAGAGGATTGTTGGGAGGATGTAATACATCTCCATTGGCATGAAGCCTTTTGGGGAAGCTCAAAGCAAAGCCATAAGAACTTATGTTCAAAGTGGACAATATCATACTATTATGGAAAGTTGTGATTCCTAACAAAACTGAAACTGAAATTGAAATGAGAAGAAGTACCAAAATGTAGGGAACTTATGAAATTGAAACCAATGAATATAACCCAAAAAGGACAAGTGAAAAACAGAATGATTCCCATCAGTTTTCTTGGCAGAAAGAATCACTACTTTTACCTGAGGTTTACCCACTGAGTCGCCATCTAATAATTCAGAGTTTCATATCAATGTAGCCCAAGTGAACGTACGCTGATTATGGAGCATCTGAGATGATCACTTTTCTGGGTTCTCTTGCAAGCTATCATCCCCTGATATTTCACAAATAATATTAGTGAAAGGCTGAACTTTTCATCATAAATAAGTTAGTTTCTTTCAATCAGATCGCACTGACTTCCCTCCTTTAAATGCAAACTTGACAGCACACAGCCTTTGAGTTCTGGAAGTAATACTTTTCCCAAATAGAGTTGTCACAGAGACATAGCACATGATGGAGGTACATAACTCAACAGGTTTTTCCATTTCCTTTCTCTTTTTTTTTTCTTTGTTTCTGTCACTTTTCTAGAAGCCAAAGTCAATATTTCCATAGAAAAAGAAGTTTCAACTACAAGAGGTTTGATATTTTACAAAAACATTGTGAGTGTGAGCCTGCATGCAGCATACATACGTCTTCGAAGCGAGCAAGCAGCCGTTGAGAACAAACATTGTGAATTTTCTCTCTAATAATCTATGAGAGATCATGTGTGGATTGTAAACAATCTCTAGTAGAGAGAGGCCTAGTGAATATTGCGGTTAAGCAATCCTTGAAATGACAGAAAAAGATCTTTGTTATCTGTCCCAAATATCTCTTCTGCTTTTCTTAAAGTTTCCTGGAAGCAAAGGCCAATTGAAACCATATACTAGTAAACAAAAAAGGTCCCAAGATATGAAAGTTCTTAGTAAACTGTTAAATACTGATAAATCTACCTCTCTAGTCTGCTTTTGAGAATTGAGTTCTTTTATGTTTGAAAGGAAGGCACTAAACTGCTCGTATGACAGACGACTCCTGGAATAATTTACAAATTTATCAGTCAACATATCAGTCAACATGTTCTTTTCAGTCTAGATTCATTGATCACATAGTTCCAGTGGAATATAAAAACAAACCTGGCAAGGCAGAAAAATTCCTTGCCATCGACTCGAGCAGGGCGACCTACAGAATTTAAGTGCAAAAGATTAAACAGAAAATCGTAATACAAACAGGCACAGAAATAGCTGAAATCTTTACCCCCAAGGGAGCATCAATAAATAACTGGAAAATCCACATCAAAATAAACAAGAAAATATAAAATGACAAAAGATGCTTCGAAACGTTCAAGAACGTCGAAATCTTCACAAGAGAGGGAAAAAGAAAAGATAACATTTCTTTTACCGGCCAGTGGACGAGAACGAGGAGGAGAACTTGCTGCTGAAGACTGCTGGCTTGACGGGTACCACGGAGATAGTGCAATTCGTCCATCATATGAGAGTTTTGTTGGAGAAGTTGAACCAGATGTTATCTGTGGCGAAGCAACGGAGGAATACCCTCTGGGGGATACACTCTTTGAAATAGTTTTTGGAGTCGCAGATGGAGTGAACCTTGGGGTGATATGCAGCGATGAAAATCTTTGTCCAATATGTTTTCCTGTTGGAGATGAAACTTTGCCTTTAGTGTATAATTTATCGACCATTAATTGAAGAGGATTCATTGAAAACCAACTGGCAACAAAAACGACATTCTCCAGGATTTCAATTAATGCATGGTTTTAAGATATAAATTTGGTATTTAAGTTTATTATCTAATTATTATCAGCTCCTTATCTTCTATCCTTTGCATTGAACAGGGTAACAAATAATACCTTCATCTATTGTGTTTCTCGTCTCCGTAGAACCACTGAAAGAACGTGTGGCGTGTCCATCAGTTACCTCGTCTGAAGTCCAGGTGAAAGTTAAGTCCAATTGAACACCGAACATATCACAGATAGATGAAAACTAAGATCAAGAAATTCTATAATACCCTTGTCAGTATATGCTTTAGGAACTGCTTGATCACAGGTCCCAATATCAACAGTTTCTGTTTGCTGCTAAAAAGAAGACGTCACAGGAGAACTTATATACTAAGAAAAATGTATTATGCCAAGCATAACATAACTGGTAAAGTTTATGGACCGAAAACCTTACAGAGGATTCATCACCCAATGATAGCATAAGTTGTCGCTTAAATGTCTCCAGCTGTAGGTAAGAAAGACACCAGGTTCACAACAAAATATGAAATCTCATGAACTGAAGCACTCATCTCATATGCCAAAAATTATATAAAACAACACGAGAGGTGATTACAATAAACTGAAAAGAGTAAGAGTACTAATTTAAAGACATGGTAGAATAGGTACACAAACTCTATTCTAACTAAAGGTGCACAAAGCCAATTTATCTTCTTTTGTTTTATTACTTTGAGATCCCACATCGATTGGGGAGGAGAACGAAACTCTATTAATAAGGGTGTGGAAACCTCCCCTAGCAGACGCATTTTAAAAACCTTGAGGGAAGCCCGAAAGGGAAAGCCCAAAGAGGACAATATCGGCTAGCGGTGGGCTTGGGGCGTTACAAATGGTATCGGAGCAGACATCGAGCAATGTGCCAGCGAGGAGGCTGAGCCCCGAAGGGGGGTGGACACAAAGCAGTGTGCCAGCAAGGATGCTGAGTGTCGAAGGGGTGGATTGGGGGGTCCCACATCGATTGGAAAAGAGAACGAGTGCCAGCGAGGATGTTGGGACCCGAAGGGGGGTGGATTGTGAGATCCACATCGGTTGGGGAGGAGAACGAAACATTCTTTATAAGGGTGTGGAAACCTCTCCCTAGTAGACGCGTTTTAAAAAATCTTGAGGGAAAGCCCAAAGAGGACAATATCTGCTAGTGGTGGGCTTGGGCCATTACAATTACCCTGACCCAACTTCCCAAGAACTTGACCGAACTCCCATAAGAGGGAAAGAAATCAAGAAAATGATGCCAACTTTATATTTCTCATTAAAAAGTGATGAACTTATCTTAGAGATTCATATCCTAAGGTCTTTTTCCTTCCAGTCCAGAAGCAAGGCAGATATTTAAGTTCAAGAGACACCACATGCCATAACTGGCCCACATGCTAGCTCTTATCTTAATCTATAAGCAATACAAGATGGATATCCTTTCAGTTCGCACCATAAAGCAGCTATTTCACTCAAAGTTTAACCAAAGCTCAATACTACAAAAGTGTCAAGCTTGACAGCAACAGAGGTAAAACAGGCAGAGGAATAAAGGTAACTTGTTTCTGCATAAGAAAGAGTGACCTCAGTCTCACCTTTGCCAAATCACGTCCAAGTTTCTTTGAAGTCATTGATAATGCATCCCTTTCCCTGGAAAGCCTCGTCTTCATAAAACAAAAAACAAAAGGTCAAATATGCTTCAATGAGGAACCACAAAATTAGGCTCAACAGTCTATCAAAACAATCACCTCTTTCTTCATTCTTAAAAGAAAGTAATACTCTACTGATTCAAAGATAAACTAATTAGATATTCTATGGCATACAATCATCAGAGTATTTCGATCAGTTCATAGATTCCATATGTATTTTCAAACTTCAAGACAACCCCAGAAGAACCAAGTTAACGAAACTGCCCAATTAAGGAGAACCACAAAGATTATATTAAACTCAAGAACACAAATCCCTTCTAGTCTATTCAAACGATATTAGTCCTTAATCACTTTTCTCGCTCAACTGGGAACGGCAATAAATCAGTA
The DNA here is from genome assembly GCA_033971965.1 of Cucurbita ficifolia. Classification (NCBI taxonomy): domain Eukaryota; kingdom Viridiplantae; phylum Streptophyta; class Magnoliopsida; order Cucurbitales; family Cucurbitaceae; genus Cucurbita; species Cucurbita ficifolia. The sequence continues at coordinate 1,374,651 of CM066981.1, forward strand.
ATCTGAGCTACATGATAGTTTGTGTTCCTTAGTGCAGAGATTAAGAGGATAATTCGGAATATTTTGGCCTTTTCTCGAATCGTCAATCGAAAGCGAAGTACTGAGCTATCAGTCATTTGTCTTCGTGGAAAATTGAGATGCTGCACAATCTAGAGCCATTGAATTTGAGCAGAAACGGATAAATTGTTCTGTCAATCTCAATCGAAAAATTTCAAGCATTCCGAATAGCGAACACTGTGGCGCTTACATTATCATCAAGCGCAATCTTCAACCTAGATTCAGCTTCCTGGTTCGCGTGCTCGAGGTGAGACAACTTCTTCTGCAGGTCGTAGATGGTTATTTCCTTCTCGTTAAGCTTTTGCTTCATCCTTACCATGTCTGCTTCAAGATTCGACACACGAGACGCAATCGCCATGGAGGTGATTTTTCGCGCAAGATCGAGCTGATCGTATGGATCCGTTGGAATCACCGCCAAAATCTCATCAGGTAGATTGAAATCAGGCCCATTGCTCTGCGACATACTCGATCTCTCTCTATGAATTACAGACAGAGAAGCGGTAGGTAGAGGAGGATTCAACAGCAGAAATGAGACGAAAAGAATTCCGAAACGAAGCTATGACGGTTCGAAGAGGAAAATTAAGGGCTTACCAAAAACGTCAATTCTCAACAAAAAAAACAAAAAGAAAAAGATTCGATTCAATAATTGCCGCGCTCCCTTTTGTTATTGGTTTGATCTGATTTTCAAATTCATGCATTGAAATTGGAGTAGGTAGGATTGTTCGTAGGTTCGAACTTTCCAAAACACATGAGAAAAAGGACCCAACCATATGCTTGTTACAAAATTTGTTGAAGAAATCAAATATAACCATCCCTAATCGAATCGATCATCAGAAGAAGAATTGATACGTTTTGAAAAAATAAAACTTCTATCGAACAGAATTATAATAAGCCAAATCTAGCGATGCTAATTTGTTTAAAAGTAACAATTAATCATCACATTCTTATGCTGACATCAAAGAGAGACCCTCAATAGAGTATGTGTTCAGCAAGTCCAGCGACCCGACCCGACCCCTAGCACTGAGCATCTCCAGAGAACATAGCCCTTAATCTGATCTGGGACAATGAGTGATTCCAGCAACACTACTACCTATGGTGAAACGTCTCAGACATGATTCTACGATTCTCATGGTCCCTCTCTGTTCGACCAGCTGCAACTACCTGACACGACTCGACTTGGTTTTCTCTTCAAGAGATTCACCCTGTGAGCTCCCTGCCTCTCTTACAACTGTTCAACTTTGGGGAATCTTGATGTTCATAGCCAGCATTGTGAGCATTTGTGAACTCCCCTTCTTCCATGTTGCTAGAATCTATATCATATGAGACTGTCACCTTCCTTGAGGATACTCATCTTCATCGTCCTCTCAATGACTGTCTTGATATGAATCATCATATTCTTGTTTATTCGATGACTTATTCCAACTTTGCCTCGGTTCTCGCTTGTTTTTCTCACTCCCAGCAGCCATCTCAACACCAGCTTCCAACTCCCTTTCAATCAGATCATCCTCATCCATTAATTCTTTTTTCTGGGTCACGCTGCCGAGAGACTTCCTTCGTTTCTCGAGTGCAGCCTTTACTTTGTCCTTATCGATCTTTTTGATAGCGTCCTGAGATTTACCGAGTGTACCTTCTCTAAGATCTGTATTTCGAATTACATGTTTGTCTTTCAGTTCCATTGAATCCCTTGTTGTTTCCTTTGTTTTCATATCATTTCCATGGTCTTGCCCAACCAATCCCTCAGACTGATGCCTTAGCGAGTTTTGAGCGCTTCCCTTGTCATGGAAAGCCGATGGCTCCATCTCCTGTCTAACCTTAGAATCACTACCTGTATTGTGACTGGAAGGGTTTCTAAAATCTACATTCGAACTTTCGATACTATGATTCCGCATTGCTCTCGATGGCTGGTCACCTGCAAATGAGTGTTCAGATGCTGGCCTAGATGAACTAGCTTTCGAGGTTCCAAGTCTTGAGGTAGCAATACCCGCACCAAGTGCATGGTTGTCTGCTACACCACGTTCTTCGCTGTTCGAGGGAGCTTTCATTGAGGTTTGATTGGAAGGACCACCTCCAATGCTTCCATCAGCTTCACCAGAAGGCGGCAATCGATTCTGTTCATAAAGTTCTAACATTTGATTGCTGACTTCTGCAAAAGATAACCATTCACTGTTAGAATCACATCCAATTATTAGAAGGGAAAATGAGAACAGTTAAGCATATCATTTTCCAAATGCATCACTTCTGCAAGAATATACTTTTGCCTGGCTTAAAATGTAAATTTTTCTCAACACAAGATCTAGGAACGAAGGCGAATGGTTCAGCGTGTAATTCAACAAAATGAAGTTCAATGCAGAACCAGTTTTTGGTGCTGTGCTACATTCAAAGAAAATGGCATTGACACTGACCCTCCAATTGCCGTGGGGTGACATCAAACTCTTGCCACCACACCTTTTCCCCATCGGATGGGAGTTTAACTTTGAGAAATTTGGCAGCAAGGAAAATGGCACCAGCCGCAATATGATGAGGCTTAAATTGCAAGCAAAGAGATGTCCGCAATCTGCATACCACATCCTCATTTCAAGAAAAGAGAACGGAGAAAAGCCATCTATAGGCACAATACAAAAAACCAAGGCATGCAATCTGCCATACAGCCCATACCCATCATTGACGAAATTCCAAGCTACTTGAGCCAAGGCATTTTGAGCAACTTTGAATTTTTTAATTGCCTCAACGAGGGGTTTGTAGGGATGGTGCACGTTAAGATCAAAACCGAGAGTTGCGAGAACAACCCTCTCCGCAAGTAAAGTTAACTCTTTTTGCCGTTCATACACCTCCTGCAGGAGATTATGTGAATATGTTGATAAATAATTTAATCGTTTAAATAAATATACGCTTTCATTTTCATCTAACAAGGAATAAACTAAACTATCTCCAGAGTTGAGCTGAACAACCTCCAGACAAGACCATGATGGCTCCGAAGTGTTCCAAACATAATCTTACTTCCAATAAATCCTATTGCAGACCAAATTTTTAGCGCTATTTCATTTAAATTATAGTCGATTACAATGCTCATTAAAAGTTCATTATGTTGCTGAAGCCAAAAATAAAAGAGCTACTAGCTCACTCGTAACGAAGACAAGGGCACAAATGAAAATTTAAAGACACAAAGAAACAAACAAAGAGAATAAATGACCCAGTATTTAAGTTTGGCATAAGCAATAACAACATCAGAGACTAAAAGCACATTGGTACAAGATACCAGTCACCATGAAATGAGAACAAAAAATAGACCCACTCTAACCATTTGATACCTTTTGTCTAATTTTCTGGGCTGCAGTAGGATCCTTTTTGTTGATGATTTCATATGAGACCATAATAACATCCTTCAATGGGCGCGGGGTTTCTTCAACCTTTCCTGCGAGAAACATACACACTGTCGCAATTGTCTGCAAGAAAATTAAACTAAACTGAGGCACTAAAATAACATCATCAATTCAATACGTATATGAGCTCAGCTCTATGTGATAGGTTGCTCTACTTCAGCTTTCATTCCAACACCTTTTATGAAGCACAACAAATAAGACTTGTAGAGACCACAAAATTCTCATAACAAACAAAAATGAAAATGAATAAGCGCATCAACAGCACATCTTAAGCATAAGCGCATCAACAATAAAAAATCGCCCTAAGAGATTATCAAATACTGTATTTCAATAAAAGAGGGAAAAGGACTAGTGTTGTCATTATCACTGTGATGAAAAATACGTCCCAAACATAAGTGTAAGAAGAAGGCCAAGCAAGTCTTACTACTAAGGCCTTGAGAACCATAAATTGATGGAGCAAAAGAAGCAGAGCCAATCAAAGTGGCTTATGAGCAACTAGATACAAGGTCTCAAACCATAAAATACCAACTGTTCAAGATCCTCAACCATAAAATAATAGAGAATGCTGTTCCTTGGAATTTTGTTTAATAAACAAACACCAACTGTTCAAGATCCTCAACTATTGGTAGTCATAAACAAAGAGTAACTCCAAATGAATCTACAAGTATGTTAACATGCATCAAACCCTAAACCTCTTCCCATGACCTATCAGTGCTCAAAAGTATTGCCAAAGTGGCCCTTGTATGAGAACAGAAAATCCAAAATGACTTCCTACATCATCCTGCAAATGCTCAAACTCTGGACCATAGACAAGCCAAAAGTTTAATTATTTAAAAAGTGGATAATTTTGAATGGAAGCTTGGAAGTTTAAAATTAATGAGGCTTTTATTTATGGGGACGAATAAATTTTGGTTTCATCATACAGTAAACAAACTTTAAAACTTAAATAGAGGGAAAAAAGGGTTATGTAATGTTGTCACATTGCATGTCAGCCAATATTAGAGATTCCACCGCTTTGGGACAGGCACAGATTTCTTATAGAGAAAGATTAAGGATTGCACTATTTTATGTATCTATGAAATTCCATCATAGAATGAATTTGGGATTCCTGCATGAGCAACAGAATAATAGATACCCGTGGTCCATGGAATCAAATTTCCATGTCCTCATCCAAACATGAAAAGGGCATCTCAAAAGAAAGCTTTCAATTCAACCGATTGCAGTGTGAAAAGAAACAGAACAAAAACTACTACTATAAAAATCAAACTCAGTGTGAAAAGAAACAGAAAAGCTCCTGTTATAAAAATTGAACTTGCAATCTATAGTTAGCTGAAGCTCCAAAATGTTCTAAGAAAAAATATCAAATACATAAAAAGCCAGCTTTAAAAAAAAAAAAAAAAAATTCCCTTGAGCATCTGAAAATTTTCAGAAAAGAGTTGATAGAAAAATGCCAGCAAACCAAATCAACAAAGCATATAATTTGTCCACCCTGAGAGAACAATTCTCTTATGCTTATGCACACAAAATAAATATTTGCTAACCAAAAAATGGAAGAATGAACTTACCCTTCGGTCATTCTTTGCATGAGACTGCCGAAGAAAGAACCTATGACAAAAAATTATTGCTGTAGCAATGGTTACCTGGGGACTGCATAATAAAAACAAAAACAACAATGGACTCAATATTAGTTTGAGATAATCGAATAATTGATTGAGGATAGCTAGATACAAAGAAAAGCAAACTGAAAATTCTGAATTTCTCTCTAAGAAAGATAAATAATTTGGGTAACACTCTTGGGTGTCCCCAACGGGACAACTAACACTGTCAAAACTATCACCTCTGAAATTTGGTCTAAAAGAAACATAAGGATCTTTCAAGAAAAGCATTTGATATGGCAAAAATGGTTTGATCAAGTCAACATTAAAGCTTCATTTTGAGTATTCTCAAAATGTTACCTATACAAATTGGGGGTACTTATTTTTCCCCTAGCTTGGTTCTTTTATTCTTTTGATATTTTTTTCACTTGGGAATTTGTTTCCTCAAAGATATTGTTTCTTTTAATTAATCCACGAAAAGATTGAAAATATATATATAGGGCAAGTGTTGCACCCACTTCAAATTCCCATGAGTGCAACAAATTGAAGTCAGAGATAAGCTAATTTTCCTTCATGATAAATTTTTTACATTGAAAAAACCACCTTCCGTGGCCGCAAAAATAAAAGACAACAAAATAAATGGAAGAAATATGTTGAAAAGAGCCAAGCTTATCATGGGGAAGATGGTGGGAGAAAGAGAGGCAAAGAAGTGGTGTAGGAAACAGGAAGCCGCTTAAAACAATTCAATAAAGTTATTTGTTGATATAATAAAATCAATGCATTGTCTTTTTCCATTTTTAACATCGAAATCAGACAACAGAAAAGGATGTAGAGTGTATTTAATGTCTCTAATTAACAACAATTGGAAATATATCAAAGCAAGGAGTGAATGGAATAGGTTTCTCGAGAAGGATCTAAAAAAGACGAAACAACGGTTAAAAGAGGAACTGGTAAAAAATGCAGCAATAAAACTGAACGCCTTTCACTGAGGAAACAGAACAGAAGACAAAAAAAAAAAACATTTAAAGATTGTTAGAATACTCACACTTTAAGTCTCATTCCCAAATCTTGGAGAAATGTACAGTATGATTTGCGTAGATATGCCTCCTTTTTCAAGTCAATCCCATCTTGTTTAGAAGGTGAATTTTCTTCTAATTCCCTCCTAGAAAAATACCATTGAGAGCCATCCTCCAACCCATCCTGTGAGTGCTTCGAATCACTATTTTCATACATCGCCTGATGCGACGGATCACTAGATGATAAATTCTCCATATTCATATCCATATCCTGTTATTCAAGATTCATAGACAATGACAGCTTATTCAGGAAAACTGGAAGTTAGATACACCAAATTCAGTAATTTAAAAATTACGATCATAAATCTGCAAGACACAATTGAAATCAAAATAAAAAAAATTAAATTCAAACAAACGATGATGATAATAAACTTCCTGGTGAATAAGCACTAACAAATAGTATAGGGCAAGCAGCCACAGTTCAAAACCTTGACTCTAACAAATCACAAAAGTGTCTCTCTCAGAACAAATTTTAAAGGACAGCATATCCCCGTGTAAAGCTACTAAGATGAAAACTACAGTGCTCATCAAATGCCCAAAAATTGCATAGCCAAGAACAAATACAAGGGAAAATGTCTAACCCCAACACCCAAGGCCAAAGAAACATTTGATTGCCACCCTCCCATGAGTTCGACAAATCTTTCCAGTAACTTCCGGGAAAGAACATTCAAGAGAAACCCCAAAATTCCAAGCAAGACAACCAGAAATCACAAAATAAAACGAGCACAAAAGAAGAGAGCGAGTCTTTCCCAAACTAATATTCAGATTCAAACGAACAAAGATTGCGTAAACAAACGAATAGGCTCGATTACATACGAGATTGATGGCGAACTAATCAAACTTACAGAAGTACCGCCTAATGATGCGATTAACATTACCTTTTTAAACTGGCAAAAGAGCAGAAAAGAAGTCGAGAAATTGCAAAAACTCGAGCAATTGCAGCACTGCAGGGAGATAAATTAGGGGGGGGGGGGGGGGGGGGGGGGGGGGGGGGGGGGGGGGGAGGGCTGGTGAAAATGCCCAAAAGAAAAAGAAAAAGAAAAAGAAAAAGAAAAGATTTTGGCAATGGTTGCTTAGGGTTTATGAGGAAGATGGAATGAAAAGCAGTCTCAACAGTGAGCTAAGCTGAAAAAAAATTGTTGGTGCTTCGGCCCTCTCCATTTTCACGCTGCTTTGTACGATGGGACGAATCCCCCAAAAAAACAAAAATAATTTTGATGATGACGATAATAAATAAGCTATAAATGATGGTTGGTTTCTCCATTTTATGTGTCACACTCATACACTTTATTTTCGAATTAATTCCCAAAGTTTTCATAATGTATAATAAATTATACAAAATGCCACCTACTTTCACTTTTCCTTTCAATCTAACTCTAACCCTTCAAAAATTCCATTAAATAAGTTATAACCCTAAAACAACAAAATTTGAGGATATTCAAGGTTCCAAGAATATATCCTTCTTTTCTTCAAATGTCAACCCTTCAACAAACGTCAATCAACCATCATATCCTTCTTCGGGCCTAACTTCACCTTTCGTTCCTTCCATTTAATAAATACTTGAATTCCTAATATGGGTAGGTAATGGTATTAGAGCTCGACACTGGGCGGCCGTTAGGCCTCCAAGCGAGGTGGATTGTAAGATCCCACATCGATTGGAGAGTGGAACAAAGTATTCCTGGTGTGGAAGCCTCTTCCTAATAGACACGTTTTGTGAGGCTAACAGTGAAACATAACGGGTTAAAGTAGACAATATCTACTAGCGGTGGACTTGAACTATTACATAAACTCATTAAAATACATAAGCGCGTGCAAATTATAATACTATGTCAATAATGATTCTTCATTTCATCCGTTGCTTCTCCACCAGAAGAAGGAAGAGATTTCTTTTGATTGCGTAGCCGGAAGCTTAGCCTATTCCCAATGCCATCCATCTCTCCAACTCCAAGCAATTCATAACATCTTTTTGGTTTGCTTAGCTTTGGTGTCAAAGAACAATTATCACCATCACTTCTTCTAAATATGAGGAAGTAAACATATAAACATATGGTTCGAGTGGCTACGATATTACCTCAAAATAATGGTGTCAAAAAAGAAACATGTTACTACTTACCCCCACGATATTGGTTGTCTTCGCAAAGATTCATGAAACTAGCTAGAAATCTAAGCTTACCGCTACAGATATTATCCGCTTTGGCCCATTATGTATCATCGTCAGTCTCACAGTTTTTAAAATGTGTCGACTAGGGAGAGTTTTTTTACACCCTTGTAAGGAATGCTTCGTTTTCCTCTCCAACCGATGTGAGATCCCACAAAAACAGAACCCACGACAGAACCCACGACAGAGAAAGATAGGAACATAGCAGAGACATAGGTTCATGAAGGAGCAGAGAATTAACAATTCATTCAGTTGTTATCATACAAGTATTTGTTCTTCCCAATTTCATCAAATTTGAAGCTTATGTGCAGCTGAGTCTACCATCAATCAGTGGCGGACAGCGGCATATAATAGTATATACCATGTTTTCTCAAGAAACAGAAACAAGTATTGAACATTATATACCAGAGATATCTTCCATATCCAAGACGGGATCTCCATTTCTGATAACCACCCAGAAATTGATGTGGTACAGCAGACACATAACTCAAACCAAACAACGTCAGCTGGTGGTTTGTATCGTGCAAAGCTTGCTCGTCGATCAGATCCACGGTGCTAATTTTGCGTCTGACCAACTACACATTACATAGGTCTGAAGGTCTCAACAGTACTGATCTTAAACAGATGAACTTCCAAATCCACGAAGCTCAGAGTTGCTCAGTGTTTCGTCTTTCTATCAAGACAGCAAGGCATTTGATTGTATAATGTATATTCAGCTCATTTCACAGGTTTAACGCCAACGGTTCTGACACGAAAACGAAATTGAGGTCCCGAATCCTCTTCATCATCATCATCATCATCTTCACTGGAATCATCCTCAACTCTATCCCAACGTGCATAGTCTAAAGTTGAGTGTCCTTTTGGTTTTGGGATTGTTTGCCAGCCATTGGGACCTACGTCGGTTGCGGCCTTCTTGATCTGAGCTTGAGGGACAACAACTTCACTTTTCGTGGTGTTTTTCACCTCAGCTTTCTGATTGCCCCTTTTTTCATCAGATAATCCACTGTCGCCCCGAGTTGTCTGGATAAGGGTAGTTTTTATCAAATTGCAATCGTGCTCGGATTTCTGTACCTGAACAATACTTGGAGCTATAACATTTCCTTTTCCCTCATTACACTTCTCATTGGCTGCATATTCTTCTTCCTCCTCTTCTTCAAACTCTGCTTCTGATTCAGGTATTGGAGCAAGTGACTTTCCTTAAGCATAAAAAAGATCCATTACTGATGGCCGCAAGCACAATTGTATACAATCAAATTGAAGATTAATGAATAAGATCAACAAAAACCCAGAATCACATCGGCATATTGCAGCAATACAAAAAAAAAAAAACGAACCCTGATACAACTTGTTCGTCACGGCATGATTCAATTAACGAGATCAAATATGAATAATATAACACAATAAGCAGCATCAAACAGTAATCTCTACAGCTGAGTTCTTCATCAACATGATCAGAGAACAAGTATGATAAGGAAGAAGTAGTAAGTGCATACCAATTGCGTCTTGAGACGAGTTTGAAGATTTTGATAAACTTCTGATGATGGGTTCAGTTCTATAAGTCTGTTGACATCAAACAGAGCAGAATGGTATTCCTTGAGTGTGACAAGAGTCTGTGCACGGAGCATTAGCGCTCCAGTGTGCTTGTGATCAAGTTCAAGAACCCACGTACATTCTTCTGCTGCCTAGAATGGAAACAATAAGATTACAAGGAATCAAACTCCAAGTAAATACGGAATAGAAATCAAATAAAACGAAGGGAAAAGAAAAATCACACTACAAGCGAAGGATTCTGATCCTAGAATCAGTGATCGATTCGATTATTTGAAAGCATATCTAGACATATCAGTTTCAATCAATACAAGGGGAAATAAGAACAATTAACGAAATGCAAATCCGATTCAGGAATAAACGCGAAATGCTTCGAATTCGAAATCAGATTAACAGCAATAACAATTGTTCTTCGGGAATCATCACATCCAGTGCAAAAAGCCCCAAAATATAACAGTGGGATTGTCACGCACCTTCTTAAAATCATTTAGTTTCAAGTGGCAAGCAGCTCTGTTACTATGCAGCGCAATCCTCTGAGACTTGGTCTTGGCCATGGCAAGCGCTTCAGTGTAAAATCTAAGGGCATCGACATAGAGCCCCTCACGGTACATCTGGTGGGCTCGCTCAATTTTGTTCAAGGGTGCGGTAGCCGCAGACATTTGAATCGAATCCTACTATACAAAACCCCAAATCAAAGGAACCCCAAGCGATGAAATCGGATGGAGCTCGCGATCAGAGAAACAGAAACGGAGGCGCGAAATTGGATAGAGAGAGGGCGGAGAAGAAAGAAGGAGAAATGTCTCCCGCGGCAGACAGCAGAACGAGTTCCTCGTGATATGCGAAGCTTCGAGGAGGAACAAATAATGGACAGATCATATACGTGATTGATATGTTATTATTCATTTATTCCAATTTTTGTTTATTTTTTTATTTTAAATATATATTTAAAATCGAGAAGGAAGGTGGGAATAGATGGGATGTCGTGGTTAAAATCCCGCCCACCATCGTGGGCCCTACTTTCTTAATACATTTGTGTTCATATGGCCTTTCATTATTTTCTTCGAATCGACAAAATCAATCTCCACCGTTCGTTTCACTTTTCCTTCTTAAACGGACGATCCTTATTCAAACGAAAAAACATATTTATATATATATATATATATATTAAAAGTATCACATTTCCCATTAATAATAATAATAATAATAATAATAATGAAGTGTTATTATGTCTTGGGCCGTGTTGGTGTTCGGCCCAAATAATAATAGTGAAAGACGATGGATCCAACTTAGCTTAATGGGCCAACAAAGTTGGCCCACTTAAATATCGCACGGGCTGTTTACGTGACTAAATTTAAATATTAAATAAAATTTTAATACTATAAATATTCAAGTAGAGCTCAATGGACAAAAATATCCCAATTAGATTTAAATTTTGATTGGGAGTAATTAAAAACTAATAAAACCAAAATCTTAAAAATCAATTTGAATTACCATACAAAATATATTAATTAAAACTCTAAATTTCAAAAATGGATATAAAACACAAAAATGAAATATATTTAAATTTTGCAACTAATTAGTTATCTCTTATATCGTCTGAGTCATCGGAGAGATTACTTAATGAATACCATGAAAAGGATTCGGAATCAAAATTCGGTACTTATGGTCCCGTCATTTCACTACATCTCTTACTTGCTCCTTGCTTCTTAAGACTGAAAATTATCCCCACAGACTAATATATATTCTCCCGATACATGCGTCTCAGAAAAATTTAAAGAATACCGTGCAGTTTTAATTGTTTAGAAATTCTTAATTGACAAATAATAATAATAATATTTTTAAAAGAAAACCTTCTAGAACCCACTATACCAAATACGTGTGGGGATGATTTGAGTCAAAATAAACCCTTTAATTAATTATAAAGTCTTGAATTTGAAAATAAAAAGAACAAGCCCTACCTCTCACATTAAGTCAACATCTTGACCTATCACCAAACACAACTTATGTTGACTTTCCACTTTTTTAAGCTATATAATTGAAAATAAAATGCCAATATTTTTCTTTATTCCCTATTAATCTATACATGTTTTTTAATTATATCCGGAGCTCAAATGTTTGAATCTTTTCAATTATTATTTAATATAAAACAAAAGAATTAAGACTTATAAGATACTAAATTAGTCCGCTCTTGAGTCCAATCAAATCCGTCCTTACTACCACATTTCAATGGTCAAATTTCCACATGCAAAAACGTTGAATAATTCAAACCACGGCCCCTTTTATTGAACATAATTAAACTTTCGTTTTCTTAGGTTTGTTGTAATTAAAACACGATCATTTTAACTATCTATTTATTGATGTACGAATCCGACCCAGATGAATTCACTCAATCCACATGTAGTCAACGGAAAAATTAATATATGATACCTACGTTAGTAAAAAGAAAAATTATATGAGCTAAGTGGCCCTGGAAATGATCGCCCATGGGTCTATTAAGTTCGAGCTCAAGTTCGTGTTCTTCTTTTAAGTTTTTTACATATTTTGTCATACTACACATGTAACCGCCAAAATCTACCGCTAGCAGATATTGTCCTCTTAGGGCTTTCTCTTTGAGACTTTTCCTCAAGTTGTCCTCTTTGGACTTTCCCTTTCAAGCTTCCCTTCAAGATTTTAAAACGCTTCTATTGTGAAGAGGTTTTCAGCCGATGTGGATCTCACTTTTAATTATTTAAATTTTATTAAATATCGGAGTGGAGTCTAGATTCTATATTTTAAGACCAAAAGAAGGGTCGAGAAAATTCAATAAATGCACGTAGTCAAAGGAAAAAAATGAGCCACAAAAGTAACAAAAATTGAGATAAATGAGAAATGGGAATGGTCAATGACACTGCCATGTAACCTACGGCGAACTTGCTGCATCAGCTTCCCAAACGGCACCGTTAGACGTGACCACTCTCATATTAATAAGTAAATCATAAATGAGGCTAACATTTACTATAAAGTTTTGATAATATAATAATAAAATTAAATATATGTCAATATAAAATTACTATAAAGTTGATAATAGTCATATAATTGTTTCTTTGATACCTAATCCGTACATGTGTCGTAAAAATGAAAGGGGTTTATTAAATACAATATAAAATGTTAATACCAAAAACATAGACTAAGATGGCCTACCAAGAAAAACAGTCATGTTGTAGAACAAGACAAAGAGTGTTAGCCGACCAATAAATTCAAACATCATCCGTACGACAAAGGATTTCAACACATCCACCAATAATAATTTTTCGGTTTTTAATTTATGTTTTTAATTTTTTTTATGAACCTTAAATTATTTTAATGTAATTTAAAACGGTAGAAATGTTTCATTTTCAACAAATTGGTAAGAAATAAATTGAAATTAAAAATATTTGAAATCTAATCAATTTCTAGAAGAAATACCTTTCAAAATTTGAAAATTCAGGTAACTTTAATTTAAAATTTTAAACATAAAAATTATTGGTTTTTAAAATCTTATTATTTTCTGAAAGCTTATAACATAAGGTATTTATTTTGTAAGATTTTCAACTATATAATATATAAATATTTTTTTTTTATAAAGATTCCGCCTTTAATGCACTTTTACGATAAGGTATGCGGATCAAAATTCCCACTCAATTCAACGTCCACATATATATATTTTTATTATAACCCAAGATTTTGTACTTTATTATATCTTCACAATTTATATAATATATTCGCCCACTCTTCGAGAACAAACTGAAAATATACCCCCACAGTAAAATTTTCAATGGGCGGTGTTTTAGATATGGAATAATTTATGTTATTTTGATTATGAAAATTAATTATTTAATTGTTAATTTAAATATTAAATTAATAAAAATAATCGTTAACTTGGCACTTTATTTACAACAAAATTCTTAAATTAAGAAAATCACAAAAATACCCTTAAATTGGTTTTTTTAAACCAGTAAATTGAAGTCTAAAAAGACGTTGTCCAATTATGCAATAAGCTTCGATTAGACGATTTCCTAATGGGGTAGTAACGTCATTCCACTTACTGATGCTTTCTTTTATCTATTTAATAATATAATTATTCATTTTAAAGAAGAAATTAAAGGGAATCTTTTTTTTTTAATCTAAGATTTAATTAAAGTGTAATCTTTTTTCACGATGAATTTTAATGATTATATATTTTATGTGTCTATCAAATTCGTTGAAATTGTAAAGATGAAAATGAAATAAAATTTAAAATATTATAATAGTAAAATAATTTAATTAAAATAGTGGAGAGAGAAAAGATGTGGATGAAAAAAATGGAGAGAAATAAAGGTGAGGGTAGTGGAGGGATAATAAATGGAGAGCGATGACGTGGAGCTTTTTGGGGTTGAAATTTGAAATTTCCACAAATTTTGGCCCTCTTCATTAAATAATTCCACACTTTCATTTTCATTTTTTGGACCAATTTCATTCATATTTATACATATTCCCTTCTCAATTTTGCCTTTTCATTTCTTATAAGGCCATTTACTTCCTCTTTCTGTTTAGAAACGTATCAACAAATCTACGGAATATTGTTACTCGAGACAAACAGTAAAAAAAAATTACTTCTACTGTTGGATGAAAGTCCCACATCGACTAATTTAGAGAATGATTATGGATTTATAATCAAAGAATACTATATCCATTAGTATGAGAGGGGAAGCTCAAAGCAAAGTCATGGGAACTTACACTCAAAATTAACAATATCATATCATTGTAGAGAGTTGTGTTCATCTAACATCTATATCGAGAATATATGCTCGAAAAAGAATCTCGAAACCTAAATTAATTCGTAAACTAAAATGTTAAGCAACAAAATTAGGTGATAGTTATGTAGAACATTAAATTGATTTAAATAAGATGAAGGAGAGATATAAGTAAGGGCAATTGAATGGAAACCATAGCTGTCCACATAAAGGCTTTATCTAACACTGTTGCCAAACAAGAGTAAAAAGAGTTGCGTGCAAATATGAGTCCGGGTTGAGTGGGGTCTCATCTGCCGGTTCGGTTCGGTTCGGTTTGGTTTGGTTTGGTTGTACCTTCCCTCTTGTACGTTTTGACAGTACGGCATCACGGAAGGACCGCCCTCCCACCTTCCTTTTTTAATTAATTATTTGATTGGGCCCCACTTTCTACCATTTCCCTGATTTTCTATTACTTCTAATTATATTTAAATTTACTAAAAAAAAATTAATTGGAATGAATTGACTAAACTACCCATGTGACGTGGCTGTCAATTTCCTTCGTCTTTCTGTTTGATAAGGAGCGTTGGGATATTTTTGAAAATTTCAGGAATTTTATATTTGGTATATTAATTAATTTCCAAAAATAAGAATTCCAGAAGCCAGCTGGAAACTTCGTGAGTAAACACCGACCCTAATCCTGATATCATCAATATATTTAATTTTCTCCTCCCCGGAATTTTTGCCATTTATTTAAATTTTCTTTTACTTTTTGGCTACATATAAATTAATTTAAATTTCTTTTTTCTTTTTTTCTTGCCTTCTCCGATCTCCTAATCCTACGGTCAAGAAAAATCCGCCTACTTTAAAAAAGTTTATTAATCATTTCACACGACTTTCCCAAAAAGAATAAAAAAGAAAACCCAAATGATTTCCACATCATGTAAATAAAAAAGTATATAATATGATAAATCGTTTTATTGTCATTTCAATAAAAAACTAAAAGAGGAACATAAGATATCACTTCCATAGTTTCAATTCCATCCTCAGCCGACATGTCGCTAACTCCTTGCCGGCTCCACATCCAAAATTTCGTCTGAATCTCACGACTACATGTCGATTGGAGCGTTTACGTCACGCGCTGACGATGAAGGTGGTGGAGTGTGGAATGAGATAAAAGATGGAAGGCAAACGGAATTCGGAATCACGGATATGTACTGAAATTTCGCTACGGAAATAACTATAATTGTTTAATAAAATAAACCGATAAACTAAATGGTCCAATGAATGAACCGGTAATTGCGCCACCGGGGTCCGCCGCTCTCAGCCGGGCCTCCCCCAAACTTTTTTTTATTCATATAATTTATATATTTTATTATCAAAGTCTGCCAAATGGACGTTTTTAAAAGGAATTCAAAATTAGGGTTTAACGAAAACGACAACACAAATGTTTCCTTCTCACAATTAAATTCAAAAATAAAATTTCATTTTTTTCACAATATATGACCCATTTATAGTGATCGCTTTCTTATATACTATTCAACCATTAATTAATTTAATATTTTTTCATCGAACCCGGTATAAAATTCGACTTTTTGACTGAATATCAAACGAAAATGAAAGAGTAGTTGATTTTTTTTTTTAATTTTTACAAGTGATTGACTTGGTCGGTCGTTATGAACATAAAAAAATTCAAGTATTGGAATTCTCGGTCGGATTCTAGTAATTATTCATGTGAAAATTGATAAAAATTAATAAATTCTGTATCAGAGAAATTTGGAAGAAATTCACGTGGAGAAGATAGCTAGTTAAATTAAATTTTTTTATTTAATAATAATTTTCAACTATACGTTGATATGTCCACTAATAGGATTATAAAAAAGGCATATATTTACAAATATTGACCGTAAAATAAGGGAAATTTTTGTACGTGGCTATAAACGACGGCATTTAATTCATACTTTACTCTTAATTAAATAATATTTATGGAAGGCCCAATTCCTACGCTAAGATTAATTACTTAATTAATATATATAATAATTTTTCGGCGTGGGTGCGGTGTAAAAATAAATCGGTGATAAATAGTGATTTAATTATTCTTAAAATCTTATTATTATTTACTAACATTAACCTAATCCAAGTGGATTAAAGTCTATAGCATTCATGAGAGATTAAATGTTTGAATTACTTTAAAAAAAATGAAATTATGATTTAAATTTATATGAAATTCTATAGACTAAAATTGATTATTTATGTATTTTTCTAAAATTTTATGTAAATAAAAAATATATGGTTTAAAATATTGAGCGTAGAAACTGAAGAAAATAAAAAAGAAATTAAAAATTGGGGTTATAAAAAAATGAATAAAAAAAAAGAAAATTAAAATAAGGGAGTGGGTGAAGAAGGGGAGGCACTTTGGTTTGTACCTTGAAAGTACGCTTTAACTGTACCTCATTATTTATTTATTTATTATTTATTATTTATTATTTATTATTAATCTCCCCACTCTCCCACTTTATATACTGTCATTCCCTCTCTCCTTCTCAAACCCCCAAATCGCCTTCTTTCTCTCTCCTCTGCAACATTTTAGGCTATGAAGCAGCTCATCCGCCGTCTCTCCCGCGTCGCCGACTCCTCCCAGTCCAGTTACTGCCTCCTCCGTACCGACTCCTCCGCTGCTGCCCGCCGTCCCGGCAGGGCCCACTCCTTCCGCGCTGCCGCTGCTAGCAAATTCCGTCGCTCTAGACCGGAGGGCGCCATGCCGGTTCCCCAGGGCCATGTCCCGGTCTACGTCGGCGACGAGATGGAGCGGTTCGCCGTCAGTGCCGAGTTACTAAACCACCCGGTTTTCGTAACTCTACTGGAGAAATCGGCGCAGGAGTACGGATACGAACAGAAAGGGGTGCTTCGAATCCCCTGTCATGTGCTGGTGTTCGAGCGAGTACTTGAAGCCATTAGAATCGGCGATGAAGACTCAATTTACCTCCAGGATCTTCTCTCCTCTCTCTCCGGCGACTTCCTGTCGTGAATTGATTTTTGTGTGTTTTTTGTTCCCTGGATTGATCGTGTTGGTTTTGAT
The DNA here is from genome assembly GCA_033971965.1 of Cucurbita ficifolia. Classification (NCBI taxonomy): domain Eukaryota; kingdom Viridiplantae; phylum Streptophyta; class Magnoliopsida; order Cucurbitales; family Cucurbitaceae; genus Cucurbita; species Cucurbita ficifolia. The sequence goes on from CM066981.1 coordinate 1,392,271, forward strand.
GTACATATAAAACACACTTCCTTCTGCGATCGGGGAAGACGAAACGAGATTTGTAGTTCTGTAAATTGATTTGGGTTTAGGGTTTTTGTGATTGTTGAATTCGACGCTGAAAACACTGAAATCAAATCGGAATGTCCAAATTCCCTGTAATTTCTGTTTGGATTCCGAGAAAGTTAGTTAGTTCTGTATAATTGAACAGAGAGAAAGAAAATGTTGATCGGATTTTGGGGATTTGGAATGAATCTGAAAATTTTGGGGATTTCTTGCTGAAAAATAAATAAAAAATTTAATTTAATTGAATGGGATGAGGCGAGATATGCGGTAGAGTGTAGGGACATAAACGTGATAAAATATTAGAAGTGGGGGTAATTCGGGGTTCACGGGGAGTTTTTTAGTTTGGCTTCTTCTGCACGTGCTTCAACAATCACAACGGAATATTCTGTTTCCCGTTTTTTTTTGGCATTTTTCCAAACCTTGCCCTTACTTCTTCTTGCCTTTTGTTTTTCCTTTTTTTTTTCTCACCAACCATTATTTAAAATAAAAAAAAATAAAAAATCAGATCTATAGCCTTGTTTCATTCATGTTCTCGTCATTTACTCGGGTATCACATATGATGACTAATTTGGAGTTATTCGCGAGGAGTTTTTTTTAAGGTGGCTACATAGAGTTGCTATATACTTTACGTAAATATATTTGTCAATTTTAAGATATTTACAAACGTATGGCGGAGAAAAAAAAAAAAAAGGTTATTATATATATTTTTTAATTATTTTTATGAGAGATAATTTGACATTTTTGTTGATATTATTAGTAGATATTTATTTATATAGTTCATAAAATTTTGTATTATTCAAACCACCAAATCATTTTTATGCTTTTATTTTTACAAATTTAAACAGAGAGGCCCAAACGTTGGGTCTTCGTAAATCAGCCCTCTTCCTCCTCTTTGTTTCTGGGCCTTGCAGTAGGCCTATACTGTTTTTTTTCCTGAAAATTTAAATATCGTAAAAAATAAAACAGTTAATTACATTTTTTTTCTTTAATACAATTTAAAAATATTATAATTTAATTTTCTTCTGATTCTACATTTTCTCAATTTAAAATATTATTTTTTTAATCGATATTTAATGAAACATAAATTTGTAATTATAAAATAATTAAGTTTATCTTATAAAATAAAACATTTCCGTAAACAACAAAGGTAGGAAAAATGAAATTTGGGATAATGTTTGGTGGAGATAGTTATGTGTATTAATGTTAGGTGGGTGAATGGAGACATCTTAATTAGGTTGGATATATATTATATTATTTTATTTTATTAATTTCAAATTCTATAAATCCAAAACCTTACGAAATAATGACGTTATTATATCGTCATTAAAACTAAATAATATTACATTGACTTGATGGCTTATCACAATAATGGGGAAACTAATATTGAAATTAAATAAATAACAAATAATTATAATTTTTTCATTAATTTCTTTTAATTATTGCTTTGTCACTTTCCCTAATCCTCATGCATGCATGCATCCAACTTATCTTCCCAATCATACTAACCATCACATCTTTTCCATTTTTCATTTTCTCTTTTCAAATCACATGGTCGGGCTTTCTTTGTTAGGATGTAACAACCCAAGTCCGCTGCAATCAGATATTATTCGTTTAGTACTATTATTACCGTTGATGTGTGATCTCACAATCTACTTGTAATGGTCCAAGTCCCCTGCTATCGGATATTGTTCTATTTGGTCTTTCCCTCAAGGTTTTAAAACACGTTTGCTAGGGAGAGGTTTCCACACCCTTATAAAGAATGTTTCGTTCCCCTCTCCAACCGATGTGGGATCTCACAATCCACCCCTTTCGAGGCCCAGCATCCTCGCTAGCACTCATTCCCTTTCTCCTATCGATGTGGGACCTTATCCACCCCCTTCAAGGTCCAACGTCCTTGCTGGCACACCGCCTCGTGTCCACCCCCTTCGGAGCTCAGCCTCCTCGTTAGCACATCACCTAGAGTCTAGCTTTGATACCATTTGTAACGACCCAAACCCATCGCTAACAAATATTGTCCTCTTTGGACTTTCCGTTTCAAGTTTCCTCTCAAAACTTTAAAATGCGTGTGTTAGGGAGAGATTTCTACACCCTTATAAAAGAATGATTCGTTCCTCTCTCAAACCGATGTGGAATCTCACACTACCCCTTTAAGCACTTAACGCCATCGCTCACGCTCACAAACAATGATATCCGAATTCAAAATTTGAAATATTAGGAGTCATCAAATGGCCATTGTTGATGGGTCTTTTGATTTATTTGCCTCAACTAACCATACTTCAATTGACACTTTGATGATGACTACCAAACTTTTCCCCCTCTCATTTGGAGCTTAATGACTCTGATTTCTCACCAAATCCCTAGTGTTTATATGCTCTAATCAATTAATTCAGGGGATGGTCGTGCTAATCATGATTAATGCCTTAATTATCTCATCTCTTTACTTCTTAACACACATAAATACGATCATTCATCATGTGCAACCTTTTGAATCAAATTAATGCAATACTCCACACTTGAGAAATTATTGTTCACGTGTTTTGCTTCTTATAATTAATTTCTACTCAATTATTTCAATATAATTATTTTGTCTATACATTTCAAAAACACAAACCCAACTAATTATTACATAATCAAACGTGATTTATTTTTAAAATTTTAAAGTTGGAATTTATTAAATAAATAAATAAAGGTCATTAAAGGCATTTGGGAAACGTAGGTAGAAAAGGTATGGAAAATTAAATTATCATTAAATGAATGTTAGGTATAAATATTTATTAATTTTGGGTTTTGAATAATTAGTTTTGGAGCAATAAAATTATCTCCATTAACACCTCCTTTGGTTGAATGCCCCTTTCATTCATTTATTTCCCCTCTAATTTTATCTTCTTTTATTATTATTCTTCATTTATTATCCCTTTTTTTTAATACTTAATATCATGTTTTTTCTTCCCAATTTATTTTAACATATAGTGTTCGTAACCGAACATTAATAATGTTGCGACAATATTTTTAACTATGTCTATCTTATTTTATTTTCTAGTATTTTTAATTACCTAACAACAAGAGTAGTTGATGGCCGACTATAAATTAATGCACCTTTTATTTTCATCACCAATTAATATAGGTAGAATTCAATTCTTCATTTAATTCAACTTCCTTAAAAATAGTATTTACCATATTGCCCAAATATTTATCTTTTAATTTTACCAGAGGTGAAATTAATGAATTATTAATGGAAGTAATTTGAGAGAGAAAATTACCATATAAGAAATATTACTAGGAATTGAAATTCCCCCTTTTGTATTTTTTTTTTTTTAACATGATAGTTAATAATTTTAAGTACAGCTACCAAAAAAAAAGAAAAGAAAAAAAAAGACAAAGAAATCTCTGTCTTGAAGATGATAATTTCTGTCCCTCTTTCAATCAAATCGAGATGTTCAGATCAATACGAGGTTTCTTCGCCGCCGGCAACGGTACGACGGAGCTACACCGTGGACACGTCGGATTGTTCTTCATCACCATCACGTACGACAAACACCCAGGGCAGCCGGCGGCAATCGGCGCTGTCGACGATGACAGATGTTTCAAGTTGGGTTCTTCTTGAAACTCTTTTGCAGCCGCTGACGACGAGGAGGAGGAATAAGACGGCGACGGCGACACCGACGGCGACGATTTCCATAGTGACGACCGTTTTCTGATGGGATTTCTCTCCGCCCGTTCTAACGCCGATTTGACCTTGTCCAAGGTACAAACGCTCTGATAATTACTCCTCTGCGATGGCGACTGCGACGGCGATGAAACTAATTTCAAATCCAAATTGGCTTCGTCCATTAAATGGGTTGAGAAATGGAATTTTGAGTAATTGGGCGGCGACGGTGGAAAGTTCAAATCTTGAAGCTTTGGTACTGTTTGATTCGTTTGATGATTCTTGTTGAAATCATGAACATTGCATCTTTGGATGAACATTTTTCCTGACTGAAATAATTCAAATTCAATCAATTAATCATCCACCCACAAAAAGACGATTCAAATAATTGAACTCTGCTTTTTTTAATATGACTCTGTTTCGTTGCCGTCCAAAATTACACACAACAAAACAAAAAATTGTTTCATTTTTAACGAAAATTCCAAGATGGGTCTTGATTAATCAAACATCAAGAGCCACAAAATAATTTAAAATTAAAAATTAAAGGGGAAAAATCGTACCTTCAAGTCGAGTCTTTTTTCCCAGCCGGAAGGAACATGGAGGTCGAGGTCCAATTCTTGGGACTCGCCGCCGCTGAGTAAGTCTCGGGTGATCAAAGTCGTCAATTTCTCGGTGCCGGAATCGTTTCCGGCCGCCGCTTTGTTGTAGCTTGTGAGAACTCGCACCAGCGAGCTTACTTCGGCGGCCATTTTTTTTCAGACAGGAAGAGAGAGAAACTAGAGAGAGAAATGGAAGTGTCGGTTTTCTTGTCCAAAGGCCGCAGAGTGGTCTCTATATATCGTAGAAAATTAAGAGGCCGATATATAAAATAGATTTAATATTGTTTTTTTATTATTATTTTTATTTCTTCAAAAATTTGAAATTAACAAAAATGTTTTAGTTATGCACACATTTATTGCCCAACCAAGCTTTGTGCTTTGGGATTTTCTTTCCATTTTCATTTTTTTAATTTTATTTTCATTAATTCAAACACATATAACCTATCATTTACCTACTATTTCTCGAGTAACGGGATAGCTTAAGCCCACCGCTAACACATATTGTACTATTTGAGCTTTTCTTTTTGGACTCCTCTTCAAGATTTTTAAAACGCGTCTGTTAGGTGAAAGGTTTTCACACCCTTATAAAGAATGTTTTGTTGCTCATCGAGGCCCAACGTCCTCGCTAACACATCGCCCGATAACTGGCTGAGTTATGAGATCCCATATCGGTCGGAGAAAAAAACGAATCATTCTTTATAAGAGTGGGGACACATCTCCACACGTTTTTTAAACGTTTTAAATTTATGTTTATTTCATAAGCTTTGGAATAAATTTTCTAGTAAATTTAAAAATTAAAACCTAATTTATAGTTTGAAAATAAGGCATTTAAATTTAATTGGAGTGGGATATTATGAGAGACGTGCATTGACTTGGCCGTGCCACGTGTTAAATCGATTAATTTGAGGAGTAAAAGATTTACTTCGTAAAATGACCGAAACACCCTTTCTTCAATTAATTTCTCCTGTAATATTAAACACAACGCAACAACCCCAACCATCCTTGGTTCTACAACTTCCGTTTTATTTCATTTTTAAATCCTCGTAAAATGAATTACCCAAAAAAAAAAAAAGAAAGCCTACTTCATTTAATTTGAAAAAAAAAAGTCCAATTATATATCTAATACACACATTAATTTCTAAAAATCTCAATTATGTTGAGGATTAAACCTAATTAAAGAAAAAAAATTAGAAATTCATTGTAATTTAACCTTTTTATTAATAGCTAAATTTAAAATTTAATTAAGGAAATAATTAAAGAAAAAAAAGTATTGGTAAACTCAAAGAAGACCACATTTATGGTATAAATTAAAATAAAATAAAATATCATAATTTCCTTGAAAATGTTAATATTAATTGAGTTGGTCAAACATTGTAAAAATTAAATAAAATGGTCCTTCAAAACTAGGAAGTAACATCAATGCATTTAATGTCCCCCCATTAATGAAACTCTCTCATAATATTATATTATAATTATTATTAAGATTCAACCCTCATTAATAATTATTTTTTACACCCATTTCAAACTCATCCACCTTATCATTTATAATAAAAAATTATGAAATAAACATATAAATATTTTGTTTTTTTTTTAATTAAAAAATTTTAAAGGATAAAATAGTACAAAATGGGCCCAATTTACAGTGGGCTTGACAAAAGCCTTTAATAGTGGGCCCAAATGAGGTTCCACTACGCAGAGAATCTCGTCCTCTCGCCAATACAATGCAGAATATAAATTTATTTATTGAATTTTTATTTTTTAAATAAAGATTCAAAAATTCTAAATTTAGTGTTCCATTAAATAAAGAATTTAAGTTTATTGTAGATTTAATAGGCACCCCAAAATTGAAATTAAAATTTTAAAATTCGAATAAACAATTGTAATTTAATTAAAAGAGAAAAAAAACAAATGACGTTCTTATTAAACTGAAGGGGTAATTTGGTAAATAGTGGAGGTATTTTTTAAAAAATAGAAAATAAAGAATAATTTTGCCCAATTTTGTCGAGACTTTCTTACTCCTTTTGTTATCTTTGTCGATTTTTCTCTCTCGCTCTGTTACTGAGAACGCGGGAAGAAAAGCGATGCAGATCTTTGTCAAAACCCTAACTGGGAAGACGATCACGCTCGAGGTCGAGAGCAGTGATACCATTGATAATGTCAAAGCCAAGATCCAGGTCTGTAGTTTCTGACTTCCTTCCCTTACTGCCTTTTATGAATTCATTTCTGGCTTACGTTTCTCTTTGGTTGAATTTCGGTTCTGCTTTTCCTGTTGTTTTGTTTTTTTGGCTTTTGATTTATGTTTAGTCTGATTACTTGTTTAATTCATCGTTATTATCTTTGTTTTACGACTTGGAGATTCCTTCGCCGTTTGGAAGTTGCTTCATGCCGACTCGATTTCATTTGTTTTCTTTCTTCTTTTGATCTATGTCTTCGTCGCAGAGGAGATGTTATGGAAACTCCGGTTCTTTTTTTTTTTTTTTTAATCAATTCTCACCAACATATGTTTGCATGAACCATTGGATAGGGGACTAAAAAAATTGGCGCCGATGGTTTCCTTTTTCCTTGTTTGCTGCGATTGCAGTCAAATTAAGTTGGAGTAGCTTTTCTTCCTTTCTGGACGCATTTCCTTTATACATAAACCGCGTAATATTTTTACGGTCTCTGAGTTTTTGCTGATTCTTATCGTATGCCTGTTTACCATTTAGCTTCTTCCATGGCGTTGTTTTGTTTTCTGGTGTATGTTTTTATTCATGCCGAATCACTTTCCCAACAAAAAAAATTCTGCAAGCTGTTATGGTCCCTATAGATTTGATATGGCAATTTGATTCCATTGTGCCTTTAAAAAAAAAAAAAAAAATCAATCATATTTTGAATTCTGAATTACATTCCTTCTAGCTTCAGCAGGGGCAATTAGGCATTTGGTTTTATTGTTTTGTTTATATATAGGACAAGGAAGGTATTCCTCCTGACCAGCAGAGACTAATTTTTGCTGGTAAACAATTGGAAGATGGTCGAACACTTGCAGATTATAACATCCAAAAGGAGTCAACCCTTCACCTGGTCTTGAGGCTTAGGGGAGGTACTATGATTAAGGTCAAGACTCTGACTGGGAAGGAAATTGAGATTGACATTGAGCCAACAGACACAATTGATCGTATCAAGGAGAGGGTGGAGGAGAAAGAGGGGATTCCCCCTGTACAGCAAAGGTCCGCATTTACCTTCTTCTCCATTACTTGAACTACAATGACTAAATCTTTCTATAGGCATTTGTATATGTGGATACCTTGTTGAATCTCCCTCAAACGCATCAGTATGCCTTCTCTGTTCAAGAATAGAATTTGGCGTGGAGCTTTCCTACTTAGCACAGGGTTCATGAAGTTGGAGTATTTTAGATTCCAGCATTTATTTCATACATGAAGTGTTATTTTAAAATGTATTGACATGGTACGGTTCAAATAACGGAAGGACAGGTCTATTGCTAATTTGAGAAGATTTCAGTGGATTAGACATCTATTTCCCTTTCCTTAGGTTGAAGGATATATCTCCACCCCCATATTTGGATCTCAGATAAATGGACATCTCTATTTAGTATTTTATTGTATGTTAACATGTTTCATGTTTTTGAAGTTTTATTCCAAGTAGTGAGATTTACACCTAGAGTAAAATTTAAACGAAGATGTAAGATGAGAATCTTGATATAGATTGACAGAAGATTTTGTTAGTTTCACGCACTTCAAATTTAAAATGTAAATAAATGTTTTCAGAAAGTCTAATGCATTATTGCTTATGTGCCTGAAAATTGATAGTTTGATAGAGTTAGTCACGTTACTTTAAGTTTAATTTGCCTATGATTTCTAGGCTCTCTGGTTGGCTTCCCATGCTCTTTCTTCTAATATCTGTTTTATGCTATTATTTTCTGGGGTGGCGTTAAATATATCATAATACCCATGTAATGAGAATTAGTGAGTCAACAATTCTGAATTCCATCAAAATTCTTTCTATTTCGTATTGTCATCTATGCACTCTGATTTGTTACCGACTGAACGGATTAATGGGCTTTGCTTATTGCTTATGGAACTTAAAATTTGAAACTGCACTCCGTTTTGCAGGCTGATTTATGCCGGCAAACAGCTAGCAGATGACAAGACGGCTAAAGACTACAACATCGAGGGTGGTTCTGTTCTCCATCTCGTGCTCGCCCTGAGGGGTGGTTACCTGTAAAAGCATTTATCTATCACCTCCTGAAATTCTGAATTTTCAGTTTTATTTTGTTGGCGCTTGATGAGTGCATGAACGGTATCTCTCGCTTGTGCGTGGATTAATGGAAAATATTTGAGCCCAAGCTTACTTTATTAATTACTCTGTAATAGAGATTTCTCCTGTGTATCTCCATCTCCTTCAAGTTCAACGTTATTAAAACCATTTGGTCTCTACGTGGAAGAAAATTGTAAGATTTAGTCCCAAAGTTCATCAATTTTTCATTGGGGGAATCAAGCTTAATTTATCCTGGTGGTTATACTTTCATTTTTATGGATCCTCTCCTGTCTATGACTCGTGCTTGTGTTACAGGCGCGTGTTCGATCGTCCTCCAGGTGCGCTTCATACTCTTCCTTTCCTCTTATTATAATGGATCGTGCTAGAGATGATAGTATGTGTCTTATTTACTAGACCATGTATTGGGGTTTTATACCAGGTTGATTAGAAACGTCATTTTTTTTTTAATTTCTAATATTATTTTTCATGAATTATCTGATATAAATGGATTAGATGGTTGGATTTAAATGCCATGTTTGAGACTGCATGTAGATGAACATGCAAACATAAATATGGCTGACTCAACAGTTAAATGACATTGATTCTTTCTTGAAATTAGGGTTTATACTCTCATTGCCACATTAATAAAGGAAGAATAATAAAATTCAATCTAATAGATGCAATTTTCCAATCTCATTTACAATACCCACAAAATAAAAAATAAAAAAACGTTAGTATTTATTTAATGAAAAATAAATCATCGTACACAGCTGCAGCAGGTGAAATTGATGCAATGTTTTCATCACTTTTTTCAAATGCTTTGACTCCCTTTTATAATTTGAATCATTTTCTTCCAAATTAGGAACTTAAAAGTCTAATGTTTGATAAGGTTTGATATCAAGGAAGATTTTAAAAACTATTATTGGATTATTGATGTTTCATAATGTATGCTTATAAATTATCTACTCATTTCAATGCGTTCACATTATATAAAAGCATTTTGTAACACAAATGCAAATAGGCACACAAATGCAAATAGGCATGAAGAGCGGGAGATTTAAGAACAAACAATATGGGAGGAGATTATTCTTTGTAACACAAATGCAAATAGGCATGAAGAGCGGGAGATTTAAGAACAAACAATATGGGAGGAGATTATTCTTTGTAACACAAATGCAAATAGGCATGAAGAGCGGGAGATTTAAGAACAAACAATATGGGAGGAGATTATTCTTTGTAACACAAATGCAAATAGGCATGAAGAGCGGGAGATTTAAGAACAAACAATATGGGAGGAGATTGGGTCGAAATCGAATTTAAGGTCTAGTGTATAAGTGAAGTTGATGGGCTTGGAAGTAAGAATTGGGAGACCGTTGTTGACCAAACACTCGGTATCAAAAATGGCTAATATCACTTTTGATTGAGGACACTGATAGTTGTTGTGTATTGTCACATTCCATTGTGTCATTCCATAGATCTAGAATCCAGTAATCTTTTGGCGGATTTATATATTGTTCAACACATTGACAATTTCCAAAAACAACATAATCCTAACAACTTCACGTATGATATAATTTAAAAACATAAAATTGAGTTGAAAATTATACAATTTATACTGGAAAGGAGAGAGAAAGAGAAGAGCAGTGAGAAACTTGAGGAAGATGACCATTGTGCTTTGTGGAGATTTACTAGGTTCTAACACGTCTAGGGGATTAGATCTCATCTCGTGTTTCCAGGCTGCTTGGGGTTAGTTCATCAAGCTAAACCAGGTGCATCTAGGTCTCTGGTCTCCACTCACGATCCTATAGTGCTCAATCTACTAAAAACGTACTGACCTAAGTCAATGTATAAACTCTTCTACTTTGACACCCTAATATTATATTATCTCCAAAATGAATGTATGCTCACTTCTCAAGAGGAAGAAAGTGATGCAATGCTTTCATCACGTTTTTCAAATGATTTGACTGACTCCCTTAATTATTTGAATCATTTTCTTCCATAATTGCAATTTCTAAGTTCACTAAAAATTTCTAGCTAAAATTAAAAAAATATTTGAATATCTAACATCTCGATAAATAGTGTATTTTACAAAAACAATCGATAAATGTTTATACGGTCAATAATTTTTGTCAGTTAAATTAAAACACCTATTTGATATATTTATTTTTCATATTTCATCGATTTCTTTTACGATATTAGAGATATCGATTATATCAATTTTATTTCTTTAGATGAAGAACCGTCACGTATACGTAATAATTTAGGTCTCTATCTCTAGTATGGACTCGTGGGTGTTTGGTAATCCTTAAAAGTCTCAATGGTTAGTGAAATGTTACTAACCCACAAGAAAATATTAATATCACACGTTCATTGCATTATTAATAATTATTATTTCCTACTTTCCTTTCACTACCAATTTTTTCTACACAACAAAAAGATATTTTAGCAAATTAATAATAATAATAACAATAATAATAATAATAATAATAATAATATGCCTTTTTTTCTTCCTTTGAATGCCACCAAATTTGTTGGATTACCAAATAATCTGACTTTTTTTTAAAATTCCATTTGTCATATCATAATTTCAATTATTAAATATATCCTAAAATTAAGATAAAATAATAATCATTTAGAGGTGAAGTAATTAAGGGAGCTCGTTGAAATTAAAATTATATATAAATATCTATAAATAATTATTTTCTTTTTGGAGGGCTTTCATTTATGACACTTAAGAGTAGAATTTGAATATAATTCATTATAAAATATTTATTTATTTTTATATAATTAAAAAATTTGATCTCTAATTTCCACCCATATTTAATATTCAACTCCTATAATTTCTACTGCTCCAAAGAATTTTCAATTCCTACCAAATCCAAACTCACAATTAATTAATTATTAATTAACTAACTCACTAATTACATCATCATTTATGCTTAAGTAATATCAGTTTAATTTTAAAAAAAGTTTAATTAAGGAATATCCTTTGAATCTTTATTAAATTACAATTTAAGTATTTTACAGTTAGTGATTACAAATTGAATGGTAAAAATGATTAATTAGGTAAATTAGATAAATATTTGATTAAAAAATCACAGCTTTTGAACATACCAACACACATAGAGATTGATGGAACAGCCAAAGATTAAGATGTGGTAATTACTAATTAAATATGTTTAATTTTATAGTAAAATTGAATTAATTAATTTAAGTGGAGGATATGAAATAAAAATTAAAGTTTGGTAAAACAGTAACATCCGATGGATCCCCTCAACCTGTCTGTCACGTTGATGGTGATGATCTTAGGTTGCAAACTTACCTTCCTGAAATTGACCTCAGGGAATCCCCGACCAAGTTTCTTTTTTTTTGTAGAAAGAAATAATAATAATAGTTAATGAGGAAAATTTTATGGTTTAAAATCCTTCAATTAATTAATTTATAATTAATATATATATATATATAATGTTTGAATCTTGTTCTATTTCCCCCATCCTACGTTAGGGTATGAACCTTCTGTTCTGTCCTCTCTCTCTCTAGTTTCTCTCTCTCTAGTTTCTCTCTCCTATTTCATATAAGAAGAAGAAGAAGAATCAAGTGAAGATCTGTATGTGGTAAAGAGATGGGCAAGGGAAGGGCTCCATGTTGCGATAAGAATCAAGTGAAGCGAGGTCCATGGAGCCCTGCTGAGGATTTCAGGCTCATCAATTTCATCCAAACCTACGGCCATGATAATTGGAGAGCTCTCCCTAAGCAAGCAGGTACTCTCCTACTCTCTCTCTCTCCCTCTCCCTGTAACGACCCAGATCCACCGTTAGTAGATGTTGTCTTCTTTGGGCTTCCCCTCAAAACTTTAAAACGCGTCTGCTAGGGAAAGGTTTCCATACCTTTATAAACGATTCTTCTCCCCAACCAATGTAGGACAGCCTCCAAGGGGAAGGTTTCCACACATAAGGTGTTTTGTTCTCTTCCAACCAATGTGGGACATCACAATCCACTCCCTTTGGAGCCAGCGTCTTTACTGACACACCGCCTCGTATCTACCCCTTCGGGGAACAGCGAGAAGGCTGACATATCGTCCGGTGTTTGGCTCTAATACCATTTGTAACGACCCAGATCCACCGTTACCATATATTATCCTCTTAGAGCTTTCCCTAGCTTTAAAACTCGGGAAGGTTTCCACACTCTAATAAATGGTGTTTTGTTCTCCTCCTAACCAATATGGGACATCACACCCCCTCTCTCCGCCCGACCATCTCTCTTATTCCATCCTTTTCACCATTTTTCCATCTGTGTTTTGCTTACTTTTCTTATTCTCTTCCCCTAAAATGAAAAAAATTGCTTTTTTTTAAAATGGATAATATTATTCCAATTTTGAAAATTTTAATAAAGAAAATAATGATTAAATGTCCTAATAACACAAATTTATATACGTTACTTTTAATTAATTAATGATGAAATTTGAAAATTACTTAGTGTAGAGGAGGATAGAGGGTGCTGACCTTTTAAGTCATTTTATCATTAAAGAAAAATAAATCATTTTTGCTAATTTCTTTAATAATTAATCCTTCCCTCTTAATTACATATCTAATTCTTTAATTACTTACTAACAACACACTTAAACCTATTTTCATTAACATTCCATTCATGAATGAAACCCGACCCCGAACGTATTATTTTATTAACTTAGCTTACTAATATAGTCTAGTTTAATTAGTTTAACGATCTTTTTCTCGATTTAAATTTTTTTTATTTTTAAACGATATCTTTCTTTAAAAGCTTTTTAATTCACCTAATTTATTTATTCAAGCTGCTTCATATATAAATATATAAATAATATACGATAATTAATCATCTTCTACCTAACTAAAAAATTGAAAAAAAAGAAAACTTTTCAATATCAAGTGACTAATACCTTGAATTCAAACAACCAACCAACAACCTTGTTTACTAAAAAAAACACACTTTTTTTTCAATCAATCCCACGTGGAATTTTTTTTAAAAGAAATTAAAAAAGAAAAACAAAATTACCCATAAAGCCTTTTCTTATTTATTTATTCAAGATATATCATTAATTAAGCATGGAAATTTTGAATTTTTATGTTTTATTTTACCATATGATCCTATAATGATTAGTTAGGGTTAATAATCTAGCTTGATTTTCACCAACAATATATTTGTTTTATTTTTATAATTTATTTAACATATTTAAAGACAATGAATTCTAATGTTTTTTGTTTTGTTTTCTTAATTCATTTTATAGGATTATTACGGTGTGGAAAAAGTTGTCGTTTGAGATGGATCAATTACCTTCGGCCTGATGTAAAACGAGGAAACTTTACACAAGATGAAGAAGAAACTATAATCAAGTTGCATAAAACTTGGGGAAACAAGTATGAATAAATTTCATTTACTTACGAGTTTAAGAGTTTATTATAAATTTAAATCTTTCCTCCTTGAACAAAAAATTAACACGTTGCAGGTGGTCTAAAATTGCATCTCGTTTGCCGGGAAGAACAGATAATGAGATAAAAAATGTTTGGAACACACATTTAAAGAAGAGATTATCGACGACGACGACGACTAAAGATTGCAACAGCTTAGGCGACAAACCAAAGGAGTCTCCTGCAGCATCATCATCTTCCTCCTCGAGCTTACCCACCTCCAACGAAACTCAAAACTTAGAGACCGAACAACCGAACAAGACCAACTCCGTTAACAACGACCTCTTTTGTCCCGAACAACAAACCACGAGTTCCCTTTCAAGTAACACCTCAAATTCAAACTCAAGTAGGCCTCAAAACCACTTAGATTTTGGAGAGGAAGTGGAGACGAAGACAGAGAATAACCAAATAAGGTCGGAGTTGGAATTGGAATCAATCGAAATCCCGTTAGAATGGGACAAAGATTTTTGGAGCATACTAGATTTAGAGGACATAGATTTGTTCGGATCTAACGAGGTAGATCAATATTACTGCCAAGGTTCGAATTTTGGAGCAGAAAAAAGCCAGGAATTCAATAATGATAAGTGGTTTAAGTATTTGGAGAACGAGTTGGGATTGGAAGCCGATGGCTGCACCGGCGCCGACGATGTCACGGCGGCGGAGAGATTGTTAATGGACGACGTGGACCCTTGTATGGCTTATTTTGCAGATGGGTTGACTCAACAACTTTAGAGCTAAAAATCCCACTTCCAAAAAAAACTATATATTATACACTTAGGACTTAATTTTAGTGTTTTTCCAAAGGGAAAATTACCAACATTTGAATTGTAAAGCAAAATTAATACTATACTATAAACAATCTATCCGTGGTTCATATCAAATTTTACGTATGATTTATAAATTTAGTTTTAGGCTCGTGTTTTCATTATCTTGTTTTATATGGTTTTGGTGTCACATTTAGGGAGTTCAAATGACTCATTAACTCGAATAATCAAGTCCGTTTAACTTGATTATTTCTCGACCCAACCTAATCTTATATATATTCCTAGTCACAATCATTAAATTTAGAGACGACTTAATGTTAAGTTCGTTTTTAAGATAAAACCAATGGCATGGAAGTTTAGAAATCAAAGTCAAAGGACGTTGCTTTGGTTGGAGCAAGAATGATGCACATGCACACAATATTCACATACCAAACCCCAGTCAGTAGCTTTGCCTTTAAATCTACACCAAACTTTACTTACTCAAACAAATATATATCATTAATTATTTATTTTAGAAATTCTAAAAATTGACATGAAACTGCTGAACTAAGCTCACTTTATTAAGGAATGACATGAAATTATGATAATAACCAACATTCTTTTACAAGTCCATCTACCATCATCAAAGAAAGAAGCTAGGAATTGTATTACCACTTTCATCTCTTGAATAAGAACACAGGCACTGGAGCTACTGGCCGGTTCAACATCTGAAGCTTACAACAAATCCAATTCTCAACACCCAGCTCGCCACAAAATTTTTGGATAGTTTCCAGTTCGTCCCTAAACGTTAGAAAACAAACCCATTAGAACGTCTGCCAAACTCACAAACATTCACGCGAACTCATAGTGGAACAGCAGCCTAAACTCACCGCTAGCAGATATTGTCCGTTTTGGCCCGTTACGTATTACCGTCAGTTTCATGATTTTAAAACGCGTCTACTAGGGAGAGGTTTCCACACCCTTATAAGGAATGTTTCGTTCCCCTCTCCAACCGATGTGGAATCTCACAATCCATCCCCATCCCCCTTGGGGTTGGCTCTGATATCATTTGTAACAGCCTAAGCTCACCACTAGCAGATATTGTCCGCTTTGGCCCGTTACGTATCACCATCAGCCTCACGGTTTTAAAACGCATCTACTAGGGAGAGGATTTCACACCCTTATAAGGAATGTTTTGTTCTCCTCTCCAACCGATGTGGAATCTCACAAACAGACGTTATTCAATTCACTGTGTTTGTATTCCCATGTCCGTAACAGCGTGATTATATATAACCCCAACCCCACAATTTATTTTCAAAGAAAACAGAGATATGACTAGTTCAGAGATTGAATTACTACCTCTGTCCTCCCACAAAACAGGATTTTTTCCTTGTGAATTAATTCTTAATGATGAAAGAAAAAGATGCAATATGCACTGGTTGATGCATTCAAGGTTCGTCCACAACGATGATAAATAGATAAAAAGTTTTAAATCCAAAATTAGTAGCTTCAAGACAGAGAAATAAGCATGGATTGCAGTGGGAAGAAAAAGAAAAGGAGCAGAAGTATTACAGTCCACCAGGATGCCCCACATAAACCACAAGGCTGATGAGCCCTCCAGGTTTCAGAATTCTATAGGCAGCTTCAAGTGCTTGTAATGTTGTTTCTGCCTTTGTGGTGATTGCTTTGTTACCACCAGGTAGGTAGCCTAGGTTAAATGCAACAAGCCTAAGAAATAGAGCAGCATTAACTGGTATATCTAATCACAGATGATAAATTTATTTGAATTCTTTCTTGTTCTTCCTCAACTTTCTTACATGGTTGTTCAGGATTCACAGTATTAGCGAAAAAATGCAAAAAAAATGCAAAAAAAAAGGAAAGGTATCAATTCAAATGACAAATATGTCATTACTAAGAACAAAATGTGGAATCATTACCTAACGGGAGAACCCTCTGGAATGACATCCTCCATTCTGCTGTGGCAAATGGAGGAGAGTTTAACAAGTTTCCTCTACATAAAACTAGAAAATATAAGCACTTGAACAAACATTGTTCAAAGATTAACTACACCAATCAGAAGGTAAAGTCATCGGTTGATCCCCATTTTTTGAAAGTGAACTGACAAAAATAAACGTTAAAAGCTTTCCACACCGCCTGGTGTTACAAATGGTATCATAGCCAGACACCGGGTGGTGTGCTAGCGAGGACGTTGGGCCCTCAAGGGGGGCGGATTGTGAGATCCCACATTGGTTGGAGAAGGGAACAAAACATTTCTTATAAGGGTGTGGAAACCTTTCCCTAGCTGACACGTTTTAAAACTGTAAGGCTGACGACGATACGTAACGGGCCAAAGCGAACAATATCTGCTCGTAGTTGGCTTGGTTTGTTACAAGCTCGAAGTCGCAAACAATTGGATCACATACAATCAGAGCATATATTGTCATGCTAAAGAAGCTTTAGACTATCGTAATTACAATTTTAGGCTGTAGGCCATTAATTGGAGCAAGTTATGAGCTATATATTTACTAGAAGAAAATCATGGATTACTCAAATGTGATAAGCCAAAGGATACCTCTTTTTCACTGAGTGACTCGTCCAGTAACGCAGAAGTACTTTCTAAGGCCTCTTTCTGAACGTCCATTGCATAAACACGCGCAGAACCAGCTTCATCAGCAACCATTTTGAGCATAGCTAGAGTATCATACCCATTTCCACAAGTAGCATCTACCACTGTATCCCCTGTTCTGATGACACGTTTCCATACACTGATTGATAAAGGACAAGGTAATTAATATGTAGAACAACAGCTAGAAAAAAAATAAAATGCAAAATCTTCTGTAGAACAAAATGCAAGAAGCCATGATGCTGTTCTGTGTTTAGAAAAACAGGGCATAGGTTTGAGGCTAATGATCATACAGCTCAATAGAGACCATTTCATTGAAAAAGAGAGGCCAATGAAGAACAAAGGCCTGAAGACAATAGAAAACATACAGCCATACCAGCACATGTAAAAATGCACAAAAAAAGTTAGCTGATGATACAAATACATACGAGTGAGCAACTTCTGTCGCTCTCTTCTTTCCCAAAAGGTAGCCGACCATGACATCCTCCAATCCTATTATCGCATCATGCACAATTTCTCAACAGCACATCAAATTTCAATAGAAATGATTAACAATAATCAAAATCAAGACCCCCAAAACGAATATTATGTTGGTAAATGATAATCTAACAAGAAAATGTGCAGATTTAAGCACAACAAAATGAAAATGTAACCTTCTAGAGACGAAAAATCTTTCGACGACGACGGTGAAGAGAAATCAGTCTGATACTCGGACGATATCCCATTTGAGTGAATACGATTAGAAAAGCAGCAAAGATTTCTCAAGTGTCTTTGACGCCCTACGACTGGTTCGGAGGCAGCAACCGCTACCCATTTGTACCCAAATTTCAAAGATAACATCTCTCCCAACTCTCTGGATTTCCTTCACCGGCGATTCCGCCTGTATTGTCGTCGGTGAAGGGACGGAATGACGATTAAAATACGACCGGGCCGGGTTACAATGAGCCCACTAACGAGAATATGGCTTTGTCATTATTTATGGGCTTACCATAATGGGCTTTATGATTATTTTAGCGAACCATTCAATTAAATATTAAAAAAATATTATCTGACTAGACTTGAAGATGACTTGTCTGCCACCTTGCCACCTCAGCAGTAACATGTAGTCCACGGTATGGCGAGACCTTTGAGAACAAAACGACTAAAACGCACCGCCTTCAAACAGTTTGTTGCTGTTGTCTTTTTCTATGTGTATGACACGTGGCATCGAGACGAGCACACTCGGGCAAATGGCGCTCCTTGTGCCAGATAGAGGCACACATCATTGGATTATTTAAATACCAAATACTGTCTAAATAAAATTGAGATAATTAAATATTAAATAAAATTCTGAATAATTGTATTAATTAAAATTATAAACAAAATCTTTCATTATCTGAATAAAATATATATATATATATATATATATACATATTTATCGTAATTAATTGTTATATTTAATTTATAAGTCCAAAAAATGCCTTGAAGCACAGGTTACTTCAATTAACTGAACTCCTGTAGCGTTTCTCTGCCACGACGCAACTGTCCATACACGTGTTTTTTCTTTTTTTAATAATAAAATTTAATGTCATTTTCATCTTGGCCTTATTTGGTAGTTATTTTTAGTATGAATTAAATTAAAATTTTTAATTTCTTTTAATAATCATTTAACTTTTGTTTTAAATTAAACTTATAAATATTAAGGAGATTTTAAGAATTTAAGTTAAATTTTAAAAACTAAAAAAATCATTTTAAATTTTGTTGAAAGAAAATGGTATTTTATTTATTTAATTATTTATTATTTGGTTAAATGTATAATTAGTTGCATAAATTGGCCAGATCTTGTATGAGAAGGACACGTGGAGTTATTCTATTAGAGGATTTATGAACGGTTACAAATGCGCGAAGGATATATTTTTCTTCCCATTGGAAGTTTATTACTTAACTCATACATATTCAAGTTTTCTCTTAAAGAAAACCCAACCTTAATTTTCGGAAACTTTTCTTTTTCCGACTTTACCCTCTGATTCGAGGCTTAATTACTTCCTCTACCCAATTTCGTTGGAACGCTCCGCTCGCTTTGTGAATTTCTTCCTTTTTTTAGCATTTTTTTTCCTTTCAATAATAAATAATTTAAAGCCATTGATTTTACGACCTTCTATTTATCATAAATTATTTGATATAATTTTTATAAAAACTCGTTGGAGACAACTGTAATGCATTAAATTAATTATTAATGGACTTATTCCCAAACAAAAATTTTAAATTTAAAGTAATTTTCTTCGAGGAGAGATTTAAATCATACCATATTTAAGTTTATAATATAAAGTAAATTTACATTATTTATTTGTACAATGCTATGATATTTCGATATAATCATTGAATTATTTTAACTATTTAAATTTTTATGATATTCAAAGTATAAATTTTAATATATTACATTAGCATTATATTGAATTTATATTGAATGTGAATGGAGTTTGAGTCGACTTTTAAAAAATATTAAAATTTTCATGTCCCAGGCCATTAATATATATACTTACATAAGCTAATTTTATATAATATTTGAATGCATCATCTTCATTTATGTGCATGTGATTGCAAAAGTACTTTTGGTTTTGGTTTTGGAAAAATAAAGTATTATTATAGGACAACAATGCCTTCCTTTTTCAAGATTAAATAGTTAAAGCCTCTAATTCAATAAAATGGAGATTATCATCCATAATTTCAAAGCTTAAATATGACAAGTCGGTGGATATATTTTAAGTCGGTTACTCTATATTGTACCTAAATTAAATATAATTGACTAAATTGCACATAATAATAATAATAAATTTTAAAAATTGTTATTTGTTTTAAAAAAAATTATATTTACTCTTTAATAACTTTTTTAGAATTTCAGATCAAAATTGGGATAATCTCAAAATACACTTGAAATAAATGATATAATTTATATATTTTTTTTTTGTAACATCAAACTTGAAAAGAGAGAATTATTACTTATTATGCTTTAATAAACTGTACTTAATATAATACTTATAATTTATATTTAATTATCACTTATTAAAATGAAAATACCTTAATTTATTAATTTATTTGAAGTATAATTTTATATATAGTACTAAAAAAAAGTATTTAAAAATTTTCCCGTCCATAGATCCCATTTCTTGTATGTTTACGTGGCTTTGAAGGAAATAAAAAATCTTTCCAAATGGCTGAAAGTGCGACGTGGAAATACATCATTGGTGCACAGAGAAGATGGGTAATTATCCAGTGTGCTCAAATCTAACTGAGCCTGCTATCAATATAAACCCCCATAAAAAAGAAAAAAACGAAATAAAAGATCTGGAATATTTTAAATAAACGACAGAAATGTTACCGCGCTACTGGGTCCCACGAGAGGACCACTCAGATCTTTACAGTAACGATCGTTCGGTCTTGGTCGTGCCACGTGGCGAATGATCCAGTGGGATTAAGCCAACATGGAAGGCGGGGTGGGGGGCAGTTGCTTAGAGTAGAATTTGTAGAATATAGTCAACGCGGAAAACAGTTTGATAAGTAATGGCGTTCATGTAAAAAAAAGGTGCAGTAGG
Source organism: Cucurbita ficifolia (assembly GCA_033971965.1). NCBI lineage: Eukaryota > Viridiplantae > Streptophyta > Magnoliopsida > Cucurbitales > Cucurbitaceae > Cucurbita > Cucurbita ficifolia. The sequence goes on from CM066981.1 coordinate 1,413,206, forward strand.
GGTATTTATGGAAGATGGTTTCAAGGTCTTGGCTACCTTCTTCTCGTTTTGACTGTTGATGAAGAATTCGCTAATTCGAAAGAAAGGAATGGAAATTTCAAGTTGGATTGCCTGAAGATCGAGCTTCAGTTTATGTGTTATCAAGCCAAAAGGAGATTGATATCTGCTGAAGAAATCTGAAGAAAAAGGACTCTTAATTTCGTTTTGGTTTCTGTTTTTGTTCATTTCATCGTCTCGGATCAAAGGCTGGAAGTGTTGGAAAGAGTGAATGAACTGAGGGAAAGTCGAGGAAATTTAGTTTTTCGAGCTTCTCGTGGAGGCAGTACTATTGCTTAGTACTCGAACCTTCTCGGGAGGTTTGAGATATGGTGTTTCTTCCTTGGTTCGCTCTGCAAATTCATCAGGTACTCCGATTCATTACGTTTTTATTTTTTTATGTGGATCTGATTGAGCTTTTGAAGATTCTTGCTTGATCTGATGTTGATTAGTGTGCCAGTACTTTCATTGCCGTGAAATTTATGTTCGTTTAGTATGTTTAGTATTGTAATTGAGTATTTGGTTAGATGAATCTAAATTCTATTGCAGACCTAGCCGAATGTTCGTGATCGTGAAGTATACAGATAGAATGTATTTAGATGGATCCTATAAACAGTTATTCATACTCTTTGTTGTCTGGTTCTTTTGTGTTGACTACTCAAGACTATAGTATTATGGTTTGTTTCTAATGGATTGGCTTGGCTCTGATTGTACAGATCGCAAGTTTTTGTTTGACTTCAATCAGATGAAGGAAATAAAGGATCTAGAGTACTTATGAATTACTGTGGTGTATCAACTAGCTCTAAAAAATTGATTGTTTTGTGTCTTTGAATCACAAAACTTAAGTTTGGTAGCATGGTTTTCAGTTACTCTATCAGACACTTCAAATTCCTGAACACTTATTGGACATGCGTCAAACACTTCATGCTTGATGATTGATCTATTTTGAAAAAATATATAAGAGAGGTACTAAATTCTGAAAGTGAAACTACAAACTTGTTCTTTGTTGCTTCGATTCGATAAAAAAAAAATGCAGGAGTATGATTGAATTGAAATTTTCTATTTTATGAGATGATAAATTATTGTAAAGAATTTTTAGCTGATTTTAGATGCTTTTCAAGTAATGTAAGAAAATTTGAAATAAGGAACTAGTTTCTTCGATCTCTTGAAAGTACACATCTACTTATTCTGGACACCTATATGTATCAGATCATATCTGGAAATTTCAATTGTTTTACATTTAACAATCTCTTGTTTGCAAATCAATATGCTTCGGCTATTTTTGGTAGTTTGTACTATTTCTGATGGTTTTTAATATATATTCCAACTCCTGGTATTGTAGAGCTAGCAATCTGATTTCCAAGCAACTTTTCCATATTGCCTTCTGTCTGGTTGAGCTTGTTCAAGCTTGACTGAGTTAACGATAAAGTTATCAAAACATGATGAGATGGAACAGTCAAGAAATGACCAGCTCCAGTGCACTTCCATGCAATATGGATTTGGGGAACTACAACCTGCATCTAAATCATCCATAGAGGACCCTATGAGTATTGTTAACATGCAAAGTGATGGAAGAACCATGGATCTTAGGATGTCAGAGGTTAAGCCTGTCCTTAATTACTCCATACAGACAGGCGAGGAGTTTGCTTTTGAGTTTATGCGTGACCGAGCAAATTCCCGAAAACCACTCATTTCGGACTCAGTTAGTGACCCTAATTGCACTTCAGGTTATATGGATTTAAAAGGAATTTTAGGCCTTAGTCGTACTGGGTCTGAATGTGGATCAGATAATTCAATGATTACTTCAATGGAAAAAGGTACAAAAGATTTTGAGCGAAAAAACTCTTTATTACATGGAGACAAAAATAACCATGGAACAGTTCATCACAAATCACGCGAGCCGTCAGGATATGATAGTGGTCGTGGAATTGGTCATGGCTATGTTTCTTCTGGAACTTCTGATGGCTCGTTAGCAAAGATGAAAGTCCTCTGCAGTTTTGGTGGGAAAATTTTACCTCGTCCAAGTGATAGTAAGTTGAGATATGTTGGGGGTGAAACACGCATCATTCGGATAAAAAAGGACATCACTTGGCAGGAGCTAATGCAGAAAACATCATCAATCTATAATGAAACATATGCAATTAAATATCAGCTTCCTGGTGAGGACCTTGATGCGTTGGTTTCAGTTTCTTGTGATGAGGATCTCCAGAATATGATGGAGGAGTGTAATGAGTTCAAAGATGACAAAGGATCCAAAAAACTTAGAATTTTTCTGTTTTCAATGAGTGATTTGGATGAAGGGAGTTTTTCTATGGGTAGTGTGGATAATGACTCTGAGATCCAGTATGTTGTCGCAGTCAACGGCATGGACAGTGTTACTAGAAAAAGCTCAAACCTGCATGGCTTAGCAAGTTTTTCTGCCAATAACCTGGATGAGGTAGATGGACAAAGCATTGGAAGGGGTACAGTTCTTAAGGAATTGGCTGGTGTCAATGCATCGGCCTTAACTGGTAATATTGCCTCGTCATCCTTGCAGTCTTCACAACCTGTTCGGGCAAATGCCTATAATGCTTATGAAACCTTTGTACAGACTTATCATGAACCTCAAGGACAATATCCAGAGATACCATCAACAAAGTTGAAAGGCAAGTTAAATGATTCGTTTGAGAAAGAGATTCATCCTAAAAGTGGCTGCTCCTCAATTCCTTCTCATTTGTTTGATGAAAAATCAACTCCGGTTTCCATGGCGCAAGGTGAGTTTCCCTTCTTAACTCCCAAGAATGAGTCAGACCTCCAGGGTTCGGAAGGACTTTCTTCAATGTCTGTTTCTGGAAATCCTATAGTTTCTAGATCAAGTGATATGGATAACATGATTCATAAGTTGCCATCGAATGCATATACTCATGATTATATGGACAGTGAATCAAAAGTCGTTGATTTGAGTCTCCTTGAGCCTGCTGTTGTGCAAAGAGTGTATCGCTCTGAGAGAATTCCTAGGGGGCAGGAGGAGTTAATGAATCGCTTATCTAAATCTGAGGATGCGCATGGTTCCCAGTTTCTAATCTCTCATTCACAGTCTGATCAGGACCAGATACCAGAATCCATTGTCCAATTGCAAGATAGCATCAATTGCGGAGCTGAAAATTCCCTTCCCATGGAAAAACCATCACATACTGCTACTAAAGTCAGGGATGATGAGTGTTACCAAATTCAAGATGGCAGAAATATCAATGAGGCAGTTACCGGAAGGAATTGGAATATTCCACAAGATGGTAAACCTGAATCAGAATTACCTGCTCTTGGCCAAGTATCTTCTGTAAAGAATCATGAGGATTCTGCATTGGGTCTCTTGCAGCTTGACATGGGTGAGGTTGTTGGAATGGGGTGTAAAGACAATAAAAGTCTTGAGCAATCTCAGATTGGTTCTAAGGAAGAAAGTTTAATTAACAATGTTACTGAAAAAGCATCCACGGGTAATGTTTCCAAACCGGTGCAAGGAGACATTGTTATAGATATTGACAATCGATTTTCTCGTGATTTCTTCTCCGATATATTCTCCAAAGCAATACCTTCTGAGGATTCATTTGATATTAGCAGCCAACTGCACGAAGATGGAACTGGTTTGGGTATTAATGTAGAAAATCATGAACGTAAGGGCTGGTCACATTTCCATAATTTGGCACAAGAAAAGTTTGTTCAAAATGATGTTTCTCTTATTGACCAAGATCACATTGGGTTTTCATCTGCTCCCAAGACTGTTGGAGATGATCTTACTCCTTCAACAACTATAATTCATGAAGATTCTCAACTCAATTTCGGTGATGACCAGAAAGTGTTATATAGGATAAGTGGACATGACACCACCAATTTTCTTTCACGTTATGATCATTCCCGACTGAATGGCGTTGATAGTTCGCAATTTGACGCTATGATGGAAAACCTAAAGACGTTAGAGTATGGGCATGAGGTACACTTCAGTTCTTACTATGGATCTATAATTCCTTTGTTTTTATTAGAAAATTGACTCATAAACTGGGATGATTCTTAACTAAATTTTATACTCCTGGCAGGATGCTAAGGTAGAATCTAAGGGCAGTGGCTTACCTCCTCATGATCCTTCTTTGGGAAATTTTGATCCTAATACATTACAGGTATAGTTCTTTCATGCTATTAAATATATGATATCCTCTTCTGCTGCCTGTAAATCTCCACGAAGTATGGAAAGTGCGAAACATTGGGAACTTCCTGGGGACTTTTTCTGCCCCTTTAAGTTTTTACACATCAACCCTGCTGTAAAACTATCTGTTTTTCCCTTTTAACTCTGGTTGCTTAATTTGAATAGAAAATCAATTTTAGATAGACTGGCTTCTGTTTATTACCCCCTTGCTCTTTCAGAATGTGTACTATCTTTGCACTTTGCTTACCTTCTGCATGCACATATTAGATCATAAAGAACAATGATCTTGAAGAGTTGAAGGAATTGGGTTCTGGAACTTTCGGCACTGTCTATCATGGAAAGTGGAGAGGAACTGATGTTGCAATTAAGAGAATAAAGAAAACTTGCTTTATGGGTCGATCGTCAGAGCTAGAGAGATTGGTAATTTTAATTTGTTTCAGCTGTTTGTTGCTGCTGTATTATAGTCGTTCTTATTACTATTACTATTATTTCTGGCATTTTTCAACAAACCATTAGTTCCTGGCGTTTATTGGGGAAATAATTAAGAAATTGTGATGCTACGTCATAGTGTTGTTTTTTTCTTTAATCGGGGTATGGTTTCTATTTGGGTTGCCGCTAACACCGTCATTTAATCCTATAGACTGTAGAGTTCTGGAGGGAAGCCGACATTCTTTCAAAACTTCACCATCCCAACGTGGTTGCATTTTATGGTGTTGTGCAAGATGGTCCTGGTGGAACATTAGCTACTGTGACAGAATACATGGTTGATGGTTCCCTTCGACATGTTTTGCTTTCCAAGGATAAGTAAGACCCCAGCTGTTTCTTTCTGGTTTTGTGTTCAGTATATTTCGGGATCCGTACAGATATAAACCAAAATTATATCATTAATACAGTGACTAAATTGATAGTTTCAAAGAGATAAACTTTGATTTATGCCCCAGTTTATTTCATAGTCACATTTCCCATTTTATGAATTTTTAACTTGCAGGCATCTTGACCGACGTAAGAGGCTAATAATTGCAATGGATGCAGCATTCGGAATGGAATATTTACACTCAAAAAGTATTGTCCATTTTGATTTGAAATGTGATAATTTGCTTGTGAACTTGAAGGATCCTCAAAGACCAATTTGCAAGGTGATCCGAGGGTGTTTATGCTGTTTTCTTATGTTTGTCCATTTAAAATATATTTGTTTTTCTATGCGTGAGCCACCTTCTATTTCAGGTAGCTGATTTTGGCCTGTCAAAGATCAAGCGAAATACCTTGGTGTCTGGTGGTGTAAGAGGAACCCTACCATGGATGGCACCTGAGCTACTAAATGGTAGCAGCAATAAAGTCTCCGAGAAGGTGATGTACATGTGTCATTGTCTTTTTGAATGTCCTACTAGAAAATTAACCAGTGTTTCTCTATTATTCCATCTACCATTTGAATTCATTGAAGTTTTGCATTTCATGGAAATTTCTCGGTTGCCTGTACTTGACAGTGAAATTTGAAAATATTCCAAGCACTCCTGAAATCTGCACGGACAGTAGTTTGTTTGCATGATTTATTTTCAAATTTAAAACGCTTGTAGTTTGTGGGAATTCAAAAATAGTACACACGTTGACACTATATGCCATATGGTAAGCACACATCGGCAAATATATTATATGATATGGCCTAAGAAATAATTCGAAATCTATCTTAGTTGGAAATGACATAGATACAAAACTCTAAAGCGACTATTCTATTGACTAAAAGCCATTTGATATACAGGTTGATGTGTTCTCTTTCGGTATTGTATTATGGGAGATTCTCACAGGAGAGGAACCATATGCCAACATGCATTATGGGGCTATCATAGGTAAGAATATCTAGACTTTAACTTCTGTCCTGCACGTTAAAATATTATCTGTGTTGATTCATGCACACGCTGAACTTTCTTCTCCGAATTCAGACATCATAAATCAAGCTAAATTTTGGGTTATTAATAACAGTTTTAGTTCTATGGGAAACCTAGCGATCGTATATTAATTCAACGTGTCCCAATGGGTGTCTATGACTAGTTTTTTTGTAATTGCTAGACAAGTATATTTTTGTTAGATGGGAAACCATTTTTGTAGGCTGCCTTCTCTTAATGTGGGTCTTCTTCGTTGTATGTCCATGAAAGTTTGGCTACTCATAGGAAAAATAAACTAATTCTAAGTTGGGCTCCCACTGGTTTTTACCATTTGAGCACACAGGATTAGCAATATGAGTGATTTTTAATTGTCGCCAAGACGAAACTTGATCTCAAGATATCACTTCTTATGTGCAGGGGGTATTGTGAACAACACATTGAGACCAACCATTCCAAGTTACTGTGATTCTGAATGGAGAAAGTTGATGGAACATTGCTGGGCGCCAAATCCTTCAGATCGGCCATCCTTCACAGAAGTTGCAGGCCGTCTGCGTGTTATGTCAACAGCTGCTGCTAGCCAAACAAAAGCACAAGGTCCCAAAATACCAAGGTCATAATCATCTTTCAAATGGATTGTTGAGTTACTCATATGCTTTCTTATATATTTGTTCATTCTATTCTACAGTCATGAAAATTGTGTGTATTTTTGTCAATAGAAGGTAGATAAGTGTTTTGGTGTGAAATATACTATTGAACCTTAAATATAATTCTTTATTATAGTTCATGCAAAAAACTGATAAAAAGCTAGTTAGGAGGGCATTGCTGCCATTGATTTCCAGCCTAGTTCCTGATTTTGAGCGGTTCACAAATTCAGTGATCATCTACTTGTTTGAATTATGCAACTCTCGTTTTCACTTCCCTTTTTGTTAGATTAATGTGTGATTTGTAGCCCGTTTGTGAATGATAGGGTAAATTTTAGAATACAAATACTGGTTTTGGAATTTTGTGTACAATAAATAAATAGCTATCATTTAAAAGTACAAAAATGAAGAAAGTTCAGAAACATTCTCATTTTCTGATTGGGAAAAAAATTATAGAAAAAGAAAATCCCAATCAGAAGGGAGCTTAGGGTATCAAAATTCTGAAAAATTATGTTAGAGAAATATATTAAAGAAAAACACTAACAAAAACTTAGGACCCCACATGTACACATTAAATTAAGGAATACCAAAATTTTGATGATGGCAGGTGAGATTCTTATTCAACTGTCAACTGTCAACTGTCAACTGTCAACTGCTTTGAAGTTTTTTCTTTTCTTCTCCTTTTGCTCCTTTTCTTCAATAGTCCTTTCTCTGCCAATGTTTTTAGTTTCTGTTTCTTTCGTTCTTTCACTTTCTCCTCAAATCCATCATCCACCATCTTCATTTTTGCCACATAACTAGCCTTGTAAACCTACATACAAACGTTGCAAGCTGCATTAAACTCAAATTCACTTCTAATATCCTAACAAGAAATGCAGAGATCGTCGGCCTATCGTTCAGGCCATGAAGTGGGACGACTGAGATGCTCAATCAGCGTCCCATCATACCGATACGGTGATATATCTACCGTTTCGTCAAACTTATAGGCACTTGAGCTGTAAAATGACTGATGCAACTATAGAGCTAAGAAAATTCATAAGCTTCAGAGTGAAACAAGTTTCTTAGTTTCAAACAACCATTGGTGACATGATTCTGCCCATAACACTAGAAAAACTGTGCCTCTAGGATGGTCCTTCAAAAAACAGATTTTGTGAGCAGAGCTACAAGAGAACAAATCAGTTCCATGATGTACCAATTAGAGATGGAAATGAGTTATGTAGTTCAGTTGGCAAACAGTATAAAATACACTGTCAAAAAGAAACAAAACAAAACAAAAGAAGCCAAATCATCCGATCTTACCTTTGAATCATTCTCAATCTCTTCAGTCTCCTTGAAGTCAAAAATCTCCAATTGCTTTCCAAGATTGGCCTCTATTGCATCAATAAGCTTCAAATCATGCTGGGAACCCATATGAAACTTATCAAAGTTAAGGAAAACAAATAACTCTCAAGAAAAATACTTAGCTTGAAAAGATGAAAACAGAAACATAACCAACTTACGACTTTCCTACATGAATAAACCGTGGTAGATAACAAATCCACTTTAACATTACACATGTTTGCCACCATGAGCGTAGCTCAGCGGTAATTGACATATACTCTTAGATACTTTTTAACATTTGATGCTGAGCTCATCTCCAAGAAACATGTGGAATTAAAAGGATACAATTACCCACCACATATACTCAAATATGATAGCTGATCGGATGCCCATGTGTTCCATTTTAGACAAAATGTGGTGTAGAAAATGATTCTTCCTGTCCTTTGGAATTAATACATATTGCTGCTTGAGCATATCAACTGTCTTGAAGCCTTCCTAGGCCTCGTAAAAGTAAGCCTTGTTTGCAGAAAGCTCAAGCAGTGTTTCTAGATCCTTTGTCAATGTTGCAGAGAATAATAGAGTTTGACGGCTAAGTGGCAAGCATTGGAAGATTACTTTCAATTCTTCTTCAAAGCCAACATCCAATAGTCTATCTGCTTCATGAAGAACTAGGAACTGAAAGTATAAAAAGATGATTAAAACGTCAAGAACATAAGCTGTTTGGCTTTGCAGAGTTTAAGAGGCTATGGGGTTATGTAGCTATGACAACTTGAACAATATGAACAAGACAAGCAACTATGAAACACGAATCAAACTTCTTTAGTTTTAGCTTCATCACACATGAGAAAAAGAACCCTCTTTTGCATTGTTAGGTAGGCCTTTCTAGAAGATAAAAGTATAACAGCCTAAGCCTAAGCCTAAGTCCACCACTAGCAGATATTGTCCTCTTTGGGCTTTCCCTTCCAGGTTTCCCTTCAAGGTTTTTAAAACGCGTTTACTGGGGAGAGGTTTCCAGGTTTCTCTTCAAAGTTTTTAAAACGCGTTTACTGGGGAGAGGTTTCCAGGTTTCCCTTCAAGGTTTTTAAAACGCGTTTACTGGGGAGAGGTTTCCAGGTTTCCCTTCAAGGTTTTTAAAACGCGTTTACTGGGGAGAGGTTTCCAGGTTTCCCTTCAAGGTTTTTAAAACGCGTTTACTGGGGAGAGGTTTCCAGGTTTTCCTTCAAGGTTTTTAAAACGCGTTTACTGGGGAGAGGTTTCCAGGTTTCCCTTCAAGGTTTTTAAAACGCGTTTACTAGGGAGAGGTTTCCAGGTTTCCCTTCAAGGTTTTTAAAACGCGTTTACTGGGGAGAGGTTTCCAGGTTTCCACACCCTTATAAAGAATACTTTGTTCCCCTCTCTGACCGATGTGGGATCGATGTGGGATCTCACAATTCATTCCCTTCGGGAACCAGCGTCCTTGCTGGCACTCGTTCCTCTCTCCATTTGACGTGGGATCTCACAATGCATCGGTTGGAGAGGGGAACAAAACATTCTTTACAAGGGAACAAAACATTTTTTACAAGGGTAGTTTTTAAAATGCGTTTACCGGAGAGAGGTTTCTAGGCTTCTACACCCTTATAAATAATGCTTTGTTCTCATCTCCAACCGATGTGAGATCTCACAATCCACCCCCTTCGAGAACCCGGGTCCTCGCTAGCACTTATTCCTCTCTCCAATCGATGTGGGATCTCACAATCCACATTGTGAAATCCCACATCGGTTGGATAGGAGAACGAACCATTCTTTACAAGAGTGTGGAAACCTCTCCTTAAGAGACACGTTTTAAAAACTTTGAGGGGAACCTCAAAAGAAAAAGCCCAAAGAAGACAATATTTGCTAGTTGTGGGCTTGAGCCGTCACAAAAAGAACTCAACCATTTTGAAATAATCATTTCCTCGTCTTAGTTACCAACATTAACCAATACCCATTAATCCTCTTGACTCCTCAATGCTCATCAAATTCAAATTAGGGAGTACTATGAATACCCATTGTATAATAGAAAGGAACAAGGTTCGAATACAACAAACCTTAGTCTTGGAAAAGACGACAGGGATATCAGGGTTCTCCTCCAGCAACACCTTAACCCTTCCCGGCGTTGCAATTACAACGTGAGGCCTCTTCAACAAGCTCTGCGTCTGGTTCAACATATCCATTCCTCCAACAACCACAGAGCACCGCAAGTTCAAGCCGGAACCAAGTGCCCTAAACTGCTCAGCCAATTGATAAGCCAATTCCCTAGTGGGAGTGATCACCAACGCAAAGACACCAAAAGGTGTCTCGGAAAGGCGTTGAAGAATCGGCAACGCAAAGGCGGCAGTCTTCCCACTCCCAGTTTGGGCAATACCAAGTACGTCGAGGCCAGCAAGAATCTTCGGGATACAGTGGGTTTGAACCGCCGTAGGCTTCTTCATAGCCAATTCTTTGCAGGTCCGTACGATCGCTTCTGACAAGCCGAGGTCGGCAGATGCAACATCGTCGGCGAATTTAGTGCCAAGTTCTGTGGATTTCTCAATCGGAAGAGGCTTCTCCGGAGCAATGTTGTCGACGGCGGAAGAAACAGGGGCGGCGCTAGGATTCACGGAAGGTTTATAGTTCTTTCGATGGGGTTTTGAGAAAAGAGGGAAATTCTCGTTGACTATTATTACTTCTTGATCCATGAAATCAGAGATGGCCGAACAAATTTGAAAAATTGCACCAAAATTTGATTGCTTCACCGCCAAGTAATGTTCAGTGTTCAAAGCTTGGCGCCATGCCAGTCGATGAAAAGTGAGCCAAGGCGACGGAGGCGAGAGCGGCTAGGTTCGAGTATGCAGAGGTAAAAAGTATTGAACTTTTCCTTTGTTTAAAAAGAACTCTAGTTCTTAATAAAATTACAATATTACCACTGACATAAATATTTTTAAACTATCATTTTAGTAAATTAATTATAAATTATTCATTTAATTTTATAATTAAAGGTAAATTTTGTTTGTTTCTAAAAGTGTATTTAATAGATAAGTAATGAAGCATCATTTTAATGTTTACCCAAATTATTGTTTTTATGGTAAAAAGTTCAAAACTAAAATTGATTTTATAAAATTCTAAGAACCAAAATTAAATTTTAAGAACATAATAATAAATTTAAGAATGAATTGTCACAAGTTAAGGTGCAATTCCTACTTCCAATAGAATCAATTTATGATGGTTGGATGAAAGTCCCACATCTCCTAATTTAGAAAATAATCCTGAATTTATAATCCAGGAATACTATCTTCATTAGTATTAGTACGATTAGTATTAGTACGAGGTCATATAAAAAAAAAAGAATTTAATGATTCTTTAAAATTAAAAAAAAATCATTTTATCTCTATTTTTTATTATTTGTTCGTATTTAAATATAATTAAATGGAACTTTAATCTAATTAATATATTTTTATAGGTGAGTTGATTTAAATTTAAATGGAGTGGACAAAAAGTTGAAGGCATCACACAATCTAGAAATCATGGATCGTCAACCTTATCTCAGCGATAAGAGAAATCTGTGATCAAAACCACAAATTGATTAATACCCATTCGTTCTCATTGTTCATTGTTCTTCCTGTCCCAATCTCTTTCTCCCTCCACAAATCATAATCGCCTTCCCATTTCTTCCACATAAAAATACTCACCCGAATCGCCAAATCCCGCCGCTCTCTGTTAGTCACTCACAGCACCCACTTTCTACTCTGCATCATCAATGGCGTCTGCAGCTTCCCCTGCCACTTTCCATCTCCTTCCCACCACATCCTCTTCCACTTCTTCAACCCGCTCCGCCCTTCTTCAGTTTTCCCCCACCGCCACTTCCTCTTCCTCAATCCGCCTCCGCAGTGCCCCCATTCAGCGCCTTGGCTTTGCCGCCTCCGACCCACTTTTCTCCCTCCATGTCGCTTCCAAGATTCGGTCGTTTCGGGGCAAGGCTTCGCGGGGTGTGGTGTCCATGGCTAAGAAGAGCGTTGGGGATTTAACTGCATCGGATTTGAAGGGGAAGAAAGTGTTCGTGAGGGCTGATCTGAATGTACCCTTGGATGATAATCAGAATATTACTGATGACACTAGGATCAGAGCTGCTATTCCTACAATCAAGCATTTGACTGAGAAGGGAGCTAAAGTCATTCTCTCCAGCCATCTGGTGAGTGTACTCTTTGTTTTGTTGTATCTGGAAATTCATTCGTAGCTGTAAAGCTGTTTGAAGTGATTGATTAATGGAATTTGTAGAGAAAAGGTTTAGGGATGTTAGCTGTGATGGTACATTGCATGTAATGGCAATTGGGTTTTTATGTTCTTGATTAGCCATCCATGGAAACTTGAGATCCGGGTTCAAATTCTTCTTTTCACTAACAAAAACTCTTGAAACTATACTGTTTATGCTGCACAAGCTTGTGGTATCTGTTCTTAAACAATCAAAATTTTCAGGGACGACCAAAAGGTGTCACTCCAAAATTCAGCTTGGCACCTCTTGTGCCTAGGCTTTCTGAGCTTCTTGGCATTCAGGTACCTTTTTCTTCTTCACGATATGAAACAAGGGCTTCTTTTTCTATTATTGTTAATTATCACCTTTAAACATGTTCTGTATCTTATGTTCAATCAGGTTGTGAAGGCTGATGACTGCATTGGCCCCGAGGTCGAAAAGTTGGTTGCTTCCCTACCCGAGGGTGGAGTCCTTCTACTTGAGAATGTGAGATTCTACAAGGAAGAAGAGAAAAATGAACCCGAGTTTGCGAAGAAGCTTGCTTCTCTAGCTGATCTTTTTGTAAACGATGCATTTGGAACTGCCCATAGAGCTCATGCTTCAACCGAGGGAGTCACCAAGTTCTTGAAGCCTTCTGTAGCTGGTTTCCTCTTGCAAAAGGTTGGATCCTTTAATCGACACTATCTCACTTGTTATACGACACATTACATACTATTTTCGTTTTCACTGATCTTGATTATAACTGGTAACTGGTCTCAGATTATGAGTGGCCTGATCTTCGTCATGTTATTCTTTTCCTATGTGTAATGATTTTTAACCATGTGGGTAATCGCTTTAGGAACTCGACTATCTAGTAGGGGCCGTGTCGAGCCCAAAGAGGCCATTTGCTGCTATTGTTGGTGGCTCGAAGGTCTCTTCAAAAATTGGAGTGATCGAGTCACTTCTAGAGAAGTGTGACATCCTACTCCTTGGTGGTGGAATGATCTTTACATTCTACAAGGCACAGGGACTTTCTGTTGGTTCATCTTTGGTGGAAGAGGATAAGCTTGAATTAGCAACCACTCTCCTCGCGAAGGCGAAGGCAAAAGGAGTATCGCTTTTGTTACCGACCGACGTCGTCATTGCAGATAAGTTTGCTCCAGATGCAAACAGCAAGGTTTGTTTGTAAATCTTGGTTCTTAGATCCATTTCTCAGATCAATACAGTGCTATAGAAACACAAGCTTCTGAATTTTTATTGATTGATTCGAATAGTGGCTTCGTTTTCCAGTCTTTTTGAAACTTTTAAAACGCTCTTCGAATAGGGAAATAAAAAACTTGATTTTTACCTTGCAGATTGTCCCAGCATCTGCTATCCCTGATGGATGGATGGGGCTGGACATTGGACCAGATTCTGTAAAGACATTCAATGATGCTTTGGACACTACCCAAACTATCATCTGGAATGGACCAATGGGAGTGTTCGAGTTCGACAAGTTTGCAGTCGGAACAGAGGTAATGAAAAACTTCTCCATGGTGATTAAAATGCACTTTACATTGATGTCGTTATCATACTGACTTAACCAAGGAGCGTGTCGTAACGCTTCTAACTTTAATGTTATCAATCACGTCTTCCCCCAAGTTGGAGGCGGGGGACGATATACTGACCTTTATGTATCTATTATATTGTTGGAGTTGAGATCTCGAATGTTAATGGTACTCTGAGGTGCTTGATTTGTTTGGTTCATCGAAGTATCACATGATAGAGACGTAAAAGCCAATGTAGTTCAACGTGTGTACAGTATGTATAGCTGATGTGTTTATGTGGTCGAAATATGCGCTTGGTTGCAGTCGATTGCTAAGAAACTTGCAGAGCTCAGCGGGAAGGGGGTGACGACCATCATCGGAGGTGGAGACTCGGTTGCAGCTGTGGAGAAGGTGGGAGTTGCGAGCGTTATGAGCCACATTTCGACTGGTGGGGGTGCCAGTTTGGAGTTGTTGGAAGGCAAAGAGCTACCCGGTGTCCTTGCTCTCGATGAGGCGGTACCTGTGGCCGTGTAGGTGATGGATCATTCCATTTAATTTTTTTTCTTCTCTCCGTTGCAACTGAATGCTTGAATTGCAATGTGTAACAGAGAAATATAATGGTGTAGAGATAAGAGTTTTTGTTGTAAAAGTGGTAGCGTTCTGTCTCTCTGCATTTGACATTCCCTTGCCGGCTGGTAACAGACTGTAGGGATAACAACTGTTCTAAGAGTTGTAATAAATTTGTGCATCAATCTCCCATTTTCCTCTGTATTTTCACGTTTTTCTCAGAGAAGCTCCGGGACAATTTCAGAGGAATACTTATCAAGGTTTCAAGGAAACTCGGGCTGAAAAGTAACGTTGTACGGACCAAAAGGATCGTTTTTCTTGAAGATTTAGAGACTAAACGTAACAGCTCAAATTCACCTCTAGCAGATATTGTCATTTTTTGGCTTCCCCTCTCCGCCTTTCCTTCAAAGTTTTTAAAACACTTTAGGGAGTGGTTTTCACCCCTATAAGAATGCTTCGGCCCCCTCTCCAATCGATGTGAGATCTCACAATCCACTCCATTCGGGGCCCAACATCTTCGCTGACACTCGTTCTCCTCTCCAATCGATATCATAATCCACTCTCTCCGAGGCGAGCATCCTCGCTGACACTCGTTCCCCCTCTCTAATTGATGTAGGATTTCACACAATCCACTCTTTCGAGGCCTAGCGTCTTCGCTGACACTCGTTCCTCTTTTCAATCGATGTGAAATCTCACAATCCACCGCTTTCGGGACCATCATCTTCGCTGGCATCCCACCCAGTGTTTAGCTCTAATACCAAATACCAAATTAGAGACTAAATTCGTGATTGTTAATATCTTTCCATTTTATGTCGTTTGCATGGGGTTGTTTCCGAACCCACCCACCCATTTCGACCAACCAACCGCCAAATGGCGGGTCGCCGTCGGGCCCGAAAACGACCACCGTAGCTTTCGCTTTAGGCCGCGGTCCCATCACAATAACAAATTAAAAATTATATATATTTTTAAACAAATCACTATTATCCGACGTGGCATCCTTTTACTCGGTTCCGGTGACCGGCACTGGCGATACGCCGCCGTCTCGCCACCTACCACATCAATAATAACGCCATCGGGCTATTAAAATAGTAAAGGCCGCAGACTTTTGGAAATCCGTCATCCCGCTTCCGTTTCTCTGCGAGGGTTGTTCGTTTTGGGAACGTGTCCTTTTTCGTTCTCGTCGTCATTTCTTCTTAGATCAGCGAAGAAGCTATACAACGATGGCCTTCTCATCCTCCTTCGCTGGATCTGCTGTTTCCGCTTCTCTGATCCAAGCGTCTCGTTCTGACTTGTCGCCGTCCGATTGCCGGAAGGTTGATTTTCTTTGACGGATCATTACTTGTTTCCATGCTTCTATTTAGTGACGGACTGATAGTGGTTAACTGCATCTTTTGCTTGTATCTGCAGGCTTCATGTGTCGGGCGCTCTCTAAAGCTTCAATCCGGCATTTATGGAACTACTATCTCGAGTGGGGCGTCTTCTTTACAGTTAAGGTGAAGCTCGGCCTTCATCGAACGTGTTTTTCAAATACTGTATTCATTTGAATGGATTGCATACGTTTCCGTATTGGATGATTTGATTTCGTAGCTAATTTATTTCGGGAATGTTAAAACGTGAATGACAGGACATCTAAAAATCGCACCGTTCAACCCATCAAAGCTACGGCCACTGAGGCACCTCCGACGATCCAAAGTAATTTTTTATTCTTCTTTTTTCCCTCCAAGAAACGTTGATAGTTTCAATTTGTCAGTTTCTGACTATTTGATTATTGTTCATTTTTCCCCCTTGCTGATTCATGTTCAGAAACTCCGAGATGTGGGAAGACCAAGATTGGAATCAATGGTAAGATCTTTTTTTCATTGTAGTTGTGTAACTACTCGTTTTTGTTGAGGATTGTTGGGAGGGAGTCCACAGACTAATCAAAGGAATGATCATGAGTTTATAAGAAATTCATCTCCATTGGTACGAGGCTTTTTGGGGAAACCAAGGGAAACCAAAAGCAAAGTCATGAGAGCTTATGCTCAAAGTGGACAATATCATACCATTGTGGAGATCCGTGATTCTTAACAGTTTCGTGATTTAGTAGAAACATCTTCTACAAGATTTTGAAGGCTTACTTTCTCACTTAATGACAAATAACTTAATAGAAGGAAATAGACAAAGAAGAAGAATAAGATTAGTGAACAACATTACCGCGTATGAGAATGAAGCAAAATATACTCTAGAATGGGACAAAGAGAAATTTGTGATGACTCACTATACAGGTTTTGGTCGAATTGGAAGACTGGTATTACGAATTGCAACCTCCAGAGATGATGTTGATGTTGTAGCAGTTAATGATCCATTTGTTGACGCTAAGTACATGGTATGCATAAGTTTATTCAATGAACCATTTGGATTCTGTGAACATAGTGTGCATTAGTTTAGTTAATGATCCATTTGGATTTTGTTATCCAGGCTTACATGCTCAAATACGATTCTACTCATGGTATTTTCAATGGAACCATCAAGGTTCTCAGTGATTCAACCTTGGAAGTTAATGGGAAGCAGATCAAAGTTGCAAGCAAAAGGTAGTAACTGAATATTTGCTTCTCTAAAATATTTTGACCTGTAAAATTCTTATGATATCATTTTGTATGCTTTTGGTTGATTCTATGGCAACTAAACTCCACTAGAGATTGATTCTTGTGATTTTTTGTGCTCAGGAACCCTGCAGAGATTCCTTGGGGTGATTATGGGGCTGAATATGTTGTTGAGTCCTCAGGAGTTTTCACTACAAAAGAGAAGGCTTCAGCACACTTGAAGGTTGCTGTTGATTGTTGATACCTCAATCTCTCTCCTGTTTTAATTTCTTGCTTATCTCTTCTGCTTTGATGTCTTGAATCCCAAGTTGACAATTTGTAAATATGCACTGCAGGGTGGTGCTAAGAAAGTTGTAATCTCTGCTCCATCAGCTGATGCACCTATGTATGTAGTTGGTGTTAACGAAAAAACTTACAAGCCGACGATAGATATCGTCTCCAACGCTAGTTGTACTACCAATTGTCTAGCACCTCTCGCGAAGGTATGAATGAAACCCCTGAATGTGTTGAGTATTTTGAGTGTTGTTTCTAGAATTTGTATGCAATGTGGAGTTTGTTGAGGATTGTTGGGAGGGAGTCCCATGTTGGCTAATTCAGGGGATGATCATGGGTTTATAAGGAATACATCTCCATTGGTATGAGGCCTTTTGGAGAAACCAAAAGTAAAGCCACGAGAGTTTATGCTCAAAGTGGACAATATCATACTATTGTGGAGCTCGTGGTTTCTAACATGGTATCAGAGCCATGACCTTAACTTAGTCATGCTAATTGAATCCTCAAGTGTCGAACAAATGGTGTATTTTGTTCGAGAGCTCCAGAGAAAGGAGTCGAGCCTCAATCAAGGAGAGGCTGTTTGAGGGCTACATAGGCTTCAGGGGAGGCTCTATGGTGTACTTTGTTTGAGGGTAACATATGCCTGAGGGGAGTCTCTATGATGTACTTTGTTCGAGGGGAGGATTGTTGAGAATTGTTGGGAGGGAGTCCCACGTTGGCTAATTAAGAGGATGATGATGAGTTTATATGGTTCCCTGTGTTGCCTATACAGCCTGCCTGACTCAAATTGTATGCTATGTCATGTAGGTTGTTCATGAGGAATTTGGCATTGTTGAAGGTCTAATGACTACAGTGCATGCAACGACAGGTCTTTCATTCTCTCGCTCTCACAAACTCAAAACTTATTTCATGTGTGCCAATTGTATTCCTTTTCTTTTTCAGCAACACAAAAGACTGTCGATGGCCCTTCAATGAAGGATTGGAGAGGAGGCCGCGGTGCAGCACAAAATATAATTCCTAGCTCTACTGGTGCTGCCAAGGTATGTGGCTTCAAAAATTGATAGACCTTTCTTATGGTTTTGATAATCAATTGAAAAGGACACAGTTTTTCTTTTTTAAACTTTTAATAACTGCAGGCTGTTGGTAAAGTTCTTCCAGAGCTAAATGGAAAGCTTACTGGAATGGCTTTCCGTGTCCCAGCACCCAATGTATCTGTTGTGGACTTAACTTGCCGACTTGAAAAAAGTGCTTCATATGAAGATGTAAAGGCAGCAGTGAAGTATGTTTTCCCCATACAACTTTAGTTTTTAATATGTTTTTGATATCCATTCGGCAACTCTTTCAATACTTTTTAAAGGTATGCATCCGAAGGTCCATTGAAAGGCATTCTTGGGTATACCGATGAGGATGTTGTCTCTACTGATTTTCTTGGTGACTCGAGGTGCAACTTTTTCCTGCATATTCAACTCAACTTATGTGGCTGAATAACATGTAGTTAGTAATTGAAATATTCATAATTTAATTGTTGTTAGATCAAGTATATTTGATGGAAAGGCTGGAATAGGCCTCAGTGCCTCATTCGTGAAGCTGGTGACTTGGTATGACAATGAATGGGGATACAGGTATTCTCTCCTTCTACTTCACACATTTTCACTAATTCTGGGGATGGCTTATCAACAACTATTGTTCGTCTTTGCAGCACTCGAGTTCTGGACCTTATCGAGCACATGGCATTGGTTTCAGCCTCAAACTAAATGCTAGTCTTGTGATTTTTGGTCGTAAGTAAGTTGATTGAAGTGAGATAGGTGTCTATTTCTTCTTGGAATGCATTCTTGGAATGCTGTTTAGACCACAAGAAGCTAGATAGGTCATAGAGCTTGAAATAAGTGAATATTTGAGATTTAAGAGCCTAACTCTTCCAGTTACTGTGAAAGAACCATTCCTATGTTTATCCTCTGTATTCCACTATTTTGTTCACATTGGTTAATTAAATAATTATAAGCAGATTTATAAGCACAGATCATGACCACTTTTTCTTCAAGTGTAAGCAGCTGCAGCACTTTTGAGACAGATGTCTGCCCGCGAAATGGTTTGTCTTTTCTCTGTTGGATCTATTACAACGGTCGTCATCTAAATTGGATTGTGATTCAATTGCTGGGATTTTGTCTGTGGACACACACACGTCACGTATCATAATAGTATAAATGTTGAATACAATAATTGAGGTCACAGTTTCATTTGGTGAATTAGGTTCAACAACTCCATTATGTCAATACAAAAATATTGGCTTCCTCATCTTTCCTCTATTCAATTTTTTCTTAATCAGTTATTGGTTCGGGTCGATGCTATTGTCTCCTTCCGAACATTCTCACCGATGCAATCTCAGTGATTCTTTTACAAGGAATTTTGATGAAGTTTTACATGTATTGTAATATTCTTCACCTTAGTGCGGGATATGCTAAAATCTATCGACATCGAATAAGTGTCATTCGAACTGTCTATCATTCGAACTGTCTATCGACATCAAAAACGATTCAATTGTTTATTTTGAGGAAACAGAGAACAAGAAAAATAGTAACTATCAGTGAATAAGCAAAACAAGGGGAAACAAATATTATCAATATTTCTACCTTGGTTTTACCCCAACAATGCTCCCACCATTGAAAAGTTCTTCCATATGATAAATACCAAACAAACTTAAAAAAGACTTAAAAATGCACCAAAGTTGAGAAAAGCATCGACGATTATGATATTACTTATAGGAAAACACGTAAGGTCCTACATAGCAATTCCCAAAACCAGGTATTTCAATTATTTAAAGCAAACCTCTAACTTTCCACAGCACTCGAATTCAGAATGCATGTCAAATCACCCCTTCCCTAAAATAATCCAACCCTTTCCATGCCATTGTTAACTGAATCCACTCTTCTATATTATATTCATCCCCCATCCAACTTAGTCAGCAACACTGCACCATCGTCTTTCCTTTATAATCATCTTTCTGGTTTAGGTAATAGAAAATCGCTTCCTTATAACCGGATTCTCAGTTGGGTTCATCAGCATAAAAATGGCAGATAATCCCAGAACAGATTCATTCAGAACAGAACTTTTGTCCCCTGAGGGTGTGGCTGCCGGAAGAGATGGAATGGTGTCAAAGGTGCCCTCGTGGCGACTTAATATGGACGAGTTCCATTTGCCTGCAACCAACAAGAGATCTCATCATGGCATTGTTTATTACTGGAAGTCATGGAGTAAGCTTTTCAAATGCATTCTCTCATCATTTCTAGTTACTTCAGTACCTTCAACAGAAAAACTTGAGTTTTGGAGGTGAAACTAATGAGCGTCTTTATCTTGACCCTAGAGAGACAAAGAAATGTTGCTAAGTACTATGAAAGGCAAGAAAGTCTTCTCAAAGGTTTCAATGAAGTTGACTCCTACAATGAACTGGGTGTCGTGCCGGGAACCTTAACTGAGGTATCTCTCTTTTTCTCTCTCTAAACTCGCACCTTCTTATTCTCTCAGATAAGACACATTCACCTAGTTTCTAATATACCAGGATGAAAAGAAGCAAGAGGCCAACAGTGAGAGAATGGCAATATATGCATCCAACATAGCCAACATGTTGATCTTCATCGCAAAAGTGTATGCTTCAGTTGAGAGCAGATCACTAGCAGTTATAGCATCAACACTAGATTCCCTCTTGGATCTTTTATCAGGGTTCATATTATGGTTTACAGCTAATGCTATGAGAAAGCCAAATCAGTATCGTTATCCTATTGGCAAGAATCGGATGCAACCAGTGGCAAGTCATCTCTATTAACAAAATTTGGTTATTTAATTAGTAGAAAGAGTCTCTGTTGAATGAAGAATGTGAATGATTGTCTAAGAAAATAGAGGGTCCCAATGGAGAAATAGCACCTAATATTTTTCAAGGTTAAAGCAAAAAACTCTTTCATGTTGTCATACAATCAATGAACAAGTTCACCAGCATAAAGAAAGTCAAGTCATGTTAGAACACATATAGAAGAAAGCAAAATAGTATGGACTAACCTTTCAAATTTATGCCAGGGAATTGTCGTGTTTGCATCAATCATGGCAACTCTTGGAATACAAATTTTGCTTGAATCAGCTCGAGAACTTATTTCAAAGGTAAGCAAGTATGATTATCAATTGATACAAAAGAACACACCAGTAATTTCTCCATATGATTCGTCTATGAATTGTTGCAGGTTCAACCAGATAGAGATCCAGATAAAGTAAAATGGATGGTTGGAATAATGGCATCAGTAACAGTAGTGAAATTTTGCCTTACACTCTACTGCCGCAAATTCACAAATGAAATCATCAGAGCCTATGCCCAAGACCATTTCTTTGATGTAATTACCAATTCAATTGGTCTTGCGAGTGCCCTTTTGGCCATCAAATTCTACTGGTGGCTTGATCCCCTTGGGGCTATCCTAGTAAGTTAGCCACACACGGTATTCATATCTGATTTGACTATTTCTACTCACTAAATATATTTCTACACTAGTTACATCTACATTTACATAATAAATATAGATAGCATTGTACACTATCAGCAACTGGGCGAAAACAGTGATGGAAAATGTATGGTCGCTAATAGGGAGGACAGCCCCACCAGACTACTTGGCCAAGCTAACATATCTAGTATGGAATCATCACGAGGAAATCAAACATATTGATACAGTGAGAGCGTATACCTTTGGGTGCAACTATTTTGTGGAGGTGGACATAGTGTTGCCTGGTGAAACGTCTCTAAGTCAGGCACATGACATAGGAGAATCACTTCAAGATAAACTTGAACAGCTTGATGAGGTTGATCGTGCATTTGTTCATGTGGACTTTGAGTTCACTCATAAGCCAGAGCACAAGCCTAAAGCTTCATAGAAAGGAAAATGGCAAATAACGAATATGTATGCTGCATGAATTCCTGAAAGAGAGTGGTTTGAATTGTGGTTATCTAACTATTCAATTGTTTGAATTATACATATGCTGTACACAATTTTCAGCTTTCCAATAAAAATAGATTTGCCTTCTAATGATTAACATTTCACTGAAAGTCCTACAAAAATTAGTGACAAGTCAACTCTGTCACTGTCCTATAACAAAATTTGACTAAACGTCCTGCAGAAACTTATTGCAAAAAAATAACATCTCTGATTCTGGATTTAAAGCCAAAGCATCCAACATTTCAAATGGAGAATCCATTCAGTGACTGACAACATCAGGAGAATCAATTCAACAATAGAAACGAAAAGAATAACGCTCAACAAGAAGCATCAACTCTCAACGATCGATCATAAGCCAGACAAACGTCCCGAGTCTTTCTATATAATTGGAGATCTAGAGGACTCTTAAACGATCCATTAAACAACCATGGAAACGGCATCCTTCTTGGGGGGAAACACTACATTCTTGTTTCCAGGAAATGCATTACGAGAGATGTCTACCAGAGCCTTGAAACTATAAGGTTCGTGCATTGACAGCTCTGATAATACTTTTCTATTTAGTTGAACGTTCTCCTTCATCAGCCCATGCATAAAATTGCCGTAATTTACCTAATATGGTAGGGAAGGAGATAAATGAAACATTAGTATCTCTACAGAAGAGTCTATTAAAGTAGCAAGAAGCAAATTGATTGTGCAGAACACAAGTCTAGTAATTATTCAACCTAAAGCAGCTTCCACTCCTCCCTCTGCAAAATCAAACCATTCATACAAAAAGTGCTAAAATTTACAAATCGCGTGAAATTTATGCAACTTCTCCAGGCAGGTCAAGTTGGCTTACAATTACAGAGATGAATTGTTGAAAGAATGAAAGGGGCAAGTTCAGAAGCTAGAATTATGGGATGTGGGAATATCAGAGGAAATTAGGAATTTGATGCGAGAATATCCGAGGTTCAGAAGCTAAAAGTGTTCCTCATTTTAGATGGATAAATTTCGCTAACCTTTTAATTTCTTTGTTAGTTTCTTACTTTGCGGTATTCAAATGAGGAACATTCAAGGAAAATGGACATACCCCATGAAGGCGCGTGCCAGCATTGATACGTTGTATCCAAAGGGAGCGCATGTCCCGCTTCTTATTGCGACGGTCCCTGTAGGAATACTGAAGAGCCTTCTCCACCCTCTCTCTGGCAATCCTTATGCAATTCTTAGCCCTACCTCTGAAACCCTTGGCTAGCTTAAATATCTTGTCCTTGTTCATCTTTTTTCCTTGCTATGCTCTGCACCTTTACATACTCTTCAAAATCAGTAATTGATCAATCATATATGAACATCTCATGATCCAATCAAAACAAATTATAAAGTCAAAAACCAAGTATGCTCAACAAATAATGTCGAACAACACGATTTTCAAATTTTCAGCTTTAGATATTTGATTGAGTTTTTCAAGTGCGAATAAAGATATAGATGCAAAAAAAAGGGAAGAAAGTCACTGCAAACCTGTTAGAAGGGAGGTTTCGGCGGTACAAGCGGAAGAAAGACGGCAGCGGCGACGCTGAGCTGCTGAAAGGGAGAAGAAGACGGCGGGAAGAAGGAGAAGAAGAAGGTGGAGCACGTGAGAGTGAGAGGAAAGAAGAAGTTTTAGGTATAAAATTATAAAAAATACCCTAAATTACTTAAAATAACAATTTTTACCCTAAATTACTGAAAATAACAATTCTTACCCTAAATTACTGAAAATAACAATTCTTACCCTAAATTTTGTATTTCATCTAACTAAACCTTCATACTTCGTAAATG
Organism: Cucurbita ficifolia; assembly: GCA_033971965.1. NCBI lineage: Eukaryota > Viridiplantae > Streptophyta > Magnoliopsida > Cucurbitales > Cucurbitaceae > Cucurbita > Cucurbita ficifolia. Next base: position 1,437,197 of record CM066981.1, read on the forward strand.
TTGCGAATTTTACCTTCAATTTAATAATTATTGCAATCATTATTTTTTATTAATTTCTATTCCAAAAGTTGTTAATATATATATATATATATATAAACATATCAACTATTAAATTAAAATTTTACATCAAATTTGGGTAATTAGAGTTGAATACCATTTTACACAAATTAAATATATAGTATTTAAAATTATTTTTTTTAATAATTTAAACGGACTTAAACTTAATATCTAATTTCAAATTAATTTTTCTCGATATTTATTTACTTTCTTATCATAATATCATATTAGACATAAAATTGAAAGTTTAGTACGCTATTAGATACAAAATTGAAAATTTAAAGATCTACAAATTTTTCAGAAGTTCAAGATGGAAAACCCACAGATTAAATCAGTCATTCTTAATAGTAAAAAACACACATTAAACCACTAATTCAAAGGGTGTCTCAGGTATTTTATTTTTATTTCGAGTTTAGCTATAAATGATGTTCGTAAATTGTAATATTTGATATTTGGTTGCAACTAATTAAGTAATACAATAACATAACTAAGCATTATATGATCCACCAATTCTAAAACTAGTAGTGAAGTTTCAATTTTTAACCTTAAATAAGTCATTAAAGGGATAGGATTGGGTTTGGAATTGGGTGTCATCCGAATTCCCGCTCAATAGATAAAAGGAAGGGGTTACCTCGCCTCATCGACAAACGCCGAAGCATGCAGCAGCTTCAAGCCCGCCTGCTAAAGTCTCTTTCCATTTCTTCTTCACCGGCCGCCTCAACAATCCAAGAAATCGCTTCCGCTCGCCCCAAAGGTCAGTGTATGCTTTATATCCCTCGTTTGCGACCTGCAAAACGAACATCGATTGTCCCAATTCGTTTATGTTTGTTCCCCACACGTATGCCGAGCGTTTCAGCTTCTGTGTTCGTCAAAATCCATGTTTATCGATGTATGCTGCAGCTTTTTCATATTAACTACGCTTTTAAACTGGTCATATTGGTGGGATACTGGTAATGCGATTGTGTAAAGAATTGGGTTGAGATTGTGTTGAATTTGGGGGTTTTAGGTTTATCCAAGGTTGTGCTGAAAAAGGGGAAGACACAGCTCTTTAAAGATGGGAGTCCGATGGTGTACAGTGGAGCTGTTGATAGAATAATTGGAAGGCCACCGCCAAAAACTGGAGATGTTGTCCTGGTAGCCGATGGGGCTGAGAAACCTATAGGGTGGGGTTTGTATAATTCAGTTTCCATGTTCTCTGTCAGATTGATGCAGCTGGAAGAGGAGGCAGCTAGGTACTTAATTGGGCAATGCTTGAACTCTGTGACTAACATCACCTTCTTTATGTGGTGCTAAGTTTCCAATTTATGCAATCCAGAGATCCTTCGTGCACATTAGATATGCAGAAACTGATTGAAACCAGGATACATATTGCTAGAGAATTACGAAAGAACTTGGGACTTCCCTCGGCCGGTACGAATGCATACCGTCTTGTTAATAGTGAAGGAGATAGGTATCGACCTCGAGTATTCTGTTCATGTCTTCATACATTATGCATTCCATCTCTGTAAAATTTGATTAAATTTTAGCACCACCATGCGTTCGATCTTCATTCTTAAGCATTTAGAAAGTCATTCTAAACCGTTCTAATTCTTATTGTTTGCGTCTGTGTGCAATCAGAGACCGTAGATAGTTTGTTTGTGTACTGGAACCTATAATAGCCTTATCCAAATGTCTTAGAATTATTGTTTTGTGTCTTTTTTGCAGATTGTCGGGACTAATCATTGACGTCTTTGGAGATTTAGCAGTTGTGGCATCATCGGCTGCTTGGGTGGAGAAGTACAAAGCTGAAATCGAGGACTGTGTCCGTGGAATTGATGAAATCAATCATGTGAAATGGAGACCATCGGTGGAAATTCTGAAGGAAGAAGGGATAGATGTGTCTGAATTGAAGGATACAAATCTGTCTATTTGTCCTGAAAGAACAAAGGTAACAAGCCACTGCAACACTTGTACTGTTTCAAGAAATGCTCTATGTCATGTTTATGGTAACTAAATGTTAAAAATGTGGAGCCTTTTTTATGAGTAAACTGATCTTACATGCTTGAATAATCATCAATGAATATCAAAGATTTGGAAACTAGGAGATTAGAGTTGCTTATATAAGTAAGCTTTATGCACAAATCCTCACTGGGATGTGTTCTAGCAGGTGGAAATTCTTGGTAACAAGAGAAGCGATGAGGGTATCATGTTAATGTAGAAAGTACTTCAAAAGTTATATAATACATACAACCAAGTTATTACCACCAATTCAGATGAGATATTGAACATGCCTTATTCTGATAGGTAACGGAGAATGGAATTTTCTATGCCATTTCACTTGAAGGCCAGAAAACAGGGTTTTATGCTGATCAGCGTGAAAATCGTCATTTTATCTCAACAATTTCTGAGGGTCAGAAAGTTCTTGACCTCTGCTGCTACAGTGGTGGGTTTTCTCTTAATGCAGCACGTGGTGGAGCTATTAACGTCACCGGTATACATTTTTTTCTTGTCTTCTATTAAAGCTTTTAGATCAAATGTTTAGGAGAGTATGCTGTGGCAAAGTCACTAATTATTCAGACTTAGAAATTCAATCTTTTCTGTGTATTTATCTGTTCCTATCACGGAAAAGAAACAGGATTCTCTAGCCTTGAATACGGTGGTACTATTTTCATAAGTTCTCTAATTATCAGGTATTGATTCATCACTGCCTGCTCTGGAGCTAGCAAAAGAAAATGTAATCCTTAATAGTATGGATCCTGAAAGAATATCATTTTTGAAAGCTGATGCCACTACATTCATGAAGGATGCTCTATCTAGGAATGAATCTTGGGATATAGTCATTTTGGATCCTCCCAAACTAGCTCCACGAAAAAAGGTATGATGCATTTGATTATTTTTCCTGTTCCGGAAGTCATCTTGGGATATTATTCGATGATCTTACAAGTTAGGCCCCATGTGAAATACTGGTACAAAGTGAACATAAGTTCTTAATTCTTTGATTCTGTTCACTCTTACAAGTTAGAATCCACGTGAAATCATATTAACGGTGGTTTTTAAAACGTCAGAAAGTTGTGGATTTTAAGATGATATAATTTCTTAGCTCTCATTATCTCATATGTAGGAGTCTTGGGTGGGACTAGTATTTCAGCTCATCTTCGAGTTTAAGTTGTACAAATTTAGAGTTTAGTACAAGTTTAAGTTTAGTCAGTTGGATAGAATTAGATCAAATTGTTCAATGAATCATCCTGGGCTTGTTTTGAAAAGTATCAAGTTTGTTAATATTCATTGGCTGCTTGTCTAAACGACCAAGTCTATTATCTATTCTACCTGTGCTTATTAAAAATTTGTTTGCTTCATCATCCTACTAACTAAAGCTTAGTAGGTTCTGCAAACTGCATCAGGCATGTACAGGACTTTAAATTCATTAGCAATGCAACTCACAAGGAAAGGTGGTCTTCTCATGACTTGTTCATGTTCTGGAGCAATGACGCAGAGTGGGATGTTCCTGCAAACACTCCAGGCAAGTCCAGTTCCGCCCCCACTAACCATGAAAATAAATCATCACTATTACTTATTTCAACGTCTTAGAAACATTGTTTGGTAATTATATAGTTTCTATACCTCATCATCTTGACTTAAACTATATGAAGATTGTAGTTTGCAACTATGAGTTATTTAGGATAATATCAATCGTGTCGAAAGGCAGTGCAAAACTTCTATTAGAATCTATTCAGCTTGTTTAAGGAAACTAAACTGGTTTGTACTGCCCCTTTCTTTTAAACAGGGTGCAGCATCAATGGCCAAAAAGAAAATCACGGTCCTACGACAAGCAGGAGCAGCATGTGATCACCCCATTGACCCTACTTACCCAGAGGGTGCATATCTTTCTAACATCCTTCTACGTGTGCTCTAAACTTTATGAAGTTATAAATGTAGCTACCATTGATCAAAAGAGACAAGCCATTTAACATAATGAGATGAGATACTGCATTTGAAGTTACACTATCGTCAGAGCCACATCTTCATATAAAAAGGAAAGTAGAAGTTCCATTAAACAATCTGTCATACACCCTGCCCTGCCCTTGTTTTTTATATGCTCACATCAAAAGAATATTACAAATAAAATTACAACAAACCGTGTTCTAGCAGCTCCTGCTTCAGTGCCCGCTCGGGTTTCTATTCCATGACAGATATGATGGGTCCCCAAGTCGCCTGAAATTGTTATTAGAAAATGTTAAAATTTATAGCATCGAAATTTTCTTTCTAGCTTTGCATGATCAATGAACTAATGAGACTAGCAAATACAGCATGCCGTGTAATATCAAACGACTTGTCCAATTTTCTCAGATCACAACCATCCCAAGTTTTGAAATTATGAACAAGATTTCAGTTCAAGCGGAGTTGCTGGTAAATTACCTTGGATTAACAAGATAGACGATTGTGAAAGCCATTGCCAAAAAGAAGCATAACCCACCGACAGTAAGATAAGCAATGCCAAGAAAGTCATTCTTCCCACCAAGCCAGCTAGTTGTAGAGAGCACAAGCTTTTTCTTGCCGTTAAAACTGTATGTGTTGTAATTGTTCTCCAAAACCACATCTATTACATCATCTTTCTCAAGGTCCACTTCTATCTTTCCATACAACTTTCTAAATGTGGGAAGTGCAGCAGTTCGCATCCACACAATAAGGTCCTCCTGTTGACTCAACTGTAATGCATAATACAAAAAACACGGTCAGGCAACTGATCCACATCAACTCTGTTTCTTTTATGTTCGCAATGGCTACAGTCGTTTCCCGAGTTCTCATATCAAGAACAAAGCACCTTAGCTTAACTCGTATATGTAAAGATTTAGATAAAAACAGGAAGTTTTGACTTACTGGTATGGATTCATTGAGGGTTTTCCCTCCTTTCAGAGTACCGTTCTGAAAGTTCTTGGGAAATACATTCTTGCCAAATTTGTGTTCCCGGTCACTCTTCCATGAGATACCGATCTTGTTCACAGCGACTTGCTTCTTGTTACGGGTGAAGCTATAAGTATCATTAAACAGACTCCACGCTATCAAACCACAGGGAACGATTGGCTGCCCATTCACTTTGTCTTCGGGCTTGCAAGAGCCTATATCATTCATACTTCCAGCATCTCTCAATTGCTTATCACTACGGCTCTGCACATATCTGAATCACACAGGATCATGAAAATATTTCAGAATATGAAACACCGGCAATTGAATAAAAGATTCAATTCATTCACAGCATGAGATCAAGAAAACAGATGAGGACATTCCAAACACTTATCAAGACCTTCATGAACTATCTAGTGAATCACATGATATGCATAAAATAAGACGATGTACCTGCGGTGATTCTGATAGAAATTGTCGAGCTGGTAATAGACATATATTGGTTGCTTCATACGTTTCGGAACCTACACAAAAATAGGTTGAAAAATACATGTTACTATAGTGAATTTGAAAGGAATTCTTTCTTTAATAAACTTCCAGACACCATAAGCTACTATTAAAGCCTTTTTTGCACATGTAAGAATCAACTATGGAAATAATGACGCTGCTAGAATCTTACAGTTATATTTCTGCGGCAAATTTTAATTGCAGTGCCCTGTATGAACCCAACTTTGTCGTTTCTAAATCTTTCTGGTACACACTCAGTTTCATAACGATCGATTATTTCAACGACCTAATGAAGAGGAAAAGCATCTGAAACCAGTTAAAGAACAAACTCGCCATGAAAATAAAATTAAAAAAAGGAAGAAGAAAAGTATTCTTGTTTGAACGTACATCTCTGGAAGCAAACAAGGAAGCAACTCCAATGGGAACAAAGATAATGCTAACTAACATGAATGCTGAAATCACCTGCACGAGGAGAGATTCCACATTGTTCCATAGTTTTGATAACAATAAAGAGAAAAAGAGATATGTTAAAACAAGAACAACAATAAAGCCTACCCATCTTGGTGTGAGGATGGGTTTACACGCTGGAAGCTCCTGCTGGGTAAACCTCGAATCTGGATAAGAATTTCGTTTCAGTTTCCATATAAATGAAAGGCATTCAAACCAGACGTGAAGAAGAATTTAAAGCGAACAGAATAAAGGCTATATCTTTGTTCTTAACTTTCAAAACGGAAATTGGTGGAAGCATAAACCTAATCATCTCATTAGTTTCAGAATAGTCATCAGATTATCATTTTATCATCATATAATCACACAAAAAAACATGGTAGAGTCTAATTTACAATCGTTAAGTACAAGATCCATAGATCAGCACTGATCAACGCTGGAATCAGTGAATTAGCCTTGGAGAACGAGAGAAAAACCCAATACCCTTAACGATGATTTAAAAGGTCGCTTTGAATAAGCAACATTAAAGGCGGGAAGAAGATCAAAACAGGAAAGAATAAGCAACAAAAAAAGAAACTCGCAAAATCAAATAAAAAGAGACGAAAACTCACATTTAGGTCGCTTTGAATTCCTTCTACTTGATGATGAATCGTTCGATCCCGAGCCTCCGGAGCTAGACGCGGTGTTCGAATTCATAATAATCAGATTCCCTTATTGTCTGTAAAAGCTCTCAAACCCCGATCAGAAGAAAATCCAGTTAAATAGAGACGAAAACAAAGACGGATTCCGCGTCAAAACTTAATCCAAGTCTCGGAGATTTCAGAGAAAGGGGAAATTCAAACGATGGCTATTATCCAAGAAAGATTAAACAATAGGAGGCCGAGTCTTTGCGCTTCTCATTGTTTGACTTCTAAGAAAGACGGAAAATCGATAATACTTGTTTAATCGTATCTCAAAACCTCAATGAATGAATGAATGAATGAATCCATGAACCTCCCTAAGACGGCGAACACAAGGCATCGCTGTCTTTCTCTCTCCTCTCTTTTCTAGAATAGAGAGAGAGAGAGAGAGGGGAGAGGGAGGCTGGGAGCGGAGGAAGACAGAGAAGAAAAAATGGACAAAGGAAAACGAAAGGAAGCCAATGGAGAAGAACCAAAGCCGAACACCGAAAACAGGAAACCTTCGAACCAATGGAAGAATCAAATCAAATCAAAACCAAACAATACGGTTAAACTAAACCAGGCTACTCTAATCCAATTTCTTCCCTCTCTAATTTGGGTCTCTATTTAATTAACTTTAATTTTCTATTTAATTAACTTAAACAATCCCTTAATATCTTCCATCTTTTATTCTTTCCTTCTAAATAATAAACTTTTAATTTCATTCCATTTTACTTCAAACTTAAAAATAGATGATGTACTATGACATTTTTAACCCTCTAATAAAATTTTATGATATGATTTATGGAAATTTGAGTAGAAATCTATAGAAAATTATAGATTAAGATTAGAATAAATAACTAATTTCCTAAATTGTTTTTTAGAGTAAATTTATTTTGTACGCTTATTTATAATATAAAAAAAATGGAATTTGAAATGGGCTGCCTTTATAATACTGTATTTTTCATTTGAATAATAAGGCTTGACCGTAGACTGTGAGGTGGGGTATAATTGTAATTTTGTGTTTTGGCGGGGCGATTTTTGTCATATTGGTTACGTTGACACGTTACCGCGGAATTTTAATTGGGATCAAACCAGGTTTTGGATAATGTACTGATATTCTTATATGAAATTAAAGGTTCAATATTTCAATTATTAACTTATTGAACTAAAAATAATATTGTAGAGGAATTATCATTCTTTTAACGTCATTTTTTTAATATAACCAAAATTTAGTGGACATTTAGAGTCGATCCAAAAGGTTTCTAATCAAATTTTATACAATTTGACAAATTTTAAAATTAAAATTAAATTTTTCCTCGAAATAATTATAGAGAAGAATAGCTTTAAATATTTATCCAAATTAAAATTAACAAAATTTAACCTAAAAAAACTTTAAGGTTAATTAAACATATTTTAAGTGCATTTATTTATTTATTTATTGTAAGAAAAAAAAACGAAACAGTTTTGAGACTCTAACCATAATATTCATAAAATGCTATTAATTTTTTTAAAAACAATATATTTGAAAAAAATGAAAACTTTAAAATAACTCTTTCCAAAAAAATAATAAACTGGTAAAAATTATAAAAATTCTATCTTTACCAATTTTGGATGGGAATCTGTTTAGATCCCATCAAAAAAAGAAAATAAAATAGATGACGGGGATGGAGAGGAGGAAGGCTTCCGGTCTCCGCCCGCCTCCTGAACATCCCTACATACAACTTTAACTATAGAACCGAATTATATGTTCAAAATTTTAGGTCGATTAAGATGGGTTCATTCCAGTTTCCACTGGAAGAGGGTGGAAGAGGGCGAGGAAAAAAAGATAAAATTTGTTTGTTTTATCCTATGATATGTGATAGAACTGAGTCATATGTCCAAAAATTTGGGTAGATTAGTCAAATTATTCCATGGTTGAACTAAAAAAAAGGAGAGTCCCATTAAAGCGGATTCTGCAAGCAGATTTGATTCCGCATGTGCATCCAAACAAGCTGCCGCAGTCACTGAAGACTGATCTGATAACCTCGAATTTTTATTTCATTTTGTAGGGCTTATCACGTGAACATGTGTAATTGCTAAATGCTGCAGCCATAGTTGAATTCCAAGGAAGAAACAACATGACTATGATGGTCGCTGCAAGAGCAATCGCAACAGCTCGATCAGTGGTGCGATCGACCAGGCTCCCTCTTCAATCCCCATCGTTATATGTGTTTGCTGAGCGGAAATCTCACTCCCACACTCTTCTCATTCGTCAGGTAATCATATCGCTTTTCCCGTTTGTTCCTTACTAGTTATTTGGATTGGTGATTCGAGTTTCTGGATGTGGAATTTATGCTATCATGCTTTGATGCCAGATGAGCTCCGAGGCGCAGAGCGTCGTTACTCGTCTTCAAAGTTCTGGATTGTTTCGAAGCCAAGGCCTTATTGGAGGGAAGTGGATTGATGCTTACGATGGGAAGACCTTTGAGGTATGGCTGAAAGGATTTTTCGTTTTCTGATGCTTCCAATATCAGTTAGCGGGTTTGTTAAATATAGTTTTCAATAAGTCGAGCGATGATTTCTTAATTTTTTCTGGATCCCTTGAACTTTTGTTCGTTTCTCTAATTTTTTATTGGTTTTAGAGAGAAATCGTATTTTTTCACGATATATTAGATGTGGGTAACAATTACTTTTGCATTTGTTAAAATTAGTTCCCTTATATTTTCTCACAATTAAGTTTGCAGACTGTTGAGGAAGTTTATCTTTGTGTTGCAGGTTCATAATCCAGCCAATGGTGAAGTTATAACCAATGTCCCGCTCATGGGCAAAAGGGAAACCGATGATGCTATTTCTTCAGCTTATGATGCTTTTAAGTGTAAGTCTCAGATTAGTCACGATTAAAGCTTATATGTTCTAGGAGATTAGTTACAATGTAAGGTTGAAGTGTTGAACTAGCGTGTTGCTTCTTCACATTAGAATATTGATGCTGTATTCCGTCACCTTTGTTGTGGTGCAAACTCTACGAACTTTTTGGTAGCTATGGCTCAAACACTATTTTTGCCTATTGGAAGTGTTTTTCTGCGACTTCGTGGCTTTTGTTTTGGCTCACCTCCCCCATTTTTTGTCATTTAATTTATTTAATGGAAGCCGTTTCTTGTGAAAAATATTACTTGCTAACTTCAGCCATCTGCCATATTTTTCCTTGAAGCTTGGAGCAAGCTCACTGCAGCTGATCGGAGTAATCGCTTACGGAAATGGTATCAACTTATTCATTCATATTGTTTTCTAATTTTTATTGATTGTCATTATGATTACCTTTTCTTTTATCTCCAATTGGATAGTAAGAGAAATGGAATCGTTTTCATTCATTATCTGAATTTCTTCTTACCACATCCATTTAAGATATCAGTACAAAAATATTAACAAGTCTTTATATGCCAAGATAAATTCATGGAAATTTATGTCTTGTTCTGCTTTGAGTTTCCTGTAAGTAAGAAAAGGACATACAAAGAGTAGCAGAGGCAATAAAATTGTGTACTTTTAATATCGAACCATTTCAACATTCGGTGTTGCCTAGTTCCTTGGAATAGCATTGCATTTGTTCTCTGTCATACTTATGATGTTTCTTTTCGCTCCTGTATTTTGAAGGTATGAGCTCCTAATTGCCCACAAAGAAGAGCTTGGACAACTGATAACCTTGGAGCAAGGAAAACCCTTCAAGGAAGCTATGGGTGAGGTATCATATGATGCACTTTAGCAATCATCAGGTATTGACGTGTTATCATTTTGTTCTTTTAACATACACTTTCCAACTCGTTATACAGGTTACCTATGGAGCCAGCTTTATTGAGTTCTTTTCTGAGGAAGCAAAACGAGTATATGGTGACATAATCTCACCAACTTTAGCCGATCGACGACTCTTTGTCTTGAAGCAGGTCAATTGACAGTTTTATGCTATTTGTTTATTTCTTTGGAAAATTACCAGAACGCCCCATTTTTTTTTTTTTTTTTTTTTTGGAGAATTGACAATTTATTGCAACGTTTGATATGGAGATGTTTGGAATGTTAATGCAAGCATTAGTATGCAGATCTATAATGAGCTTAAGTACACAGGATGCTAAGCGACCAGGCAATAAATTTATGTTATTCAATCTGGTGTTTCCTCAAGATGTAGATATTATTGTTGAAATTGAACTGACCATGTAATGCTTAGGTTTGAGAACTGGATCTGAAGGGAGTCTTTTTCATCTCACCACACTTTGTTTCTCACTCTTATGATGTTATACGGACTACATTTTGCTAGAGATCATATGGAGGATTTTTCAAATTTAGATTTAGGGAATTTGGGAAGTCTTACGTTATTAATAATTATACCTAGAAATTTGTGCATACTCACTATGGGTATTCATGTTTACTCCCAAACAAAATATTGAAGCCTTATTACAATATTCAGTACCATAATGTTTCATTAACATTTTCTTTTTCAGCCAGTTGGAGTTGTTGGTGTTATTACCCCTTGGAACTTTCCATTGGCTATGATTACAAGAAAGGCTGGTCCCCTTCATGAGTATTTGTGTTCAATTGTTTACTGCGTCATTCATTTTACTTTTATGAGAACATTACCTTTCCAGTTAATGTATGCTATTGAAAAAAACCTTATTTTCTGTTACCCTTGCATTCCAGGTTGGACCTGCTCTTGCATGTGGTTGTACGGTGGTCATAAAACCTGCCGAACTTACCCCCTTGACAGCTTTAGCAGCAGCTGAGCTCTCACTTCAAGCTGGAATCCCTGCAGTAATTACTGATGAGAATATCCTGCTTTTAATTATTTTTTATTTTTTTTTATTCCAGAATTTTTTTTTTTGAAAGCCTTCCTTATACATATATATTGGCAAGACCAATAGAATTTGACTTCGTACTTGTTTTTCTGATGGTCTAGGTATGTGCTTGTTTTTTGCATGAATTACTTTTAGTAGACTATGTTTTGTCATTAACTGCTAATGGTAAGCAAGAAGTTTTGCAGAACATTAGTTAGGCATGAATGACATCCCTTAGTTCTCTTCGTTTTACATATTTGTTAATCCCTATCAGAAAACATATTTGTTGAACTGCATTGTGTTCTCAAAACTTTGTATTTGCATTCGTCTCTGTAATCTTCAGTTTGCAGCTCAGTGTTGGTGCAATTTTCAGTTCCTAGTGTATGGGTAATAGTTGATTTTTTTTTTTTTAATGTGTAGGGAGTCGTGAATGTGGTTATGGGAGATGCTCCAGCTGTTGGGGATGCTATACTTGCAAGTTCTCAGGTTCCTTACAATATTAATAGAACAATTACTTTTGCAGTATGGTGCTATTGTTTTAATCTTATTGGTGCATCAAACCTATGCAGGTAAGAAAGATCACGTTTACTGGCTCAACAGCAGTTGGAAAAAAGTTGATGGCAGGAGCTGCAGGAACTGTTAAAAGGGTATTCACAGTTCAGAATATTAAAGCATTTTTTCAGGATTGAGATTTGAAAAACCTAATGTCGCTTATGATACTTGATTCTCTTCTCTAGGTGTCCTTAGAACTTGGTGGTAATGCCCCTTGCATAGTCTTCGATGACGCAGATGTGGATGTTGCAGTAAAAGGAGCTGTAAGTGAAATTTCAGCATTTGGAACTCAATGTAGTTTTATGGTAACATATCACGGATAGGATCTGACATCATTGTTTTTGTTATCTTTGCCGCTGTATCTATCTAGATTTTGTTTTAATCAAACAACATGTTTTGTACAATAATTTGTCCTGTCAAAAGTCACAATTGCAGTGCTTACAAACATGGGTCTGTAGTTTGTAAGTTTTTAGAGGTGAACGAATGCCTGTCTATCTAGGATCATGGCCCAGAAACAATCTCTGTCATGCATGGTTCATAAAATTAGCACTCACCGTGATGTATCTATCTCTAATAACTTTCTCATATAGTGAATACTACCCGGGGATGTGTGTCTATTCAATCACCACTCTTTCCAACAGAAAACTGGCGATGGAGCCTGTTTGTGTTGACGACTTTGCTTTGACTTTTCATCTTTCAGAGCTTATAATGAACCTAAGTTGAAATTATTCTTTTACTTTTCCTCAAAATTACATTCCACTTGCAGTTTTCATTATACATGTCAGTTCATCTTTTCTGTCTGTTTTGTAAACTTTGGAAAGTAAACTATTTTTCTGGAAGTGCAATGTTATCTTGCTTTGAAAAATTCAGTAGGAGCATTAGCATTACGTGACATACTTCTATGAAAAATTTAGTAGTGAAACCCTATTTCATCTTTCAGATTGCAGCGAAGTTCCGAAATACTGGACAGACTTGTGTTTGTGCGAATAGAATTTTTGTTCAAGAAGGTATTGACAGATGTATACTTCACCATGGATGGCTTTAACCTTCAACACCCTTGTCAAATATATGTGCTCCATCAAATTCTTCTCTGAAATTCGGTGCATTGAAAACATACTTTGGGTAGAAAAGTTTAACAACAAATATGGTTTTTTCTTTGAAGTTATCGAACTACTCCACAAAGGAAGTAGAAAGCGCATTCTCATCTCATCTGAAACTGTATATTGTAATGTGTTGTTAACATCACTTTCTAATTTGATTTTCTATTTTCTTCGAGAAGATGAATATCTTTGTTGGGATAGTACAATAGTTTCATTTAATCTTAAATTAATTCTTGAATTCATTTTGGATTATTAGCTTTGACCAGATGAATCATGTTTTTTTTTCCTTCGATTTGAACTAAGCTCTAGTTTTCAGGTATATACGAGAAATTTGCTGATGCTTTCTCAAAAGCTGTGCAAAGTCTGCAAGTTGGTGATGGTTTTGGTGAAGGTGTATCTCTGGTAGTTGCTCGTGCCTTTAATTCATTATTCAGTTGTGATTGTTAGTCTTTTCTTTATAAAATTATCTTCCAAGCTTGAGGTAATTTAATTTTATCAAGTGCCAATATTTTGTTTGCTATCGTTTAACATTCCATATTTTACCCCTTCGTATTGTGAAGGACCTCTCATTTTATATGTTTTGTCATCAACCTTTCAAAGTTAAAACCCAGATGTTACTGGAAAAATGCAACTAATGCTCTTTCTTGGAAAATTTAGTTAAAAAGAAACATGGGAATTTTTTTTATTGGACATATGAATGTTAGCAAACTTTGGATTTTGTTTGCTTTGTTTCTTATTTTCGGATTTCCTATCTAAATATGAATGCCCTCCCTTTTACCTTAGTTTGAATTGGATAGTTTTTTTCTAATTTTTGTTGGCCGTCAGTTTGGGAAGATGTCTCCTCTTTTCTTCTGTTTTCTTCTGTTTTCTCTTCAATGATATCATATGTTCTTTTCTCTGAAAAACATAATGACACACTTGTTCTAAAAAGGACATTATGTTATAGCTGCTTTACAATAAACTTATTACTAGTTGAACTTGAGGTTTCTCTAGAACGCTTTTAAGAACCATAATTTAATTCTCACTTCATTTGTTCAGGGTCCTTTAATTAATGAAGCTGCCGTGCAGAAGGTTTGTTTTGTTTCCGTCAAGTTAACCATCAATTGTGCATTCTTGCGTCATTTAATTTGAGCAGTTTCTGTATGAATTAATGCATTTGATTTTTTTTTTTTTTTTTTTTTTTTTTTTTGTAGGTTGAGAAATTTCTTCAAGATGCCACCACAAAGGTTTGTTTCTGACCTAATCTTGTGGAACTATTAGGTACTATCATGGTAATGATTCAAAGAGGCTCTGATGACTTGTTACTTTACGTTAAATGGTGTTTGGTATTGCCACTCACCAGTCAGTTTCCAAAAGTTGAACAAAAAATTTCAGGATTTCTAAATCGTGCAATGAATGTAGATGTTTAGCTTTCCTGAAGAAATATGCCTATTTGATTTGTGCATTGCCAATTTCTTTTGCAGAGGATTCCTTTGTTTCTTTTTAATGTAATTAATGGGCTTTGGTTCTTCTTTTTAGGGATCTTTGGTCTTAGGATTAATAGAGCCAAATATTATGTGTTTGACATTGATTGTGATAATGAGAACTTGAGAGGTAGGATGTTGAGCTCATATATCTACGGTTTTTAGTTTCCTTATTATTATCTTGGTTGTAGGGCAAAATTAATTAGTTGATAGATTAAATGCCTGTGTGGGCTCTTGTCACTTGGGATTGTTGTAGTTGTCAGTTTGGTCTAATCGGGTTGGGTTGGACTATTTTTCTGTAGCTTCTCTTCGGTTATTTTATTTTATTTTTTATTTGTATCTTTTTATATTTACTCATACATTTAATTTATCACAATTAAAAAAAGGAAAGAAAAGAAAAGCTTTCCTAAATTTTGGGGCATGTTGACGTGTTTATGTTTCAATTAATGTCACTAATAAATCCTTTAAAGTTCACTTAGTTCTCTTTCCCTCTCTCTACTTTCCTATTTTTCTTTTGAAGGGAGCAAAAGTTCTTCTTGGAGGTAAAAGACACAGCCTTGGAATGACATTTTTTGAGCCTACAGTTATTACTGACGTGAAGAATGACATGCTTTTATCCAGGTATTAATGTTGCGTGTTACGTTACCTCTCCTTAATCATCTTCAGAACCTAGTTTAATTAGTCAACTGACATTCACTTAGATGCCTTGGATGTCGAGATTTCTAATGTCAATGCATATATTGGAGCAATTTTTGTTGCAATAACTTTATTCTCTCTCTGTTATAAGATCCTAAATTAGAAAGTTCTCTGACCCTAGAGACTTTTCTTGACTGTCCTCTTTCGATCATCTTGATCGGAATTGTATTAGTAATTGGTTAGAGAAGTTGTTATGGTAATAAGGGAAAATGGGTGAAGATAGCCATTGATCCAGTTGGTTTAGGTTTGAGTGATCTCAAGAGAGGAAGGGTCCAGTACCTCAACAGTCATGGTTTATCTGGTAGTTTTGTTATCTTTTATTTTTCAGTATATTTGGTTCTATCACACCTCAACTAACCTCGCGGCTAATATCTTTTTTATGTTATTTATTTATTGTCCTCCGCGAATGGGATATTAGAATCCCTTTCATTAATAAAGAAAGAGGAAGCAAAAGAGGGGAAAAGTACAAAGTATCCAGTCAGTAACCAATTTTTTGATCGATTTGACGCGGATATGGAAGATTTTGTTTGGCACTTAATGTGTGTAATGTTCTTGTGACGTGGAAGATTTCTAAAAAGCATGACTAACATCTATACTTGATTTGGAACTGGGCATTCCTTCAATCATATGCTCAACCGTGCTTCATGGCTTTGTATCTTTGAACTGGTTCTATTTTACATCAGGGAGGAAATATTTGGTCCCGTGGCACCCTTACTGCCATTTAGAACAGAGGAGGAAGCAATTGCTCTCGCTAATGACACCAATGCAGGTTCTGCTCTAGCCATGATATTCTAATCATGTATTCTGCCCCATTTTTCACCATTGATTAATTGTGTTTCTTAGTACTTTTTAAGCGATCAATTCACCAAATTTTAATTAATCTCTGATATCTTATAGGATTAGCTGCTTACATATTCACAAATAGTATTCAACGTTCATGGAGAGTGACTGAAGCTCTTGAATATGGATTGGTTGGTGTTAATGAAGGCTTGATTTCTACAGAGGTGAGCCGGGGTGGATATTTTTTTAATTCTGATATAATTAAAGATTATGATGAAGTGAATCTGCACCAAAGCTTTGTCCTCATACTTCTCTTGTTTATTTGCATAGTTTCTTTTGTAATAAAACTTTCTAAGGTTTACCATAATGAGGGAATTTTTCTTACTCTGGATTTATGTAATGCCATAATTCACTCTCGTAAATGTGAGTGTAGTGATAGCTCACGGGTGTAGAGATTTACTCTCGACGGTCAGAAGTTTGAATCCCTCCAACTCCACATGTTGAGCTCAAACATTAATTAATTCACTATCTGAAAATTGTTGATCTTTTTAGTCTTACTTCGATCATGTTGTATTTTCCTAAAAAGATGAATAAATGGCAGGCTTGTTAAAAAAAACAGGGCCATTTAAATCATTCTGCCTGTTTCTTCTAATAGAAACACAAAACTGAGCATGGACGGCTCGTGGGAACTGTATTTGGAGCAGGATATTCAATTTTCACCTTAGTCCCCAATAAAGCAAAGTGCTTATCACATCCCCTGATGTCTTATTGCAGGTGGCTCCATTTGGTGGCGTTAAACAGTCGGGCCTTGGTCGGGAGGGGTCAAAGTATGGGCTGGACGAGTATCTTGAGGTATTACTCACTCTTTTTATGCCAGTTTAGAAGGCTAATTATTTACGAGTTTCATCTTTCTCAGCGCATGTTTTATCCAATCTGGTTGTTTGTTTGATCTGTTTAGGGTCTCTTTTAAAATGACTTTATAAGTGCTTAAAAAAGTCGTTCCAAAGAGTCCTTTAAACACGATCTGGTCATTTTTAAGGGAAAAAATGATGATTTCTAACAACTTTGATTCTTGTTTCTGCCTTCGAAATGTGAAAGAACTTTAGGTTAATTTCTTAAAATGGAGTTTATAACACTTTCTCAATAACGACCCTTGCAGCTGAAATATGTTTGCCTGGGGAATATGGGCGGCAACTAGTGAGCGAGTGCTGCAACATTGGAGTCACTGGTCCGGGAATAATGGTCTTGGGCTTCTTCTGAACCCAATGACCAAATAAAAACCAGATCATCGAGGCCCATAAGCCAGATCAACAACAAGTCAAGTTCGTTTCCGTTTTCCCAATCTTTGTAAAAGTGTTGTGCAAGTTCAATATTTTAATGTTAAGAGTGTTTCCTTATCAGTTTTCATTCTATTACTTTGCATCACTTTAACATTAAGATAATTTAAGAAATTACTCTCAAAAACAGACCTCTTGACGAGCTTTCCACAATACGCTCGAAGAAGATAGATTTTCGAGTTTCTTTTGCTTGTCCCGTACCCCGACCCTGGCAGTAGTTTCTTAACGCTTAAGGAGGGAGCTCGATGAATAAAGGTGTAGTGGAAAACAGCCAAAAGTTAGTTAAGACTTGAGAGTCAGAATTGTGGGCAATTAGGACCTGAAAATCTTGTAGAACAAAGATTTTGGTGAGTCTGAGTAGATGATTAATCAGCCGTACATGACAAACGTAGAAAAACTGGATAAAAAGCTATGGGTCTCACAGGCTGAAATTCGAAGGAATATATTCATTTTAAAAGAGCAGGAATAATCCTCCTGAAAAAGATGCTTAAAATTCAAGCAAAGATGTTCTCCACACTAAACGAACCCACTTTTTTGGTAGGGAAGCTTATGGTTTATTGAAAATTTAATGGCCTAAAAGGTGAAGCCTAACCTTGATTCAATATTTTTTCAAAGTTGGGATATTTGCATTAGTTTCATTGTATTATTTATTAGTAGCTTAGAACTCCCACGACGAATCTCCTCTTCTTTTTTTTTTTTTTTTTTTTAAATATTCTTGTTTTCATTGCACATGGATGGTGATCAACTCGAGTTTGAGTACTCATTTTATTAGGGATGCAAATACAGGCTTGTATAAATCTTATAATGGAGTTAGGCTTGAATATGATCAGACAAACAATGATAGAGAAGTGGAGAATATTGCATATCATGAAAAAAATGGTTAATTGATTAGGTATGGAGGACACTATAAACCCCTCGATGTGTTCGTTCATACATAAGCATTGGTAAAGGAATCTTCCTTTGATTGTCAAAGAAGGGAGCATCAATTCCCTATTCTAATTTATTTCATTGCTTTTTTTTTTTTCTTTTTTTCTTTTTTTCTTATCAAATTTCATTAACAATCCATTTTAAACCATTAAGAAAGAAAAAAAAAAGAAAAAAAAAGACTTGAAAATTAGCATTCTTTTTCTTTTTTAGAGTGTTTGAACTCGAGTCTTCTTTTTTTAGATAAATTACAAGTTTAGTCACTAAATTTTTAAGTTTGGGCGTGTGATGGGGCTGCCATGGCCGATAAAACAGCTCAAAGAAACAGACCCCTTTTAATGTTGAGAGCCTCTATATTTCTTCTCTCATCTCCCACATAAACCAAACCAAACTCAAAGAGAGAGGTTAATTAAAGTTGAATGGAATTTGTTCCTTATTCATATCTCCACTTTGCTTTTGTTTTTGTAGCTTTTCAATCTCATCCATCCAAAGTTGACCCCACGAATCTGTTCTTCTTCTTCTTCTTCCTTTCTCTATTTCTTCCAAACCCTTTTGAATTTGAGCTCATACAACACTTATGGAGGGATTATCACACTGACCCACATCATACAATAGTGTTTGCTACAACTTCCAATATGGCCACAAGAAATCCAACAATTTCTAAGGGCTCAAAAACGTTCGATGCTTCTTAGGGCTTCGTTAGAGACCCTCGACTAGGTCTTTGAAATTCAATTGGATCTAATCGAACCAGACAGCTCCACTCTCGAATCACCTAAAATAGAAGTCTTTATCTGATAACATAAAAAACGAGACTTTCACAAGTTCGAATGAGTATAAAATGTATATATATGAAATGGGGTTGTGGGATTGTGTATATAAATGGAGTTTAGGGTTTAGGGTTTAGGGTTTAGTGAATCATGGAAGAAGGGATATAAAGGACCCTTTCTCATGATTTTATGTAGCGTTCGAGTCTCGTCGTATCTTAATTTATTCTTTTCGGATTTAACAAATTTAGGGTTAGGGAAGAAAAAATTTCCATATTACTTCTATTCTCCATTTGACAATTTATCATATGTGCTAAAAAGAAATAGGTTGGAAAATGAATTTTCTTATTTATCGAGTTATGTTTTAGGACTAACCCTCAATCAAATTTGATGCTTATGAATGTACGATGAGATGAAATAATGAAGCTATGATATTCTATATTCAAATATTTATAAAAATATGGACTTTCGTTCTAGTAGCCCTCTCTTCATTTGTAACATAGATTTCGAGTCAAAGAATGAAGCTGTGGCTTATTCGGTGCTGGTCAAAGCTAGTAAGCATGGTAACTGTATCTAAGGCTAGAGCCGACTGACGAGATTGAGCCCCCACCTCGAGTTCACATGCTTCAGTGGGATAATTTTTACGAAAATATTAATAAAATAAATAGAGAATCTTTTGGCAAAGTGAAAAATAAAAAAATAAAAAATAATAAAAAGGCACCCTATTCCTTTCTCCCCTTATTTCCCATCTCGCATTTGTTCTTGAATCTCCTCAGTATTCCCATTCCCACACAGAGATCTCTGAGGCTCAGCTGCAGAGAGAGCGTAGAGAAGAGAGAAATTCAGAATGTTCCATACCACCAAGAAGCCCTCCTCTATGACTCCTCATGATAGGCCAATGTGTGTCCAAGGAGATTCTGGTCTCGTCCTCACCACCGACCCCAAACCCCGTCTCCGTTGGACCGTCGAGCTCCACGAGCGCTTTGTCGATGCTGTCACTCAGCTCGGAGGCCCTGATAGTACGTCCTTTCTCTCTTTTTCTTCCTCCTCCTCCTCTTTCTAAACCTCGTATTTTAACCCATAATTCTTTCGCAGAAGCCACTCCCAAGACGATCATGAGAGTCATGGGCGTCAAGGGCCTCACTCTCTACCATCTCAAGAGCCACCTCCAGGTTACCGTAACCCATCAACTTAAACTTTTGAATTAAATTTCAATAGGACATCGAAAATTCCTTGTTGGGTTATGTCCTAATTTAAATATAAATTCAAACGAATTAAGCTTTTGAGTTTAGTGGTCGTTTAACATCCTCTTCTCTCTAAACGGGAGTTCAGAAGTTCAGGCTCGGGAAACAACCCCACAAGGAATTCAACGATCAATCGATAAAGGATGGCATGAGAGGTGAATTTCAAAATTTTCTTCTAATTTCCAACTTTCAAACATATTATTAAGAAGAAAAAAAAGAAAAATTATTTACAAATTATGTTGTTTGTGCTTATAATTATGAAGCTTCCGCCATGGAACTTCAGAGAAACAATGGATCTTCTTCAAGCTTAATGGAGCGTAGTATGAACGAGTAAGGCCACACTTCATTTAATCTTTGCTTTTCCTTTTTTTAAGGATTTATTATAGTCTTCTTTTGCTTTCTTTTGGTTCTTTATTTTTTGTTTGAGAGGGTGTCGGTGTGTGTTCTTGTACGACAAATGCTGTCTCATCATTCTAATTTTACTGAACATCTAACCTTATACCTTACAAAAAAAACATGTTTTTCTGCTAGAATGCAATTGGAAGTTCAGAGACGGCTGCATGAACAAATTGAGGTTAGCTCATCATTACTTCTCTTCATGAATTTAACTGCATGCTTCTTATTATGATTATGTAATTTTGATTTAAATTATCAATTTTTTTTTTTTTTGGTTTATGTGGTCCCACGTCGGTTGGAGAGGGAAACAAAACATTTTTTATAAGGGTGTGAAAATTTCTCCGTAGTAGATGCGTTTTAAAACTGTGAGGCTGAC
Organism: Cucurbita ficifolia; assembly: GCA_033971965.1. NCBI lineage: Eukaryota > Viridiplantae > Streptophyta > Magnoliopsida > Cucurbitales > Cucurbitaceae > Cucurbita > Cucurbita ficifolia. The sequence goes on from CM066981.1 coordinate 1,458,179, forward strand.
GGTGATACATAACGGGCCAAAGCAGACAATATCTGCTAATATTCCTTTTTAGGTGGTCTACGAGCTGCTGCTCAATCAATTAGTTATGAAATACCATCAACTCTATGTGTATTATCAATATCTCTACGTGTGATTCGTTGAGACATAAACTTCTCCCTTTTTTTTTTTTTTGAGAAAAGGGGTGATGAATAGATATCTTCATTTTTATATTCATTATTCGGATTAATGAACTAAATCAGATAGTTATATGAGTGAAAGAAAATAGCTTAGATAAATAAAAATTAGCAGTCAAAATATTGAGTCTCATTTTCTATGTATAAGAGTTAAGCAGAAATAAACATAGGCGCAAGAGAGCCTTTATCCCAAGATTGGTTGACTAGTTATCCTGTCTAGCAGTGGGCCTAGGCTGTTACAAATGGTGTCAGAGCCAGTCACCGTGCGAAGCACTGGTCGGAGTAGGGCTAGACCCTGTCCATAGTAGACGCGTTTTAAATCCTTGAGAGAGTCTAGAAAGAAAAGCCCAAAGAGGACAATATCTGCTAGTGATAGGTTTGAGCGGTTACAAATGGTATCAAAGCTAGTCACCGGACGGTGCAAGATACTAGTCGGAGTAGGGCTAGACCCTTTCCATAGTGGACGCGTTTTAAAACCTTGAGAGGAAACCCTTGAAAGAAAGCTCAAAGAGAACAATATCTGCTAGCGGTGGGCTTGAGCTGTCTGCTAGCTGTGGGAGTAGGAAGCCTGAGGGGGAGCCTGGAAGGGAAAGCCCAAAGAGGACAATATATGTTAGCAGTGGGTTTGGGCTATTACAAATGGTATCAGAGTTGGTCACCGGACGGTGCGATGCACTGGTCGGAGTAGGGCTAGACCCTCTCCATAGTGGACGCGTTTTAAAACCTTGAGGGGAAGCTCGGAAGGGAAAATCCAAAGAGGACAATATATGCTAGCGGTGGGCTTCAGCTGTTACAAATGGTATCAAAACTAGTCACCAGACGATCGAGACACTTGTCGGAGTAGGGCTAGACCCTCTTCATAATAGACGCGTTTTAAAAACCTTGTGGGGAAGCCCTTAAAGAAAAAACCCCAAAAACCCATCACTAGCCGATATTGTTCAAGGGTGGGAAAGATGTTAGATCATCGATCTTTTGAAGGGTAATTAGTGTCTCATCCAATGAACTATGCTCGGTTTGAGACGAAAAAGATTATTCTTAGACCCAAAAGGAAAATTGTTGAATTAGGGTTCTTTGGCATTCATTCTTATGGGTGAGCTGACAATTTTAATATTGATTCATGAGGCAAATATGTGAGCTATTGATATGGAAAAAGGAATTTAATTCATTAATTTGTAGGTACAAAGACACCTTCAATTGAGAATAGAAGCTCAAGGCAAGTACATGCAAAGCATATTGGAGAAAGCTTGCCAAACCCTTGCCGGCGAAAACATGGCCGTCGCCAGCACCGCCGCCGGACCTTTCAAAACCACTTCCAACAATATGGGAACAACCAGTACCAACCTTGTGTCAGACGCCGCCATCAAAGACTTCATTTCACCTCATCCACCTCACACCTTCCCTCCTTTTCAAGACATGAACAACCTATTTACCTCCGAACCGCCGCCACCTCCGCCGCCTCTCATTGACTGCCTCAAGAAGCCCAGCCCCTTCATCTCCGCCGCCGGTAAGGCCCCCATTTTCTGGCCCGACGATCTCCGACTCCAGCACTTAGGAACCCCTTCAGCCACCTTAGTACCGCCGCCGCCTTCCATCGGCAGCCCACCGGACTTGGACTCTCTACAACTGGAAATGTATGAATCAAAACCGCCACCCCTGTCACCACTGCTCGTTGGCAACGACGCGATGAATGAAAAGAAGTTCGACACGTCGGTAAAGCTTGAGAGGCCGTCGCCACGGCAGTCGTCGGGACACTCCGACGAAAGGGTGAATAATAATAATAATAGTATGCCCAACAATAGTAACCCTACAATCTCACAGCCACAGGGAAGAAATTCTTCATTTGGTTAATTAATTGATGTTTTATGTGTAATAATTAGTGACTTAAATTTGAATGTAACTAATTAAATATAGATTAGGGTTTAGATCTTAACAAATGCTTATACTAATTATTATGTTTGGAAGAAAAAAAAAAAGCTTAAAGTAATAATGGATGAGTCAGTACTCTTCTTCTCGACTTTGTATCGATTTTGCTCTGAGAAATGTGAAGTACGAAAATTTGAATTTTCAACTTCAAGAAAATGAATACATGTTCATGTGATCACATTTTTTCGTGTTTTCAGGATCGAGATTGTTATTCTAAACAAAATACTCGTATCGTGTTCTATCACAAAGGGTAGATCGCGAATAAGGAAGGAATTAACGTTAAGTTGAAAAAATTATATTAAAAACATGATTATGATATGCAATTTAGAAGTTTGTGATCGAAAGAACTTATCTATCTAATTCAACTTCCTATTTGGATTGGGTTATCAACATAATTGAGTCGAGTTGTTAGTAACAGTCTAAGTCTACAGACAACAGATATTATCTATTTTGGTCCATTACATATCGTCATCAGCTTCACGATTTTAAAATACGTCGGCAGGGAGAGGTTTCCACACCCCATATAAGGAATGTTTCGAGCATTGCTTTGATTGAAAAAATTTACAACTCGAACAAGTGAGTTCAGTCCAAAAAATGTTTTAACTCGACCCAACTCAACCTATGAACACACTCAGTTCAGTTTACCGTCAATTTTAACACACACAAATATAAGCAAAGTAATGTTAGCTTCACTAACCTAAATGATTAGCGATTAAGACATCAGTAACTTCATTAATACAAATTCGTTCGAACACGACACAAAAAACGAACAAATAAGAGAGAGAGAGGGCAAAAGGTAGGATTTGAAACAAATGAAGGTATGATATTGGTTCCTTAATTTGGACAAACAAACAAACAAACATCATTCTATTACACATGTAAATGTCTAAAAAAAACCCATTACATGGAATCCTTAAACTATCTTAATTTCATGTTATGATTTTGTCAGCTCTCTCTCTCTCTCTCTCAACATGCAAAAATCAAATCTTTTTCTCTCTCTACATTATACTTTAGTGTAAACTGTAAATTTATAATGTACAGTAAACGTAAGCTTTGGAATTGAGGATTTTACGTTACTGTAATAAGGAAGTGTACTGCTGGAGATTATGATCTTCTTGCATGGGAACACTACACATAGTCAAAATCTCCTCTAAACTTCCATTCATCGACTCTCTGAACTTCTCGAACTTCACGTACTCGTCGATGCACTCGACTTTCATCGATGTCTTCGTTTCCTCCATTATGTTCAGCTGAGGGAAGTCCTCGAGCTCCAATGGCGGGTAGTAAGGATGTTGGTAATGAAGATTGCTCGGAATCTGCAAAATACGCATACGATCCAATATATCTTATTAAATCCGACACGAGCATAGTTGATCAACTCTCGACTTTTTAGGGTTAATAAGTAATTAGTTTTGTTAATTTATTTAATTATATATTAATATATAAAAGAAAAACTTTGGTCAAAAAAGGGTTATGGAGGAGGGTGAAAAGAGACATTTTTGGTAAAAAGAAAAAGATAAAAAGATAAGTCAAAGGGCTTGTGAATGTGGACCATTCATATATAAAAATACTTAGCATCTTAATTATAATTAAATTTAAATTAGTAAACTCATTAAAAGAAAAAAAAGTAAATTAGACTACTTTAGACTATTTAGAATAAAGTTTAAATCATTCAAAATGTCTTAAATGTGTTGTTGATTTCAATTTTTACCTTTAATTTTGATTCTAATCTCAATCTTAATTTTTAATAACCTATGTAGTTTTTTTTTTTTTTTTTTTTTTTCACTTTTCACATTCTTTTAAGTTTCAATTTTACTTTTTTTTTTTTTCCAAAAATAAATTAAAAGATTAGAGATATAATAATATAATAAAGTTCACTAGAAAATGTATGATAATTCCAAAAATATAATGGTTTCATACCTTTAAATTCAAAAAATAAACTTTTTAAAGTAGACAATAAAAATAATAATTGAAAAAAATGAGAACGAAATTGAAGAGGATTTAAGTATGCGACCCGACCCGACTCGACCTAGTTCATGATATCGTATGTGTTTATTCATGCATGAAATGATAAATAAAATCTTTAAAAAAATGAATTTAATTGTGTAATTTCATAGCATTTTGAAAGTTTAGAAGTACCTGTATGAAATTTGAAGGGCATTCAATGTGAATTGGGTACAGATTATTTGCTGCACTATTGGCTTCGTTATCGGAGGCCACCGGAGCCGGCAAGTCGTCGGCGACATTCCCTTGTGTCAGATCGGAGGAAGAGTTTTCAGAGCTGAAGATTTTAGGGTTATACTCATGAAGAATGTGATCAAAACTATCACCATCTTCATTGATTTCTATCCCTCCTCTTGAGCTTTCCGCCCCTCCGTTGTCGTCAACTTGCATATCTTGCTCGTCTACCATTTGCCACACCGGTGCTTCGACATCAACTCCGCTCGCCTTTTCCCTTACGGGTTTCGGTACTTGGGTTGTCTTCTTGAATACACGACACAATGCATAAGAGTCCTGTATCCATGTCAAAATATAAGATTTTTGAACGAACAATATCGATTATTTCGTTAAAACTTTTAGGCTTAGTGATAACTTCGAGTTTCGTGTTAATATTTGAACTGAGAAGTGTTTATAAATTGAACTTTTACCCTAATTTAAGTGTATTCGTTTTTTAGTTTCGTGTTTGTGTGTGGTTCATTGTTCTTCATCTTCGTCCTCCCATACATTTTTAATAACCCTAACTCGAAAACGAAGAAGAAGGAAAAGAAAAAGACCTTTGTCGAAGAACACGACGCCGAGGTGGCGTGTTGATAATGAAGAAGACGATACTCGTGCATAACCCAATTAGTTCTAATCCCATGAGGAGCTCTTCCTTTATAATACACCAAAGTCTTCTTCATTCCAACCACCTGTTTTTGCGATTGAACAACTCGATCTTTTCCAGTAGCCTTCCAATATCCACCCCTCGTCGCCCGATTCGTTCTCGACCCATTCGGGTACTTCCGATCCCGAGGGCTATAAAAGTACCACTCCATATCTATGCTCGGCAAAAGCGACTTATCTGAAAAAGTAAAACCATTAAGAAAACACGAACAACACAAAGACAAAAACGAAGGAAACAACGAAACATTACCAGGTAATTCCCAAGGTTCGCACTTATAAAGATCGATCTCGGGGATGATCTCGAGCTCGATGGAGCGGCCAGTGATCTTTCTATCCAAATAGTAAGCAACAAGCTCTTCATCTGTAGGGTGGAAGCGAAAGCCTGGAGGGAGGGTCATGGGAGCCATTGAAATGGAGCTTTGAAGAGATGAGGTTTGGCTGTTTCTAGAGAGAGAAGAAGAGATGAAGGGGACGGAATTGTAGGAGATAGAAGTATATAAAGAGGGAGTTTGTGGGGGAAAAAGGAATTGAGCTGAAAAGTGAGATTATATTACAGAGTGGAGATTGCTTTTTCTTTCTTTTTGTTCATAAAATCTGACAGCTGAAGGGATTATATGGGAAGAGATGAATATGTCTTTGTTCTTTGGATGATTTCATCACCTAACTGAAACCCCTTTTCTCATCTCATTCTCTTAGTTTTTCTTTTTATTTAAACCCATAATTTTACGCCATCTTATCACGCTTCTACCCACCACAGAACACAATCGAATTCAACAAGTGAATAAAAAGTTAGATCTCATATGAATCGTCTCATTTATCCTCCAAATGAGAAGTTTGGTTTCAAATCCTAATTCAAACAGTAGAAATACGTCCTAATGAACTTTGGATGATCCACGCCTCCCAGCCAGTCATGAGTAACTAAAAAAGTAATTTAATCTAGCAATTGAAGGGTATATGTGTAAATATGCATGAGACAGAGAGGGGGTCTTTACGGCTTTAAAGGGAGATTCTAGGAGTAAAATAGGACGGTGCATAGTGTGAAAACGAGGCATGCATGCGTATTATACATTATAATAAAATTTATATTTATATTATATAGTTAGATGTATGTATATTATATTTAATAAATTTTATATTATATAGTTAGAGAGAGACAGAGGGAGAGGATATATGATTAAGAAGCTTCGTCTGCAGAAAGCTTTTGTCTGCTCACAAACTAACAAAAATAATATAGAGAGAAACGCATTGACAGCCTCAACTTCGGACCAAAAAAACAACCAACTCCTATGGCATTATAAGATATTACCGTTATGTATGGTCATTAGCCTCATAGTTTTAAAACGCATTTGTTAGGGAGACGTTTCCAGACTCTTACAAGAAATGTTTTGTTCCCCTTCAACCGATATGAGATCTCACAATCCACCCCCTGGGTCCAGCATCTTCGCTGGCACACCGCTCGATGTCTAGCTCTGATAACATTTATAACAGCCCAAGCCCATCACTAACAAATATTGTCCGCTTTGGCATGACCATTAACCTCACGATTTTAAAACGTATCTGCTAAGGAGAGGTTTCCACACCCTTATAAGAAATGTTTCATTCTCCTCTCCAACTGATGTGGGATCTCACACCCTTAATTGCAAGAATATTTTAAACACTAGAGGGAGTATCATACTTCTTCCGTTTATAATTTGACAGGTGATTAAGTGATACCTTATTTTAGACTAAACTGCCAAAGAACACCCATCTTTCACAAAGGTTTCAAATTGCTAGGACCTGAAATAGATACAGCAGTATTCCAACAAATATTCTTGCCTAATATTCCAACAAATTTCTACTCTAGGGATAGCTTTCAAATGTTTATAGGAAAGATACGAAAACTTTTCCTTCTTTTCATAATACTTAGTTTTGTCTAAAATGAATTAGGCCACAAGAGAGGGAGCGGGTAGCAATATGAAAGACCAACTCTTTTGGTTGTACAGTGGGAACCCAACAATCTACCTGTCACACTCTAACAATGCCTGCTTTTGCTTTCCCCACCATCCATTTCTTTTGCAATCCAAAACCATTCCTATTTCTTCCTATCCCTATTTCCTATGCCCCTTGTCCTAGCTTTTGTTCACTTTGGCCTTTTTCTTTTTCTCTCTGGTTTTTCCTCACCCATAATTTAATCTCCAACCCTCCCACTTTAACTTTCCTCTCCTTAAAATATCATTTTCATTTCCACAAAAGATCCACCCCCACTTTAATGATTACTGCGCACAATCTTTGACTGGTTTCTCTTTCTCTCTCTTTCTCACAAATCTTCTCCGAAATGACAGAGTTTTCATTTCGGAGAGAAGTAGAACAAGAACAAGAACGAGAACGAGAACCAGAAGAAGCAGCCACAGTGTCGAAATTTCGACAGTTATGAGTGCTTTCAGATCCATGCTATTGCACTTTTAGGAGATGTCATTTTGAACATAAGTACACGACAATAATGGACAAGCAGAAGAACACAGAGACCAAAAGATAAATAAACAAATAAAAAGGGCATGTTTTTGACAAGGGTTTTTGAAAATTTTGAATCTTGAACCTCTAATCATATCATGAGACTCACATTTGCAATAAAGGGTTTCTTCTCTTTTTTCATTATAGTTATCAACTATGAAAAACATGTTTCAATATCTTTTTTATAACATTTTAAATTATTTTGTGTTCTGATTTTGTTCAGTGACATGATCATGAAGAATTCTTGAAAAGACAGGCTTGTCTTCTGAGTATTTCAATGATATATAATTGGGTAATGGACTATGCATATATAATACAACATTCTTCTATAAAAACTTACATGTTTTGATGATGGAGTGTCAAAATTCTAATTATCATCTTCCTTTTCAAGCTTTGTAAGACAAGAAAACAACCACCACAAGATAAATGTTTTTAATTGTGAGAAAGATTCAGTGACTGAGAGAAAGAGGCAGTGTGAGATCCCACATCGGTTAGGGAGGAGAACGAAACATTTTCTTATAAAGGTATGGAAACCTCTCCCTAGTAGACGCGTTTTAAAAACTTTGAGAGGAAGCTCAAAAGGAAAAACTCAAAGAGGACAATATTTGCTAGCGGTGGGCTTGGGTTGTTACAAATGGTATCAGAGCCAGACACCAGGCGACGTGTCAGTGAGGACACTGGGCCCCGAAGGAGGGTGGATTGTGAGATCCCACATCGGTTGAAGAGGAGAACAAAACATTTTTTATAAGGGTGTGGAAATCTCTCCCTAACAGATGCGTTTTAAAAACTTTGAAGAGAAGCCCAAAAGGAAAAGCTTAAAAGGACAATATCTGCTAGCGGTGGGTTTGAGTTGTTACAGGGAAAGGCCATTAATTTAAGAACAAAAGTGATGCTACAAATACAGGTAAGATAGAGAGAACAGTATATTCAACTACAAGTTACTGCCTTTAGTTATATGACTTTATAGTTTTTACACCTCAAAAGCGTCATCATCATACACTTACTTCTGCAAAACCAATTATTTGATAGAGAGAAAGAGAAAGAACAGAGAGAGAGAGAGATTACCAAGTTGGCACTTAGCTCTTTTGCCGAAAGACCCTTTTATTCCTTTTTATCGGCCTTGCCTTGGCTTCTGTTTTGGTCGAGTGAACCAGAAATGATGCTCCATCTGATGAAGGATGATATCAGCCAAAGTTCAAAAAAGAGATTCCAAACTCATCCATTTCACTAATCGAAGCACTATATCAACACAGAGCCATCAGAAAACAAAAAAAAAAAAAAAAAAATGTTTTGACTCTTCCTCGAACTGTGTGTCGTGTGTATTATTTGACCAAATTTTGCCTTCTAATGGGTGAGGATTAAAAGTTTAATGTTATTTTAATGGCATCTCTTCTTTAATCTAAAGCAAAACACTTCACATTCATAAACAGAAACATGTGATGATGTGTGCTGTCCAAATTTTTTGTTGAACTCAAGGTTTTGAATTGAATATTCACTTAATCTTAGCTAAAGATGAATTATGTCCCCATCTAGTTTGTTAGCATGTGATATAATCATATAGTAAATTTGATTATATGATGCATTTAAGAAGACATTGAATAATGATAGAGAGAGTCTAAAGTGATGCAACCTTTCAGACAATCTGGAGTAAAAATAAATAAACAAAGGGAAAGTAAAAGCAAAGGAAGAGGGTAAAGCTTATTAGGTTGAAGAGGAATGAGTTGGGGAAGGAGCATGCTCAGATTCTCCACCAGCTGATCCGATCTAATCATTTTAACGTGCCTGGCAGCACAAAAGACAAATGTCCTGATTCTTACACTTAATATGGTTATACCTTTCATGGGAGTTTTCCTCACTCTCATGGGGCCAGTGTGTGGGGCTTGCTGGTTATACCTTTCCCTTTTCACATTCTTCATCTTTGTATTCTATTATATCACTTATTTCAAAGTGGAAGCCTAAGTCCATAATTTCAATTCAAAGAAGCTCATTAGTCTAAAAGTCTGATTCTATAGCTCTATGGAAGACTAATTAGTAGAACTATCCCAAAACTTCTTGATATTGCCTGCCCCATCTTCTTAAATGTCAACAGTGAGTTCTTTTTTCCTCTGTTTTTTGGAATGCTATTCATTGTAATCATTTGAAAATAACACTTGAAAAAGAGGAGAAAAAAGGGCAGTTTCAAGGTCCTAATCCTAGTCAACGGCACTCTAATACCCCACCATTCAAACCTATCTTTCCAAGAAAAATCAATGTTATCAACCAAATGGGCCCAGTAACTTGTCTGGATAAACACTGTGTTCTTTCAATCAAATGCATGGGACAATTACAGAGAGCTCAAATTTTCAGACGGCTAGCTGTCCGCATTTTAGTGGAGAAATTACTACCCCGTAATTAAAATATATATATATATGTTATAAGAAACCTGATATACAAACATATAGATTAAGAACTACGAGATCGCCCCTTTTAATCTGGGGTGACGGGAAAAATTCACTGGGTACATGCATTCAAGGACCAAGGTATATACTTTGTATTATTTAGCTTACAGTCTAGTATACCATCATAGACTACATACAACCAAAATTTATAACAGCTCAAGTCTACCACGAGCACCGCAAGTAGATATTGTCCGCTGCTTGTAGTGGACTTAAGCTGTTACAAAATTCCAGTTCAAATATAAATAAGGGATAAGAAACATATATTCTCTATGCGTCAAGATTTGAGACAGCCATTGCCCCGACATATGGAAGACTCTCAATTACAGCATCAGCCAAATCTGTTATGAAAGTAGGTTCACATCCTAACGCTGGAACACGTCCCCATTTTCCTATCCCAGATTTTAAAGCCAGTTCTTTATATTCCACGTCAATTTCTTCCCAAGCTCTATTCTTGTCTCATCTGTGTAAGGTTTTAACCACTCCACAGGTCCAACTCTACTCTGTAGAACAAGTCAGGAAACCCACTTAATCAAGATTGTACACATTAGAAAATAATACTTAAGAACCACCCGGACTAAGAGCTTCAGTCTTCATCTAACACCTCAATCTCGCCGCTAGCAGATATTGTCCGCTTTGACCCGTTACGTATCGCCTTCAACTTCACCATTTTAAAACATATCTATTAGGGAGAGGTTTCACACTCTTACAAGGAATGTTTCGTTCCCCTTTCCAACTGATATGGGACCTCACACTTCACAACGTTACTCTTAAAACTGTGATTTTTCCTCTGACAGGATGTAAACTAAAAAACTGAGTAGAGCCACATCCTCAAATATTTCAATGATTACAAGATAATTTGACTTGCATTCATCTAACCCCTCCCTTTAAAATTGTTGCAATATTCTCTGACAAACCATGAACCATTAGTATCACAAATTATGCCCGCTCAGTGATGTGGGGAGGAATTATTCCAAAAACTGTAAATTTTTCTGTGGACTGCACCTTAAGGCAGTATCAAAAACATGGATAAAGTTCAAAAGAGGAATCCTTCTCCTCAGATTTCTCCTCATATTTAAGTATCACTTTCCCACCGACTTTTTCACTGTAATTTCGTTAACAGAGTATGGACCCATTTTAACAATATCATTGGATTGAATGCAGTAAGCCTCAGCCTCTAGACATATGGCTGTCCAAATCTCTCAATGGTTGGTGTTTAAAAGACAAGGCAAAGGTTCTGTGGGTCAATGTCTCAAAGGTTTTTTTATGGTTGATTTGGAAGGAAAGGGTTTTTTCAGATAGATTACTGTTGGTTTTTAGTTCAACAATATGCAGGGAGAGAGATTCGAATATTTAACCCTCTTAGTGGAAGGTACATATTCTTTAGATTACTGTTGTCAACTAGAATTCTTTACAAGTCACGGATTCCAATAGGAGCAATCATCATAACTTAGATGGCAGGCCTTTTATGTAGTCTTACTAATTTTTGGGAATGGAACACCTTGTCCCTTTGTTCATCAGGCCAATATGATTTCTTTTGATTGAATCAATGAAGTAGTTTCTATTTCCTTAAAGAAAAACGCACATATCTTGAAGCAATCAAGCATTCCCCATTTGCACTCACAAACCATTCATTGAGCAAGTGGGTGAAAATGCAGACATTATTCTCAGTATTCCTCTAAAGAAGAAGAAGAAGAAGAATTTCTTGCCTGTGCTTCAGTTATCTTTCGCAGAGGAGAACCACCGCCAATTGAGGCATAGCCTTCTCTAATGTTGGGCGATCTTAGAACAGAAATAAAGTGTGCCAATGGTCTTTGGCGGAATCGGAACAATCGTGGCAACCGTATTAATCCAATTATATGATGAAACCACCATAGTCCAACCATATTACGGGTCTCTTAAAATGGGCCACTTCATTTCTCAACACGTTGCCCCAATGGGCTTCCAGCCCAAAACGCCGCACCGAAAATCCCCCACTCCACTCCCCGCCAACACCCAAACGTCAAACTAACTTCGCGCTCTATTTCTCTCTCAGCCTCAAACGCCGTTTCTATGTTATAATATGACCCAACCGCCGCTGCCTCCGTCCTTGCCTCCGCCGCCGCCACTGCCATTATACGGCTCCGAAGTTTAGGTCCGTTGCACCGGTTGTCGTGATGTTTCGGTTGATTCGCCATTAAATCTACAAACGAAGTTCTCTCATCCGAAAACAGCGCTTGATCCGTCGAAAGAAGCCCTAATTTCTTCTGATGGTTCGTGAAGTAAGCAGTGTCGAACATTCACGGAGTCTTCGCGTCGAAGAAAACGAGGTTCATATTGTTCTTACACTGCCTTCGAAGCATATTCAGAAATGGAGGTTTCAAAATCGGGTCGGGTTGAAATTGTAGAGCCTGTCTTTCAAGGAATGGCAGGCGGCTCGGCCGATGGTGTGGGCGCCAGAGAGGGCGACCAAATCAAGGACGTCGAGCCCTAGATTTTTGAAGTAGTCGATTAAAACGGTGACGTTTTCGTGGCTCTGAGGGACCCACTCTGCTTCGGCGGCGATGGAGATTCTACGTCTTTACCGCCAAATGGAACCTCCCAAAATGGTAGCGTCTCTGGAGGTGGCGGTGAGAATGTCGGAGCAGGAGACGGTTTTGGGGCATTTTCTCTCACGCTCGGCCTTGATATCGTCGATCACGGAGATTCCCCTTAGGGTTTTGCTCGCAAAGGCACTTCTTTAGCTTCTTCCGTTGTTCAATAGAATCGATGCATCACATCCGATCAACTCAAACTATAGAAACTAATTTAATTTAATTGTAAATATATATAAGAACTTGTCGAACGTATATATACAAAAGCTTATCTTAACAACACAGTCGCGAAAATGCAAGCGGATGAGAATTGGAGCTAAGTGTAATCTTTCTTGATCCAAGATAGCACTTTTTCGACGAATGATGCCCTCAACATCAAGACATGTCTATTAATAAAAGGTTTTAGACAATAAAGAGACTGCTAGCATCGGGACACAACTTGTCGAGGTAATAGATAGCATCGACTGAATGTCGAGTGCCGCCACAACCAAATGGAGGAGGAAGAAGGGAGCAAAGGAAGACATCGACGTTACCCCCCATGAACCTCGAGCTAAATAGAGTATGATTTAATGGGTTTTTTTCTTTTTCTTTTTAGATACGATTATAAACGAAGGAATTTTGTACGTGAGAAGCACTAATATTGAAACATTATGCTTACAAGCAAACATGCAAACATGTCTTCGTATATTGATTCATTATTATATCATTGGTTCATACTTTAAAAATATTTAATTTCATAATTATATAATGTTATATTCTAATCGGTGAATTAAAAATTAGATATGATATTAATAATTAATAAATACAAAAGGAAATAATTCAATTTAGTTTTAGGTTGAAAGGGAGCAAGAAACATGCACGGTTTAATTTGTATGCATAAATATGATTAAAAACTAATTAAAATGAATAATTAATAATTAGAATCATAAAAGGGGTTGGTTTCAATCACATGGTCTGTCTCACGGTAAGCAATAAAAAGCTGACACATTTACATTTTAAAATTTAAAAATAACAAAAAGTATTTTTAAAGTTTAAAAAATTATTCCAAATAAATAGGGGAATATTATTGGCAAGTATCGTGTAATGTTACCGAAACTTCCAATCAGCTTCCCCCACGTGGAGTTCCATGTGACGCCAATTAATACCAATGATACGACGCGTTTTACTGTTATTATTAGAAATTATACAACTTGGAATTAATCAATAATTGGTGTTACGTGTGTTGGTTTACACGTGTGTGTAATTTTACTTTTCCTTTTGTATTTTTATTATAATTAGTTTGGAATTTGTTCTTTTATTCAAAAAGAAAAAAAAAAGTGTGTGAATTACAAGCAAGGTTTCTTTCCTTTAACAGTAACAAAAAATGTCAGCTTGTAATCCTCTCAAGTAGGGCCCACTCACCCATCAATAATTTCAATTGTTTCTTATTTCCTTCCTCTTCCATTTTTCACTTCTACACCTAACTCTTTCAACCGTACGTCCGTTTTGATCCGTTACGTATTCAGTTTCACCATTTTAAAACGGGAGAAATTTTCACACCTTTATAAGGAATAGTCTGCTCTCTCCCCCAATTGATGTGAGATCTCACACAACTCTGTTTGAATCGTTTATAGCCCCCCTTCAAAATTATCGATGTGTTGTTCCTTTAAATAGTTTAATAGTATCTCACAGTCAAATTATCTTTTTTTTACATTAGATTACAAACACAGAGAGCTGATAATTCACTCCTATAATATATCATACATAGTAACAAAAGTTTTTACGGTTTAATACTATCTTTTTGTTAGATTATTATTTTTATATATTATATTTACAAATGATTCACTCCCACGACTTCCGGAGAAGAGTTATATTACGTGTAGAAGTAAATAAAAAAGTATGAAAAGTGAAGTTAAATAATAGGTCATTTTCATCCATAGTTACGTTCCTTACCACCACTCTATGTCCTGTTTCATGCCCTTTAAATTTCGGGTTGGATTGAATGTGATTGGAATTTATATATACAAATAATTGGGAAAAAGTTGACGCCCTAACTCCCCCAAGTGATCGTCTCCCGTTTTCCATAACAAAAGTGGGGCCATCCCTATCCCTCCATTCCCCATTCCCCCATATAATGTCAAAAAGAAAATTGAGTAGTTTAGTTATAATCATGGTTAATTAACTTAATAACCAAGATAAAGATTTCAAATCTTATAGGTTTTGACTTTATTAAATTATTAATATTCTACGACCTTTTTACACTTACTTCTACTTAGGTAGATAATAAAGATTCCACTCGCTTTCTACACTTAAATCGATATTTAAATATTCGACTAGGATTTTACGCTAATTAAAGATTATAAACCTATGCATAAAACACTTTTAACTATTTATACGCTATTTAATATAAAATTAAGTTATTTGTTTCCCAAAAAAACAAAAATCTTAAAAAAGTTAGAATTAAATTTGAAGTTTAGAATGAATTTAAAATTACGATAACTTTACTTTACTTTAAATTTATGTGTATTTTAGTTACCGAGCTTATCAAACTTGTTTAATAAATCTTTAAAATTTTAAAATATATAATAAGTCCCTAAACTTTTAATTTTATATTTCTAGAAGTTGACACATTATAAAAAAGTTAATAAATCAATCTATTTTTTTTTATAAATATATATATATATATTTAAAATTTATGCTAAAAGACTTTTAAACTATTTATACATTAAATAATGATATTTAATATAAAATTTAAGTTATTTGTAAGAAAATAAAAGATTAAGTTATTTAAACAGCTTGTCTCGTAAATTTTTAAATTTGTGTATATTTTAGTCCTTCAACGTTCAAACTTGTTTAATAAAGGTTTAAAATTTTTAAATTTGTGTATATTTTAGATCTTAACCCATTAAAAAATTAATTAATTGATATATTATATATATATATATATATTTAAATTTGATGTATTTATTAATTTAAAAAATGATAAGAATTTATAATTAGAATAAGAAAGAAAAAAAAGAAGTTAAGGGTAAAAATGGAAAGAGGGAGGGTAATTAAGAAAGGGAGAGGGGCGCGTCATTGTCATCCTCGTGGCGTAGTTCCCAAAAAGCAATGCCCCTCACTTGAGGCTGTAATCTGTAAGGAAGACCAAACCAAAACGCACCGTTTTGCCCTTCATCTTCTCTCCTCCAATTCCTTTATAAAACCCCTCTCTCTCCCTTTCCCTCTCTCTTCACTAAGTCCCATTTCTCTCCCTCTCTCTCTCTCTCTCTCTCTCTCTCTAAAAACCATTACCAAAAAACGATGTGTCGTTCGGAGCAGGCCTTGGAAGCCACCTCTGTCGTCGTTGATTCCAAATTCAACGCCCGTCCCGTCCTTCAACCCACCTGCAACCGTGTCCTCGACCGCCGTAATTCCCTCAAAAAACCCCCTTCTGCCGCCGTCTCCCCCACCTCCCCCAAGTCCAAATCGCCGCGTCCTCCGGCCACCAAGCGAGCAAATGACACTAATCCCATGAACTCTAGCTCTGACAAGATTCTCATTCCGGCCGCCGCTCTGTCTCGCCCGAAGGCTGCCTTGGATAGGAAGAAATCAAAAAGCTTCAAATTGGCTGGAAATGGGAATGTTGTGATTTGTGATAATGTTGCAGGTGGTGGCGGATTTGAGGTTGCGTCCTTGAGCTACGCTTCTTCTCTGATTACTGACTCGCCGGGAAGTATCGCCGCCGTGAGAAGAGAGCAGGTGGCTCTGCAACAGGCGCAGAGGAAGATGAGAATTGCCCATTATGGAAGATCTAAATCTGCCCGGTTTGAAAAAGTTGTTCCTCTTGATTCTAAAATTAAACCCGCCGTTGAAGATCGGAGATGCAGCTTCATCACTCCCAATTCAGGTACCAATAATCTTTTTTTTTAATTTCCCCTGTTTATGATATTCATAAATTAAATTAAATTATCTCTTTCCCTTTATAGATCCCATTTATGTTGCTTACCATGATGAAGAATGGGGCGTCCCTGTTCATGATGACAAGTGAGTCTCTCTCTCTCTCTCTCTCTGACTCTGTTTCTCTCTTCCTCTCTCTCCGACTCTGTTTCTCTCTCTCTCTCTCCGACTCTGTTTTTCTCTCTGTCTCTCTCCGACTCTGTTTCTCCGACTCTGTTTCTCTCTCTTCTCCATCGGATTAAAGTAAAAGTTAATATAATTAAATTAAGTTTACGATAATCCATGAATTTGAGAACTGAATTCTGGAATTGAACACAGAATGCTGTTTGAATTGCTGGTTCTAAGCGTGGCCCAAGTGGGTTCGGATTGGACTTCAATTTTGAAGAAACGCCAAGATTTCAGGTACCATAAACAACAATTTCCATCGATTTATTCATTTTTGTTCTTACTAATTCACTAATTTAATTATTGTTCTTCGTTGCCCAGAAATGCATTTTCAAGTTTCGTTGCAGAAACGGTGGCCATTTTTTCCGACAAACAGATGCTATCAATCAGCTCGGAATACGGCATAGACATAAACAGAGTCCGAGGAATCGTCGACAACGCTATCCGAATCCTCGAGGTAATGAGAATTAAATATTTTAAATCAAAACCCATTGACTTACTAGTCAACCCCATTTAATTAATATTTTAATTACAGATTAAGAAGGAGTTTGGATCATTCGACAAATACATTTGGGGATTTATGAACAACAAGCCGTTTTCACCGCAGTACAAATCCGGCCACAAAATTCCGGTGAAGACATCAAAATCAGAGACCATAAGCAAAGACATGATCAGACGAGGTTTCCGGTCGGTCGGACCAACCGTCGTCCATTCCTTCATGCAAGCCGCCGGTCTGACCAACGACCATCTGACCAGCTGCCACAGGCATCTACACTGCTCCATAACCGCCGCCGGCCGCCGCGCTCCGGCGGTGGTAGTGGAGGAGACAACGACGGCGTCTGAAACTCTGTAGAATTGATTCGAGAATTTAATTAACAGACAAAAAGAAAAAGTGGTAACATTTACGAGGAGTCGATCAACGATGATTTGCTTGCTAATTAACTAGATAACTATTTTTCTTTTTTTCTTTTTTTGTGGGGTTTGTGTATATTAATGTCTATATAAATAGACTTGTAAGTGAGAGAGAACAAAAAATTAAAGAAAAAAAGAGATTGTGGGGTTGTGAATTAGTGTGGTTTTTTTTTGTGGGGATTTTAGTGATGCTTTGTATGATTAGAAGAAAAAAAAAGAAAAAAAAAGGAGACAGACAGCATGTGCTTGTGCAATTGGGAGGCAATGGCATGTGGGTCTGTCAGTTTGCTTTTTTTGTAAATTCCCATGTGATCCATCCAAATTTCAAAACATTATTAATCATTATTATTATTATTTTGTATTTTATGTTTTTTTTTTATAACAGCCTGTTGCTTTGCTTTATTCACAAGGAGCAAGACCAGACAGCATCACCCATACCCATAACCCAACTTTGCTTCCATCAAACCATCACTCAGCGTCTCTATGAGATCCAGCAAGCAAGGACGTTAGGCCTCAAAAGGGGTGGAGGATTGTGACGCTAGGCCTCAAAAGGGTCAGGTAGGCTTCAAAAGGAGTAGATTGTGAGATCTCATTTGGAGAACGAAACATTCTTTTACGAGGGACATTGAATTAAATTATGTATTGGGTAACCATGAGATTAATATAAACAATAATAATAAAAAAAAGATGAAAAAATGAAGTGTGTTGATTTGATGGATATAGTGATCATGTGAGGTGTGAGCTGTTCGGATTGTTAAAAAGGCAAAACCTTTTTTGAAGCCAAATGAAGATAGGAATCTTAGCATGTGCTCATCAGGCTCTCCCTATCCCCCTTTTAGGGGTTTTATGAGTTGTTAAATAAATAAATAAATCATTTAATTGCCAAAAATATTTAAAGGCCAAAAGGGAAGGGGGACAGAATATTATCATTAGAATTTATTTATTTCTTTCTTTATTTATTAATATTATTAATATCCAAAGAATGTTTTCTATGTGGATAATCTAATAATAATAATAATAATAACACTAACATAAGCAAAAATAATAAAAAATTTATTCGAATTGAAAGAATATAATAAAAAAGGAATTTGACAATGTATATGAAGAAATAATAAAAAAGAAATAATTGAAGGAAGTTTTAGACGCATTGGGAGGGAGCAAAGCCGACCTTCTTATTAAAGAAATCAAATTGCCAAACGTGATTTTGCTGAAGAATATTGCCAATGATATTGGTGGCTGGAAAAGGAATAGTAGTGAACCCAAGACACAGGAAATCGGCCACACTCACAATGTAGCTTTTCGCCGGCGGCTCGAACACCGCCCCCATCTCGAAATGGAGTCGAAGCTTGGGGGCCATCTCAGGGGAGTACTTGCTCTTATTGAAGCAATAATGGAAGGGTTCCGCAGGGATTTCCTCGAATTTCTTCAGCTTTGAAATCATGGCTTCCATGAGCAGGTCGAACGCGGGTGTGGTGAGAATGCTCAGACTGGTTCCGGAGTCCAGGATGGTGCCGCCTCCGTTGTCGATGTCCCAAACGCGAGGAGGGATGTTGAGCGTGACTCCGTCGATAGAGATTCCGATGAGCCCCACGCCGTAGAAGCTGTTGAAGAGCCCGCCGAGGTGGAGGTTGGTGAAGGTCATGTTGCCGGCTGGAGCAACACTGAGGGTTTCGGCGGGGGGGTAGCCTAGGATGAAGTAGCTGGTGGCGCTGTGGTGGCTGAGATGGTCGATGAGGCAGTAGGAGAGGCCGCCGCCGTTTGCGTCTAGGGCGGCTTTGTGGGTGAAGGAGTGTGCGCTAGTTCCTAAGCCAAGGATGCCGTCGGCTCCTTTCAACGGCATTGCATTGAAAATTTCGGTGCAGCCGATTACAGTATCATGGAGCTGTTTCTCTTTTCCGTTTGTGAGGCCTACGGTTACGGTCTCGTTTGCGAACAATCCCATTGCAGTCCCTCCTCCTATGTAGCTGTTTCACACTCCAAATAAAAATATAACTCAAATTCAACTCAGTTCATCTCAAATTGAATGGAATTGCGCAGAAACAGACTCTGATTCTTAGGATTAGGATTTCATAACAAAACCCTAATTCTTCGCACCTACCTGTAATCATAGACGCAAGGGCTGGAAGGATCTTCACAATCCGTGACGGCGAAGAGTAGCTGGAGATCACCGAGGCAGAGATCTGACCCGCAAGTAATCAATTCGAAAGAGGTTGAATGATTCGCTAAAAACGCATGATCGAATTTCACTTTGTGTTCACCATGGCTCTTATGATGAGCGTGGGCGCTGCAATTTCCCAAGCACCGCCGATATCTACATTTCAACCAGGTTAGGTCACTCCCGGTGTCCACAATCAACAAAAAATTCTGCGGCGGCGTTCCGACTCTTAACTGAACAAAATACTCATTAGTTCCAAAATCGAAGCCTGAGCTTATTTTCAGCTGTATCGGTGTTGATGACGGCATAGGAAGCAGACGCTCCGTCTTG
The DNA here is from genome assembly GCA_033971965.1 of Cucurbita ficifolia. NCBI lineage: Eukaryota > Viridiplantae > Streptophyta > Magnoliopsida > Cucurbitales > Cucurbitaceae > Cucurbita > Cucurbita ficifolia. The sequence continues at coordinate 1,478,136 of CM066981.1, forward strand.
CTCATTTTCATCGACGTGGAGATTGAGCGTTGGCGGTTGTGGTCGTGCTCGTGAATATCTCTGAACCGATCGATGCTTCCCAGACTCCTCCGTTCACCATAAAGCTTCTCCTCAACTTGTGGATGGTGGCGATGCATCACATCCAGCTTCACCATCGGCATCCCTGGTGATTGTTGTTGTTCATCGCCGCCGAATGCGACGTGAACAGAGAGAAAGAAATTGAAGAAAAAAAAGATTAAAAAAGGTGAAATAGGCGACATTGGCTTCCTGTAACCTAACATACAAACACGAAGGGAGACTGTAATGTTACAGAGATGGAGCCATAAACAAAACGGCAATGGCGGACTTATAAATCCAAGAAGCTTTCAATTTTGGAGTGCCTAATAATGGCGTTTCCTCTCTCCCTTCTTTTATATAACAAACTAACTGCCCCCATCAATTACAGCCCCGCGACCATATCTTCTGTTCTTTCTACCTTTTATTTGTTTCCACTAAAAATAATAATAATAATTAAATTCTTAATTAAGCTTTTTTATTCGTTATTAGCCGAGGAAGAAGACGAAGACGGGACAATGGTTAAATTAATAAAAGATATACTAATTCAACTATAGTTAAATTAATTAAATATTAATGATAAATTAATAATATAAAAACAATGTAATATTAAAAAGTGGAAGTATTAATTAATATTCATCCTTAATACTGAATAGCATATTCAATGGTTTATTTTTGTTGTGTGCAATTGTTATTTTATTTCCTAATATGATAATAGTATGTGTTTAAATCTTACTCTTCTAATATTAAAATAAATAAAAGGTTAAACTCCACTGTTATTTTATTTTTTAATATTTAAATTCAGATAGTTTTTTTAACCTTTCAATTTAATTAATAAAGAAAATAAAAGGTCAAACTCCACTGTTATTTTATTTTTTAAAATTTTAAATTCAGATACTTTTTTTAACCTTTAGATTTAATTAATAAAAAAATCTGGTCAATTTTCTTTATTTGTCGTCGAACAAAACAATATACCACTCATAATTTTAATAAATTTGAGAGTATTATGTTATATTTCAACTAGAGAAGAGAACAAAACATTCTTACAAAAGTGAAAACCTCTCCGTATGAGACGCGTTTTAAAATCATGAGGCTGACAACCGCGTTTTAAAACCATGAGGCTCACAACCGCTAACAACATATGTTGGACTAAGGCAGACACTATTAAATAGAAATAGACGGACAAAATTTTAATGGAATATGTATTGGACAGGTGTAAACAAATGGAAAATACATCTCTTTCTCTAGATGTAAAACTTCAAAATATTAATAACAAGTACAATATGGTTGCTGACATTTTTATAATCACTATTTATTTATTTATTTATTTTTGCACAAGTATATCAATTTGACAGAGCCAGCATTTCTCAGGTAGCTGTAATTGGCATATAACCTTTGAGAAATAATTCAATTTAGTCTCGTAACAAAGCAATAATGCATTGAATAATGGGAAGCGGGCTAGTCCCCGAAACAGCCTTAGATATCAAAATTCGCCTAGCTTTAAGTTTTAGCACTCGCCCTAGATATCAATTCTTACAAATACATAAATGAAAGGCAACTCCAAGAAATGGGTTATTTGAGGCTGATCCATTATTTAAAACAATATATTAACAGTTGATAACTGATTTTTTTCAAATTTAATAACCAAAAAAAACTTATATTTCCTAAGTTAACACACAATAGTGAAATATATGAGAAAATTTCTATTAGATAATATAGTTTAGAGGGAGAAGGATGGGGAATAAAAACTACAGAAATATAGAAACATGCTAACTGCAATTCAGTCCAGATTTATTGTAGCCTGTATTCTTAATACTACTTAACTTAAGTCCATTAAGAGAAAATTAAAGAAAGGATTTGTGTACCATTTCGTTTCTTGCGTCAAACTTTAGTAAGCGAGGCTTTCAAGTGTTGTTGAAGACTGGTTAAGCCAGTAGCCATCTGCACCACGTAGGAAAGTTCTCCATCCACCAGTTTAAACACTCTGCTTATTTGTTTCACCTGTTCCATAGAGACAGGTAAATAGTTTGGCTTTGTCTGGGACTCTGGTATGTTGATCAGTATTACAAATTATTGATTAACAAGCATATATTATATGCATGCAATGCGAGCAAAAGAGAAGGAAACCAAATGGAGACGAGCAGTTTTCCATTGGTTAATGATAATGTATCTCTTTCCTAACGCGCTGTTTTGGGGTTCAAATATCGTCTCTTATAGAATCAAATCATTTGTACAGTTATAAAGGGATGTTTGGCTCATGATTTTAAAGTCTCTCATTATGAAGCCTAGAAGTGGGACATTTAGGTTTTGTAACTTGTAATTGGATTGTATAAACAAAAGAAATTATAGAAACTTGAGTTCCTATTATGATATTTAGTTCAAGGGTTTATAATTTAGAAGAATTTGTATACAAACGGTAAATTTCATAACGTGAGATCTCACATTGGTTGGAGAGGAGAACAAAACATTTATTATAAGGGTGTGAAAACTTCTTCCTAATAGACACGTTTTAAAATCGTGAGGCTGACGATGATACATAACAGGCCAAAGCGGACAATATTTGTTAGCGGTGGGCTTGGGCTGTTACAAATGGTATCAGAGCCAAACGCACCGGGCGGTGTACCAGAGAGGACGCTGGCCCCCAAAGGGGGGGATTGTGAGATCCCACATTGGTTGAAGAGGAGAACGAAACATTCCTTATAAGGGTGTGGAAACCTCTCTAGACACGTTTTAAAATTGTGAGGCTGACAACGATACGTAACAGGCCAAAGCGAACAATATCTGCTAGAAATGGTCTTGGGGCTGTTACACATAAGCTTGGGTTCATGAACTGTCGGGACGAGCAAATGGATATTACCAAAGCGAGTCACACAGGTCTAACACGTACGTTTATCCTCTAAGGTTTTTACTTGCCATAGTTAGCAGGGATGACAATTAACTATCAGTATCATGGAACAACAAAATTTGAAACCTAAAAATAATATGTCCGTATTTGAAATGGCCCTGAATAATGATGATCTAGTAAACGTTACCTTAGAAGCATTCCCCACAACTTCACTTTGGAGCACTATCACTTTCTCTTCTGCATTATATGTTCCTTTCTGGAAGAGAGATAAAATTCGGGTTATATTAAATGGAAAGTAAAACAAACGTCTCCATTAGTTGCATTGCAATAATCTTTCACAGTTTTAGAAAATGGAAAACAATATTCAGAAGTTCATGATACTGATGCAAAAAATACTAGTTATAAAATTACACTGTCAAAAGCAAAGAAAAATTGGCCATAGAAACCAGAGCTTTTATAGCAATGAGAAAGCTCACATTAGCAAGTAATATGAATCAAATTTTCTTCTTTTTCTTCATCTAAAAGTCACATCTAATCATCAGAAATTGCAGCTGATTTATTTTTAAATTCAATCCTATTAAGAGAACCTCCCTAGAATCTTGAATTTAATGTGGCTTATTTCCCTTCTCATCTAGTTCACCAGAACACCTGCTCCTTTCTGTTGTGTGAAGAATATGCACACAGCAAGTGAAAATAAAGAAAGGCAATCTACACCAACACCACAAGCTCAAAAATCCACAGCACAGATAAAAAACTGAGCACAAGAAGATCAGCAGCTAAGACAAAAAAAACTTGTAGTTTGATCAATTTTGACACATCCATATGGAGGAGGGATTTGAGCAGTTTAGTTTCATTTCAGATTTTTTTTTTCACAACTATGAGTGTTTAGGTCAGTTTTAATCTCACGGGGCAACCCCCTTGACCCTATAAAATATTCGGATGTCAAGGAAACTAAATTAAATCTTAGGTAAGTGGTCACCATGGATTGAACTCATTTCCTCTAAACCCTTTCGATCCATGACCTTGTTGACCACCAGGCAAACCCATGATAGTTAATTTCATTTCAGACTTATCCACTTTAACTACATATTCTATCCATAAAGCTGACTTTCAAATGAAATACCAACTTTTTTATACATGATTTCCTTCACAAATAATGAATTACCTAAACCTTTTTATATTTGCATCGGCTATTGGATCGAGCAGCTGGTGTGCAGTTGCAACTCTGCAGAATCTAACGTAGCAATTGTGATATGGTTGACAGTGACAGTATAGTTTAAGAATCCAAGGTGTAGGCCATGGAGTGAGTCGAGATGGAAGGAATTGAATAGTTTCAATTTACAAGATGGCGACAGAGATTTTCAATGGTTTGAAAAGGTAGCCGTTCGTTTCGTGGGGAAGACAAGGCCAGATGAGAGCAAAAGGGAGATTTCGTTTCAACAAACAAGGTCGATTATATTGTTAGATCTCATACAGCATATAGCCTTTTTTGCATCATGTCACAAATCCGTGTGTTTCAATCATTCTTCTCAAAATCAAAATCAGAGAACACAAGCACGTCTATATTCAACCACAATTCTCTTTTAGCCTATGAATTTGAATGTAAGAGTAGAGCACACGAGAAAGAGACAGCGATTTTGACCTGAACTTCAACGAGACCAGTGCTTTGAGCGATTACTACTTCAATGGTACCATCGGGCTTGGGACGCCAGTAGCCACTCTCAGCGTGCATAGGCTCTCTAGAATCGAGTTTCCAAGTCTTTTGGCTGTAAGAAATCACTGGCTTCTCCCACCATCATCGTATTAAAAAAAATCCCCAAACAATGAAGATAACCGATTAGACTAAAAAAGCAAAATCCAATCGCGTGGAATGAGACGATTATAATTAAATTAAGATGATATCAGCGACAATAACAAATAGAGACGAAGAAAAGGGAGTTAAAGGTTACCTTGCCGGAGTGGGAGAAATGGAGCTCCTCGCCGTAAGAGAAGGAATTAATAGTGGGGAATCCACCGTCGCCTTTGCCTCTCCATGTTCCAAGTAAAAATGATAGCGGTGCTACGGCCGGGTGGATGGACAACGGAACCGGTACCGGCGGCAGTTCTCCGTCCATTTCTACAGCTGCTTTGACTACGTTTTCTCTTGTTCGCCTTGTGTTGGTGTTTTCAGTTTCTTGGCGCCGAGCCTTCCCTCGTAAACGGAAAATAATTTTTTATTTAAGAAAATTACCCTTTAGTCCTTAACCTTTAGTCTGAACTAGGTGCATTCTTGGGTTTGGACATTTTTACTAAAACATTAATTTAATTCAATCCAATCAAGTAATTTATTTAAACTTTTATTCTAACAGAAATAAATGATATTTCATAAAATATATATAATAATAATAATATTATTAATTTAGTTGAAGGGATCCAATCCAATGTCATTTTAATAAAACTGTTAGTAGACTCTATTAGTCTCTATATTTTGAATCCTTTTATTAATTAACAAAATCACTGACGGTTTTTTTTTCTTTTATCTCATCTTATAATTTCTTTGGTCTTATAATTTATACAAAAAATGCATGAACTAATCCCATCAATTTATCAGTGCTGGTAATCCAGCCAAGCAGATTGTTGACGATCTCAGTACTTTTATCGGGATAGTTCTTTCATTTTCTGTGGCACTTATCAATTCTTTAATGGATTTAATTTCATTTAATAACATCTTATATGGTGTCTTAGTTGAACAATTCCTACGGGTAATCCAAAAAGATCTTTAATGGATTTAATTTCATTTAATAACATCTTATATGGTGTGTCTTAGTTGAACAATTCCTACGGGTAATCCAAAAAGATTTTTGAAAGCGTTTAGGAAAGTGCAGACCTAGGGTTAAAACATTTAGGAAAGTGCAGACTTAGGGTGATACTTTTCGATTTAAATTACTAATTTAATCCTAAAATATTAATTTTGTATATATTTAACATTTAAATTTTAAGAATTTCTTATTTATCTCTACATTGTTATGTCTATTTATGTGTTAGTTCTAAAAGAATCTTTAAAATTATAATTATGTATAAAGTAGGATTTAAATAATTGATTCATTTTATATCTATTAATACGTTAAAATTTTAATAAGTATTTAAAAAAGAATGTTCCATATATCCGTAAAACTTATTAGTACGGTGATTAAACTATTTGTAATCTAATTAACTTTTAAATTGCATATTTTGGGTATTCTTTTTAAAAAATACATCATAAATCTGACGGCATATTTCTTTGCCAACACCTAGAATAAGGTTTAATGTTGAAGTTACGTATTCATTTTTTATAATTTATAAAACGAAAAAAAAAACTAAAAATAAAAGACTTTTTTTCTCAAATAAGGAGATTTTTTAATACTTTCAATATATAAATTATTGACCCCATAAAATGCTTTAATTATTCATAAAAAATAATAATAATAAAGTTCGGTGCAGGAGTCTGGGTAGAAAATTCAGAAGTTAAACTCAAAGGGAGACTTTTGCCATCACCATTGAAGTTTTGCAAATTAGGGCGAAATTTCGCAGAGGAAAGTAACCGTCTATTAATACATCATCGGTCCGTTATTGTATCATAAACATTAAGCACAACCATATTATAAGAGAGTGTGCGCATACCAGACCATATGTACAAGAGCTGAAGCCATCTGGTTTTCCAAACATCACACAGCAAACAAGCAAAGCAAAGTCATTAGCAGCAATTCAATAACCTCCCTGAATGAAAGCATTCAGGCGGTTTAGCTCCTCCCGGTGCTCGCTCACCACAGCCCGAACCACGTCTCCAATCGATACCATGCCTTTCATACCCTTGTCATCGATGACAGGTATGTGCCTAATTCGGTTATCTGCCCACCAAGCAAGAGTACTCCATGTTATATTTCATGGTGTAGTGATAAATATATATTGCAGCTGGACTGAAAAAAAACAACTTTTTTATAAGGAAAAAAAAATGTAAGTGAAAATACTTATATTCTTTCAAAAGTTGTATAGAAGTTTAAAAATTATTTTTAAAGTAGAATTTTCTTAAAATTTTGTACGAAAATTAGGACATGATGTTCTAGATTCAACTATACCATTCCACCCTCCAAGTCCCAACTTCCATCCGGAAATGAAAAAGAATTTCCACTCTAAGGCTAATTGTGAACAAAAATAATATTGCCACTTTTTCGTATAGGAGTATTTACGAAACAAAAGTAAAATTGAGAGAGGTAAAAAGTAAAGTAAGGTAATACCAGTCATAAGTTGCATAGCTCGCAAAACTTTGGTGTCAGGTGTCACAGTGATAAGTTTGTTCTGCAAAATTAAAGGAATTTTGTCATTGCTATTCGAACTTCGAAGACTCGATCTTTTGTGCGGCCATGATGTAGATGGATGGGAGATTAACCAAATAATTGTAGCCCCATTGCGTGAATAGTTAATAAAAAAAAACACACACACACACACACACATATATATATATATATATATATAACAAATGAAATAAAAATAATTTTTAGGTTAATATATCATTTTGGTTTAAAAGATTCCGTACTATTTTAGTTTTTATATTTTAATTATTTAAATTTAGTTTATATACTTTCAATAAATCTTAAATTTAATCTTTTAAAATTATTATTTTTTTATTATCAAAATGAGTTAACTAATAATAATAACTTCATGCGAGAAAAGATTATTTGTGAATACATTTCCAAAATTTATAAATGAAATGCTAATCGAGACTATAAAAAAAATCAACCATATATGAGTTTAATTTTATTTTTAATTAAAAGCATCTAATTTCCGTCATTTCTCACGCAACTAGTAGAAATAAGGCTGGCTGACAAATAAAGGTGACAGGTTTATACCTCCTCAGTCATGATATCCCCAACTTTGGTAGACTTGGAAGACCTGCCTTGCACTATAATCTTTCTCAGATAATCTAGAAATGTGTGAAAAGAAAGGGCTCAGAATTCAGATATTACATTCCAAAAAAACAAAAAAAATCAAAAAAAAAAAAAAAAAAAAAAAAAAAAAAAAAAAAAAAAAAAAAAAAAAAAAAAAAAAAAAAAAAAAAAAAAAAAAAAAAAAAAAAAAAAAAAAAAAAAAAAAAAAAAAAAAAAAAAAAAAAAAAAAAAAAAAAAAAAACAAAAAAAAAAAAAAAAAAAAAAAAAAAAAAAAAAAAAAAAAAAAAAAACAAAAAAAAAAAAAAAAAAAAAAAAACAAAAAAAAAAAACAAAAAAAAAAAAAAAAAAAAAAAAAAAAAAAAAAAAAAAAAAAAAAAAAACAAAAAAAAAAAAAAAAAAAAAAAAAAAAAAAAAAACCAAAAAAAAAAAAAAAAAAAAAAAAAAAAAAAAAAAAAAAAAAAAAAAAAAAAAAAAAAAAAAAAAAAACACAAAAAAAAAAAAAAAAAAAAAAAAAAAAAAAAAACAAAAAAAAAAAAAAAAAAAAAAAAAAAAAAAAAAAAACAAACAAAAAAAAAAAAAAAAAAAAAGACAAGAAAGATGCCTTCATTGGACCTAAAGCTTAGAACTAACCTTCTATGGTTATAGTACAAGGAAAACTACGATGTAGGAGTAATCTCTAATCACATGGGTTTTAGTTCTACACGGTGTTGGATGAAAGTCCCACTTCGGCTAATTTAGGGAATGATCATGGATTTATAATCAAATAATACTATCTCCACTGGAATGAGACCTTTTGGGAAGCAACAAAGCCACGAGAGCTTATGCTCAATGTGGACAATATCATACCATTGTGGAGAGTCGTGTTCAACTAACACACGGCACAATCATAAATAGAAACCATTTTGGGTACCCAAAACTACGGAAATAATGCAAATTTACTCTCCACCCAAAAACAAAATTAAAAAAAAAATTCAGCTCACTTCGAAATCTCCACCGAAAAACCAATAAAAGACATGCTAGGTTTCTTCAAAAGACTAGCAATCCAAAAAGAAACTGATCAGAAGTATGAATTTCCAAAGATCAGCCAATTGCAGAATGCTGGAACCTAAAGATTTCTGAGAGTACATACATTTGCTAGTTGTCCCAAACTACAGTATAAATGAATCTCTTCATTCTAAATTAGGATAGAACCATAGATTTTGTAGTTGAAACCATTTATTCAGAGCTTATTGTATCACGTACCTCTCTCTGTTATAATACCAGCTATTGAATTTTGCTCCGCAGGTTTAACAACCACCAAGGCTCCAACATTGTGCTGGGTCATCTTTTTTATATAAAAAAGGGGGAGTGTGTAAGCAAGACCAGCAGATGAAAACAATTTTTTTTAACAAAGTTCTAATCAAAACAATGAAAAAATATAAAAATGTTCAAGAGAAACAACTCCCAAAAGGAAGCGTACCGACTGAACGGCGTCATAAACTGTGTCATCTGTGGTGCACCAAAGCCATGATCCGTCAGCACTTTTGCCTTTTGCTTTCAAGATGTCATCAATCGTAGTGCTTTCAAAGCCATGCTCTTCAATGTTTGCGGAACTGGTCGATGTTGTAAAGCGTGAAAGCATTGCAGGCCTCATATAGGGGTTTGCTACACGAAGTTGTTGCAGAACAGCAGTTTTCACAATGTTTCCATGTGATAGAAATGATCGCACAGCACCTTGCATCTTCACCTGTTCAAGCAAATGCTTAAAAATGTGTACTATAAGCTCTCTTTGAAGTGCGTACCATTTATCAGAAAACAGCAGTCCGTTACAAATACCCTTGATAGTGAGTTAAAACAATAGTAAATTATTACATTAAATTAGAATTTTAGTTACTAAATTGTAAGCTTTGTTTTATTTAGTCACTACACTTTCAATTTTTTTTAAAAAATCATGAATTCACTAGACACAAAATTGTCTAAAAGCTTCGTGAAAACTAAAATTATATCAGTTGATTTTACAAAAATTTGAATTTTCTATGAACCTTTTAGACACAAATTAAAAATTTAGAGATATATACAGTACAAATAGATACATACCTCAAAATTTATAGACTATATTTGTAATTTAACAATTAATTTATAATTTACCTCTAGAAATCCACCTAGCAAAAAAACAAGAAACAACAGCCTGGAAGAACCTTGACAATTGATGCACAATAATGTATGTACAGAATTTCCTAACATGACGTGAGATGACTAATTTTTCCTCTTTCCATCGAGTTAGTTGCTAGACTTCACTAACGAAATAAATTAGCTCATCTCATCTGTATTAAACTACTTACCTTATCCGTAGTAATTTACTCCATGAATATGAAGATCTAATGCAGACAAACGTGTAGGGGAAAGTGCGGATGAAGAAAATCAATTAATTACAAACGCAGAGGAACAATTATTGAATCCACCGGCGTTGGTCAAAGCCAGCACAGTTCCATTAATTAATGCAATCGATGACGAATTAAACGTCCGTAATACAAAACAGGATTCAAACTCGATCCAGCTCGCTAAAACCGAGATCAGTACACTAAACATACTGAGTACAAAAGAACGGAAGAAGAAAAAGGAATCGATCAGCACATCAGTAAGGAAAAACAATCAATCAGTCGAGCAGAGCTTGACGAACGCATTAAAACGAAGAGCGAGAGAAAAATCAAGCGTCGCTACCAGCAAGAGAAGACGAAGAGAAAAAAAAAATCCAAATACCTCACAGAGTTCAACGTTGATCGCAGGAAAACGATAAGATTCAGACGATTGGATAACAAAATGAGGATGAAATGGAGAAAAGAAGAGATATACCTGATGAAGATCCGGAAGAAAACCTCTCGATTCACGAAGGAAGTGGAGAACCAAAAAGAGTGACGGCTAAGTGAGGTACAGATAATGAGACCTATTGGAAGGAAAAGCTCACGGATATGGAACTGTTAGACCCGATTTTATCTCTCGATTCTTTCGTTTTTCTTTTTCTTTTTGGACACACTTTCTTTCCCCACCGCTGTTCTTGCTTTTCTCATCCATCTTTAGTATTAAAATTCTTTTTCTTTTTTTTTTCTTTTTTATGTGATTGCGATTTTTTTTAATTTATCTTTTAAATAAATGTAATATCTAAAATTATTTTCAAGTTTTGATGAACTAAAATAAGTGTGTATATATATATATATTGTTTTTAAGTTGTAAATTTAAAAAACGTTTAATTATAAATTTAGTTATATATAATAATTTTTTTGGTCTAAAAATAAATTTATTATAACTATTTTGTTTTTAGTTTTATTTTTTAAATTAAGTTTACAAATTCATACTTCCATATGTAACTTTCTTGTTTTATTGTCCATGTTTTAAAAAACTAAAAAATAAAATAAAATAATGTTGGTTATAATTTAAATGTATTTTTAAAAAAATGTGAAAATATATAAATAAAAGTTGGGTAGGGACAAGCATGATTTAAAAAATATATATAAAGCAAAAAAAACTACAACCTGAGTTTAATAAATGATTTATTAACTTAATTTGTACACTTGATTATCGAGACTTTATTAAATTTACTTTTTTTTATATTATTGATAGTGACACATTTTAGTCCCAATATTTGACTTTTTTTTTTCCTCTTCGTCTTGAAAAAAGAAATTGGGTATGGATTTTTTTATTAATGAATTATTTTAATCAGAATTTTTTAATTATCAAACCTTTATTAGATTAAATTTATTAAAATTGGCAGGATCAAAATTTATCGGTTAATAAATATTCAAATAATTAATATTAATATAACTTGGCCCTAATAAAAACATATCATTTATGTTCCGATTATATGTTCAAATCCTTATTTCTTAAAAAAAGTTTATTAAAACAATAAATACATGTCAAAAGACAAATTATTTTTCATAAATTTTCTCAATATAACAAATTCGCCTATTATAAGATAAATTTATAGGCAACTGTAAGAATGACACTTTTTATATAATTATCGTAATTTTAATTTTCTAATATAATATTGAAGAGACGCTTGTTAGGAAATTGTGAGTCAGATTGATCGAGTGAAGTTTTTACTTACTAATGAATTTGATATGTTTGGATTTGAACAATAATTAAATTATTAGCAAAAAAAATGTTCATTTTAATCTTTCGTGATCATATTTGAGCTTTTTAAATTTACCGTGAAATAGAAATAAAAAATTATTGAAAAACATCAAATACGACTCAAAAAGTTGTATTTTTTTTATTATTATTATTTGAATTAACATTTTTCATTTTTCAAATAACAAATACGTTTTTGTAATTTTTCAAAATGCAATTAAATTTGATCATTTATTTAGTTATCCCAAAATAAATCGGATTTTCCTAATAAAAAAAAAATAGGCCCATTACACATCGTTAAGCCCAACCTTACATATGGCCGTCCAGCCCGTCGGAGTGCTGACGTGGGATTTCCGATTAATTGTCGGCTTTTTAAGAAACTGTTCGCAAATAAATAAATTACGAATAATTTCAACAAATTTATTATATTATAATTAATTGTGGTCAATTATTTTAATTTTATTAAGTAAATAATTAAAATTTAATTTAATTTGCATTTATTTATACGAATTTTAGATTTTTAATATTTAAATTAATCTTAATAATTATCCACAGATAAATAATTTTAATAAAACTACATATAATTATAACTTTTAATATTTAAAAAATGAATTTAGATAACATGTAAAAAACAATTATTATAATAGAAACATTTAATTAGTTTTAATTAATAATAGTTCACTATTATTAATACAATTGTAAAATTATGATGTATTAATATATAAGTTAATGAAGAAGTTTCAATAAATAATAAATAATGAATAAGTAATTAGTTATAATTATTACCTATTAAACTACTTCATTCTATCAGCTCATTAATTAATAATTTTAGTAAATAAATTATTTATTTAATAAACTTTTATTTGTAAAAAGGAAATAAATAAATAAAGAATATATATATATTAAATAAAGTATTATCAGTTTATTTACCAATTTCATTTTCAAATATAAAAAAGATTTTTGAGAAAAAAGCAAAGCATTTAATACCGATGTCCTCAGTTTTAAAACTCACCAACCAACCAAACAACTGGATGAGTCAAATCAAATCTCAAAGCTCCTCTTCGCGCGTCGTCGTCCTCTTGTTGCGAGGTACGTTCAAACTTCTCCGTATTAAATAATTTCTACCTCTCATCATACTGCTGCTTCTTTTCCTTCTTCCGGCGTTTGTTGTTCACCGGCCGCCGTCGGCTCCCGGCGCCTGTTTATGAACTAGACGTTTTTCTACTACTCCTGCCTGCCGTTGCTGCTTTTGAACACAATTTCAATTCAGTGTATCTAGGACATGTATTCTCATAGCCATGGCCCGCTAATGCGAGTGGCTTTCTAAGCTTACGCCGCCTTTTACGGAAAAGTATGTCAATGCCCATCATCTGTCGGAGAAAATCATTTCGATGTCTACATTGACGGCAGAAGCTCGTTCTGCGTGTGATTTAGGGCTTTGTATTGCTTTGCTTTTACTCCTGAGTGAATTATTCGATATTGATTCGGTTATCTTTTGTACAGTTTGCAGCAATTGTGCATTTGCTTCTGTCTCTTGCGTACATGACTATCTCAGTCACCGACGCTTCCGGTCCGAGCAAGGAACTTCAATGGCTGGCTTCCGTCTTCTCTGGCATTGTTTTCTGCATGATTGTAAGTGTCGTGTACCGAATCATATTGGTGATGTTTGTTTAAAGAGCATGCGAATAGTTTTTTCCGTCGTGTCTACTATCTGCAATTCACGTTTTCTTCCTCCTCTCTCTCCATTGTTGTATAGTAATTGGTAACCTTCAGATCTAGCAGGATTTCCCTGTCGAGCAGTATTCTTGCCCCCGGTTAAATACTTTCTTTCTTGATCTAATTTCTACTGGTTCTTTTAGAAGCTGGTAGTTGATTCAATTTCCAATTTCTGTCGATTTGTTGTTGTCTTGTCTCTACTCGTGTATATTTGTATATGTTTATTAATGGGAGCGTCTCGAGTGCATATGTAAATTTTAAGATATGTTACTCTCATATTCACGAAAAATTATTCAATGAGGTTACCACAATGTGGTTTACAATTTCTTCGCGTTGTATGTAGAAAAAGAAATACCTGAAATTTGTATCTAGTGGTTATTAGGGGATGTGCAGATTATTGAACCAGCTGCATTGTAGTGATCGCATTGAATAATTTTTTCATATTAGTTGATTTATTTAATAATAGGAAGAAAAATATTTTCCTCTAGTAGAATTGTGGTGCATCCACCTTCTTTTGATATGCGTGAAGTTGTACACATGTTCTCAAATTATGGTAATCTTATCTATTGAAATATGCTTGAATTGATTATTTTTTCCAAGTAAAAAGTAGAGAGAAACAAACAAACGAGAAATGGTTACCAAGCGAGAAACTAGAAGTTTGAACTAGGAAATGAGAGCATTATAAGATGGACACTCTATTACAGGACATGTGTTGTGTTCTGGCTCACTGAGTGAAAAAGAAGAATGCATGCTAAAGAATTTCTCTGTTTCTTTCTTGAAGGTTTACACGTTAACAGGCATCGTTAGCCTCCAAAGCTTTAAAACATATGGAAAATTAAGCGATTTTGGGAAGGTCGAATGGAACAATAGGTAAAATGCTTGTAATCTTTTATTTCGTTTCATAATGAACTTATTTCTTAATAATACACCTTCTATGTGAATGTAAAATGATGAATTGTTATTCTTTTGTAGGGGGTTTTCAACATTCCACGCCCTTGTTGCAGCATCTTCTTCTCTTTACCTTGTCCTGTTATCAAGTACTTTCGATCCTGGTTCCAGTAATGAGCTTCTTATAAGAAGAACGTCCTCTTTATCCGATATGACATTAGGGGTAAGTTGAGAAGCAGAAAGGTCGTGAAAGCTTCTCCTTGTGTGATATTTGGTTATAATTTTTTCTTCACTTGCTTCTTTTGTATGTTGACCTCAATAATCTTGCCCGTAGCCTGTTTTAGGAGTTGGTTGGGCTGCAAAATTTAATATTATTTTGCGTATGGTTCATGTCTATATATTTATATCAGTATAATTTTTTGTTACAAACTGTTCTACCTACTATATTATTCAGTTTGTTCCTGGCCATTAAATTGATGATGCTAGTGTTATTAGCTCAACAAAACTACACTTTTATCACCTCATTATTTGATATAAAGGTTCCTGGCCATTAATATGTAATCTATATTGATTTAGATAATTTAAAATTTGGACAACTCAGTAAACTTTAATTTCTTGGAGAGACTGATTTTTTAGATGCTCTTGCAGTCAACAAAGTTATGTGGCAGTAATAACATGGATGTCAATTTTGTTCTTTACTGTTTTTACTTTCCAGCTGTGTGTTCAATCTTAATTTTTGTTATTTTGTTTTTTTACGTGTTCTTAGATCTTTTTCCATTATCATCATTTTCTCTTCCTCGAGGTGCCTAGTGGCTGCAAGTGATTAGTTACATGAACAGTAATATATATATATATATATATTTTTACTTGTTAATCTATTCGAGCAGTTAGATATTTTGTTGCCAGTGATTTTGACTGTTTTGAGTTATTAATTTCTCTCTTTTCCTGTCGGTGCTTTTTGCAGTTCTCTGTTGGCTACTTTCTATCAGATTTGGCAATGGTTCTTTGGTATTTCCCGGCTTTAGGTGGTTTAGAGTATGTAAGTATGGAGAAAGGTTCATTTTTGTACCCATAATTGTAATATATTAGATTCATTTGATATTGTATGTCGTCGTGGTTTAAGTTTCACTTCGTAATATATCTTTTTATAATGGAAAAACAAACAGTACGAACAACTGCTTGTTTTATTCTTCTTATATATTAGAGACTGATCCGACACTGATTCTGTCTCCCTATAATAGGATTATAATAATATGTTTAAATGAGAGGGGAGGATGAGAGCTTATTCATGGAGTGTGAAAAATTATTATGAAAGGGAATGTGATAAATTATGGATTATATACTACCAGTAAAGAAAGTATTCCAATACTTGCTTCATTACCGAGTGAAAGCTGGTAACTGGCTTTCCTGTGTTCAATTAGGTGCTGCATCATGGGTTATCACTGTTCTCAATCATTCAATCCCTCCTAAGTGGTCAAGGACAGGTTTACATACTAATGGTTCTTTTCACAGAGAGCACAACTCCATTTGTAAATCTTAGATGGTAAAGCTATCAGTTTCTAATGGTTCTTTCACAAGTTATACTCTCTTACTAATGAGAAAATATAGACTTCGCTACTCTGTTTTTCTGGTCAGAAAAATAACGTATTTAGTTTCGTTGTTTTTCTTTACTTCATCAGGTACTTGGACAATGCTGGCCAGAAGAACTCAATCAGCTACGTCATTAATGGCATTGCATTGTTTCTTGGGTGGTTGGTATGTTCATAATTTGAAATCTTGTTTCTTTTTATTGTTAAACGATATTCCTTAATCAATAGAAAATTATGTATATCTGCATTCAGGTAATTGAGCTTGGTCTAAAGTGTTCAATGGCATCCTAAAAGTTGTATTTAGTTGGCTATTATCTACACATAAATTTGAGTACTTTTAATAAAAAAGCAAACAAAAAGAAATTGGTTATTCTCTCCATAGCTATGATAAGAAGATACTTCACTCGTGAACTGAGTACATTTGGCGTAATCAATATAAGCTTTGTCTATTCTGGTTCTATTTTCTCATGCAGAACTGACACGAATTTTGTTTCTTCAGGTTGCCAGGATTCTCTTATTTATATATTTTTTTGGTCACATGTTTAAACACTTCGATCAGGTGAGTAATTAACATCTCTTGTTGGGAACTGTCTTCAATAATTTGCTTATTGAGAAAGATGATAATTTTAAGTATGAAGGAATCAAACATAATAATTAAAGAATGAAGAAAGATAGTGCTCGGGATGATCCAAGTACAGTTTTCTTGAAGTATGGTTCTAGAAATATTGGATCTACAAGCTTAGTTCCATGCTTGAATTATTCAATCCACAATCGAGATGTATGTATAACCCGACGCCAAGGCACTAAATTCTTAGGATGAAGTTTTTGTTAGCTGTTAGTTACTGAAAATAAAAAGGAAAAATCAGTTGCAAGCTGATGCTGACCATTTGAACGGGTCCGTGTGAGATAAACTAAAAGCATATTATCGAGAGAAAAATGGCAAAAAGGAAAACAAAAGATCTATAGCTGAAATACAACGCTACACCACCAACCCTTCTGCTAGAGCCTCCTAGTTTGAAAACTTTTGAGACCAATAACCTTGAAACCATTTTCAAATGGTTGCTTTTACGCACGGTGAATGAAATTCCCCCAAAGATTATCTTTCGTAGCTTTTGTTAAACACTTGTGTGTCAGATAATTTGTTGTTTGAGTAGGATTACTGATTAGAAAGAAACAAAAAAAAAATAGTATTTTTTTTAAGTGGGTAGGTGTGAAATATATGGTTCGAGTGGGATCCATAATCATAAAAAATTACTATATTTTTGGAGTTGGGTAGGTAGAAGGTATTGGCTAGCTTGGATGGTGAATTTGAGATGTCTTGTGGAATGTTAAGAAGTGTTTTTAGTTCATTCAAAACACTGTGATAGTCCAAATCACCGCTAACAGATTTTATCCTCTTCGGCTCGTTAAGTATCGCCGTCAGCCTCACGGTTTTATTACGCGTCTGCTAGGGAGAGGTTTCCACACCCTTATAAAACATGTTTCGTTTCTCTCTCCAACCGATGTGAGATCTCACATATTCTAACATGTTTAACCTTTTATTCATGTTAATGAAGAGCGATTTAAAATTTTTTAAACGTAATAAACACTCTGAAGTGCTTTAGTGCTGCTTAAGAGCACTGAATGAGTGGTTTCCATCCAAACTAGCTTTGTGAAATAATTATTCTTTTTACTTGAAACCACTTTTTTCAAACTTCATTCCGAATCCTTCCCGTAACTTAACTAATGCTTCCTCCAAAAGTCATAGAAATGCCTTTTACTTGAAAAAGAAAAACCTTTTGTTCCCTATACTTAACCCTAAGCAACCGTTGCCGAGAAGCCTGTCATATAGAATACTGGTACAGTGGTTGCTAAGCTCCTTTCCATACAGATTGGTTGCTGATTTTTTCTCTTTCACGTGTTTCAGGTGAAGACTGTGTACCCTTTGGGGTTCTATAGCTTGCTGACGGTGCCTCCTATGCTGGCTATGATGAACGTGGTCTGGTTTTGGAAGATCGCTAGAGGAATGATTAAAACTCTCAGAAAGGCAAGGCACAACAAATGAAAGGTCCGTTTTACCTTCTTCCTTTCTTTGCCTTCTACTACGCTATTCAGTTTCCAACATGAAAAATGTAAAAAAAAAAAAATGTAGCTAATTTGGAGGTACAAGTATGCTTCTGCTCTGTAAAACTTAAAAAGCCACCGGTATAGAAAACCTCAAATTGTTTGTTAATACAAGACTACACGAACATCGTAGAACTGAACATCATAGAACTTCGAAAGATCCTAGTTTATACTTTGAATATGATAACAAGTGTGTTAGATTTGAACAATTAGAGTTATGCTCAGGTTGGTAATTCGTTATGAAAAGATTTTGTTAAATGCATTAGGAAGATTATTGTCTTTGATTGTAATGTATTTCATAACGAGCTTAGGATTTTGTTAAATGCATTAGGAAGATTATTGTCTATGATTGTAATGTATAGTTTTTTTTAAAGTAGGGTTGGTGTTAACTTCCCAATATAAAAATTAAAATGCATAACTGAAAATATTGTGAATTATAATTACATGGCTAAATTACAATACAGTATAATTCTTTTAGAAATTGGAATAAAAATTAGGATTTAGAACGGTGTGACAGCCGACTATAATGAAATGGTGAACTAAATTTTCGTTTTAGAATTGAGAGTCAATTTTTATTTTCAAATTTAAAATATTTATTTTATTTTAGATAATAATTTCAATTTTCAATTAAAATTTTAAAAGATTCATTTTATTTTAAATAATAATCATAACAAAAAGAATAATTTGTTGCACATCAATTTCCAAACTTATTTTTTGTTGACTTTAGTATGCACCTACCCCATTATTTCGCCACTTGCTAAAATTTCCCTTTTCTCATTCCAATAACGACTCTTCCTTTTTCTTCATTACAACGACTTATAAGGTTAAAACACTTTAGGGGTAGGGACCTTAGGGGTAATTTAAAACCGAAAAATCTGGCTGATTTTATGTCTTTTAAAATATTTCAATATTTGGTTACTTTTTTAATCCACCTTGTTCGATTTTTTATTTTTTTGATTTCTTATATAAAAAATTGTATTGTTTCAAATAATAATGAAGTGTGATTCATTGTGAATTTAATTTTTTTAAAAAAGATAATTTATTTTTGAAAAATTAATCAATGCAAATTTTTCCTTTGAAATCGCTCATAGTAGTTATTTCCTTTGACAGAGTATATTGTTCTTTATTTTTAAGAAATATATGTCAATTATGTAATATGATGGGTCGGTTTAAAATAAAATTTAGATTCAATATTTATTTATCCAATTATTAAATTTAAAGTAAAAATTAATTATTAAATTAAAAAGGTAAAAGGATGGAAGAGAAGAATAGAAAACGTGAGGTCCATCCAATCCCAAAAGTGTCTTCCAATCGAGAAGGGATTTGATTTTGACTTTAATTAGCCGACCACCACGTGGCGGCAACTTATTGGTTTGTACCTTGCGAAAGCCTGCCACGTTTGTCAGCGATTTCTGGTCCGTGGACTAGTGGCTCTTGGGTTCGTCGCTAAGACAGTAACAAATAAAGCCAATTTAATATTATTTTGTTTTTATTTTTTTAAATTTGAGAGATAACAAAATTTAGAAGTGTGTTTTAAATTTCCTATTAGTTACGGTAAATTAAAAAAACCGAAAAAAACCGAACCGGACAGAAGATTAGAAATTGAGAATTTCTCCCGTTCAATTAAAAATTTAATTATTTTTTTATATAATTAGATTTAAAGGTTTTTTTCCCTTCTAAATAATATATTTATTTACATATAATTGTCGTTAGAAGTATATTAATGATTAATTATATTTAATAAAAAGAGAAAATGTCTACTTTATAAAAAGAAAAACTTTATACTTTATACAGGTTTTGTCATTTGTGATCTTTGTACTTTTAAATCTTTACTAATAGATTTAATTATTCTTTTATACTTTAAAATGCTCCGTCACAAAAGCGTATTTAACTTGCATATTTTATACTTATACCTTATTTAATCTGCACAGTAAATTAATTAATACATATATTATTACTAAATATTTTTAAATTTAAAAAATAAAATAACAAATATTTAACTTCATAATCGTATATGTCTCATTTAATTTCGATAACCTAAATTTATTAAGTAAATGGGTTAAACCTTAAAAGCAGCTAACACGAGCTTAGCTTATTTAAGTTAAAATATTCCTATCACACATGTATTATATATTTTAATGTACCAATAAAATCGTGAAGTGTGAACAAAATTATATAGATATAATTATTTAACAAAAAAATATATAGTGCGAAATAAAATACGTTCTCCATTTTTGGAAGCAGCGATTGCGTCGAACGCGGTCCAAGAACGAAACGAATCGAACAGCACGCACGAAGCGCGTAGGGTTCTCCACTAAGCCCATCCACGCCATTGCCTTGTCCCTGGCGTTTCCCTCGGGACCTTCAAATCTATGCCATAAAGCGCCAAACAAACCCAGTATAAACATTTGCCCACTCTTTCACATTTCTTTGTTTTTTTTGAAATCATTTTTCTATTGCTCTCTCTTCCAGTGGACGTTATGGAAGATTGCGAAATGATGGATGGAAGAATCTTTGGATCCGACGATTGAGGATTGTTGCGGGAGATTATTATCTTCAGCTCTGTAAGACGGGACGATGTGGAGGAGATGGTGTTCTAGTGCTAGTTTATTGAGTCGGAGATTGTTGGTGAATGGAGTTCGCGGACCTTCTTCTCCCGTATCTTCTTATGGAGCTTTCGGACTTGGAGGTGTTTCTTTGATTCCATCGACGGAGGTACGGTCGTCGGCCTGGTTTTGTACCAGAGTGGTTTCGTTTTCGTCATTTGTGGATTCGGAAAAATCTGCAGGAGTTGGTAGCGATGGGGGAAAAAGTGCGAGCGGTGGTCCTGGCCTTGGCCTTGGCTCTGTGAATGAAGAATCTGGTAATGGAATTAGCGGAGAGACGATATCGTTTGCGGAGGCCAAAAGGCTGATGAGATTGGTAAATGTTGAGGCGCTGAAGATGAAATTAGGGACTGATGGGAAGGAGGCCATTGGATACTCGGAGCTTATCCAAGCTTGCAAAAGCATGGGCATCGCTAGGTCTCAGGACGAAGCTGCTGCGTTTGCTCGAGTCCTCGATGAGGCTGGTGTGGTTCTTCTGTTTCGCGATAAGGTCTACCTTCATCCTGACAAGGTTCGTCAAATCGGTGGGACCTTATTCAATTAATGCACTGCATTGCATCATGGCGTGGCTGTTTTATCTATTCATAAATCATCTCATTCAATTTTTGGTTTATTTAGTGTCAGAAATACGGGAGGTTGGTAGAAATTTTCCTAAATGGGTTAAGACTTTTATATAATGGTTTGATTTAGATGTATAGGTTTTTCAATTCTTAAAACAGTTTGGGAACAGAGTAGGGAAAATTTTAAAGTTTGAATTTATTTCTTCTTTTGAATCTAAGACGAATCAAGGAAGGGTGAGCTCTAACAAAGAGCTTAGAGATAATAAGTTAGATCACTGGTGGGTCTAAGAATTTTCTTGTCGCCCAAATATTGTAGGGTCAGGTGGGTTCCCTCACGAGATTAATCTAGTTGAGTGCAAGTTGGGGGCCCAAACACTCTGTTAGGAACTACGATCCCCTACAATGGTATGATATTGTCCACATTGAGAATAAGCTCTCATGTTTTTTGTTTTCCGAAGAGACCTCGTAGCAATGGAGATATATCCCTTACACTTATAAACCCACGATCAACTCCTGGGACTCCTTTTTCAACCATCCTCATGGATATAGATATTGAAAAATGAAAGATAAATCAAAGGGACATGCTTGGAAGTTCTGATTTTTCTGTATGGTTTTTGGCTTTTGCGTTTGTTTTTTGGCTGAAAAAGAACATTTCATTCGGCCAATAAGGTTTGGGGGTCCAACTAGGTCGATAGGAGCTGGCGTTTAGAAGTCTTTGAACGGATTTTCCTCCCTTTATGACAAAAAAAAAAAAAAAAAACTAGCTTTTCATTAAGATGAATGAAGGTCAAATCATAAGGCAAGGTCGACCAAAAGGAGAAACGCTCAAAAAACACGGCTCCGGGAAGGTAACCAGTTGTTGGTTACCAAAAAGGGCAGTTTTCAGAATTTGCATTTAACACTCAAAAGGTAGAGAAGAAAGCCAAAGCTGATTAAGAGATTACCGTAGTGGGAAGGGAAGTTTTTGAGGACTTGGGATTCTCAACTACGTCCCCTTACTTAAACTGCCAAGAGTCAATAGTTTGGGCCAGGATTTTATTTATTTCTTTATTTAGTTTTGGAGAAGGAGCCAAACTTCCCATTTGATTACTTAAAAGTTTCATATACTTAGAAGAATACCTACAAAAAAGCCCCTAAATTGGTGTTTAAGTTTACAAAAAAAGGGAAAGAACACCAAGTGGAACATAGCAATCTAGGAAAGTCAAAGTTTCGTCCCATATTTTCCAACACGGGAGCGGTCCACCTCATTTAACCCATTACTTTTTTGCTCTCCCCTCGAATCTGTGTCCAAACAAAACCTCTGTCAAAAACTTGGGATATATGACACTGTCTGTAACATCAAGGATGTCTAAAATTCCTTGCAAAAGGTCGGTGAAAATGCTTTCATTGCTTCTGTACTCAGTATAACAGGTTTAGTTGAATAAGAATTGATCAGAGCTGACTCTCTTGTTTAACTTGTTTTTAATCTATAACGTGAGCGTTCCAGTCTTGTCGTCCAGTTTTCTGGGTTTTGAATTCTTAGAAACTTGATTAGCAGATTTGAAGTGTTGTATTTCTTTGTTCTGAGATTCTGGATCGGATCACGGCACGTTTCACGCCGATGTCAAAACTGCAAGTGTGGCTAATCCTCAGCCTTTTTCTGGGATTTTGAGTTTTCACAGAAGCGTGCTTCTTGTAAGTACTTAGCTTTACCAAACCATATCTATCTGATTCGGGTTAAACGATCTGTTAGTTCTCGAAACCGGTGTCTCTTTCGATGAAGAAATACCATGGATTTGAGTGAGCATCAATCATTTTATCTGAGTAGTCATTATATTCACATTCTTATTAGTGCATGCTGGAAGCTTCAATCTTGTTGCTCAGTAGGTCATACCTGGATGCTTGTTTAGCATTTTGTCGTCACATCTTCTTTTATGTGAGATCCCACATCGGTTGGAGAAGAGAACGAAGCATTGCTTATAAGTGTGTGGAAACCTTTCCTTAGCAGACATGTTTTAAAACCTTGAGAGAACCCAGAAAAGAAAGTCCAAAAGGGACCATATCTGTAGCGGTGGGCTTGGACCCACATTACATGCTCACCAACAGAACTGGATGTAAAAGATTGTCTGTTTAAATCAATGCACGAGTCTGCAACTTTTGCCCTGCTTCTTTTAATAGCTTTTTCGTCACATATAAACTTAGTCTCGATGTTGTAGGTGGTGGATCTCGTGAGACGAGCAATTCCCATTGCTTTGATGCCCGAAGACGACCCGACGAGGAGCGAGCTAAAGCAGCTACAAGAAAAGAAGGAAGAAATTGACGTATTGGCACATAAGCAGGTACGACGAATACTGTGGACTGGTCTAGGCTTAGCCATCCTGCAAGTTGGGCTCTTCTTCCGGCTGACATTCTGGGAATTTTCATGGGATGTAATGGAACCAATAGCATTTTTCACCACAACAACTGGATTAGTCATAGGCTATGCTTATTTCCTGATCACTTCAAGAGATCCCACTTACCAGGACCTGTTGAAGAGGCTTTTCCTCTCAAGGCAAAGGAAGCTGTTCAAGAAGCATTCTTTTGATGTTTGCAGATTCAAGGAGTTGCAGAAGAAATGTAAGACGCCTCTCGACGCCACGGCGAATATTAAGAACCGGGTGGGTGTAGATCTGGACCTTGAGGATTGTTTGAGTAGAGATTAACACTATTATAACCCTTCCTTTATTAGACAGGTAAGGGGTTAACTTCCTTTATTAACATCCCTGATCTTTTTCTTTCTGAGGGCTTTCATTCAATTTTGAAGTTTAGAGTTATAAAAAACTAGTAAAGAATACTTCTTTGTTCTTGCTTTGTTCAGTCAAATATGGAATGGAATGCTCTGAAATAACCATGGCATTTTCAAATCTTCAATGTGGCTACTCTTTAATAACGGGCTTGTTTTGTAATATTTGCATGGAAATATACTTCTATCTCATACATCCAAAAGTTTGGTGAAACTGTAACAGATTAAACCTACCGCTAACCGATATTTTTCGTTTTGGCTTGTTACATATTGCAGTCATCTCACGGTTTTAAAACGCCTCTAGTAGGGAGAGGTAAAACGTGTCTAATAGGGGTCTAGTAGGGAGAGGTTTTCACACCCTTATAAAGGAATGTTTCGTTCCCCTCTTTAATTGATGTGGGATCTCATATTCAATGTGGAAACTTCTCCTTATTAGACGCGTTTTAAAATTATGAGTATCAGACAATATCTACTAACCGCATTTGAAATCTCTTCTTAGTAGACGCATTTTAAAATTGTGAAGTTGACATCGATATATCTACTAACAGTTGGTTGTTGCAAAAACTCTCAGTTACATTATGGCGAACCTATTGAATAATTTCTCTTAAAATAATAGATTTAAGGTTAGAGTTAACCTCATTTCAGAAGATAAAATGAAAAATTGAACTTTTTGTTTTTTCTAATTAAGTTTTAGGTTAAGTTAAGACTAAATTCTATTTGTTTTTTAAAATTGTAGGAACAAATTTATAATTTAATCATAATAAAATAAAATTATTATTTTGGTTCTTATAATTTTGTCATACTTTTAAATAAATATTTTTAGCGGAGGAATAATTAATTCATTTAAAAATGAGTTATTATAATTGGATTGTTATTGATTTTATTTTTCCAAAACAATTTAGCTTAATAAAATTTGAAAATATATTCCTCTCGTGAAAATTACGATTTTAGCTTAATGAATATTGAATAAAACAAATTTGCGTTTAACTCGGGTGGAGTAGAGTGGGCAAGATGGTAACTTGACATTGTAATAGATAACTAGATAAGGTTCCGTCCTGTGTTTGTAGATTTTGCTGATTCATTTAGTTGGCCATTACTTCCATTTTTTGCTCTGCTCAATTTCTGCAATTACATTCACAATCACAAGAAGAAGAAGAAGAAGAAGAAGAAGAAGAAGAAGAAGGCCAAATGTTAGGCACAGTGAATCTAGTAATGGGCTCATCTTCAGCCGCCATGGCTACTCCAACGCAGTGTGCTGCCGTGAAATCTCTTGCGAGCTCCAAAATTGGTCACCTCAACCACTGCCGAACGTTTTCATTGCCTTTGGGATTGGCTTCTGCTTCTGGTTCCAGCTCTTTCTTCTTGTCTCCTCGAGGTTCCTCTCTGTCTTTGCGGTTCAACACAGCAGTCGCCGCCGTTAACTCCGATCAAATCGTGTCCTCCGATTCGGCGGACAAGGTAATCGCTAGCTTCTGAGTTTTTGCCGCATTTCTCGTCTTCGATTTCTGAACTCCGACGATGCACGTTATTGTTCATATCTAGGTATAAATTAATCGATTATCACGGGTTAGATTTTTAAAATTGTTGATATCCATGGAAATCTAGGGAAATTGTATGTATTGTCGATGTCGAGACGTTTACATTAAACCGCGGATTTGATCCTAATTCGTCTTGCTTTATGTCCGCCGTGGGTTTGCCCTAGATCGTTCTGGAAATTTGGGATTGTTGTAGCCAAATTCACTGGTTCTATGATATTTCCAATGCAGCAAGAATCGAACAAGTATTATTTTCTAGTTGCAAATGCGAAGTTCATGCTCGATGAGGAGGAACATTTCCAAGAACTTCTCTTCGAGCGGCTTCGGAACTATGACGAGCGTAACAAGGAGCAGGACTTTTGGCTGGTCATTGAGCCTAAGTTCTTGGACAAGTTTCCTAATATCACAAAGAGATTGCAGAGACCTGCCGTTGCTCTTGTTTCAACCAATAGTACCTGGATTACGTAAGCTACCTGTTCTTATTTTGCATTCTTGGTTTTTTCTTGTGACATTGCATTCTTAAGTAGGTTGAATTATAAAAAAAATCCTCTCATCATACACTTTCAAAACTATATTTGAAAGAAGTTTAGAAATACTCTAATACTTTCCAAAGTTTCCAAAGTTGCAACATTATCCTCAATCTTTTATATGTGTTTTGAAACTATCTTTTCTGTAGAAATCGATAGAATTTCAAATAAAGTTGAGATCTAGAGTAGTGTGACGGTAGGGGTACTTTTCGAACCAAGGTAAAATTCAATAATATCTTTTTTATATAATTTA
Source organism: Cucurbita ficifolia (assembly GCA_033971965.1). Taxonomy (NCBI): domain Eukaryota; kingdom Viridiplantae; phylum Streptophyta; class Magnoliopsida; order Cucurbitales; family Cucurbitaceae; genus Cucurbita; species Cucurbita ficifolia. The sequence continues at coordinate 1,504,581 of CM066981.1, forward strand.
GCCTATTTAAAGGGTGAGGACTCACACTTCCAACCTTACAAATGTGTGGGGGCATGTGAGATCCCAAATCGGTTGGAGAGGAGAACAAAACATTCTTTTAAGGGTGTGGAAATCTCTCGTTAATAGACATGTTTTAAAAACCTTGAAGGGAAGCCGAAAGGGAAAAGCCCAAAATGGACAATATCTGCTTGCGGTGAGCTTGGGCCGTTACAGGGTGACTTAGATGTACTTTTCAAATAAATGGCAAAGTCGAGAGTATATATATGATTTAGGCTATTAAATAAAGGGTGAGGACCCGACTCTTACAACCTCACGAATGCGGGCATAACAAGTAAGTCCCCGTTGTTGCAGCTCATTGATAATAGGATATCATACCATAGAAAAATTGATCATCTGAGGCAGAACAGAATACAGATTCTTCATATGCTCGTAGCTTTTATTTAATGGTGTGCTTAGAGTTACAATAGGAAGAGGGATATGGAAAGGGTTGCAGCCACTGTAAAAGAACCTCAAAACTCGAACATTCTTTCATGTATTCCAACAATGTGTTTGGTTGACTGCGCCACTTTGGTCCCCTTTTGTTGTTGATATGGGCAGGTTCATGAAGCTGAGACTGGACCGAGTTTTGGCCGAAAGTTACGAAGCCAATAGCTTAGAAGAAGCATTGGCTTCTACGCCCACCAACCTCGAGTTTGAGAAGCCTGAAAAGTGGGTGGCTCCCTATTCCAAGTATGAATATGGATGGTGGGAGGCTTTCTTGCCGCCAGTGGCAAAAGCTGAAGCAAAAGTATAAGCTGTGTATGTAGCTTTGTTTCTTTAGTAGGCCTTTTTTTTTGTTTCCCCTTTCTAATCAAGTATGAATTTTGATTGTGTGAGGATTTCACAGAACATTTGGAGTTGAAGGTAACTCTTTTTTTTTGGTAATCTAATGTGGTAAAAGTGAATCGTGTTTGAGAGGCTTGATATCTTTCATGTGGGTCAATATCTGCAATGCAGTCCATCCAATGATGAACGTAGTTCGAATCTCATTTTATGTCTATTTTCTTTAATGGTTGAGCAAGTTTGTGTGTTGAAATTTACTCACGAAAAAAATGATCTGTTTTCTTAAGGACGACAGCTAACTTATTCTATCATGAGCGAGAGGTTTAAGAAGATTTCATATTTGTGGAGAAAGTGAGATTGTCGATGTGAAGGTTTTCTTTGCATCTAAAGAATAATTTTATCGGTCTGTTTTTTCATTACACACTAACATGTTAATCGTCTAAACTAATTTACTAGTTCATGAATTTCAATATAAACTTAATTTAATTAATTACGATTTTATTTCATAATCATCTAGTTTTCAAATATATGTTTGGTTTATCACTAACCTTCTTTTGTTCATCGAAACTAAAATTTTATATACATACGCTTAATTTCCAAAAACAAAACTCCACAGATAAAATTGTGATTAGTCGGGCATAAAAATAAATAGATTTATAAGATTCAATTTGAGTGTTTAATATGTCATTGGGCTTTCAATTTTATATATATTCAAAATTTTAAATTTTAATGGTTTATAAGGTATTTAATTTATTCAGTATTTTTTTTAATTTAAGAATTTAATTGACACAAAAATTTAGAACTATAGGAGTCAAAAAAAAAAAAAAGAAACTTAGGTTAATTTTTATGAAATAATTTGGTATGAATTAATGCAAAACATTAAAAAGAATATTTTGATGCAAAAATTAAGAACTGTGATATAATATTTCAAAGCTTAAATTGTTCTAATTATTATTTAATAATTATTTAAAAAAAAACCGACCTCCCAGACCGGGAACAAAGACCGGGAACAAGAGGTTAGATGGCGCGGCAAAGTTTTCTTTGCTCCATATACTTGTTATAAATTACGCGCACCATTTAGGGTTTCGGATATCCTGTTAATTTATGGAACATGCTTGAGTTATTTCCGTTGGGTTGACTGAATCATCCATTCAAGATTATTGGGCCCTGAGCTTTGGATTAGGGAAGTACACTCCTGTTCTGGTAATCGGAATACAGAGGAATTGAGGAATTGAAGAACAAGAAGAAGAATGTTGGCTGCGTGTCGGTGTCTCGGAGCGACCGAGCTGATTCAATCTAATGGCCGACATTTTATGTCTCCTAAAGGTGGAGCTTCGTTCTTTATCTATTGCAATCGTAATTACAGTCGTCTTTCAACTGGTATACTTGGAAGCATCTCCGATCGACATCCGAGCTTTGGCGGCAACTTCATCCGGACACATGACGATCGTATTCTGTACATTCAAGGCCGCAATTCTCGTTGTTTTAGTACATTCAGACCCAATTCCAAACCGCCGAGTCGTGTCCATGCATTCTTGCCTGATCCTTCTTCTTCCTCCTCGACGAGAGGATCTCAATCTGTTAGTTTTTTTGGTGGATTATGTGTTTTGTTATTAAATTGTAATGTATCTTGAAGTTGAGTGTTAATTTCTCCTCCATTTCTTAAACAATTCAACGCAGCGCTCGATGTTAAATGGGCGACTAGTGTTCTCAACCGCTTCTGCAAATGGCAGTGATGCAGCATCTCCCGGGGGCCAAGGTATTAAGCCTGTTGGTAAAGGATCGGAGTCCCAAGTTGCTGATACGAAGATTTTGCGTACTCTTGCTAGTTACTTGTGGATGAAAGATAACTCCGAGTTCCGTTTCAGGGTCATAATGGCTTTGGGTTTCTTGGTCGGGGCTAAGGTCTGATTATTTAAATCAATCATCATGCCTAGTACCCATGTTTCTCTGCTCTCTTCTCCAGCCCTTCATTTTCGCTCTTTTTTCCTTGTAGATTTTGAACGTTCAGGTACCGTTTCTCTTCAAGCTAGCTGTTGACTGGTTGACCACTGCTTCCGGGAATGCAGCTGCTCTTGCATCCTTTACTGCCGCCAATTCCACCATGTTAACTCTTTTTGCGACACCAGCTTCGGTTTTAGTTGGTTATGGCATTGCCCGGTCTGGGGCATCTGCTTTCAACGGTACTAGACATGATGTAATTGCTTATACTCGTTCTACGTTTTCCGCATGCTTCTTCTACCTCATAGCTTAAAAATATATTACTGTTTTTTTACGTTTTATCAACTATTTTCTATTGTTGTAATGCGATTCCTCTCATGTTATTATAGAGCTGCGGACTGCTGTTTTCTCTAAGGTAGCACTAAGGACGATTCGATCTGTATCCCGAAAGGTATGTCCGGAAAAGCCTTTTCTGTTGCCGCAAGCCAAATTGTACAGATGGTTTTCCGAACTTTCGAAATTCTACTTTTTTTTTTTTTTAGTTCAACAAGTAAGGATGAAAAATTTGAACCTCTGACCTCTGGTGATGGGCATGTGTAGACTAGTCGATGCTCAGTTTGACAATATCTAACTTTTTTTTTCTTTCTATTTTTTTAAAGATGGGGATTCTTTTTTTTGGGATCTTAAATTCTAATTTACCATGATGCTTATGCTTGGTTGTCTTCTTAAAATTTGCAGGTTTTTTCACACTTGCATGACCTTGACCTCCAGTATCATCTTAGGTAATCATTTTATGTATGCATACATACTCACGTACATTTATACTTTTTTAAAATTGAAAATCTTATGTTATTGGCAAGTCATTCTGATTATTTTTATTTTTTATTTTTTTGGATAAGAAACAATTTCATTGAGGTATGAAATTACAAAAAGGATATAAAATCCATGGTGATTATAAAAAGCGTTCCTAATTGATCATAAAGGAAGTGGACGTTTAACTTTTACACCAAGAGATATCATAATAGATAACGAGATCAAAGAACACGTCGAAAGGCTTTTCTTTGTATATAAAAACTCTTTGGTTTCTCTCTTTCCAACGAATCCAAAAGAAAGCACGAGTAACATGCAGCCACAGTATTGCCTTAGCATTCTTGAAGGGATGGCCCAACAAAACAATGTTAAGAAGATCCTTCACATCTTCAGTGAAAACCAGAGACCACCCAAAAGAAGCACAAATTCTATTCCAGAACTTCCTAGCAAATGAACAATGGAAGAACATATAAAAACTCTTTTGTATTGATAGCTCTATGTGCAATTTCCCATAGATTTTTTTTTGGGTATTTATCTTTCCAAATACCTTCAGCCAAAGATGTCTTCAAAAGATTGTGGGGTCACCCATGTCAGCTAATAGTGATTTGGTTGAAAAGTGTTCATTTGGACTATATGGCCATCTCCATGAAGGGAAAAGTGGGCAAGGTCCATGCTAAGATCCGTCCATTCCCGAAGCTTCAACATCCTTCAATTTCCTTCGAAGCCTGAGATCACAGAAACTGCAATTATTATTCTAGACTTCTTTGATTGATGCTTCATTACAGTGGGATAGTCTGTAAAGAAGGGGATACCGAGTGGCTAAAGGAGGCCTAGATATCCAAGGATCGATCCAAAATAAAGTGGATACTCTATCTTAAACTTGACGATGGATTCCGTTAGTAATGAAGTCTTGATGCTTGATAATGTTTTTCCTTGGCCTTCGTCCGTGGCCATGGAAGCCCAATTTGAAAAAGTTGATGAACCATATTTGGCTATTGTAAGCTTCCTCCATAAAGCATCTCAACCCACTTCGCAAGAATAGCTTTGTTTTTTGTCCTTAACGGATGGAGACCAAGACCCCCTTATTCCAACGGGTATAGTACATTTGGCCATCTCACAAGATGCTGGCCGTTTGTGTTTAAGCCCCCTTTCCAAAGGAAATTTCTGAATAATATTTCCTTCTAGGGCCACCCTGTTTGACAAGCTGAATATACAAATATAGTAGGTTAGAAGGTTTGTTAAGGTGGCCTGGGTAAGTGTGAGCCTTCTTCCCCCTTTGGACGTGAATGTGGAGCTCCATGTTATAAGTCTTTTTTCAATTTTCTCAATTTCAGGGACCAAAAAGAGAGTTCTAGGTGCACCACATAAATGGAGTCCCAAATACGTGTTAGGCCAATTCCCCAATTTACAATTGTATTAAACAGCCGATTTCTCAATAAGTGTGAATCGACATTAATACTGATGATCTCGGACTTATAGAGGTTGATGTTGTGTCCAGAAACCTTCTTGAATGCCTCATTCACATTGAGAAGGTGCTTGAGGGATAGCTCATCATCGAATTTGGAGAAAAGAATCTTGTCGTCAGCAAGGGATGTGTTTAACACTAAAATTGCCTTGACCAACCCCAAAGCGCTTGATGTTACCTTCTGCTTTAGTTAGCGTATGGCTAAGGTGTCCATAATCATGATGAATAAAAAGGGGAGATAATGGATCCCCTTGTCGAACACCCCTCGTAGCTAAGATTTTACTTCTAGGACGGCTGTTTACAAGGATGGAGAAATTTGGGGAAGATATGTTGTTGGAGATACTGATTATTTGTGTAGGACTCAATACATTCTAGAAAAATGGCCTAGTTAAGATTGGCAGAAACACATTGCGTTCTCTCTTCTTTTTTTTTTTAGTGTAATTCTGCATTTTAAAATTTCAAATTTAAAAATCGGGATGGGGAAAAATCATAAAAATGTTGTTTTCAAAATTTTACTATTGGATCACATAATCCAAAAATAGTTTTTAGAAACAAATATGCCAAATGGATACTCATTGAATCTATCTGAAAAAGCAATGAATTTCAAATTTCATACCAAATAGACCCTAGGTTACTTGTCTGATTTATTGAAAACTATGACGGAGAGAAAAGCCAATTAGCCGAATTTTCAGTCGTAATACCTCTTAATTGACTGCAAATATGGTACAGAATTAACTTTAATGTTATTGGAGTGAAGTTGTCAGGATGGTGTTGCTTCCAGTGAATCTGAAAAGTGCAAGAAGTAGTGTTACTCTTTCATCTCTGTTTCATTCATACTGGGTTGACATCTTGTCTCGTATGATTATGCCTGAATCATGAATTGTGATGTCAGCAAGTTTTAATTTATTTTTCCTTTTGGAGTGTAACTTCCGTGATAACCTTTTGTCCTTTTCACTTTATTTGTAGCCGTGAAACAGGTGCCTTAAGTAGAACTATTGATCGCGGTAGCCGTGCAATAAATTTTATTCTTTCATCGATGGTTTTCAATGTTGTACCCACCATCTTAGAGGTAGGATTTTATAGCTTTCTCTTACATGGATCCGTGCACTTTGGAACTACTTGAGAATCCATTTGTTGATGTCTTGATTTCTGTCTGTTTATCTCTCTTCTTGATTCACATAATGTTTCGTGGGGATGGGAATTTTGTTTCATCATTGTAATCCGGTTTTAACTTGAACTTCTGTTCTATCAGATATCCATGGTGTCGGGTATTCTGGCCTATAAATTTGGAGCTCCATTCGCATTTATCACTTCACTATCAGTGATAGCATATGTCATTTTTACGTTGACTGTGACTCAGGTTCCTTACTACCGCCAATTCTATACCTATTTGCTGTATTTGTTGGAGATATGATCTTGAGTTTATGTTTACTTTTCCTGTTTGTTGATCTCATAACATTTTAAGTTTTCATTTCCATTTGAATTTATGTTTTTTTGCCACTACCACTAAATAATTTAATGGGATTTTGACGTTTGGATATATTGTCTTTTGAATGCACTTATTCTCTCTCATCTCTTTTATGTATTTTCAGTGGAGAACTAAGTTTAGGAAGGCCATGAATAAAGCTGATAATGATGCAAACACCAGGGCAATTGATTCACTTATTAATTATGAGGTCTGCCCACGATGTTCCTGACATGGTTGCTTTTTACTTGTTCATCAATAACTCAGTTTCCATTCTTCTGCTGCTCCTTTCCCTTACTAAATGTTCTTTTGCAGACCGTTAAATACTTCAATAATGAAGCCTTTGAAGCCAATAAGTATGATGAGTATCTCAAGAGTAAGTCTTACTCTAATACTCCTACAGTAGCTTATATTGGTTTTTTACTAAAACGGTTTGGTAAAAAATGAGAAAGCGCTTGCCAAAAATGTGGTTTATAAAGATCACTACATCATGTGATATTTATGAGCACGTTACCATGTTTACTCAATATTTATTACAGTATGAAAAATGAAGTAGCCTCAACCATAGACGTAGACTTTGTTTGTACTTTGTATTACTTTCCGTTCTCCTCAATCCCCTGCTTGAGTTCTGTGTTTGAGAATATTAATAGGTGAAGATACCAGTGTACTTGTAACAGCAGAAGGATTTATTCTAAGCACACCTCAAAAATACAGTTCAAGCATGTATTAGGGAAGTGACATGAAATGCCTCTGTCAAACAAATACTCATTTTGTTTTTTAGTAAATAAGAAAAAAAGACCACCCAATTTAAACAACCGAAGCACAAAAAGGGATGGAAAGATAAGATATCAACTTTAATGTAGGCCAATGGAGCTTGATATTTCTTTTGGTTCCCAACTGGCGTTGAATGCTAATGCTGTTTGTGATTCTTATTCTTAGAGTATGAGGATGCTGCTCTGACAACACAGCGCAGTCTGGCCTTCTTAAACTTTGGTCAAAATGTAATATTTAGCACAGCGCTATCAACTGCTATGGTGCTGTGTTCACATGGAGTTTTGAATGGCAATATGACAGTTGGTGATCTGGTATTATCTAAAATCTAATCCTCTTTTAATTAATATACTTTGAACAATATAGTTAACCGTGTACTTATGATATTCTTTGAACAGGTTATGGTGAATGGTCTACTTTTTCAGTTATCTCTTCCTCTTAATTTCCTTGGTAGTGTTTATCGGGAGACCATTCAGAGCCTTGTTGATATGAAATCGATGTTTCAATTGCTGGAGGTACTAAACATCAAACAACAATCACTTTTGATGTCCTGCATTACCATCTTGGGTGTCTAAAGTCGTCTATCTGCATTTTGTTTGGAATTAACACCTTTAGTTTTATTTTTCACTATAGGAACGAGCTGATGTGAGAGATAAGGACAATGTGAAGCCTTTAAAGTTGGATGGGGGTAGCATCGAGTTTGATAACGTACATTTCAGGTGTTAAAGCAATTAAGTTTGTAGATTGTTTAATTTTTGCTAATATTAATTCTGCATTTACTCCGCTGTCTTTTTATGAAGAGTACCTTCACTGGAATTTCCTTGATTTTGCATTTTTTTTTTCTTTTCTTTTTTCTGATTCAATTATGCAATTCACACATGCAAATTTTTTACGTTTGAATTTATTTATGTTAATTAAGATTTATCTTTTCTTTTTCTTTATATAATGATCGATGCAATAGAGTGGCACATTAGATTCATATGCTAGTTCTTTTGATTTACACTCTTGCACTTTGATATTTCTGTCTCACCTAAATTGTAATTTTGATGTCGTCAATCTGTTTTCTATTCAAGTTCTGACTTTATTCTTGTAGATGAAGATTTTTTTTTTATTCTTTTTATGATCATTTATGTCGGTGACATTAGATTCGTATGCTCATTCTTTTCATTCACACTCCTGACCTTCCGTAGTTTTTTCCTCACTTAGTTCATAATTTGATGCTGTTAAGTCTGATTTTTAGTCATTTTACATTTGCATATGATGGAATTGAATTATCTCTTAGGTTAATTTTATTAATATTTTCAAGAGATTATTGCCTTTTCCTTTTTAATTCATTCTGGAGATTATTGCCTTCAGTTATCTGACCGAAAGAAAGATTCTCAATGGGGTATCGTTTGTTGTACCGGCTGGAAAGAGTGTGGCAATTGTTGGTACCAGTGGCAGCGGTAAAGAATACTATTTTTGGGTTTTATTTACCCTTACATGCTGCTAGATTATTGTTTAAGAACATTTGTTTGTTGTTGATATTTCCTTCTCTAATATGGTGCAGCTTATGAGTTTCTATTTTTTATCTTCAATGTTCTCTTCCCACTTCCCCCCTGGGTGTGCTAATTCCATACATTGACATTTTCTGTTGTTCTCGACCAAGATTTTTGGTTTCATTTCATCAATGAATTGCTCTAGGCATGCTTTGAAACGGTTAGGTGTAAAGTATGATGCACTGAACATGATCAATGGCCAGAGTGGAAGGAATTCCTCAAGAGTTTGGAATTTTGAAAAAGTGATTTGTATAGTTCCCTCCTGCCCAAACCAGAGTTGGGTTCTTCTTCTTATTTTATTTTATTTTATTTTTGTAAATAAATAATTTTAATACTCTTTTTTAAATAGAGAACAAATCAGTCAATTTCAGCAATAAATAGGTAAGAACCATTTTGGCTGAGCAAGCTCCTCCTCCCCTTAGCAATTGTTTTGGAAAGGAAAGTATACTAAGAAAGAGAAGTTCTTTCTCTCATGTTACATCAATAGTATGGTTTAGTAAAAAGGAGAAATCCTTTGTTCTCTTTCCTAGGCTTTAGTGGCTAATGTATGGCCTTGGTTTTTTATTTTCTCCAATGATGCAAATAAAACGGTAGCAGCCCTTTGGGATAGCATCACAGGCTCTCGGAATCTCTTGTTTAGAAGGGAAATAAAAGATTAATTGGAAGATTGGCTAATTCTGACCAGCAAAATCGAGGGGATTAGGCTTAGACCTTGTACAGACCCTTGGAGGTCAGGTGGCCCCTTGACCCAACATGTAACTTTTCCTCAAATCTCCACCATTTTTTGGCTACCAAAAACCCCGCCATCCACCAAAACCTCATCCACGTGGTCGGGAAAGGTGAATATCTCAGAAGAGTTAAAATCTTCCTTTGGGAGGTGGTTATGGGAAAAGTTAATAATATGGATTACATGGAAAAGAAAGAAGGTTCTCTTCCACTGCTCTTGCCCCATAGTTTGCTTCTTTTCAAGTGGAATAGTGAAACAGATGAGCACATCTTTGTTGCTACTGTTTTTTTGGGATGCCCTCCTCCAGGCCTTCGGTTGGACCACCCCATGCAAAAACATATTCATCAGCCAACATACTATGATGGTGGGCCGGTGGCTCATACTTTTTAGCAGATGAATTCCAAATGGATGAAGAGGATCAGAAGCTTCCTATGGATCACATGGATAGAGAGAAATAATAGAACTTCAATGAAAAAGGAGAGAAATGACTCACAATTATATGATCTTATTTTGTAAATGGCAGCGACTTGGTGCGAACTTGGAATTTCTTTTGGAACTATTCTTTTAGTGATATTTATACTAAATGGGATGGATTTTTGTAACCCCATTAGCTTTTTGTCAATTTTATTACATATTAAAAAAAGGTGGCTGTCTATGATAACGGTGAATAGTTTACCTTCTTTAAAGATGTGGCATTATGCATTCTGACCTTTAAAAGATAGGCTCCAATTCTCCTAAAGCCTGATTTTATAAAAAAAAATTCCATACGTGTTTAATAACCAAATTTAAATCTGATACATACCTTTTTTTACTTAATGCTTGCAGCCTCATTGATGTAGTTAAATTGGTATCTCCATACAGGCAAGTCAACTATTCTTCGCTTGCTCTTCAGATTCTTTGACATCCATTCAGGAAGTGTAAGAGCCTTCATCCTATGTTTTAAGATATTGGAATGACATTAGGTTTGTTTACAACTCAAAGGAGTTTTATCAGCATTCTTAGATAAAATATGAACTATTCTCGTTCATGCATTGACTCCATTGTACAAAATTATTTTATTATTGGTTAATTTACAAATCCATCCGGTGCTTCATATTGTTTGTGCATATTGGAGCTTGGAAGGAAAGCCTTTCAAGTTATTTAAAAAAAAAAAAAAAAAAAAACGAGATAGTGCTGTATGTAACTGAAATGCACGTTGTTATGAATAATGATTGATGATTTTTCTAAGACATTATTATTATTATTCACAAAATAATAAATGTGCAGCGCAAGAGTTGCACATTTTGAAGAAGAGTTTCTAATAACAACTGAATATATTGTTTGGAGAATCATTGGTGCTTGATTTACTTCTGAAGTTCTGAGGAGAATAAGAATTTCTCATTTACTTCAATGAGCCGTAAATTTGTTACCAATATTAGGTCGCATCATCTCAAGTGCTTCAGTGGCTTAGAGCCTGATTCAATGAACGAGAATCTTTACTTTCTGTTGGTTGTCTCTAACATTATGCACCCCTGCGATGGGATTCATGTTCTGCTATTTATTATGTTTTGATAATTACAGTTTGTGTTTTTGGATTATGGTGGTGTCAGCTGGTAAATGGCATTGATCTCCTCTTCTAACATGTCTTTCCAGATTAAAATAGATGGTCAAGATGTAAGGGATGTGACTCTTGATAGCTTACGGAAATTTGTTGGTGTTGTGCCACAAGATCTGGTAAGCTAAAAAATTGTCACATTCGTTTTACAATGATTAGTTTTACTCTACAACCTATAAGATTTGCATATTTCCACAGGTCCTTTTCAATGATACAATTTTCCATAACATTCATTATGGTCGTCTTTCAGCTACCGAGGAGGAGGTATATCTTGAAGTTGTATGACATTTTCTTATTCTCACCTGTGAGACACTTCTCTTATAGCTTTTCCCCTCAGGTTTATGATGCAGCTCAACGTGCTGCTATTCATGATACTATCATGAACTTTCCTGACAAATATTCTACAGTTGTGGGTGAAAGGGGGCTTAAGGTGAGATCTTATTGCTGTTGACAAATACAGAATGTATTGCATTCTTTTATTTTAATGGGTAGTATCTATGCATCCTTCGGTACCACAAGAGCACTGAATTTTTTAATGTTAACTGGATTTTCTCTTGCTTTAAATATGCAATTCACAGATGTATTTGGTTGCATGCTGTTATAAACTAAACAAACTATGAAGCACAAAAGTGTACATCCGGATACACTTAAAACATGTGTCTGGCACATTAAAAATCGTATATGAAAGAATTTTTCGTTTCCAATTTCGAACATGACTCTGATATGGCTAGAAGACACGCCTTGTGCACGTCCCTAGGAAATATTTATACCTAAAAATTAGGAAAAAAATTGAAATGCTCTTATAGATTGAATCCTTATAAATTGATGAATCCTAAAGTAAATAACATCTTCACCCTCTAGTCATACTGAACTAATCTTTTTATCTTTGAAGATTTCAAATATTATTAGTTGGACTTAACTTCGAATGTTTTAGTGAAGTCTATTTTATTTTTATGTTAAATTTACATGCTCTATCTATAAAGAAGTAAATATAGACACATTTTCTATTAAAAAAAACATGTTCCCAACATGTCCATGTCTTACTTTTTAAGAAATTGACGTGTTGTCATATCTGTGTCTTGTCGTGTCTCGTATCCATGCTTCATAGTAAACAAAAAAACCTTTACTAAAATTTTCCTTCAAGTGTAGAATGTTCCATCCGTAACATTTTGGCCAGCTCAAGAGCTCCCAACCCTCTTTTTTCCTTCTGATTAAGGCTTTCACACAGTTCCTGATCTTCAATTGGTTGTTATGTCTCTGCAGTTAAGTGGTGGCGAGAAGCAAAGAGTGGCTTTAGCTCGAGCATTCTTGAAAGCACCTTCTATTCTGTAGGGATCCATTCTTCTTTCCTTTTTGTGCTAATCTGCAACTAATTAAAAAAACTATTTCTCCTTTCATTACATGGTTTTATATACCGTCTTAAGGGGAGAAAAAATATACTAGTGAAATAAAGTAGCTGCACGTACTGTTTTTGCTGAAAGCATGCTGTTTTTTTTCTTTGTTGGTTTTAGTTATATTTTTATTACAAAGTGATTTGTAAGATGTTTATTAGTTATAGGAAAAATTACACTTTTGGTCACTGGTCTCTAAGGTTTGGGTTAGCTTATATTTGGTCCCCGAGTTTTCAAACTCAACAATTTTATCTATGATGTTTGCATCTAGTTCCTTTTTGGTCCCTTTGTCAGTTTTTCCGTTAATTTCTAACGGAAAGCTGACGTGACACCTATTTTTATTAAATTTTAATTATTAAAATAAAACATTTGTCTTATCTTTTTTCTTTTCTTTCTCTCCCCCTTCCATCTCTTCTTTCACCATTAATTATTAAATTTTTTTATAATAAAAATAGGTTCCACATCAGCTTTATATTTGTAACATGTAATATGTCTCCTTTCCTTTATATTTGTAACATGTAATGTCAACCTTTTATTCTCAGGCTATGTGACGAGGCTACTAGTGCACTTGACAGCACAACGGAGGCTGAAATTTTGAATGCGTTGAAGTCGCTTGCAAATAATAGAACATCGATCTTCATTGCTCATAGGCTTACTACTGCCATGCAGTGTGATGAGGTTAGTAGCTGCATTTATTTAACGCAATTTCCTCTTGAACAATTGCATATGGAATCTGCAGAACTGTTGAACTTCCATACCTCTCAACCGAAAATCTGACTTCTTCTCAGTTTTGGAGCCTGATTTGGAACGATTTTTTAAGTGCTTAAAACCTTTTTCAAGCCTTTGAAAAGTCATTTAACCGACGACTTGTCAAACCCAACGAATAGGCATTATTTGTTACAAATCCTTCATTAGCCAAAATTGTCTTCCACTCCTTTCCTGTTTCCATATGCAGTCTGCTGATTATTTAAACTGTTAGAACTTCAAAACTCTCAAGAACAAGCATTTGAGTTCTGCTGATATCGTTGGCTAGCCAAATTTAACAACATAGTTGACAAGCCAAACTGTTACTAATTTGTTGGCAACCCCTTATTAGTGAAAACTCTCTGTAATCTGCAGATTATAGTTTTAGAGAACGGGAAGGTTGTTGAACAAGGACCCCATGAAGTTCTCTTGTCAAAAGCAGGAAGATATGCGCAGCTGTGGAGCCAGCAAAATAATACCATTGATGCACTTGAGTCTGCAGTTAAACTGGAAGCGCAATAAAAGGGGTAACAATTAAAAGATCATTCAAAATAATAACCCCCACCAATAATTTATAATCTGGTAATGGATTATAGGCCCTTGATTTTTCTTGTGTACCATATTATATACTTTGATTCTTTTTCTAAGTACTTTTCTCATCCATACAAAACGAGTATTTAATTTATGAGTCTTGTGTCTTTGTAGATTGGATGTGAATATTATTCCTTTCTTGTTTGTTCTCATAAGTGACATTTATGTTTAAGGTGCTTTTCCTGATTAGGAATGGTTTTTTTTTAAAAATGAATTTGGGGGTCAATGTTAGAAATTGTTAATATTTTTAATTCGACCTCCAATTTTAAATGTATTTTTGACTATTTTTTTTAGATCCTTATTTTGAAATTTCTAAAATAAAAAGCCCATAATTTAATTTTTAAAAAGAATACAAATATTTTGTGATTAATAATTGTCTAGGCTCTAAACATCCAGAAATATAAAAGGCAAGTGAACAGTGAAAGGCGGCTATTGAGATTAAAAGTATTGGGCAATTTGGGTCCTTAGTTTTGGAATTATTGGTCCCTTTAAATCTGTTTGGTAAACAAACAATGGACCCACCAAATCCACTCCCATAGTTTTTGCCTTCGGCGTATTAACTAACCCATTTTCCACTCTTTTTAACATTCAATTATTCAAATCCCCAATACCTTTATTTCATGTCACCACCACACCTCTCTCTCTCTCTCTCTCTCTCCTTGCTTTGTAAGAGTTCATGCCAATTAATTTCTTTAGGCCACAATATAAATTAAAATATGTCACTTTCAACGTTCTAACGGGTTATTAGTCATTTAACGTTGCAAGTTCAAATTCTCTTCTTTATTTAAATTGTAATTTATTAGACCATGATAATATCAGTACGTTTAGTTACGTATCATTTAATAACAAAGTTCACGACTTGGAGGCCTTCTACCTTTATGCGGTATTGCTCCATCAGGTTTTTGCCAATTGTGAAAAATTCCTCATTGCTCCTTCTCATAGGAGACTAGGTTGCGTCACAGTCCTAATGTGGTTGATCATCCTCTCGGACCAGCTACCAATCATTGCCTTGGTAAGCTATTGCCTCACCAAACTAGCTAATCGACGCGAGCCCTTCCTCAGGTGGAATCCTCATTTTGCTTCCCAGTGTATAGGGTACTAGCAGTCGTTTCCAGCTGTTGTTCCCATCCCAAGGAACAAGGGCAATCACCCGCACCAATGTATAAAAAAGACGTTTGTAATTTTTACACAAGGAGAGCTTATGGACAAAAAATGAGAATTCCAACGACTTTTACCATTCATGATCAATGTTTACAAGAGAAAGATGGTTTATTGTCTTATAATGTTCGAACTTCCTTCTTTCTTTCAATGGACTCATATAAGAAAAGGTTTTCGTTTTCTTCTTCTTTTCTTCCTTCCTAATTATTCTTTTCTTTGAAATTTAATGGATCGTGGATTCAATTATCATCTAAATTTTTTCTAAATTTTGTACATTGTTTACACATACTTAGGAAAGTAACTTTAATAGATTTCTTTCCTCTAGTTAAAAGTTAAAAATTAAAAATATGGATCAACTTTTTAGAAGAAAAAAAAACTTTCTTTTATCTTAGTGTGCATGGGTATAATTTGTATCCTCCATACGCTTCGTATTTAATATTTATTGACGGGAATGGAAGCATCTCAAGCTCAAACTTTTACTACAAGACAGTTGCCTATTTTGAATTTAGAACTTTGTTTGAACTAAAAAGAAAAAAGGAAAACTTTCCTAATATTACACTCCCTAAACTTGTTATTTGTAATTAATTTCAGCCACATCACAAATTTCACCTAATTTTATTATTTAATTCGCAACCTCGTTGAATATTAATGGACATTCCATGCTGTTCGGAACCTTCCCCACTTAGTAAATGACGTCAACCAAGAAATAGTCCAAGTCCAGCTCCAACTCCCCGAAATCTTCTTCGCCGCCGTACTGCCTCCGCGCCGCCGGCAAGCTAGCCGTCGCCATGGCTAATCCGAACTCATCGATCCCTCCACAATAAAGCATCTCATCTATCGGAGTAAATACGCCGTCGTAATGGAGTACTGACGCCGGCGACCAGACTTCCGCCGCTTTGGGCGAGTCTAAGCCGTCCTCCTGCTTGTTACCCCCGTCGGCCGCCGTTGTAACAACCCGGTCGCTGGAGAAGTTCGTTATGGCGTTTGGGCCCTGGAGTTCCAAAGCAGCTCGGTCGTAAACCGCCGCCGCCTCTTCCGCCGTATCAAAAGTTCCAAGCCATATCCGCTTTCGGCGAATCGGATCTCGGATTTCCGCCGCCCAACGGCCCCAAGCCCTCTGTCTGACTCCTCTAAACTTCTTCCGGCAAGATGATTTGGACCTATGTGATCTAGGATTCCGCTTCTTGCTAATCTCCGAAACAGGGGACTCTGCTGAAGAACCATCAAGAACAGAGTAACGATTAATTGTGATCTCTCTTACTTGTCTTCTAACTGCCGTTCTTGTTCCTAAAACCAATTCATCTTCACTGGAGGAATCGGTGGCGTCGGCGTCTGTGACGATGATCCTAACAACCTTTTGCTCCAGCTTTGTAGAGTCCCCGGAAGTAGCCGGTTTCCGGCGGCAGTTAGCTCTGTCCCCCGACAAAGAAGCCATGTCCGCCGCCGACATGTTAGATCTGAAAGAACACTCACTCTAACAAGTCTGAGAAGCTTTTTGGTTAAAATCAGAATTCACAAGTGGGCATATACAGAACAAAGTCACAAAGCAAGAAGAAGCTCAATCAATCAGTAAAATCAGCAAAACAAAGAAGAAAAAGGATCAAACGCAAGAACATCATCGAAATTAGCTTCACAAAAGACACCAAATTGAACAAGAAACAGAGAAGATTGTGAAGGATCAGCCATCAAGAATCCCCTTTCACTTCAGAAACCAAAGTCAGGAGAAGGAGAAGAAGAAGAAGAATATGCAGAGGAAAGGCAAAGACTGAGAGAGAAAATGAAAAGGGAAGACTTGGGAGTGGAAAACACAAGTCTAAGCCAAGAAGATTGAAGGCAGATATATAGGAATATAGTGTAAAGAATCAAAGAATGTTCAAATTATACATGTTTATTTGGTGGGATTTCTTCCAAGGAGAATTGGCCACGTTGTTAGGAGACTGTACACCTGCGAGGCAAGTTGAGAGAAATTTACATTCAAAGAGAACCCAAGACTTGATATTTTGGCTTCTCTCCCATTTCCCACTAGAATCTAAAAGAGTCAGGGTGGGCTCCTATGGACTCAGATCTACTAGTAAAACTCAAAGATTATGTGCTTAGATGCTTCTGTGCAGTGAAATGATATTTGTATTCTACTAATAATAGAGATTTGGTGAAGGAACTGAAGAAAAGAATGAATGATGCTAAACAGATTCATTTAGATCAATAATACTAGTGACTGAAAGAAGCTCTTTGTCACAACTTCCATATTTGTCCCTTTTCTTCCCTTTTTCTTAAGTGGATACGTTCGTACTCAATGATTCATTCCCAATAATATACTTTTCCATCAAGCCTAAACTCTTATGAAATATGAATTTTTATGTGTGATCCCACGTTGATTGGAGAGAGGAACGAGTACTAACAAGAACGCTGGGCCTCAAGAGAGGAACGAGTGCTAGCCTAAACTCTTATGAAATATGAATTTTTATGTGTGATCCCACGTTGATTGGAGAGAGGAACGAGTACTAACAAGAACGCTGGGCCTCGAGAGAGGAACGAGTGCTAGCCTAAACTCTTATGAAATATGAATTTTTATGTGTGATCCCACGTTGATTGGAGAGAGGAACGAGTACTAACAAGAACGCTGGGCCTCGAGAGAGGAACGAGTGCTAGTGAGGACACTGGGCCCGAAAAGGAGGTAGATTGTGAGATCCCACATCGGTTGAAAAGAGAAACAAAACATTATTTATAAGAGTCTGAAAATATCTCCCTAACAAACACGTTTTAAAACTTTAAGGAGAAGCCCAAAAGGAAAAGTCCAAAGCGGTTGTCAACAGTTAAAAAGCTTTTCAGTCCTCTGTTGGCAAGATCTGTTGTGAAATATCTCCTACATTCTAAGATTTGTATTGAAAGGTTGGCTAAGTTCATCGTTTAATCATCATCCTAATAATCCAACCCTTGGATCCATATTGTTCCAAGCGGAACAGGACAGGACAATCAAACAGCTTTCCAACTCATAACAAATATGAAAATCAATCATTTGACAATAAGTTAAACGACTTCCATTATATAATTTCTTCAAATCGATATTCACAATGAAAGTTAAATTCCTTACAAAAGCTTTAAGTCTTACGAATACAGAGGCTTTCATTCCTTCAAGTTCATAGAAGTAAGATTCAAGAGCGCTTCTTCTATCTTCTAAGAGCTGAGATGGGCTTAGCTGTAGAAACTATCCCATAGCATACTTTTGAGTCCAGCTGCGTGCAGTACCTTCATACTTGGCTCTATCAGTCTTGTACATGTGAGCAATTTCAGGGACGAGGGGATCATCGGGGTTGGGATCCGTTAACAGAGAGCATATGGACAACAGCACCTGAAGTATATTTAGTTCGTATTAAAGTTCTACTATAAGATTCTAACTTCAAATGGATTGATATAAAAACAGCTAATTTACAGAAGGCATAGCAATAAGGATGCATAAAATTTTCCCGCTTGAATCAATAAGGATGCAAGGTTGCTTTCCGAGGTTTCTAATCATGTTATTCGATTCAAAGAGATGACATTTCACCGCTTAACAGGGGGAAGTTCTAATCAAGATAAACTTTGATATCTTTCTCAAGCTAATATTTCTATGGAAATTTCTCACTACCAGCTGAAGTCCTTGATGATAAACTATTTAAACACTAAAGAGTTGGGATATTCTGACAACAAAGGTGGATAATTATCAAGTATCAAGTAAGAAATTTCTGAAATTATGTAAAAATTCAAAAGGTGAAACATTTGACCAAGTTTTGGGTCGTGTAACGACCCAAGCCCACCGCTAGCAGATATTGTCCAAGACTTTTAAAACGCGTCTGTTAGGGAGAGATTTTTCACACCCTCATAAAGAATGTTTCGTTCTCCTCCCCAACAACGGTAGGATCTCACAATTCACCTCTACTAGGGAGAGATTTTCACACTCTTATAAACAATGTTTCGTTCTCCTCCCCAACCGTTGTGGGATCTCACAATCCTCTTCGGGGCCCAGCATCCTCGCTGGCACTCGTTCCCTTCTCCAATTGATGTGGGACCCCTCAATCCACCCCCTTCGGGCCCCAGCATCCTTGCTGGCACACTGCCTCGTGTCCACCCCCTTCGAGGCTCAGTCTCCTCGTTGGCACACCACCCAGTGTCTAGCTCTGATACCATTTGTAATGGCCCAAGCCCACCGCTAGCAAATATTGTCCTCTTTGAGCTTTCCCTTTCGAGCTTCCCCTCAAGCTCTTTAAAATGCGTCTGCTAGGGAGAGGTTTCTACACCCTTATAAAGAAGGTTTCGTTCTCCTCCCCAATCGATGTGGGATCTCACAATTCACCCCCCTACGGGGCCTAACGTCCTCACTGGCACTCGTTCCCTTCTCCAATTGATGTGGGACCCCTCAGAGTGATCCAAACCCCACTCAATAATCCTAGCCTCCACCTAAAACACAATGCTAATGGGAGATTTACCAACACAACTATCAAAGAGAGGATCTGTATTTCAAAAAAGTCAAAAATCTCAATAAAATTGGAAACAAGAACATTTCATCTCAACGTAGTCCAAAAAACCACACACGGAATATCAATTTCGAGGCCATTCAGTCAGACTTCACAGTTCCAAGAAGCCGGAAAAATAAATAAATAATTCGGTAGTTCTGGAATATATGACTCTTACGATAGAAGATATAGCCAATTGGTGGCAGTAAAACAAAGTAACAGATAGTTCACAGAAAAACAGAGAACATGTGCAAACACCATTAAACAATAGAAACTAGTTTAGTTGGTTAGTCTCAAGAGACTGTAAATTCAAACAAACCTTAGAAATAGTTAGCGCAGGGCTCCACTGTTCTTTAAGAATGTCCAGACATATGCTTCCATTGCTATTAATGTTCGGGTGGAACACCTTAGTCCTAAAAGCAACCTGCGAGGTTTAAAGAGTTCAGTTTTTAGGAATCATAGACCGGTTTACAATGACAGTGAGCATGAAACTATCAAAATCAAGAGCATCAAGCTTAGTGAAGACTCTCAATAAAACAATCCCGACCTGTCCAAGTAAGCAAGGAAGTCGATTCATGGGCCATATCAGTACACAAGAGTATAAGAAACAACAAGAACAAATGCAAAGATTCAAACCAGAAAGGATTTAACCTTTGGGGGCTTGAAAGGATAGTCCGGAGGGAAATGGATAGAAACTAAGAATACACCTCCTGAATATGGAGAGTCAGCAGGTCCCATGATAGTTGCTTGCCAATGAAACATGTCTTCTGCCACAGGACCTAAGGAAAACCGTATGAAGACAATAACCATATGAATTTCGAGGTTCTTTTCGCAAAAATAAAGTTCTCGAGTAAGAAATTCACAGAAGAGAACCAAAAATAGGATGTCGCAGTAGAAACAAACATTCCACTTGCTCAATCATGAACAATAAAGATCAGATGTTCAGAGCAAAAACAAGAAGAAACCAAGTGAGCAGAGGGAAGGAAAGTTCATATACCAGCGCTGCAAGACGTAGGAGGATCCTTCTGTAAATCCTTGAGCTCTTTAAGAATACGTTTGGAAGCCATTGATTCCTCGAAAACAAACGCGAAATCTTCACTCCAAACACAAAATAGACCAAAATTTTCAATCAGAACAAAAGATTTTCAGCTCACGCAGGCAATCAAACACAGCTAATAAACATTCAAAAGACCAAAAACAAAACAAAAAAGATAGAAAAGTCGCCGACCTTTGAGATTAACTGCAGAAGAGATAGAGCGAGAGAGGAATACCTCGGGAGGTAGATCGACGGGAAAGGGTTTAGCTCTTATGAAGAGAGAAGCAGATAATCTATGGAGAAGACAGTATCTTCGCAGAATTATTAAATAATGACAGAGATATTAGACGCTTCTAGAATTTTTTCCATTCTCGATTTTCTTACTATTTATTTATTTATTTATTAAATTATACACATGGCATACATATTTTCTTTTTCCGAATTTTTAAATTAAATGGAAATTACTTGTTTACGTACGGCTGACTAACAGCTTTTAGTGGAAAAAATTTAAAATAACAATTAGTCCATTTATTATTTGGTTGTATTAAATATTGAAAAGTTAAATTACGTCGAGAAATTTTAAATTTTTTAAAATTAAAATTCCTAAACCATAAAAACTTTAATTTTATATTAATAAATGGACTAATTTTTCAAAATGTTGTATTTAATAAATCTTCTATTAAATACAAATTAATATTTAATGAATTAAAGTTTTAATTTTTTATTGTCACAAATATAATGATTCTCAATTATTTAGGTTAAAACATTTAATTTTTTATTTTTTATTTTTAAAAATTAATTTTATAATCCATACCATGTTTTAAAAAACTAAAATTGAGTTTTAAAAACGTCTTAAAAAAAACAAGTAGTAACTTGCATTATTTTAAGTCTTTCTCGAGCATCTTATTCCTAAGACCACTCTCGTTCAACTATGGTCTCCATTCATTTATGTATCTCTTATTTACTCAAGTCTGTGAGATCTCACGTCGGTTGAAGAGGGAAACGAAGCATTTCTCATAAGGGTGTGAAAATCTCTCCTAAGCATACGCGTTTTAGAACTGTAAGGTTAACGGAGACATATAACATGCCAAAGTGGACAATATCGGATGGCTTGGACCGGTACAAAGTCTCGCAAATTCAAATCAGATGTTCACATTCAATCAATCCTAAAGAAACTTAAAAATCAGATGAACTACAAACTCATAGAAGCCAAAAGGTTTGGGGGTAATGTTTGAAAGAAAATGATAGAACTTAGCCTCCTAATTTGCACAATTCTTCCTCAAATAATGAAAATAAACACAATCTAAATGAATGAATTCATGGGGTCTGCACATTTGAGTCCTTCGATTTGTTCTCTTCGGACGATGGCCGGTTCTCCGAGTCAGATTGCCGGATTTCTTCGATCATTCTAACTACTTCGTCCATGCTCGGTCTCATGTCGGGCAACTTCGCTACACAAGTCATTGCTATTTGTAACATCTGCACCATCTCTTCTTCGATATTCTGGTACCTCATTAGCTCGACATCGAAAACCTCAGCTGTCCATTCCTCCCTCACAACAGACTGGACCCACCGAGGAAGATCGACCATGTCGTCACGACGTGGTGATTGCAAGGGAGCTTTTCCAGTTAACATTTCGAGAAGAAGAACACCAAAGCTGTAAACATCTGACTTGTGTGTGTGTTTCCGAGCTTCGATCACCTCGGGCGCACGATAATCTGCAGTTCGAGAAGTTGGGACATTCATAAGAGGAGTAAGGCCAAAGTCGGAAACACAGGCATTGACATCTTGAGTTAGGAGAACGTTTGAGGCCTTGATATTTCCATGGGTGAATTTCGGACCGCCCACTGTATGGATATGAGCAATTCCCTTCGCCGTTGCAAGAGCAATCTTCACTCTCGAGTCCCAGTCGAGCGGAGTTCTTTCCCCTCCTCTGTTTCCTGCAATAAGAAATAGTCTCACATAATCATAGATATGCTGTGAACACTAATTCTAAAGATTGATTAGCCCAACTGGACCGTTCAACGTCCCACAAGGATTAGAAACAAATTTGTATTCCGTTCAACGTCGAAAATACCAACAAAACGAACTTTTGTGATCACTTCAGTTGTTTTCAAAATGAAACTGAGGAGCGAAAAGTACGAAAGAATTCAGGTAATAGCATCGGGGACGTAAAGGAAAACATAGAACACTTTCCGAGTATCGTTCTAAACTAGCATTTTCTATTAACTCCCCGTTTTAGCTAGACATAAGTTCACCCGTAAATCAAAAAAGTACACGAGGACCTCGCATCGTGTTCAAAGGCATTCTTCCTCCATGTTGTTTCAACAAGGTACACTCTCAGCAGAAGGCATGAGGAGGACCTCGATCATTCGTTATGGGATTGTCAATTCGCTTAGTTTCTTTGGGATCACTCGAGAACCTCGCTTGGGATAGGGATGGTAGTTCGTTGTTCGAGGAGATGCGTCTAAATCCCCTTTTAGGACAAAGGGCAAAGTCTCTAGGACAAGCTAGCTTCTTTGAGGAGTTTAAGGAAGTGGTTAGGTTTAATGTCTCTTTTTCGGCTTCTGTCACTTGGTCTTGTTTTTTTTATAGATTGGAGTCATTTTTCGTAACTATTCTTGAACTCCGTTTGTTCGAGCTTGGTTTCTGTACGCTCTTGTATTCTTTCATTTTTCTTAACGAAAGCTCGGTTTCTTACAAGTACATAAGTTGTCTGTACTCACACACAACAGCCTTTAAGTCGGTATTAAACAAGAAACGTTTTTATACGAAATTACAGTAGAGAAAGAAGTTATTGTAACTGAGAATTATCGAGTTTATAGAACGGAAATAAAGAGCACATACCATGCAACAGTGACGACAAGCTGCCTCCCGGGACGTAATCATAAACGAGGAGCTTTTCATCCTTTGAGTAATAATACGCTCGGAGTGGCATGACATTCGGGTGCTGCCTGATCCTTCCGACAATCTCCATTTGTTGTTCAAACTCCCTCTTCCCGACCACCACTTCCTTCAACCTTTTCACGACAACAGTGGTAGGTTCCTCTAGAACAGCTTTATAAGCTGTTCCATAGCTGCCCTTTCCAAGCACTTCAGCTGAAGCTCTCAATAGATCTTCAAGATCAAAGTTAAACGAACAGCCTTCAAAAAACACCAGCTTGTTTTTCTCAGGCTCCTGCACGCCACTACCGAACTCCTCTTTCGGTTTTTCACTTCTCCCGCCACCGGAAACCTTCCCTTTTCTTGTGCCGGAGCGTTCGCCGTCCTTTTTCTTTAAACAGCACAAAACCATAAAAAGAACTCCAAGGAATAGAAGGAAGAATCCACCAATTGCAATAGCAATGATAACTCCCATCTTCAGTTTTTTGGAGCTTTGCTTTTGAGAAATGGCAGGTGAAGATGGAGCATTAGGAGCTGGAGAAAGGTCTACGGAGCAAGCTTTTACAGGCGCTCCACATAATAAAGGATTTCCAATGAACGAAGAACTCGGGAATGTATTAAAAGAAGTCGGAATAGAACCAATGAGATGGTTATAACTTATATTGAAATGCTTGAGCTTCGGGAGGTCGATATCCGGTATAGAACCAGAAAGATTGTTGTTCTGAAGGTTCAATCCGGTTAGTTGTGTCAAATTCTGTATAGTCTTTGGAATCTTTCCTTCTAACAAATTGAACGATAGGTCCAATACATTAAGGGTAGGCGAAAGGGACGAAGGAACACCACCCGAGAAGTTATTCCGTTGGAGAAAAAGATATTGAAGAGAAGGAAGTGAGGTGATATCGGACGGTATTTTTCCGCTAAGGAGATTGGAACGGAGACTAAGAACCTTGAGACCATGAAGTTTCCCTAGAGTGTTAGAAGGAATCGAACCGACAAGTCCGATCCCCGGTAATCGGAGGGTAACCACATGAGTTCCATCTTCACTGCAAGTAATGCCAACCCAAGTTGTGCATACAGAGGCAGTGTCGTTCCAGTTGAGGCTCCGACGATGTGGAACGGAAGATGCAAAGTCGAGAAGAGCTTGCTTGTCGGATTCGAGGTCGGCAATGGCGAGGGGAAGTAGATTAACAATAACAAAAAACAAAGGAAACACTGATGCTGAATAGAACTTCATTTGGAATTAAGTAACATAGGATGCTTGAAGAAAGTAACTGCAAAAGTGACAACAATGATCCCTTCTGGCCCTGTTGTTTACCTGCCACAAATTTGGTAAGTAGAGCTTATGCAAACTTTCAAGTTAAGACGTCGACCAAACATAGCTCAATTAGTTAAGGCATACATCTTGACCAACGGGTCCGAGCTTTGAATCTCCCAAAAGTTCCTAGCAGTATTCTAGTTTCATAACGTAGAAAGTAAAGAACGAGGACATTTTTCAGTCATTATCATGCCATTAGAGCCTACAAAATTGACAATCAGAAGAACATAATTTCCGACAAAAGGACAGGGATGTTCTTGTTTGAAAACCCAAAAATGGTGTTCAATCTTTTTCCTACTTAGCTCCAGAAACAAATCTTGTGAAAGTAAACCTGAATATCATCTTCAAGTGTAATGCCAGCTCAAAAACATACAATTCCAACAAAACATTAAACCAAAACAAAACAAATTTCCGACAAGAACACAGATCTATCATCTAAGTAACATCCAGATGCACACTGCAGCCCAAAACTAGACAGAAATGGAGTTACAACATAACGACAAACAAGTGAAGTGCAAGAACCTGAAAACACTCAATCATCCGACGGCGTTACCGGAAGAAGTAGCCACCGGTGAAATGAGCTGCGAAGAAGCTCAAGAGACGGTCGCCATGGCAGGTGGAGCTGCGGCGGAGAGGACGGCGGAGAGGATTTGCAGTAAAATGTGGCAGTGAAGCTTCACATCCCGCTGGAATGAAGGGATCTGAGGCAAAAGGAGGTTAAAATTAAGTGAAAGAGAGAGAATGAAGAGATTAATCGAAATGGGTTTGCAAAAAAGAAGAGAAAGCACTCAAATCACCGCTCCTTCTCTACTTTTTTTGGGGAGTAGAGAGGAATTGGTGTCATTTTCAAGAGTAAAGTGAGGAAAAAGGAAGAAACGCACTATGATTCTATGGTGCTGATTGTTAAACTAAGTAAGAAGCTGAGGTTCTCAATTAATTGTTCTTCTTGTTCGTTCTTCAATCAAGCCATCCATGTTCTATCATGCTTTTGCTTCCACATACTAAAATTTACAATTTTACCATAAATAAATTAAAAGGAATTAATAATAAATAAAAAAAAGCTCAAACGTATTTTTTGAAATAAATTTCAACATAATTTAATCATATATTTTTAATTAAGAAAAACATAAAGCTACAAAATAATGATTTTTAAACTATGATTAACTGTATCATTTTGTATTTATATATGAAATATGGTAAAACGTGTACCGTACAAAACGACAACGTTTTGTTTTTTCTCTCTTTTATTTATAATATAAATAAGCAAAAATAATATCTTCTATTTTTTATGTTTCATTTTCTAGCTTTCAAACAATTTATTATTGTTTAAAATAACTATTTATTTTTTAAGATTAAATTTAAACACACCACGTGCTTTATGACCTTTGGTCTTAATATTTTAAATAATTAATTTATTAAAAATATCAATTAAATCATTTCATGAAAAAATATTATTATCATTATCTATTTTATTGTTTTTTTTGAACAAGTAGAGTTGAAGTAACCAAAGAAAGTATAAAACTAAGTCAAATGTGTTATCTCGAGGAATAGTACCAACGACGATCGATCCAAACTTTATTCCAATAATTCATTTGAATATAACAAAAAATATGTAATTCGTTTGTAAATTCATATAAACTATGCAGTAATTTTCAAAAGACCGAAGAATAAATATTTTCTAAAATGGTCATAAGTTAGCTTTGACGACTTTAATGATTCTTTTATTTGAAGTCGTAGATTCTGTGAGGTCCATCGATCTAATAAAAATATGATAACTTTTCACTATTAGCATATTGTTGCAAGCACGCCCGCTACCTATCTCCTCCAACAATCGTTAAAAGTTAGCTGCAAATGATCCCGGGATTTTTATCCATAAAAATAGCCCATTAATATTTAAATTGAGATATTAAATTTATAAAATTGCAACTATATATATTTTAGTAAAAATAAAATAGTTTGATATGATAATTAACCATACCTATATAATTAGGTCAATTTTCAATACTTTTTATTTTTTGTTTTTTTAATCAAAACCACTATTTCTTCGAACTATGTTCAAATTTGTCCCAAAATAGAAATGTGGATTAGAACTTCAGATGGCATACAATAATTACGCTCGACCTGTGCATAGTTCTCGAACTTGATGAAAGAAAAGATAAAGTTCTTGCAATTATAACTCCCATATTCTCACCTAAATCCCGCCGCATTGAAAGCTTCAAATCCCTCCCGGTTTACGTTAATTTTCTCGGTATTTTCCCGGAAAATCTATCTCATTCCCGATTTAATCGTACAGTATAGATCAAAATCTTGCCCTAAACTGCAAAAAGATCGATCGATTTCGATCCAGCCACTCCCAAACGCATTCCTCGATTTCAGCGATCGGTCAGCCTCTATCATCGCACCGCGTTTCTGGTTCTAATTACTCCAAAATTTGGTAGGAGATCGGAATTTGGAGGTTGTAAACAATGAGGAAGTGGAATGTTTATGATTTAGGAATTAGCGAGAGCGTGAATCTGACCTTTTTGACTCTGTCTGATGAATTAGGGGTTTGGATTGAAAGGACCACAGTATCGAAATTAATGCGTCTTCGAACTTCTCCCTTCCAGTCGGGCCGTTCAGCTTCGTGGATCTCAAGATGCTCGTCGCCTTCTATTCTCTCAGAGAAGGAAATTTGACCTTCAACTCGAATTTCAAGCGGCTTTGATTTTTGGGGCTGGTTCGATACTCAATTTACAGCTGGATCTGGAACCTTCTTTCCCCCCCTTTGTTGGGTTTTTTGGGATAAGAATATTTGTTTGCATTTATTGCTATTTATTATAGGAAAATACTCATTTATACCCTAATAATTCTATTAAAATTCAAAACCAAGCCTCCTCAAACCAATGCTAGCTAGATTGTGAGCTTAAATTTCCTCCCATATTTCGATGACCTCCAACTCATAACTCCGATGAGTTTAGTAGTTTTTAAGTAGGTCAATTTGATTATTAAATTTTAAAATTTTTTATTTGCTCCCGAAGTTTTAGATCCTTTCAAGAAAAGTTGCCTATTCTCTCTTTAGATCCTTCTATTTGACTATTTTAGATAATTAATTGAATGGATATTGACTAAAGATACTGAAAAACATGAATATTTTCTAAGAAGAACTCAATAATACTTTTGAATTGCTTTTTGAAACAGAGAGAATCAATTGACTTCAAGTTCAAGCAATAAGTTTCAAATAGTCTATATTTTAAAATTTGACAAATTAAACAATTAAAACTTTGATTTTTTTTTTCAAATATTTATAGTTATATTAAACATAAAATTGAATCAATTAATTTTTCAAAAAGAAATTAGGGATGAATGAGATACATAAATTAAAAGTTCTTTAAGACTTGAAATTTAAAAGTCTATTAAACACTAAAAAAAAGATTGGACGAACGAGGGGTAATCATGAGGCTAAAAGAAGCGGTCTGAACACTTGTGGTAGGGTTCTTCAATTTCAAAAGCAAGCCTAAAGCCCATTCAAATAAGCAAACCTGAAGACTAAAGTTTCTTCCATTTCTGTATTATTCTTTAATTAGTCTCTGAGCCGTTTGAGTAGGGACCAACAAATCAACGAAGAGATAATGATAATGTTGACAGAACCTACTTCATAAGAATTCTGGATCCATTCGTTCAAAATGCCTGTGTTCTTTAGGGGGCAGCTGAGCTTACAGTTGAGGTAATCGCGATCCTACACCTAACGACCAATGGATAGGGTGGGCCATACAACTTATGTTCCTTTTAGAACTCAACCCAGCAGACAAGTTTGAGAATGTTCTATCTATCTATTTGCTGAGTAGTTAACCATCCTTTTCAATGCTTGGATAGATAGAAAACAATTCAAGTTTTGAGCAATATCACAGGCCAGCATTCTAAATGATGCGAAAATATAGAGTTCATGACAATAAGTAACAGAGTGATACAAGAAAAATACCGTCCCACAGCACTATCTGACCGCCAAATAAACACGATCTACCAGTTGCTGTAACAGCAATCTCCTGAGTGAGGGAAATGAATCTATAATTACGATCATATCGACAAAGACAATACCGAGATTTCGCCTCCACCTCTGGGAATCATTTGTAGAATTCAAAGTCTGTGTCAGGCTTCTTCACATTGGTTCTGTAGCCCTTCTCGAAATCCTTCGGGAGTATAACATATCTGTTCTTACGAACCGCATGCATCCCAGCTTCTTGACAGATAGCAGCGATCTGCAGTTAGCCATCACGAATAATGATCAGTGTCGAATGCAATAAAGATTAGGGAAAAAACGCTACAGAAAATTTGATGTTGCCATCAAAGTTTAACACTAGAAGGCAACTAAATTCTCCCACGCGATATGAAGACTATAACAGCATTCTTAACACTAAAGGAGCATAGAATTTCTTCTGGGGATGCTCCCAAGTATTCAAATTTTCAGAACAAAGTCCTACGTTCTTCAGACCCTTCCCATATCAATTACCGACTCCAAATCCTGTTTTCTTTTTCCTAAACGCGTCGTGGGGGCGGGTGTGGTTCAGATTGGATGCTACAAGGTAATGAGACTAAAGAAGCAAACCGGACATGGGGCAATTTGGCGTGTTTGCTGGTAATGGTATACTGTTCTTCAAAAAAAATCTTCAATCTTTTGTAACAAGTTTTAAGGAACATGAGACCAAAATAAATAGAAGAAAAGAAAATATATAAGATAACTCCTAAATATTGAGTTCTTGAACTGAGTTGTTTGCAAGAAGTGTTCGGAGAGAATTATTCAAGAGATATAATCTAAAGGCTAAACCCTCTATTTAAGAGGATTTAGTGACAGGCTAAGTATTTCAAAACTAAAGAATTTAGACATAAGTATTAAACTAACTCACTACATCAGTTCTAATATACTTTCTTAGACTGATGATAACTAGGCATATACACATTTACTGTAGAAAAGGACATTTCGATGACTAACCTCAGCAGCACTGATTTTGTCTGGGCGAGAAACATAATCCTCTAGATCCACCTCATCACTCAAGTTCATTTTTGCAGTACAAACCTACATGAAAAAGGAAGTCATAAACTAAAATTGACATGTCACAAGCAGAAAAATGCAGATCTCATAGCATAAGTAGCCAAAACTAAAGATGTCTACTTATTCCCCCACCTAGAGTGAGCTGAAGAGAGAAAAAGGACAGAAACTAACTACAAATAGATTAAGAAACCACGGCTGCTGTATGACAAGTAGGAAAAAACAAGAGAACTTAACTGAATTATGTACAAGATTTACCTGAAATACCAGCCTCTTTTGTCGGCGATCAGGTAAAGGGAATTCAATCTTTCGGTCAAGCCTTCCAGGACGTAGGAGGGCAGGATCCAATGTGTCAGCCCTATTGGTTGCCATGATGACCTTGACATTCACTGTCTGGTCGAACCCATCCATCTACCAAAAATAAAATTAAGTTTAAAACTAAATGAACCAGTAGTCGTCAGAAAATTATTGATTAGCTAAATATAGCACTAAAATTTTCACTCTGAATTAACTTCATGGGTACATTAGAGACCCATTGATCATCATAGCCTTGTGAAATTAGATCCACATTTTTATGAAAATCGTACCTGATTTAGAAGTTCCATGAGAATACGCTGGACTTCTCTATCAGCTCCTGTTTGAGCGTCAAATCGGGCTGTTGCTATGGCATCAACCTCATCAATAAAGATAATTGCAGGGGCATTTTCCTTAGCAAGGCGGAAAACATCCCGGACCATACGTGGACCCTGAAGTTTGAACAAGAAGAAAAAAGAAGTCAATCGCAAAAGAAGATCAACACCAGTAACTGTACTTTCTATGCCTTAACACTATTGAAGACTAAGATCAAGAACACAGCTAAAGTAGTTTCAATGGCTAGTTTCCCGCAAACAACCAAGATTAAAGTGAATAAAAGACGTTACGAAAGATATTTAGGAAATCCCAAACTTACCTCACCCAAATACTTCTGAACAAATTCAGAACCAACAACTCTTATGAAGGCTGCGGTTGTATGATTAGCAACTGCCTTGGCAAGCATAGTTTTACCAGTTCCAGGAGGACCATAAAGCAAAACACCACGAGGAGGATCAATACCAATTTGTTTGTACAGTTCATGGTGAGTAAGAGGTAACTCTACTGCCTCACGAATTTCTTGCTTTTGAATATCACATCCGCCAATATCCTAAAATGATTTTAAAAAAGAACAGTAAGCAAATTTCCAGCATTGTTTAGGTTAAACGTTCCTCGAGGAAACAGAATATGAGGAAATATTAGCATAGAGTCGGATGTAATAAAGTCTAATCAGCTAAATCGAAGTCGGCAACCTCAAACTCGTGTTAAGAAATGAGGAATAAATAAGGTGAACATTGCCATAAAAGTCGAGACTATCTAACTCTGGAAAAAATGCGTTCAAATAAAAAATTTAAAAACTACCTAGACGCCTTGTCACTATTGAGGGGGGGAAAACTTAAATGTTCAATTAATAGTTCAATCCAAAATGTTCTGTTAAACGAATCCCTAAAAGCCTTTAGAAAATCTCGACCATCGTAAAGAATGACATTAATCTTTCCGGGAAAGGAAAATTTTCAATTAAAACAAGTGAACCAACAAGTGTTAATCAGATTTCATAAAGCTTTTCCGTTGTATGATCACCCATTGCTTTGAAGAACAACCTAACCTCCTTTCAATTTGAGCTTTCGAACAAGATGATATCCCAATTTAACGAGTTCAACCCAAAACAACAAGACTGGATTACACTTGAAGCCTAATTCCATTTCACAAAAGGATATATATACATAGATATAAGACAGACGAAAATAACATAATTATGCAAATTCAAAAAACTTAGGAAGACAAAATTATGTAAAACTCACATTATAGGTCACGTCAGGCTTCTCCGACTGACTGAGCAGAGATATGCTAGAGTCGGCCTCGGGAGGCAAGACGTCGACTAAGGCGTTAGAGTGACGGTGCAAAGCGACGGATGCCGAGGGTTTAAGAAGCTCGCGATTAATAGTACTGAGAATCCTAACATAATAATTAGAACCGGTTGTGGATCCAACAATGCCATTATTCTGATCGACCATTTCCATGAATTGGCCGATTACCAAAGGCACCGACTGTATCCTTTTAACCTCTTCCTGCGCTCGTAGAAGCTCGCGCTTCAAGTTCTTCTGTTCATCCTTCACGTATTCTTCTTGAATGTCGATGAACTCCAACTGCCGCTGCAGCGATTTTAGACGGCTGTAGAGGTCATCCTCGTCGGAGGACTGTTCCACCAAGCCTAGGAGATCAGATCTCGTCGACGGGAACGACGCCGGTGGCTCCAATGAGGATTTCGGGTCGAGAACCATAGCTGAGGCCGCCATTCTGGTTTTCTGATTCTTCCTTCTCCAAGCAGAAAGCAAAAGGCAGAGCGATGAGAGATTAGAGTAAGGCTCAAGAAATTCGCGGCGAATAATACTCTTTTAATTATAATATAGTCCTCCAAGAATGTGACTGAAAACGATGTCGTTTCCAAACCTTGCTTTTTTGGGATTTGGAGGCCCAGTTTGAATCCTGAGCCCAGCTCGATAAGGCCCATTCACGTATATTGTTACTTGGGCCATTTGAAGGCAAATTGAGCGGCCCATAAACAGAAACGAGCCCATTTAGTTCGGTGACTTTATTTATTTATTCCCAAAATTAATAAAAATTCTAAAAAAATATAGTTTAAAAGTTTCAAAATATTTTAAACTTTAAAAAAAATCTAAAAAATACCCTTAAATTTTTAAAAATGAATACTTTTACCATTAGTTTTGGATGAAAATCATTAATATTTTATTTTAAAAATACTTTTAAACCTTCTCAATTTCAAAAAAAAAAAAATGCGGATGAAAATAAATGAATTAATGTAAAAAGAAAAAAAAGTCATATAGAAAAAAAATATTATATAATTTTTTAATTTATGAAACTGTTAACAAAAAAATTTAGAAATTTATTATGACTTTCCAAACTTAATTTAAATATTGAGAGGATAAATTTATAATTTGTATTTGAATTATATTTATGAAATTTGGTAGGAGTATTCAAATGACTCAGCTAGATTAATTTTTTTTTTTTTTTTTTTTTTATATTTTTACCCCAAAAAAACAGTATTACAACTCTTATTTTTTAATTATTACGAATATTAAAATATTTTATGGCAAAAAAAAAAATGAAAAAGACATTTAATTCGAAGATTTGTGCTCACTAAAACGCAACGTTTCTTAGGTAGGCGATGACCGTAGCCGCCGTTTCGGACGTCTCCATGTTTCAGTTGAATTTTAACACTCCGTCAACAACATAACGGCGGTTCCACCTGGCGGCCGGTCAAATGCATGCCACTGGCCGGTCTCTTTAATTTTGCATTTTTAAATAATTAATTATAAATTTACCCTTTTTTAACTTTTATGTAATATGTGCGGTCCAATGACCTAGGCGTTACCAAAGTATTTTCTCTCTCAATTTTAAAAGTTTAGTAGTTATATTAAAATGTTAGGATTATAAAGTTCTTTATTAATATAATAATTTATTACAAAACGATTTTGTTTTTTATTTATAATTTAAGTTCGTAATAATATAATTCCTATCATAAATAATTTATTAATATATAAAGGAGTTTTTTTTTTAATAAAATGATCTAACATTTTTATTTTTATAATAATTCATACAAATAAATAAATAAATAAATAGTGCCATTATATTATATTCAATATTTGCATTTTTTAGGTAGGAAGACTCATTTTTAATTAAATAATAGTAATCAATTTGAATAAGAATTAAAACTTTGAAGTCAAAGTTATAATTTAACGATATATTATTATTAAAAAAAATCTTTTTTTGGAATTGATTTTATAATCTTTTAGTTCACGTTTAGTCAATTATTTACATTTATTTTATTTGATAAATCCATAAAATAGTATGGGTCGGTAACACTATAATTATTTATATTAATTTGATATGACACTCCACGTTAATGTCTTTTAGAATTCAAAATCGTCGGCTCATTGCCCTGACATATAATCATGTTACTTATTAATCTCGAGTTACTTCTAAGAGTGTAAATTATCCTCACAAACCGATACAAGTTTTTAACATATTTTCAATGGCTCACCAAACATAAAAGTATTCAAAGCTAAGCTCGTTAAAATTTATAGGTAATATCTATCAATTTTTTAAGTGTTTTTAAACCACAGTATCTTCATGACCGCTCTAATTCGAATGTAACATCTAATATCTTAATGGATAGTATGTGTCTGTTGATTTTGCATTTATTGTCGAGTTTAAATTGATATAAAAAATTTAACATTATCCAAAAATTCTTTATTGGCATAACGTGAAGTCGTGGAAAACTTGTGCTTTAAAATTTGTGTTTCGTTTTGAATTTCATAAATTAATTTATAATAAAATATTCAAAGTTTTTAATTAGGTTAGGTAACATTGGATGAGATGAAGTATTAGTCAAATTAAAATGATATTTCTTATTGGTGCAGTTGAAAATTGAAATAATGACGTCATTAAAGCGCTTCCTAATCTTAGTGCTATAAATGACGTTTCTTATTGATGCCTTGAAAATTGTAATAATGACGTCATTAAAGCGCTTCCTAATCTTATTGCTATAAATGACAATTCAATATTAATAAATTCAACAGAACATCTAAGTGATATATATATAGCAACCAATTAAATTATGATTGTAACATTAGAAAAGTACTTGTATGACCTACCAAGAATAAATAAATAAAATAAAAATAAGTTACAAAGATTTAGGATATTTATTTTTAACCTAACTTATAAAAAATTTTAGTTTTAAAAATATCTTTCAACTTTAGCCTTTCTTTTTTCTTTTTTATTTTAAATTTAAATAAATCCTTAAAGTTAATATCATATTTGAAAAAAAAAGTTTAATAAAAATTTTACCATTAATATATAAATAAAAATATATATTCACAGATCATAAATTATCTCCAAATATTTTTAACGTTAGTTTTATAATTTTATAATTATTTTTTAAACATGGTATTAATTTTTAATTAAAAATAAATAAAAGTGTTCGCAAATGTTAAAAAAATATATTAATAAAGTTAAAAATGATATTTTAAAAACATTTTTTATATAAAATATTAACATTTTTTTTATCTCAAGAGTATTTTAATTTTTTTTTTTAAGGTTTAAAAGTATTTTTAAACTTTTTATTTTGAAAATTTAAAAATATTATTGAAAATTTTATTTTATTTTATTTTTTTTGAAATAAAGTATTATAAAGTTAAATTTCTTTAATTTAGGCGGTGAAATGTGGGCGCTACGAGTACGAACGGTAGTCTGCACATACAGACAAATTTACCCTCCGACCGGGAAGGGCGGTTACTGTTTAAGACCACGAAAATTGGGTTTCTCAAAGAAAAAAAAGACAAAGGAGGGAGAGTTATCCAGTGCGGTCGGTACCAGTACGAACAAATATGAGTTGGAAGATGGTAAAAAGATGAAGACGTGGCAATATTGACACGTTTTCCACACCAACCCTACCTACCCTCCTCTCCAAATTTAAAATATTATTTTTGATTTCCTGAAAAAGAGGTAAAAAATGATTGTTTTTATGATCACCATAATTTACTTTTCTTAATAATAATCCAATGCAGCCATAAAATTTATCTCCCCCCTTATATTTACTTCACGGGTTTATCGTATTAGATAAATGTAAAATTTCAACTCAAAATTTACTGATCTAACCTCTAAATCCAGTAAAATTAATATTTGATTAAAAAAACATATTGATTAAACATAATTTACTTTTTTTTATTTTCTGTTGTAAATTTTAAAAAAATTTAAAAATATCTAATAAGTCCTTCAGCTATGTCGAGACCCATTTTGATGAAGTTCTAGGTCGATATAGAAGCGTGTGGATCGTGTTATTGAGAACCAAGATGATAAGATGAGGTATGACATTGCATTTGAAGGATATTGACCTAAAGTAGATATAAAGTTTTGTCTTAAGTGTCACAATCGTGCTATTACCGGACGTTTGACATGCAACCATGGGTAATACACATTGGACAAGCATGACCGTGACATTAAACCTGACCTAGAGTAGAGGCAAGTTGACTACAGTTGTAAACGAGTAAAAATACACGTGCATGTAACATGTGCGGTCGAATGAAGCTTCATTTCTACTTTAATTATAGTCAATCTGTGAAAAGAATCTCGTTTAAAGCTTAATGTAGCCATAAAAAATAGCGAAAAAATACAATGAGGTTTGAGTTTTCCATCCAATTATTTTTTTAATTTGATTAATAATAGGTGCTTGACTTGTTTAATTATTTGCTAATTTATTGAATTCAAAATTCAATTATACACCAGAAAATATTTTAGATATAAACCAGCCGAGATTTATTTATTTATTTATTTAACACTGTTTTAATCGTTGCGTAAATTTAACGGTGAAAAGTGAGGTCACATCACGTGTTTTATCGGCTCATGAGAGAATCCACCGGTGAAAATAATATAAAATAATAATAATAATAACAGTCATGGTGGACGCCGTGAAATCTAACGTCAGAAAGCATGTCTTGCTGAAAGTTCGCCACAAGTCTCACCTAACACCCGCCGTCAGAGAACGCCGTCTCTCCAACCAATTGCCAATTGAACCTGTTGCTTATAAAGTCCCCAATTTCATCAATCTCCAACTTAATTTTCAGTTCAATCTAATTTCGTTCCATCTTCTCCGGCATGGATCTCCTCCTCCTTGAGAAGGCTCTAATCGGCCTCTTCATCGCCATGGTTCTTGCCATCGCCATTTCCAAGTTACGCGGCAAGCGATTCAAGCTTCCGCCGGGGCCGTTGCCGGTGCCTATATTCGGAAACTGGCTCCAGGTCGGCGATGACTTGAACCACCGCAATCTGACAGATCTCGCCAAGAAATTCGGCGATATTTTCATGCTCCGGATGGGACAGAGGAGCCTCGTGGTGGTTTCCTCGCCGGAACTGGCCAAGGAAGTGCTCCACACGCAGGGAGTCGAGTTTGGATCTCGAACCAGAAACGTCGTTTTCGACATCTTCACTGGTAAAGGTCAGGATATGGTTTTCACCGTATATGGCGAGCACTGGAGGAAAATGAGACGGATCATGACAGTTCCATTTTTCACTAACAAAGTGGTCCAGCAATACCGTCAGGGATGGGAGGACGAGGCCGCTAGTGTGGTGGAGGATGTGAAGAAGAATCCAGAATCGGCGACGACCGGAGTCGTTCTCCGGCGGCGATTACAGCTTATGATGTACAACAACATGTACAGGATTATGTTCGATAGAAGATTCGAGAGTGAAGACGATCCTCTGTTTCTCAAACTTAGGGCTCTGAACGGAGAGAGGAGCCGATTAGCGCAGAGCTTCGATTACAACTATGGCGACTTCATCCCTATCTTGAGGCCGTTCTTGAGAGGATATCTCAAAACGTGCAAGGAAGTCAAGGAAACAAGGCTCAAACTCTTCAAGGATTATTTCGTCGATGAGAGGAAGTGAGTTCGAAATCAACTGATCTAAATCGAATTGTTGAAATTTTTACTGAAAAAACTGATGAACATTTTTGAACAGGAAATTGGCGAACACGAAGAAGACGACGAACGAGGGATTGAAATGTGCAATTGATCATATGTTGGATGCGCAACAGAAGGGAGAAATCAACGAAGACAATGTGCTTTACATTGTTGAGAATATCAATGTTGCAGGTAAATTCATAAGTCCAATTACTAGCGTAATATTTTACTAATTAAATATGTGATCTAAATCTTTCCATAATCTCGTACGGTTATACGATTATTCTATATTGGACCTGTGAAAATAATATTTCTAAATAAACATTAATGAGATACCTTCAAATTTTATTTAAAATTAAACATAAAAAGGCTGGCCTTTATGGCTAGGGTATTATCGTCTTTTCATGCTGTTCTGCAGTTTATATATGACTGCCTTTTCTGCAGTGGTTTTCTGAGGTGCAAATCATTGCACAAAATAAAATAGTTCCATGTGAAATAGCTGAAATTCTATTGCACTTCTGATATTGTCTACTTTGAGTATAAGCTTTCGTGCCCTTGAACAATCCTCCTCGAAATTTATGGAGCCCTCGAACAGCCTCTTTTTAATAAAGGCTCGACTCCTTTTCTGGAATTCTCGAACAAAGTGCACCATTTGTTCGACACTTTGAGTCACTTTTGACTACACCTTCGAGACTCAACTTTTTTGTCATTTAAAGATTCTATTGACATGGCTGGTTAAGACACTTTGAGTATAAGCTCTCATGACTTTGTTTGGAGCTCTCCAAAATGCCCGATTATTGATTTGAGTTCATGGTTTACATTTGTTGAACAGCAATTGAAACAACGTTGTGGTCAATTGAATGGGGCATTGCGGAGCTAGTGAACCACCCAGAAATCCAAAGGAAGTTGAGGAATGAGATCGACACTGTACTCGGACCCGGGGTTCAAATTACTGAGCCGGACGCCATCAAGCTCCCCTACCTCCAAGCCGTGATCAAGGAGACCCTCCGCCTTCGCATGGCCATTCCTTTGCTTGTGCCCCATATGAACCTCCACAATGCCAAGCTAGGCGGCTACGACATTCCAGCTGAGAGCAAGATCTTGGTCAATGCATGGTGGCTCGCCAACAACCCAGCCAACTGGAAGAACCCAGAAGAGTTCCGCCCCGAGAGGTTCTTGGAGGAGGAGTCCAAGGTAGAGGCTAATGGCAACGATTTCAGATACCTTCCCTTCGGTGTTGGGCGAAGGAGCTGCCCTGGCATCATCCTGGCTTTGCCTATCCTTGCCATTACAATTGGGCGTTTGGTTCAGAACTTTGAGCTCCTTCCCCCTCCTGGTCACTCCAAGTTGGACACCTCAGAAAAAGGTGGGCAATTTAGCTTGCACATATTGAAGCACTCGACTATTGTTGCTAAGCCGAGGGTGTTCTAGACTTTGTTTTCCAATGGTTTCTCGGTGAAATTGGATGCTATGTATTCAATTTGGGGAGATGATGTTGGAAGGTTAGGTTGAACAAATTGATCATGTGGGTGGTGGTTATCTTCCATCACATGTGAAACCTTCAGCAGCCTGTCTAATAAATTTAAATTTCTTACCTAGTTTATATGTTTATACATATAGCTTCAACTAAGTATTCTCAAACCTCAAATATGGATGAACTAAAAAAAATTGGTGTCTTTTAACTAATGGATCAAGACTAGAAGGCTCCATTAAATAGAAACTTTATAGTGTTATGTTGCTCTTACAACCTATCTTATCCGTTAGTGGTATTGTACCATATCATACCATCTACGGCATAGAGTCACATAAATTCCTCAAACCCTTTATTTTAAAGCTACATTTATATTTGGTGGGAAACTTTATGGTCATCTCAACTAATTTAGAAATCTGCTCAACTGACTAAGAAATTAAAAGTTCAAACCTCTCTAACACCAGTTTTAAAGCGATTTCATCTATCCATAAGGTGTATCCTAGATAGATTTTGGAGTGATTTAACTGGATAGATTTCTAGAGTATTATAACTGGATAGATTTCTAGAGTATTATAACTGGATAGATTTCTAGAGTATTATAACTTGATAGATTTTTAGAGTATTATAACTGGATAAATTTCTGGATAAATTTCTAGAGTATTATAACTGGATAGATTTCTAGAGTTCATGCACATTTTATAGAACCAAAATTCTCATACCAACAAATTAGCATTATGTTTAGAAAATAAGATGGTAAAGATTAACAAAACTAATTCTACTCTCGGAGAAAACGAGAAACCAATCTTAATACAAAAAATTATTGAACATACAAGAATCAAACGAGCAAAGAAGACAAGAAGAAGAAGATTCACAACACAAAAGCAAAAATCATAGACATAAACACCGAAGTTTGGAAAGCGGAAGATACACACCAATCTAAAATCACAGTCCACTGCAAAAGCTATCGTACTGATTAGATTCTAATCAATTAAAAATCAATGGTTCATACACTATTAAGAACAGCTAGACAGAATTTACAGAGAAACCATTCTTAAAACCGTAGTTTCGTTTCTGGAAACCTCGCAATTCGTTTATATGTAGCGATACCATAAGTGAAAATGAGCAAGAAGAGGCCACATTTTGTGGAGTAGTAATTTGAAAAGTACTCGAAGATGAATAAAAGCTTAAGCAAAGAAGTCATGCGACAATATGAAAGATTTGTATCAGTAACATATGAATGAATTACAAAAAAAATTTCTGAAGAACATGAATGAAGATAATCATAAAAGAAAACACGAGACCGTGAAATACCTGAGAGCGCCATGTGCCAGTTATACTTTCGGATTCTCCGAAATGAATTGTAAATGGTAGCAGATACTTATAGCGGATGGGGTCCTTGCCAGATGAAAATCCCTTGGCGCGAAGTGAGGCCACTGATTTTGCCCTACGGAATTGTTAATTTTGAAACTCACGGTCTTGTAACTTTGCCCTCCAGTTTATTATTGACAAATTTATTTGTGAACAAAAAATTCATTTTTATTATAAATTTAAGTTTCATCCAATAAATTTAAAAGCTTCCAACATCATCGATATTTAAGGTAGGACCTCGTAAAATTAAAATTTTATACTAAAATTTGACACCTAATCAATTTTCACCGACTTTGGAATTGAATAAAATTCCATAAAAATTTAACAAATTTCCATAAAAGCCAAACTACAGCCACAATATGAATAGACGAACTTCAAATATGGCAACATTTGTGAGAATTTATGGTAACTTTTTTACTGAGCAAATTATGTTCCAATTATAACTCGAAATAAAAAAACAATAATATAATCAAATCCACATATTGAATAAGGCAGATTTCAGGATTATGGATCGAAAGACTGTTCACGTCCTGTTTTTGATTTCTACCAATAAAACGAGGAAAAAATAATGATAAATTTGAGGTGTAAGAATCGAATATCATCCAAGTTTTAATAAATTCTCGATAAGGTAATAACCAATTGCGGGTTCTGCTCCAGTTAAGGGTATGCAAGAGGAGCGCAATATCACTGCCTTGATACAGATCGGAAAAAACGGAGGGAGGTCAACAGGCCAACCATTTGAATCCGACCAGGCGCTTTAGTTTAATGGGCACCAAATAAATGCCCTTCGAATACAGAATACATGAAGGAGTTGACGAGAATGGATGCGCTTTCACTCTAATCGGACAAGAGGAAATGCTGCTCTGCGTTCTTCTACATAACCAATCGTATCACAAGATAAATCCAGGAGAACGACTAGATCAAGACTTCAAGAGACGATCCAAGAACAATGAGATTAAACATAAATTAGTATATAAACTTAGAATAACAAAAAAATTAAAATGGAACCGTTGTAGATTAAACATATTCTCTTTTTTTCAAATATGGAAGGCTATTTGTAGGCGAGTTGCGCGATTGTAAGGATTCAAATTCAACGAAATTATAATATCAAAAACTATCTTGAATTGGTCAGGATGAAAATATCGTGTTACTACCATTTATAATCTCGTATATTCAAAGCAAACGTCCAGAAATGAATTTTTTTCATACTATAATGTAAAATAAACCAAGCATAAATGAGTAAAACTAAATAAGATATATTCGGCAATAACAAAATCTTACCAGACTGCTTCAAATCAAAAGAAAATGACCGAAGCTGCTTGAAGGAAGAATCACGAAAATTATTGAAAAATCCTCTCAAGTAAGCCTCTTAGTAATAATTACCTTGTTGTCTGCCTCCTAACTAAGCACGATATGAAACCTGATTCATACGGCTACTCAAAGAGGCATTTCATTCGTTACAGTATAAACTAGAGAGAAACATACTAGACTACCATGTCGACCAAAGACAGATTTAATCACTACTCAAATCTGTTGAATCCGAACACCTAAATAACGATACAGTCTCCACGATCGATCGATCACAGACAAAAGAAAATAGTTCGTCATCTACCAACATTTTCAAGAGAAATTCCCGCTAGGTTTCTCGATTGTATTAATAGTTAGTCGGAGGTAATTTCTAGTCAATTCCTACCGCATTATCCCCTGAAAAGAGTACGAACCTAGCAAAATCGATGGAGTAAACCGATAGATTAGAAACTAGAGATTGAAAGAAGAAAATATGTTATAAGTCTAAACCTAGCGGAAAAATCCTAGTAAATTTCCATCGCATTTTCCCCTGAAAATGATTAAAGAACCTAGCAAAATCGATAAAGTAAAGAGATAAACTAGAGAGCAGAGACTGAGATAAGAAAATAAGATGTAGGTCTAAACCAGGCCCCCAAATCAGAAAGCATCAGAGGGAGCAGACATGTTGACCTATGCATTCGATTTCTGTGCACACTACCATGCTTCCTTCATTCCTTATTTCCAGAGCATCGGCTTATTGTACACAGATCAATCTCTCCTTACTAGTTTCATGAATAGACACTAAAAACCCTCAAATGAAAACTATAAATCTTGAAGGGAAGAGAACTCAACCAGATAATATGCATGAATACGATAAATAGGAACGAAGAAACAACCACCGCGAACTGAACAGATCGATTTCAAATGTGGCAGGAGCTCCATTTATATAGAAAAAATTTAGGGTTTCCCATACCGAAGAGCTAAAAAGGATAATTGGGGGAAAGCCCATTAATTTCATTAATGGGCCGATATGGGCTTATGTGTAGTTTATGGGCCGCCGAAATATTAGGGGATCGTCTAAGAATCGTTTTACATTTTCATCTCGTTATTGGACATAAAACGGGGAGTTCGGGTATGTTTTATTTGATAAAATTATGTATTTTGTCCCCAATTATGTCTCCATTTATTAACTTTCTTCGTGGCAGGTGACAAATAATAGAAAATTTATGTTTAATAAGACTTTGAATACATGTAAATTAAAAAATACTTTAAATTGAGGTATTCATCATATTTTTTTAAATAAGTTTTTATATATTTAAAGTTATTGAATTGTATTTAGATATGTCTATTTAACCTGTTTTGAATTGAATTAATTTTTTTTTTTTGCTTAAACCAAATATGAGGGGAGAGCCTGTTTTAAACTTATAATCAGGAGAGAGATTTTCCGACTAGCTAAATGGACATGTGGGTTGGGATTATATTCCATGTCTCCATCACTGTCCGATCCCAAAATCTCGGTCCCGAAAAAATGAAGATTGAAATAGAAGGTGGGGACAAGAAACACTTTTCCGTCACTGTCTCATTCCGTAAACATCTCCATAGGTACTTACCACTGATACGATAAAGTTTTGTACTTTTTTTTGGTGTCGGTTCATGATCGGGCACAAAGTTGTACATACACTCCTACAAAGTTGCACATACACTCATAATGAGTTGTTTAATAGTTAGTTTGTGTTTCTATATAATATTTTAAGTTAAATGATTTATTAGATTTTTTAAAAGTAAAAAAAATATGTAAATTTTGGCTAAAATGATCACATTTTATTAATAATGGCATATAGTCGCCCGTCGGTGACATCATTTCATAGTTTCATATTGAAGTATACACGTTGGGATTAAACTTTAATTTAATTATTATTGTTATGATTATTCTACTTTCTTCGGGCTGTGATTCTATTTCAATTCATTGCTCGCTGTCTCGCTTCGGGCCAAGAACTTCGCTTCGCGCGAAGAGCCATTTCGGCCAAAATTATGATTTGCATTTACAATTCGATAATCCAAATCTGCATTTCTCGATTCTTTGCGCTCTCAGGTAACCTTCTGTTCAGTGATCGTCGTGTTCTATGACTGATCGTCGTTTAAGTTTTTCCGACTTGTGTTATTAGAGCAATTCGTTGAGATGTTGCTGACTTGAATATTCGTTGAGAATGAGATATTGTTTGTGCATTTGAAATGAAGTGAACGCCATGGAGGCCATGGCTAGTTTGAAGCTTTTGTTCATCGTCGAGAACATTTTAAAATGTGTACAAAGTGTAGCTTCTCCTTGCTAAATTTTCCAGATATTTCTAAGCTCTGTTGAA
The DNA here is from genome assembly GCA_033971965.1 of Cucurbita ficifolia. NCBI lineage: Eukaryota > Viridiplantae > Streptophyta > Magnoliopsida > Cucurbitales > Cucurbitaceae > Cucurbita > Cucurbita ficifolia. The sequence continues at coordinate 1,548,378 of CM066981.1, forward strand.
AATGTGTCTCTCCTCGTTAATTTTTCACGATTTCAGTCGCTCCTCGGATTGGCTTCAAAAGTGCAGCAGAAAAGCAAGTTCAACGAATTTAGAGAAAAATATCATTTACACAGTATCTCGTGAACGGTTTACTCTCTCTCTCTGAAGCAGACTCGGTCTGATTATTTCTGGTACTGTGTTAATTAGTTGTTGTTTCACGAAGTATCCATCTGACAATGGTTTCTTGTGCTAATTATTCAGGATTAAGAATTTTTATGAAACGTGAATAATCTTCCTCGTTTTCCTCTCAAACTCTAGGCATTACTCGTCGATCCTTTTAGCTTCGTGCTTTTCAAGCTGAACTGTACCAAATCCATCGTCGATTCATCATGTATTTAGAAAATAAAGTTTTCGAAAAATATTTTCCATTTTCATTTCATCATAATCTTGAGATATTTCACGCAGTTCTTAGCCTTGTCATATTATTATGTTATGATGCATATTGATCAATATGGTGGTGCTTCTTTTTCCTTTTAGCAATAAGGCTTGGCTTCATTCCAGTATGTTGCAGTGGATGGGAGGCTCCAGGCGGAAAGTTTCAACGGTAACTGTGACTTAAACTAGTTTAACTTAAATTGACTGCAATTAGTCAGTGTTTTTCTATTAGCTATTTGTCCTTCAAATTCCAAATAATATATAAGAAACATCAATGTCAAAATTTTCAGTTTATTAATACTTGTCTATTCGAATGATTGTATAGCGTAGACGTAGCAACTTGCACATACAATATGGCTTTTCTTCTCTCTCATATTGTTTCTTCGGCTAGCTTTCTGAAGCAAGTAAATTGTAGGAAAATAGATGATTAAATAAAAGTTTGCAACTCAGTGGCTTTTTCACTGAACAAAACAATAGTCTATTTCGGTGTGTGGCTAGGTGATCCAAACAGGTCGTGCAGGTGCTAGGCAGATCAAGTTTTTTTTTTTTCTTCTTTTGATGTTCTTTGATAGTCACATACTGTCACGAAGGTAGGCCGTAAACTAGATAAATCTAGCTAGCTTTCTTTCTAGATTTACATATTACAACAGCACGTGCTCCCATTTTATTAATCCTTCTGGTCTGGAGGAAGAATTCATATGAGTTACTTACATTATAGTTGTATCTACCTCTGATTGTCTATAATTATATTTACTTTAAAACAGGGCTAAATTTTTGTTCTGATTCATAAGCATTTCCCTTTTGCATGATTAAAATTGACATCCGCTTGGTGGGAACTACTCAGACAAGGAAATCCACACGAAACAGGTAAAAAGGGTTTGTAAATTCTCAATTGTGTTTGCAGTCGTGCATTTATTATTTTTCTGAAATCTTCATAACTTTCCAGAAATAGCATTTTATGAAATTGTTGTTATGGAAATAAGGATCGATAGATTTGTATGGTAAATGCTACTAGTTCCACTGTATCTGCATCATCAATTCACCTAATCTCTAATTTCTTAAGTTCGTACTTTGAAGTGTAACCTTTTCTATTATCAAGACAAAAGCAGTATTTCGAGCAAAGAAAAAGACGACAACAGCTGTCCTCTGGTTCAGAGAATTGTCATGATGCAACTGACACAAGCAGGGAACAAAAAGAGCATCGGTCACTGGACATTCTAAATTTCCTAAATTTATCAGCAATTCCTCAAGAGAATAAAGCTGCTTACACCATTGGTAACTTTGCAAAACTATTGAATTGAAGCTTAGAACTTATTTTTCGTATTTTTTTTTTCTAAAGAGTTTGAAAGTAGAAGGTAAAGGAATTCTGCCATTGCACTCCCGTGTAAAGGTTTCACAGTTGCCTTCTATAGAGATTAGATTAGTATGCTAAGTTACATTTCCATAAGTCATTTTTCTTGGTTGTCCCCAAGTTTGGATAATCAGCAGAATATATTGTAATCTGCTCAATGGAAGGCTTGAAGTTGGGCTAATATTACAAGGATCATATAATTTAGTAATGTAGGTAAAAGGTCGAATATATTAGAGCAGATTAATTTGTGATATTTGGTTTTGAGTGAAATCGTTTTAGAATCTTGAGCGAGGTTTTCTTTGGGAGGGGTGTGCGTTCGTTTTTTGGTTTTAGTGAGGTTTTGTTTGTGAGAGTGGACTTTGCGTACCCTGTTGGGATTTTTCTTTTTACATTTTCAATTTCTTAATAAGATGTTTTGCTTCTGTTTTGAGGGAAAATAGGGGAAAAAGAATAAGACATGACCTCTTGTTTGTTCCAAAAAAACGGTGTTGTTTGATCTGCAAGCCACTGATTCTTCTGAATACCTTATTCTTTGTTGTTTAGTTAATGACGAATTACATGTTTATATTCTTTCATGATGTTTTGTTACAGAGGCCAATACTTCAAGGGTGCGGTCTCCTTCCATCAAAGGCCCAGTTCCAACTCTTTATAACATAAAGACATTAGAGAAATCTGCTGAGTTTGAAAATAAACGTAATTTTCTAACTAATATTTTGATTCTTCCTATTCTATCCCAAGCTGTTGTCCCTAAGACCATTTAAGCTGAAGTAAAAGCATTATTTTGAAGAGCAAAATGACCAAGCAGGAGCTCCATCCGGCTACAACGAGGAAACTTCATCTCCACTGAAGTGAGTAAGAATTGTTTCGATAGAGCTATATATATGAAACATCTCATATTCATTCACATATTTCTTCATAACTTCTGCAACTTAGTTTGATCTGCATCCATATACTTTCAAACTGACGTAATTACTGGTAAATAATCTTTTGATTAAATCAGGATCTTTTGCTATATGTGTGTGTGTGTGTGTGTGTGTTTATGTAGAGTGATTTACTTCTAGATATTATATTTACAATCGTTTGTAGACTTTTTGCTATATATAATAACATGTATTTTTTTTAGCAGACATGTAAGCAGTGATCCCAACAATCTTCATAACACTAAAAACAAAGTAGATTCTCAATCAGATCTGGGGAAGCTATCTGTTGAGCAAAGTAAGTACGTAAAATCCATTGAACTCTTGTTATTTTCCGTAGTTATCCTAAAATATTGGTGTTTGCTGAAGTTGAAACCAGAATTGTTTAACATAACAGCTAACTTGATAACATAGCTTTGTTTTCTAGTTTGTAATTGATATTTGCCATCAGCTGCTCCCATTACTTTTGATTATAAATTTTGTACCTGAACTCTAACAGTCCCATTTGTCAGGTATCTCTATATTTGATTTGCTTGGCGATGATGGAATGGTTGTCAAATGCGAAGGAAGTCCAATGAAAGAAGCTCATGTCGCGTTTTCAGTTGACGGTACAGACTACTAATTAGAGAATATTTAATTTAGGTTCATGATCTTGCCTTACATATGTATGGATGATTTTAAGGGGTATAAATCAAATTCATTCTGCGGGTAGATTCTCTAGTCTGAAGAAACTCTTGATTGATTGGCATTTTTCATTTTAGAATGTTGTTGACGGACTTGTGCTCAAACAAGATGCTTCTAAGGTTTTATGAGGTAACATAGATGATTGAAATACTGGCAGAAACTAAGGTCGCAAATTGATCAGAAATGGGATGACTCTACTCTATGGGACGTCAAAGAATTATACTCTCTTACTCGTTCACTATTCAAAGCTCTTTAATTTTATCGCAGATAAATAGTTTTTGAATGCCATATATTTTTATAACCTTTCAGCTATAACATTAACAGAATTTCTGAATGCCATATGCTGTTTCCAGTATGGAGAGTAACGGCAACACACATACATCTATATTTTTCTGAAGTTGGTGCCTTTTCTCCGGACTATTTCTAATGAAATCAATTTTGTCAGGTTTGGGCAGGGTAGGAATGGAAACACCAGCATGTTCCCCACAGCATGCCAGCAGGTATTTGAATAATATTTTATTCGGTCATTCCATAACCATAAAAAAAAAAAAAAAAAAAAAAAAAACCCTCTGAATTAAAATTATAAAATTAAAACATACGAGCCTAACATATATTTCCCACTGCGATAGCAGAAGCTTTTCTTATGGCTTCTCATCTCGTCAAGAAAGAATGAGGCCTTGGAACTCCTCAAAGAACATTAAGGTGTTGGATGACTTTGAACTTGAAGGAGTAAGAGCAGTCCAAGATGCATCTTGCTACATTTGTTTGATTTCATAAAATTCTTATGCTGTCGATTTTTTTCTGATAGTGTTATAGCATTGAATTTTACAACTCATCAGTTTTCTTCTCATTATTTTGTTGTATGCTCTGCTTCTTAGATTCTGGTAATCTCATCTAGTTCTATCTTTAAATTCAAATTTTGGGTGTCGTCTCTAAACAGCAAAGACTTCCATAAAGTAATCTGGATTATATTACTCTAGAAGCTACGTAATGTTTTATCCGTTGTATATGTCTAAGATAATAATTTGAGTGGGTCTCATAATTTGCAGTTAGAGTAGAGTATCCTTAACTTGCTTTTATCAAACTTAAAATTGACAATAATCATATGGAAACACGAAATGCAGGATATCAAAACGCATCGTGATGATGATTCTTTAAATTATTCCTTAGACATAATGGATGAATGTGATAACCCTAAGAAGAAGTCACCTACCAAGATCCGTTACCGTTCCGTTGAAGATTGCAAAAGAAATGAACATGGTGGCAGAAGTATCTTTGATGGCACGGATGGAGAAGGAGATAGATTTGATGGTAAAATTTTTGTTCCCTTATTCGTCCTTTTCAAGGTTTGTGTAAGTTAATTTATTTCTTACAACCAATTCTCATGCATCTTTGATAGTCTTTATCTTTCAAATTTTATGTTCCAATTGGAACATGCATCAATGAAATTTGATTTGTTTTTCCTAAAAAAAAAATAATACTCGAAGATCGTTTATCATTTTTCTCTGAATTTTTGTCAACTAGTTATATCCTATGCCATAAAATTGTGCTGCTTCTCCTCCCCTTGTCTTTTGTCAAATCTGTTGATTATTATTTTTCCTTTGTAGTTAATTTTATCTCAACATCTTGTGTCTACTAGGTGGATTTAACTTCTTAAAGGACAGTTTTCTTGGGGAGATGGAATGTGATTTCTTCGAGAAGAATCATTTTAATGAAATTGGTAGCGTTTCGTTTGATTCTTTGAACTATGAGAAGTATGATATATCAGAAAATGCATTTGACAGCCCCTATCTACCAAAAAAGAGGTTCATATTGATGAAAGCTAATTTCTTAAGAGTTCTTCAAAGTAAAGAAAACTTTATCTGAAGTAAATATTTATGTGCAGATGTGCAGGAGCAACAAGAACAATGGACAAATTCAATTTATTTGGTAATTCCCCCCCCCCCCCCCCCCCCCCCCCCCCCCCCCCCCCCCCCCCCCCCCCCCCCCCCCCCCCCCCCCCCCCCCCCCCCCCCCCCCCCCCCCCCCCCCCCCCCCCCCCCCCCCCCCCCCCCCCCCCCCCCCCCCCCCCCCCCCCCCCCCCCCCCCCCCCCCCCCCCCCCCCCCCCCCCCCCCCCCCCCCCCCCCCCCCCCCCCAAATTTGAGAATCTATCGACAGTGAGTTTTATTTTCTCTATGGTTGATTTGCTCTAGCAAAACAATCAAGTTAGCACCTTATAGTGCGTCATTCAATGTGAAAAGCTTTCATATGCCAATATAGAAAACCTACAAGAATGTGTAGCCGTGTTTATGTTTGTGAATCTGAGGGTATCGCCTACTTGCTTGTATCCATGAAAATCCATGTGTTGGACGATCCAACATATGCTTCTCCTTGTTATCTTGCTTTGCAATTTTTTAAGCGTTTTATCCCTTCTTTTGAAGTCCTTGACATTTAATTTATTATCACGAGAAGTTCAACAGACGTTTAAGACCCAGTGTTGATAACTTGATGGATACTATAAGCTACCATTTTCACGGTTTTGGACGGGAATGTTTTGCCAATCTTCTGACTAAAAGCTTGGTTTTTTGTAATTAGAGCCTGTCAAGTCAAGTTCGAAGCATCATACTTTAGGATATGATGATGATTTAATGTCGTATGCAATAAGGTATTCAAAATTTCACAAAGAATGTTAACAAGGTGGTAAAGCATATACGTAAGTTTTGTCTGTGTTAGCAGGAACCCAAAAGCAACAAGGATCTCTGATTTCGAAGACAAATCACTCCAACCAGATTGGTTTTGCTCCATGGCAGACGATGCAACAGACAACTTCAGCTTGTTGAGGCCAGTAAAATAACTTTTGGCGTTTGGTTTCATTGTCTTATCTTTCTCTCGCTCTGATTAATGTGTTAACTTTTTCAACTTTTGACAGTGAGGAGTCTTGTTCAGCCAGTGCAGGTGATATGAGTTTGTTTCTTAGAAATGGAGAATATACACATACTCTTTCGTCTTCTCGTCATATTGATCGGAACAACTTGACTTGCTTTTCCTCTGCTGTCTATGTCAGTTAGGGGCGAAGCATTCAATAGCACACCATTACACTCAAAACCGGGGCAGAGCATGAGAAGAGGCATGGATGATGATTCTGGCCCTGGGATTAGTTACAGCGCTAACAGCATTTACTCCAGAGACCCACATTACAAAATCAGGGACGAAGAGCAAGAAAAGTATGTGCGAAAATCAAATTCATCAAAGGTCGAGCCAGTCCATCACTCAAACTCTCCATTCATAGAAAAACCACCGCCATTTAAAACCTGGTCTTTTGAAAAAGAATGTAACCTGAGCTCTTCTTGTCAAAGTCCAGCAGCAGATCGTCCATTCAGAGGCTCCATGCCTTGGAATGAATATCCCTTCGCTGAGTCTACTCTTGCTGAATCCTCCTTCACAAACAAACATGTTAAAACTGTTCCTAATTCTTCTAGCCGTCCAATCTCCAAAAGGCCTTCCTTTCAACCATCAAATATAGAGCCCGCGGTGCTCGAGCTCGACCTATCTTCAAATTCAAAATTTGTAGGCACGTATACAAGCATGACAGAAACTACTAGTTCACATGGAGAACACCCAATTTCTCCTGTATTATCAGCTCAGGGTAGTGTCGGCACAGACGAAAAAGGTGAATCCAAAGTTCCTTCAGGAAGTGAAAAGGATGATTTCCATGAAGAAAAATCCACTAGAACTAGAAGCAAGAAGGTCTGTGTGGATGACACTGACAGAGAGTGGTTGGATGATTCGAATCCTGAGAAGAAAACTTGTGATAGCATCAGAAATGAAACGGAAAACAAATCTCTGGCAGTGGAGTATTTGGAGGCCTCCCATTCTTCTGGCCATGTAAAAAACGGTGATGTTGACAAGTACGTAATTTTACCCTTCTTCTCCCTTTACCTTATCATTCATTAACCCATTTCAATGGTAAATTGCACTTTTAGATCTCTACTAAATAAGTTTAAACTGGGTCTAGATTTAACCCCGATGATAAAGTTTCTATTCCATATTCTAAAGGAGAAAAGGGTATGTACATTCATTATTATTATTATTATTATTATTATTTAACTTGCATGGTTCAATGGTAGCTATAGGATTGATAAGGTTCATTTGTGAAGTACAGAAGTAAGAGATGTTAAGGTGGAGGGAAGTAAGACGAGGAGCAAAAGTTGCAGCATGGACTCGTCTTCACAGGTGATGATGCTTGAAAGTTATGTTCTCCAGCTTCTCTTCGTGCAAAAGGTACTTCTAAAGCAAGCATCTTCACAAGATTTTATGAAAAATGCATGAAATTCTTCTCTTTAGTCGTTCTGATGCATGCTATTCCGAACCATTTGATATTTGGCTCTTTGAAGGCTTGTCTGAATTTTTGTGTGTTTGCCTTAAAACTACTTGTATTTGTCGCATGGACTAGTTGGTGAAAAAGGGACATTGAACTTAGTTAGGTTTCTATTCGATGAAATATGAAGGTGGATAGGCCTCCTTTGGTCCTCGACCACAATTTCCTTTTGAACCATTTCTTTTTCTTGTCATCAACCAACCACACTTCTAAACTGCGTTGCCTACCTCTCTTAGAAAGCGACAGAGACCTAAAAAAAAAAATTTAGAGTTAAATTCTATCGAATATGCTTGAACTTCGGGATATGTTTCCATCACGAATCTACATTTTAGAAATTTTCAATTTTACCTCTAGACTTCAAAAAATTTTCAAAAAAATATCGATAGAGATTTTTTTTTCTTTAACTTATTTGATAACTAATATGTAAAAAATTGAAAGTCATATGTGACCGCATTTATAAAATTCATACAAATTAACATAGCAACTGTTGTGTAAAAATTGATTATGTAAAAGATTTTAATGATGTCTTTTGAAACGAAAAAATGTTAACAATAACCTTAAGTTCTTGTATAGTTGTAAATATTTGTACTTGTCTCGTAAATTAAAAAAATGATGACAACTATGTAATAATATTGCATATATTTGGAATAATTTAACTTTTTTTTTAAGTAAAGTTTTTTAAATAACGTGACTTAGCTGTAATATTCTTGGTTCGGTTTTACATTTTCTTCGGCTACTCAAATTAGGTTCTCAAGTCAATTCGATAAAGCACTTTTGTGAAAGTTCAATTCCTAATCATATTCGTTTAAATTAAGGGGGGAAATAACAACAACAAAAAAAAAAAAAAAACAAAACTTCACCGAACAAGGACACGCTGCCGTTGCCGATTTTAGGACTAATCATTTTCCCGTTTTAAAACGGTAACATAGGGAAGGCTTAATGTTTCCACCTTTGTTTGATTAATCAAAGATCACTTTTTCATATGTTTAAAAATTTAAGGTAGGTATCTAACATAACATAAATAACATATTATAAAAAATAATACCTAAAAGAATATTTAATCTTATTTTGATCTAAATTTCAAAATGGTTATTTTGATTTTTTTTCTTCCGTTTATGAACCTTCAAAATGTCTTTTTAATCCTCAAACTCTTAAGAGATAATTATTTTATGCTTGTTGTATTGTTTGAACATATATTTATGTCTAATGTACATCTTTAAATTATGTGTTTGAAATTATTGGTTATATTATTAATATGTTTAAATTAAAATAAAGGTGAGGACCAATTATGTTACTTTTGAGTATTCAAAGAGTAAATAGATATTTTAAAAGATCGTAAATCAAACTGAAAAAAAATTTAATTTAAAGGACCATAACGAAATTTAAATCTAAGATGAATAATTATAAAGTTTAATACTGATAATTTTTTTTTTCAAAATTAATATCTGTTATATTTGAAATATATGTTAAATTGTCATACTATTTTTTTTTTAAGTTAGAGGTTGGGATGGACTGATAATCATTTATATATAATTTAAGATAAACATAAACATTTTTATTAATATGAGACATTTTATACAATTTCAAAAGAAAATAGTTATTATCTGTGGAGATGTGGAGATATATATATATGGGAATAGGATAAATCAAATCAAACTCCTAAATTTGGATGTTATGTTACTAAAAATGATACAAAGCAAATAATTTAAACTTCCAAATCAATGGCAATGATCTTGCCAAATTTGGAGAAATAGCACGACTTTTTAACATTTCATTAATTTGTTGTTTCCATATGCTTCGGTTTCCTGTTTTTAATTAAATTTTAAATTAAAAAGATATTTTTGATAATTTTGAAATTTTATTAATGGCAAAAAAAAAAAAAAAAAAAAAAAATCGGTGGCAAGATATGTAAAGGAGACTTATCCACTATTATCAAAAGTCAAAATCCAACGACTTACTAATGTCAAAATGTTTTTAAGCATTAAACGACGCCGTCAAGGTAAACTAACAACAAACTGTAGAGTCGAAATTTAGAAAATAAGTAAAAAATAAAATAAAAATGACAGTTCTTTTGAGGAGCTTTTCCGCTTTCCCAGTTTCAAAAAAACGAATATAAAAGAAAAAATGAAAAATGAAAAAAAAAATGTTTTTATTAATTTTCCTGAGAAGATGAAGCCGAAGCACATGGCTCAGACGAGGAGATCTTAGAGAGAAATTCTCGCCCGAAAAAAAGCAGAGAGAGAGAGAGAGAGGGAGGGAGAGAGAGAGCTCTAAAATTGGGGGCAAAAGAAAAAGAATGCAGGATCCAGCGCCATCAAACCCTATCCACAGTCCCAATTCCAATCAAATTCCTCCACTCAATGCTGCACTGCCGCCGCCGGTGGCGAATGCGACGGCCTCCTCGTCGATGTTTGCGAATGCGAATGCCGGAAATGGCTCATTCGTGCCTAGAGCGGGGTCTCATCATCGGAGGGCTCATTCGGAAGTTAGCTTCCGGTTGCAGGAGGACATGATGGATATATCCGCGTCGGATCCGTTCAACGGCGGTTCGTCGACGGCCAGTCTGGAGGAGATCGGATCGGAGGATGATCTGTTTTCGACCTACATTGATGTGAAGAAGTTTGGAGGTAATGGTGGAGGAGGAAATTTCGTGGATCATGATGCCAATGGTGGAAGTGAAGGCGCTGGTGGTAATGAGGGAGAGAAGACTTCGAAGCCAAGGCATCGGCATAGCGTTTCCGTGGACGGAACGACGTCGTCGTCGAGCATGTTTGGGGAGATTATGGAAGCGAAGAAAGCTATGCCTCCTGATAAGTTGGCTGAGCTTTGGAGCAGTGATCCCAAACGCGCCAAAAGGTATTTCTTCATTCCAATTGTGCTTTCTGTCTCTGTTTTTGCCTCTGAGTAATTGTTTCGCTTTCGATCCATTTTTGTTCGATTGTTGCAATGCTTTTGAGTTCGTATTTCCAGTAATTTTCTGTTATGATTGTTGAAATCATCATAATCTTCAGCTATGGTGAGCGCCAACTACTCTTTGTTTTGGCTAACTACTTCCACCACAAAAGTTTTCAGCATCTCTGTTTGCTTTTCACGAAAGCTAGCTAGATTTGTCAATGAGATATCAAGCTTGTTGAACTTGTACTTCATAATTTAAGCTGATTCAACATCAATCACTGGTTTTCTACTTTTCATTTTCTTTTGTACACTGATGTCTGAAGTTTTTTTCAATTTTCAATTTTCAATTGGGTTTGGTAAAATTTCTAGTATCCAGTTGATGGGTAGAGGGATCTGACTTCAATTTTTTAGTTTTTCATTTGAATGTTTCGTTTGCAATCCCAGATCCAAGCATCATTCGTTTTCAAATTTTTGTTAATAGTGTGTTCGTCAGTCGACAATCTCCCCTTTGTGGTTGAATTTATTTCTTGAGTCTGGAATCTAAGGTTTTTATTGTAACCCGTCCAAGCCCACCGCTAGCAGATATTGTCCTATTTGGACTTACCCTTCCGGACTTCCCTCAAGGCTTTTAGAACGCTAGGGGAGAGGTTTCCACACCCTTATAAAGAATGGTTTGTTCCCCTCTACAACTAAGGTGAGATTTCACATTTATGAACCATGCGGCTGCCTACCTGACATTTACAAAGATAATCATTTACTTGATTTGAGTAAAGCTTCAAATAGGAAAGATGTCCGGATAAAAATAGTTTAGAACGTCAGACTTCTGAAAGATCTCACATCAGTTGGGGAGGAGAACAAAACATTTTTATAAGAGTGGAAACCTCTCCCTAACAAACGCGTTTTAAAAACTTTGAGAAAAAGTCCAAAAGGAAAAATTCAAAGAAGACAATATATCTGTTAGGGGTGGTTTAAGCCGTCACCTCAATCTCTGTCTTTGTTTATGCATTGTTGCTAAACATGGTATCTAGTTGAGTTATCATCTGGGTAAGAATGAATGGCAAAGTTGAAGTGTTTATTGTAATCAATCATTTATTTTGTTTGTTTCCTCTTTTTGCCATCAATATTCACTCTTGGGAGAGGTACAGGTGGTGAAAGAAGAGAATTCATTGTATTGTATGATTTTCTCGATCATAATGATTTCAGTTTTGACTCAACAAAATCTTGGAATTCCTGGAAAACCTTCTCCTCATGTCATTGCTGTTATGTTTAGGATACTGGCAAATCGACAGTCTGCTGCTCGCTCAAAAGAGAGGAAGGCACGATATATACAAGAGTTGGAGCGCAAGGTGCAAACCCTTCAAACGGAAGCAACTACTCTATCAGCCCAATTGACTCTGTTCCAGGTTTGTATCTATCAATATATAAACTGAGCTTGTAATCATCCAGAATGCATTCCAATTGTGGCTAGGGATACAGAAAGTTACTACAATAATCTGCTTGAAACTTGTGTTCTTGGTCGAAAAACGGGTTAAATGGCGTACAAAAACTAAAATAAAATGAAACCTAAAATATAAGGACCACAATGATGTTCTAACCATTAAAATATCATTTCGCTATTTTGACTTTCAACTATATGAAATAATAAAGGTGAAGACCCACCTCTTGTTTCAGTCAGAATGAGTCTTCGGGACCCTGGGACATTGGCTTCTGCCAACAGAAGACTATTAAGAATCGCATCCCATGCATATTCTACATTATAGCCTACAACTGATTCAGTTTCCGCTTCTGGGAGATCAAACGGAAAGAAGCTAGAAAATCCCTTTTTATTAGTCAAGGGCTTTAGGCTTTACTAATAACATAGAAGGTAAGACCGGCTTTTGAGCTGTAGCTTAACAACGAGAGAGCTTAGATAGGGTCCTTTCTTCTTATTAGTCGGATAGGTTGTTTGAGCACCGAGGGGTAATGAAACTGAGAATCAAATCCTTTCTCTTTATATTCTTTTCTCATGTAAGGGATTCACACATTGCATATTTACTTTGACTAGAAATCAGCTTAGAACTATGATCTGATTGAGAATTATCATCTTATACAGCGAGACACAACGGGTCTAAGTACTGAGAATACAGAGCTTAAGCTTCGTTTGCAGGCTATGGAGCAACAGGCGCAAATGCGTGATGGTGAGAATTATACAACTTTATGTGTGATTGTAAAGCTCAAAAAAACTTATGAACAAATGTTGATATTTCAATCTTGATTGAAATTGTGCTCAACTTTATGCAGCTTTGAACGAAGCATTGAAAAAGGAAGTCGAGAGGCTTAAAATTGCTACTGGAGAAATGATGAGCCCTTCCGAGTCTTTTAACTTGGGAATGCATCACATGGCATACGCCCCATCGTCTTTCATTCAACTTTCACAGCAACCAGGGTCTGCTGGCCCTCATAACATTCAAATGCCACCATATAACCATTCCCCATCCAACATGTCTAGCCACCCTCTGCATCCATCAGAGTCTCATTCTCTCTCAGAGGTGCTACAAAGCGACCCTCTCGGTCGATTACAGGGTCTCGATATCAGTAGTAAAGGATCGTCGCTTGTGAAATCCGAGGACCCTTCTCTCTCTGCTAGTGAGAGCAGTACAACCTTTTAATACAGAACTGGCGGCTGACACTTGACCCAACTGACTTGTTGATGATTCATGTGATTTAGTATATTGTTCATAGATCGACCTCCAGTTATCTAGAGAGTTTCTCCTCCACTTCAATTATCATTCATTTGATTTGTATTTAAGGACCAACATTTTTTCTTTTATATTCTTAAGGGGGATTCTTCAAACGGGTTTCGGTGCGTTGTTTGTTTCAGCATATGGAGCCTTGGTGTGTTCATGGGTGGCTTGCAGCTTTGTTGGAATGAAATGAGTTGTGTTCGATCTCGGGATGCCGATCGTGTTAGCCTTCGTATTTTTTTCTGGCTTGTACTAAATGACATGTTGTGGGTGTATTTGTTTTGCTTAGACTGTGCAGTCATTGGTAGAATTTGTCTATCTCTAGTTTCTGATATTTGTTTCTAACAAGTCTATGTTCTAAAGTCTTGTCCTCGTCCTTCAACTAAAACTTCGCTATAGAAATGCATTCGAGAATATCTTTCAGGCTTGCAACTTTGGCTGTAGGTTTTCGAATGAAGTAGTTTATAATCAAACAATCGATTAGACGAATTCAAATAAAGTAGTATAATCAGATAAACCAATCACACAAACTTGAAAAATTAATCATCTGCCTAATCAATCTCCAAAACTTGATCTATCCTCATCGTACCAACCCTATTAAATTCCTATTCGTCTACCCAACTAATAAATTATGCTCTTTCATCCAAAATTCAAAATTTTCGTGTCGGATTTTACATACCCTTCATATTTTAAGGTTCAAAAAATTGAATAGATGTGGTATTTAAACAGTGACCAAATATGTCATTCATCTTCAACATTTTCATTTACATTGATATTTTCAACTTTTTTTCCACATTGCAAACAAAATCCAAGGGGTATTTGATTTAGTTTCAGGGTCAGAGTATTCAAAAGTGTAGAAATAACCTATAATTCAATGCAATCTGCAGTTTGGATCAGGATTTGCAAAGCCATTAGTATCTGGTCATGTTTCTCCACTTATCCTTCAGATCAACCTGAGGCAAACAACCCAACGAGACCTCTTTACAAAACGGCTATGGACACTCAAAAGACAAAGGAACGTAGAAGAGCCTTGTGAAATTGGTTACCTCTGTTCTCTCATCAAAAATATCACGATAGCTACTTAAGATAAGCTTCCAATTTCCTTTACCAAACCTAAGTTACAAACACAAACAAACAATATTTTCTACTCAATAGACAACAATTTTTTAGTTAATAGAACGACTTTGTAACGCTATAAAAGGGCAGCAAGCATCAACCATCGCACGATTTTAAGTTTCTAACTAAAAAATATGTGTTCGGGTGGCGCGTTGTCTACACGCGAATTAGCTTCCGAGGTCAAGCAGTCTCAATTTCACTACCGGATTGATAAAGAAAATGATAACAATTGAAAGCACATACCTTTGTACTGCAGTTCTTAAGGTGTCTTCTTCGAGCAAGCTCCACTTCTTACACCGCCTTCTCCGAACGATTTTGGTTTCTTCGTACTTCTTTAAGGGAGAAATAGCCTTTCTCTTGGGACTATGAAGGTGAAGCCGGCTGGCAGGACTTCCTTCAGGTAAATCATCTATTGAATCATTCCACTGCAATAAAAAGAAATGTCTTACCATGGAAAACAGTACATGTAAAAGTAAATAAGAACATAGAACAAAAGTAATTAAGAACGTAGAATAATCCAGTCAATTAGGAAGGAAATAATATCCGGTCAAGATCAATATTTCATCTCCTAGAGAAGGAGTTTCAAGTGTACGTAGACATGAAGCAAACCATTATAAACGGCTATCCTAGCATAACTACTGTGAGATCCCACATCGGTTGGAGAGGGGAACGAATCATTCCTTATAGGGTGTGGAAACCTCTCCCTATTAGACGCATTTTAAAACCTTGGGAGAAGCCTTTGAAGGGAAAGTCCAAAAAAGACAATATCTGCTAGCAGTGGACTTGGACTGTTATAAATGGTATCAGAGCTAAACACCGGGCGGTGTGCCAGTGAGGACGCTGGGCCAAGGGGGTGAATTGTGAGATCCCATATCGGTTGGAGAGCGGAACGAAGCATTTTTTAGAAAGGTGTGGAAACCTCTCCCTAGTAGACGCATTTTAAAGCCTTGAGGGGAAGTCCTTGAAGGAAAAGCCTAAAAAGAACAATATCTATTAGAGGTGGACTTTGGCGGTTACAACTACCACTTCCAAAGCCATTACAAAGGGTTGTCCTGTCCCGGCATAACTACCAACTCCCAAGGGAATCATTCCAAATTCCCCTTTAGTACAAAATGCAGCATGACATTAATATCTAGTGCAACTACAACAAAATTGTATATATTTGCAAGTATCTTTTCGTTGCTTCTTGAACTTTCACTACAAAATAAAATTGGCACTACATTGGTAAAACTACAATTCTTGATTAAAATGAAAATGGTTGATAACACGACACCAAATCTTAACCCGAAACAGGATGCTCGAACATTACGTTCAGACTCAGCAGCGTTCCTCCTAGCAATGACAATCAAGAAAACATAAAATAGTCGATATTGCACATTCGAGAACAAAGCCTTTAACAAGCAATGTAGAAACTATCTCAGGCAACTATGAACAGAAGGCAGAAAATGTGTGGTTGCCATGCTAACAAGATGGCATCAAACAGAGCTAACATTACCTCATATGTACAAGCGGTACTGTTTCGTTCCATGATGCTTGGTCGAGGAAAAACTGTCTTATGGCCATGGCCTGGATCTTTGAGATTTGCACTCATAGGTTGAAGAGGCACAGCCTCTTTGTTAATGGTCGGATTATCGACACCTGCATCATTTCGGTCCTCCAGAGAATTCTCACAAGTTTTATTCTTTTCGGCAAGATCATGAGCTATAGATTCTGCTATGCGCAATGCATCAGGAAGTGGATCTTTCACCACTGCTTGCAACTCTAACGAGCTGGTTTTAAGTGCTTCTCGCACCCGGTTAACTTCAGGAGTTTCTAGGCAATTATATCTTTCAGATAAACTTTCATCCTCATTCTCCTTCTCCAAATCCTCTAAATGACTGATTTTAACCCCTCCTCTAACACGTCTATGAAATGCAAGGGATTTGCATCTTGGCAAGACAGAAGTCTTCAAAATTTCTGATTACACAAAAAGAAATAATGGGACTTAAGATGCTTAACTCTCAATTTTCAAAATTAAAATTACAAAAGTCTAAATTTGATTAAGAACATAATTGTATCCGCCCAAACCCACTGCTAGCGGGTATTGTTCGCTTTAGCCTGTAACGTATCACCGTCAGCCTCATGGTTTTAAAATGCGTATGCTAAGGAGAGGTTTCCACACTCTTATAAGAGATGTTTCGTTCCCTCTCCAACCAACGTGGGATCTCACAATCCACCCCCTTGGGGGCCCAACGTTCTCACTGGTACACCACCCGGTGTCTAGCTCTAATACCATTTGTAACAACCTAAACTCACCGCTAGCAGATATTGTTTGCTTTAGCCTGTTACGTATTGCCATCAGCCTCACGTTTTAAAACGCATCTGCTAGGGAGAGGTTTCCACACTCTTATAAGAGATGTTTCGTTCCCCTCTCCAACCAATGTGGGATCTCACAATCCACCTCCTTGGGGGCCAATGTCCTCGCTGGCACCACCCGATGTCTAGCTCTGATACCATTTGTAATAGCCCAAACCTACCGCTAGCATATATTGTCCGCTTTAGCTATTACGTATCTCCGTCAGCCTCACGGTTTTAAAACGCGTTTGCTAGGGAGAGGTTTCCACACTCTTATAAGACATGTTTCGTTCTCCTTTCCAACCAAGGTGGGATCTCACAATAATAGAATGAACAAAAAAAACAATGTACGCTAGCATGTATCATCAAACTATTATAGAGTGGACGTGTAGATCAGTATCACCTCGGCATGAACTTGCATTCTGCAAAACTGCAACCTCCTTCTCAGCTGATTCATGTCCTTCCGCTGTTTCTGTAGCCAACTCTTGAACTCTCTCCGTGTTCATTGCATCAATGGCTGATTGTTTAGAACCATCGTTGGTACCCAAATCCTGATGGCTATTTAGCAAATCAGTTCTTCTTGATTCAGGTTGGCTAAGGACTCGCCCACTTCCCTGCCACTCTGTTCTAACACAATTTTCCCTTTGGGAGGGCAATTCAATCCCACCACTGCCGCCTACATCCACGCTCTCGATAGCCAAATTGTTTGTTTCCCGCTCTAATTGAATAGAACGCATTTCATTCCTCATCTTTTTATCCATCAAAGATGCAGATAGTTGAAGAAATGACGGACCCATAGCCGCCCATGACTCTCCCAGATAATCTCCTATCAGTTTCAGTGCATCATATCTCGTGTTCATATGCACCAATTTCTTCCGAATATTTGTATCACAAAGTGACGCTTCAACTTCATCCTTCCATGCTTTAAATTCATTTGATACCAACTCAGTCTTAGTCACTCTTCCTCTCCAAATCCTCCTCACAGCATCAAAATACCTTCCATGCTTGTAAACGCCTTCCACCAGCAAGTACTTCACCGTGCATTCCACCGCCACCGCACAATATGCAGCTTTCATTGATTCCATGATTTGAAGTCCTTCAGCCTTCTCTAACTGTTCAATCATCTCGAAAATTTCGAGTAATTTCTCCGTTATAACAGCTTCCGATATTTCGCTCTCAATGGCCCGTAAAAGCACCGTCTTCTTCAGGCGGAAATCCTTGTCCGACAGGGGAATAACCGCAAGAACTCTCTTCAACAAATGATCGTCCATTGAACTCCGGAGTATGAATTCGGTAATCCAACGACAAATGTCCTCGTTCATGGTCAAGAAATAGAACGGGAGGCAGAAAATAACCGGAGGAAAACTCAAACGGATGAAAATACCAGCAGAAAAACAAAATTAGGGTTTAATCTCTGCTACATCGGGAACTGCGATTTCAAGAAATTGGAGATTTTCTTCGATGCTAAACGAACAGAACTGGCAGAGGAGAAAAAAAAGATGATAAAGTTATATGTCGTTTAGATTGGAGGGAAGAAGAAGAAGAAACAAAGGGCTAAATTACACCCAGAAAATGGGGCTAAAATGGTAATTTTAAAAACTTAACATCCATATAACAGTTCCTTGTGCTCTCATTTGTTGAATTAACAATTATTTGTTTCAAATCAAATAATATTTACCATATATATATATATATATACAAATCTCGTCAATTTATATAAACGATATTATAAATGATGTCACGTATGTCGTAGATTTAGAAAAAAAAAAAACTTTGATATTTTTCGTGCCGACGATTAGATTGAAAATTATTTAAAAATACGTTTGAATATATATATTATTTTAAATGATTTATGAAATGAATTGTGTGAACGATGTTATAAAGATGTCGATAATATTTATTGAGCTTAAATAAATGAATTAGACGTTTCAAATATTTTATTATTCTACATAGTTAATAGTTAGTACTATATCTTAAAATAATGTCTCGCGTACCTTTGTCAAGTAATAACAAGTCAACTTGAGCATAGTTTAATTTGGTCACACGCTCATTCTTAAAAGGTTAAACGTTCAAAATGAAATTATAAAAGATACTTACAGGATTAGCAAAAAAAAAAAAAAAAAAAAAAAACTATATATATATATATATATTGCAAATAGGGTACTTTGATCGAGCTTTGCAATTTTCAGCAACAAATGTTGGTCCAACCCAAACACCGTTATACACGGAATTGCATACCGAACAAATCTCATTATTTATTTGAAACCACGAACCTTATTTTTTCTATATTAAATTCATATATATATATATATAAAAGAGAAATTGAACATCTGACATTTTGTAAAAGAAATGTATGCTACGTGCTAGTGCGTACGTTTACTCGCAATTGCTTATATGTTTTTAATATAATTGACTTTCACAAAATACATTATTTCAACGATCTTTACTGCTCACGTTTTATAAAATATTTTATCTCGAAAATGTAACACGAAACTCGACCACATATCTAAATTATTCACGAAATTTAATTTTATTATTATTTTTTATTTTTTAACCTAGAAAGCTTGAGGATACTGTGGTTGTCCACCTCCAACAAAAAGAAGCCGACACGTCGTTTCACTGAATAGTCAGGTTTCCATTTGCAGCGTCTAGCAATTGCAAGCAGTGAAGAACATAGGAATTAGCATTAACGGGGAATCGCTGCTTGTTGCAGAAAGCAAAACAAGCCGATTACGGCCAAGGCAAAGAACTGCAGCTCCGCAGCAGACCTAGCAAAAGCCTTCTCTTATCTCAGCTTCCTCAATCTTCCATTTCCATAGTTCAGAGCTCCAGCAGATTGAAGGATGGTCACAAGTCGCCCCACGTTCTCCTCAGATAATGTAGTGGTGAAGTCTCCAAATGACAGAAGGCTGTACAGGTTCATTCAGCTGGAGAATGGCCTATCTGCTTTGCTTGTTCACGATCCTGAGATTTATCCGGATGGATGCCCCAAGGCTTCTGAATCAGCCGAGCAGAGCCAAGAAGAAGATGAAGAATGCGAGGAGGAGGAGGACGAGGAGGATGAGGAGGAAGGAGAAGAAAGCGACGATGACGAAGGAGAGGAGGAAGATGAGGACAAAGAAGATGAAGAGGAAGGAGGAGAGGAGGAGGAAGGCCAAGGTACTGATAATGAAGGAAAAAGGAAGGGGATTAAAGCTGCTGTTCAGACTAAGAAGGTTAGTGATAGTTTTACGTGAGACGATTTTTGATTTTCTCACTATTATTTCAAACAAGTAATGGTCGATAAGCTTTGATTTGATGAACATCACATCGATCAATAAGTTGATCGAATCATCTTCGGTATACTAAGCTTTTCATCATAGCTGATGCACGGATTGATTTGAAGGAGCTTTTTATTCTTCAAGGAAATTATAGAACTGACATGTTCAATTCTACATAACTTTGTATTGGGCTGTTTGAAATCACAGGCTGCAGCTGCAATGAGCGTAGAAATAGGCAGCTTCTCCGATCCTTTTGAAGCTCAGGGACTTGCTCATTTTTTAGGTTCGTTCATTTCTCTTGCAGGGACACTTCATTGGAACTTTTCCAATTTATTCTACAGGCAGAGACTGAAATTTATTTAGCCTTTCAAATTTCAGCTGTAAATGTAGATGTTTCCTCAGATATCGCAGTTGGTATATTAGTTCTTTGGGAATTTTTTTGTTGTTTACTTGCAGTAGGTTCCCAATGATTCTTACTTTACTAATTATGTGAAGTTGTAAATTACGCTTGTTGATTCCATAAACTTGGAATGCATTTACGATTAACCATTTCAAGTTAATATTTTAACGCTTATATCTTGTTGCTGCATTAGTTCATCTGTGACGCTTGAGTAAAGGAGGATAAATAATTACATTACTTTTTAGTGCAAAAGAGAGTGATTCTAAGGATATGATGGTTAAGAAAGACTTGAAAGAATGTAAAGTTACTACCTATCATGGGCATGAGACATTACATTACCAGAAAACGCTAATCGTGCATTATTTTTTAATTGCCGATGTGGTTTACAATGTGGTTCATTGATACTGAACTATAGCATTTACACACATACTTAATATCTGAGAATTTGGAAATAACATACTTACATATTCTGCAGAACACATGCTTTTCATGGGAAGTACTGATTTTCCAGATGAAAACGAGGTTTGTTTGTATAAATTGTTAGTCTACAAGCATCTTTTTTCCATGTGAAAGAATATTATCGTTAAAGGATGAATAATTGAAATGCACGAATTGGTTTGAATGTCTAAACTCAATAGATGGTTGGCGATTGATATGACATACTTTGCTAGACAAATTTTACACCTGTTACAGCCATTATGCATAATAATGAAAGTTTACTACTTTGACGTCTGAGTTTGGCTCTTTGCTTTTGTAGTACGATAGTTATTTATCCAAGCACGGAGGCTCCTCAAATGCATATACAGAAGCAGAGCATACCTGTTACCATTTTGAGGTGAAGCGAGAGTTTCTTAAAGGTGCTTTGAAAAGGTAAATGTTGTTTTTATCGGCATCTTCGTGTAAGAAATAACATATCTGAATATTCTGGTACTGTATCTTGTTTTCCTCTATCCTCCCTCTCGGATTGGAATATCTTTGAGTGCTTTTCTCTTCAGCACAAACGGTATAGGCCAAAAAAGAAGAGACGGGTTACAAAAGTATTATAATAAGTCGAAGAGATTTGGTTTTCTATTAGTTAAATACAGAGAGTTCTGCTGAAGCAAATTCCTCTGTTCTTAACATTTAGGCTGATTTCCTTTGAATTCTCCTATGCCACTTGATGTAGGAGTGACAACCTAGTTATCCATTTCCTATTTGTACCCCTTTTCTAATTCTCTCCAATACATGTTTTTCTCATCTCAAAAGAGATAAGAAATGTGTTGCAAAAATCCCATATAATTAAAGCCCGTGAAGAAGCCCACATAGTCTATCCAACTGCACACATTCCTCTACAAAATCGAAAAGCTTCCATCATAATTTTTTTTTTTCTTCCTTCTCCAGAAACCATGGTCGCCTTTATAACTTCTTTATTTAGCTTATTGATTGAATATGAAATTTGATCCATTTTCTTATCAGGTTTTCACAGTTTTTCATTTCACCTCTAGTAAAAATGGAAGCCATGGAAAGAGAGGTACTTGCTGTTGATTCAGGTGGGTCTCCTGCTTGTTGGAAATATTATGGGCTGTTTTTAAAAAAGGTTTTCGATTGTGAGAATAATAAATGCAGTGGATGCATGTATGTGTAACTTTTTCTTAAAAATTATTTTCTTTTGTTTCCCTTTAGTTAGTTCGTTAGTTTTTTTTTTTTTTTTTTTTTGATAGACCATCTTTTAGAAAAACCAAAGTTAATTTTTGCTAAAACAAAACACGAGCTTACCTACTGATTTCAAGGGGACAATAGTTTTCATCTTTTGTAAGCCATTTGTTCACAATTCTTTTATCAGTTGTAAAAACATAAAATAAAAAATTGTTTCCAGAACAGTCTTCCAATCAAGCCCTTTTTTCTTATATTTTGTCATGCTCCTAACAAGTTCTTGCTGCCTAACTGTATGTTTAACATATGCAAAATAGAATTCAACCAGGTTTTGCAAAATGACGCCTGCCGCCTTCAACAACTTCAATGTTATACATCTGTACCTGGTCATCCTTTTAACAGATTCTTCTGGGGTTAGCCTGCTTCAATACCATATTTTCTTTTTCTGGTTGATGAGTCTGGTCATGTGAGAAAAACAGAAAATCATTTTTATTTATGCTTTTCTTGCAATGGTAGGTAATAAGAAGAGCTTGGTTGATGCAATGGAAAAGGGTATCAATCTGCGAGAACAAATATTGAAACTGTTCAGAGATTATTACCATGGTGGACTAATGAAGCTGACTGTCATTGGTGGAGGTGAACCCCCCCATGTCATCTTTTACTGTGCTCTTTATCCTAGATTTTATCGTGATTATTTACTGAAAAAATGATAAAAAAAATTAATGTTCAAATGTCAAGGACTGAGGACCAGCTTTGTTGAAAGCATAAAGGTTATTTGGACAAAGAATAAGATTTTCAATCTTATATGTATTGTCTTTTACTTGACTAGTTTTCTAACACAGTTATGAACTATTGCATTTCAGAGCCTCTGGATATACTTGAGAGTTGGGTTCTCGAATTGTTTGATGATGTTAAAAAAGGTGTTCAAGTGAAACCAGGGTTCAAAGTAAAAGATCCAATCTGGCAAGCAGGGAAGCTTTACAAGCTAGAGGCTGTTGAAGATGTACACATCCTTGACTTAGCATGGACGTTGCCGTGCCTTCAACACAATTATATGAAGAAGCCTGAAGATTATATTGCCCATCTCCTTGGGCATGGTGAGATTGTCATGACTTCTTCAATAACGAGTCCAATACTTGCTATGTTTCTATGTAATTAAAAGAAAATCCTAGGTTTCCATCTGTTCCCAGTTGGAGAAAAAAAAAAAAAAGCTCTTACATTCCTGGCATTGATTTTTTTTTTATTTCCAACAAACGTCTCCAAATCTTGATACTCAAGTTCATCGGTCGCATACATTTTCTAGTTTTATATTTCAATTTGAACTCCGTGACCTTTAATTTCCAGAGGGCAAGGGAAGCTTGCATTTCTTTCTGAAAGCTAAAGGATGGGCAACATCTTTATCTGCTGGCGTTGGGGATGAGGGAATGTATCGGTCTTCTATAGCTTACGTATTTGGAATGTCAATATATCTGACTGACTCTGGTTTAGAAAAGGTACTGCTGTAACTCTTACATCGAGGTGGATATTTTCGGCAGATCGCTTGTGTTTGTATATTATATGATTCTCTTAATCTTGAAAACCAGCTGAAGTTTTGAGCTTGCAGTTCTCAGTTAAGATTTGTTATGGGTGGATATCTAGTCCCCTTTGCTTTTTTAGCTAATTGTTTCTGGAAATGAAATATTTGTTACAAAATAGAATAGAAATGTATGGATTTTAGCTATATAAATTTTTGCTTGTCATGCCTTGCTAACCCTGGATGAACATTCTTCAGATCTTTGAGATTATTGGCTATGTCTATCAATACCTTAAGTTGCTACGACAAGTTTCTCCTCAAGAGTGGATCTTTAGGGAACTCCAGGACATTGGAAACATGGACTTTAGGTTTGCTGAGGAGCAGCCTCAGGATGACTATGCTGCAGAACTTGCAGGTTATTTCGTTGTCAACTTTAACCATTAACTAGGGTGCGATTTGCATCCAGAATGTTCACTTTCATGATTCTTTTTCTAATGGCATTTCTAGTTTTGAATTTGGTATCCATATATTTTGGATAATCATGTAAATTATAAATTTGATAATAAATTTGTGAAACTTATTCCTTTCACCTGTTAGCTTTGAAACAATATCAATTACTAGTTGTATAGTTAGCTCACCCATTTGGATAAAAAAACGTCAAGAAGTAGAGGAAGGATGGTTGGTTAACGTTCTTACAAAATTGTTGTTATTAACATGCATGTGAATTTTTCATGTAACATTTTTAATTTTAATGTATGTCATTCCATGGTGATTTAGTACCGCCGCTTTCACTTGAAAATTTCTACATGATGGTCAAGCACTGAAGGACTGTTGGAGTTTTGTGAATGTTCTTCTTGACTAAACTTTCTTAGCTACGAACTCCCGCCATTTATTAACTATTCTAATTCTTTTATGCAGAGAATTTAACGTTTTATCCACCAGAACATGTCATTTTTGGGGACTATGTACATCAGATATGGGACGTGGATTTGGTCAAGCATATTATTGGTTTCTTTACACCAGAAAACATGAGGATTGATATTGTATCAAAATCTTTCAGTAAGCTGGAAGGTATGTCAAGTTCGTTTTCTACAAGTTATGTCCATTTCGGCTTCAGAAAAAAAAAAAAAAAAAAACTAAATGAAAAGGAAAAACTCTGATGTTGTCAACCTATAAGAGATATCTGTCCATCTGCACTATGAAATAAATCTGAAACAATATGGGAAGAAAAGAAATATTTTGGATTAAGAACCGGTCGGGTATAAACACTGTTAAAGAATTATCATGGCAGCATTATACATGTACAATTTTCTGTATGGATGTGTCATACAGGAATTTGTACTTTTTTACACTAAAATAGAGCTTATGCAACTGGTTTGGGGTGTGAGAATAGTCTTTGAGGAGAGCTATTGCAATTTTTATGAGGGCTTGAGCAGAGCGAGCGTCAATGTTTCATTGGATTTCAATACTGAGGAGTTAGACATCTATGGAATTTTTTTTGGTAGAATTAATTTTTATGTCTTCTAAAACATGACATGTTCTGCCAATTAGCACTTAAGCTTATAAGTGGCATATTCAATGTCAAGTTGCTAAATTTCTCTCTTTCAGACTTCAAAATTGAACCCTGGTTTGGATCACATTATACTGTGGATGATATTGCTCCTTCTTTGATGGATCTGTGGAGGGACCCTCCTGAAATTGATGCTTCACTTCATCTGCCTGCAAAGAATGAATTCATTCCGTGTGATTTTTCCATTCGCGCAAGTCAAGTTTGTAATGATCTTTCCTGCGAGTCTTGTCCAAGATGCATACTTGATGAACCATTGATGAAGTTCTGGTACAAGCTGGATGATTCTTTTAAACTTCCTCGGGCGAATACATATTTTCGTATTAATTTGAGTGGGGGGTACAGTAGTGTGAGAAATTGTCTTTTGACCGAGTTATTTGTTCACCTCCTTAAGGACAAGCTGAATGAGATTATATACCAGGTTAACCACTTATGTTTTTATATTACTACATTTCTTGCTATATTCGTAAGAGAGGCTGAGGGATTGTTATCCTCAGCTGTTTTATAAAGAGTCTGTGGCTAGTCGTTTCTATTAAGACTTCAATCGCTATAGTGGTTACCATAAAAAATCACCACGGATCATTTAAATTTGTGAGCTTATGTTCGTCCTTTTCAGGCTAGCATTGCCAAGCTGGAAACTTCGGTAGCTATTATTGGTGACAAGCTGGAGCTGAAGGTGTTTGGTTTCAATGATAAGCTTCCTAATCTTCTGTCTAAACTTTTATCAACTGCCAAGACATTTATGCCTTCTGAAGATCGTTTTAAGGTGTATGGCATAATTTATTCTTGGATTTTGGGAATTAGTCTTAATGATTGCTTCCTGGTATTTGGTTTACAATGAAAAACTGACACAGACTTTATAAAGGTAATTAAAGAAAATATGGAGAGGAATTTGAGAAACACCAATATGAAGCCTCGAAGCCACTCGTCATACTTGAGATTACAAGTTCTGTGTGAGAGGTTCTATGATGCAGATGAGAAAAGTAATGTCCTAAATGACCTGTCTTTTGTTGAGTTGAAGGCGCATATCCCTGTGCTTCTATCCCAGGTATCATCCCATGGACCACGAGGCACTTACCTCAAAATACTGCTGCATATTCTTGACCTTGAATATCACTAACAATTGTTGTTTTCATTACTTTTATTGTCCTCAGTTTCGTTAATTGATAGTTTCCATGACATTTAGTAAATTGAATGAATTGTTGGTTCATTATCATTTTATTTCTCGATAATGTTCTATATGGAGACACTGCTATTCTCTGAGGATGACATTTTTATTTTTTCGAGCAGCTTTACATTGAGGGACTTTGTCATGGAAATTTCTTAGAAGAAGAAGCAATAAGCCTGTCTAACATATTTAAAGACAACTTCTCTGTACAACCACTTCCTCTTGGAATGAGGCATTATGAGCGTGTAATATGTCTATCTCCTGGGGCTAGCCTTGTTAGAGACGTCAGTGTAAAAAATAAATTGGAGAGAAATTCTGTGCTGGAGGTAATGATCAATGAAATATATTTCTTTGTCCTAGTCTTACTCTGATTTCCATTGCCGATTTTATCTGATAGCTCAGGTCAACATTGTTCTTGATGTGCTTTTACTTTTTGTCTCATGTTGCAGCTGTACTTTCAAATTGAGCCGGAGGTTGGAACAGAATCGATCAGACTAAAGGCTCTGATTGACTTATTTGATGAAATTATTGACGAACCACTTTTCAATCAGCTAAGGTGATTTTTAAGAGAGATTCTTTCGCAAAGGAAACTCTATTTTATTTCATTATTTTTGAAGTTCTGATGAGCCCCTTTGGCTTATTGTGAGATGTGTTATTATTTATTTTTTTCCTCATGCAGCTCCTGCGTTCTTCTTTTTTGTTAATTGGAAATATTTTTTGTTACTCGGTCAGCTTTCGAGGGACTACTCATTCGTATTTTTCATTTTTCATCCTAAGGTTTCAGTTTCCTCGTCTTATCCCCATTGCATCTAGTGAATCTGGGGGAAAGCCTATGAGAATTTTTTTTTCTGTCCTTTCAAGAGTTCCTTTTTCTTTTATGCATTTAGGAATCGAGTGGGGGATGGCAAACGTGATTTTGTAATTTGGAAAGGTGCAACTGTTGGTCTCGAGCTACCTTATCTGATCAGAATTGATTGTCTGCTTCCTTTTTCTGAGAAATTCAATAAGGAAACGGAACTCTGATCATCCGAGTCAGTCTAGGCGTATAAATACTTTCCGCCCTGAGATTTTGGGGGTTTTGCTGGGGGGACAGCTAGGCAGGGAGCTCATTGTGTCCGAGTGTGATAAATAGATCTTCTGGACCAAATGTGCTTGTGATAGAATGCATTTTGCTATATAATATTAATTAATTTAATCTGATTATTGTGAAAAGGGTGCTTGTATATCTCTTTTTTCACTTGCTAGTAAGAGTTTATTCTATTACTTCAATACAAGCGAAGCAAAAAAACCATGACAGTTATCTTTTACAAATCCTTAAATTTTGTGTGTATGAAATCAGCATGTTTTTAATAGAAAATGTTGACTAGTTGACTAGAAATTTTTATAATAGGGATTTGCACAGATTTCGTTTATGTTCTGATGTAGGATAATTGTTCTACTTCTGAATGGTACAGGACAAAGGAGCAACTTGGTTATGTTGTCCAATGCAGCCCACGGATAACATACCGCATATATGGTTTTTGTTTCTCTGTTCAATCATCCGAGTACAGTCCAATCTTTTTGCAAGAGAGATTTGAGAACTTTATATCTGGCTTGGAAGAATTACTGGTCAGTGCAAGCCTTCTCTCATGCTGTTACTATCTTTACTGGCTTTTCATTAGTTTTATATAAATTTATCATACGAGCTTTACTGGAGATTCTGTCTCGTCATTTTAATGTAATTTGTTAGTAGCTGCTCCCTAATTTTCCCGCATTTCATGTAGCAGCTGCGTTCAATGATATATATGGTTTTATGTGTTTCAAAACTCGATCGTTCTCATGGGTGGGATTTTTAATCTTGTGAGAAAGGAAGGTTTTGTGGTGGGCTGGGATTTGTACTATCTTGTGGGGCCATTGGGAGGGACGGGAGGAATAATACAATCTTTGTGTTTTGTAACAGTTCAAGCCCACTGCTAGCAGATATTGTCCTCTTTGGGCTTTCCCTTAAGATTTTTAAAACGCGTCTGCTAAGGAGGTTTCCACACCCTTATAAAAAAATGTTTTGTTCCCCTCTCCAACCGATTTGGGATCTCACACTTCAAGTGATATTAGCCCCTTTTAAGATTCCATATTTCTCTTTTAGGCTTTGTCAATGTTTCTCTTTGGGCTTTGGTGACAAAATTATTTTGTAACTATTCTTCAGTGGAGCCTCTTTTTGTAGCTTGGCTCTTTTCTGTGGGTTTTATTTTTGTAAGCCCATGTAGTGTTTCATTTCACAGCATAATCATAGACCAGGCCTTCCCCAATCCCTTCTGCAACAATATTGCTAGAACTTTATTTTAATCTTAGCATCATATCATTTACATATCTGAAAATTTGTTGTTCTTCCAGCTTGGTCTCGATGAAGCTTCTTTTGAGAATTATAAAAATGGACTAATCGCTAAGCTGCTGGAGAAGGATCCTTCACTCTCTTATGAGACCAATAGAATATGGAATCAGATCATTGATAAGAGGTATCGTTCATCCTATTATATAATACCATTTGGGAGTTGAAATCAGAAACATGAAATCTTTTTGGGCAATCTACGCCTTCATCCTATTACATAATAATACCATTTCTGTTCAGGTACATGTTCGATTTCTCACAGAAGGAAGCAGAGGAATTGAAAAGCATTCAAAAGAATGACATTATAGATTGGTACAAAACATATTTACAAGAACCGTCGCCCAAATGTCGACGACTCGCAATTCGAGTATGGGGTTGTGAGGCGAACTTGATCGAGGCCGAGACGCTGCCAAAATCGGTGGTAGCCATTAAAGACATCGAAGCTTTTAAGACGGCATCAATGTTTTACCCAAGTTTTTGTTGAGCAGGCAAATGAAGATTGTAGCATCAATGTTTTACCCAAGTTTTTGTTGAGCAGGCAAATGAAGATTGTAGCAGTAAACAAGTAATGTTGGTTTGATTTATTTTATTTTAGAAGGGTATTTTTAATACACTTAGATTCCTTGTAAGAGGGGGGTGGGAGAGGAAATAATAAGAATTTGGACATGTATACGAGTGGATCATTGCTTTGTTGAATTTCTTAGAACCATTGGTTTTTTACTAATTAAAAATTTTCATTAAGTTTTTCCTCTTATTATTATCTCTCAACATAAAGCTTTATTCTTTATTTTCAGTATCTTTTTATATTTTTTTTTAACGTATAATATTGATTATAAGTAGAGATATCTATGGAGCGGGGATGGAGAAAACTTCCTTGCACTCGTCTTTAATATACATATTTTCATTTATGTTTGTGAGAATTTTCTATATTTTTTTTTCTATTATAAAAATGTAAATATTTTAGTAAATTCAATAATTTTTTATAAAAATGTATTTTATCCCTTTTTCATGGTTTAACTTTGTTTGGTTCGAGGATTTATTTATGACGTCCGAAAGGAATAGAATGTCTGAAATCAAAATTATCAAAATTTCATACAAACGCGGGAAAATAAAATATTTCCAATTAGATAACTAATTGTTAAATAAAAAAGTTCAGAGGGAATTAACAACATCCCCAGTGGTCTGGTGGTAGATTAATACCCTGCTACGGGCCAAACCCGGGTTCGATTCCCGACGGTTGCATTATCAACAAGCTGTGAAGATAATTACGCTGTCAGTGATGGAGGGTCCATCACGCCAATCATCCTCCCGGATGACAAGAAGCGTTCCTGAGCTTGTTTTTTTTTCTAATACTGTGTCTTCTATTTTGCTCAATGAAAAATTGATTTTAAATACTTTGCTGGTTTAGGGTTTAGCAAAGAACTTTAAAACATCTATTTTTAATTTTGTATTTTTTGAATAATTTATTTATATTCTTGTAATTTTTTATATATAAGGACACAAAAGTGACATATTTTAATTTCATTTTCTAAAATTACAATTAGATGGGAAACATTCTCATTCAACACTACATTATGAAAATTGGATAGGGAAATGTCCATTTATAATTCATTTTGTTTTTTTTAAAGCCCATTATGTTCAGATAAAAACAAAACTAAATGATACACAACAGCACCAGTGGTCTAGTGGTAGAATAGTACCCTGCCACGGTACAGACCCGGGTTCGATTCCCGGCTGGTGCAGTTACTACGACAAGCTATGATGATATACGCTTAAATGATGGTTGGGTCCATCACAGCCTTCCGATCTATTATGACGCTGTTCAGCGTTGCAGAGCTTGTCCCATTTTTTTTTTCTCTCATTAAAATTCATTTTCAAATTTATTATTAAATCATTATTGAAGTCAAAAAAGATATTTACATCTTTTTAATATTTAAATGGCTTTTCATCACGTGCTATTTCCACGTAACTTCTTTTTCCACTTTAAAAGATTTTTTGGGTAGTATTTTAAACAGGAAGCAATCTTATTTTTTTATTTTTTATTATTTCTTTTACAAATTTAATCAACTCTAATATTTTTTAAAATTTACGAATATATTATATATTTGATTAAATTTAATAGATAAATTACTTTAAATTTATCAAAAATTTATTACACAATTATTTAAAATCCATAAAATATAAAATTAAAAGTTTTGACTTATTAAATATTTATAATAATCAAAGAATTAAATTGACATGGTTTCATACGCTAAACTTATAATTATAAATGTGAGAATATTGAACTAATAAAAAAAACAGAATATTTAAAAGATTTGACTATATTCTGCAACCCTACTGGTTGTTTTAATTTACTGATAAATAATATATATATATATAGATTCGTTGAACCTTTCCATATCACTTAAAAACTATTTTCATATTATATTAAATATGAATTTCAAAGAATTAGATGTCGAAATTATTCGGTATTAAACTGTCGGCTTCAGGAAAAACTATTATTATTATTATTTTATTTTTTTTTTTTGAAAAAATCAACCGCCCCTTTTTTTATTCTCTCTCTTACTACGATGAAATGATCTAACAAGCTTACGTTATTGACATTTTAAAATAAATAATACAAAAAAAAAATCATATAACATAAAAAGTTATGATATGTGAACGTCGAGCCAAGGCGGCTACGGTGATAGACAGAGAAATGATCAAAAAGTCATAACTAGAAGCTTTTGATAGGACCAAGTTCAATAGGTGCAAATATAATTTGTCGACTTTTGAGCCTTAAGAGGTCGACTTAACAAGTCTACGTTACGAGTGTATCTTGTCAAATGACATCACTAGGTTTAAGAGAGTCCACGTTGGCAAACTTGAAAATGCGGGTTGGGTTTGAAAAATCTTTTAGACTAATTCGAAAACTCGAAATTTTAAGTTGATTAGGATAATGACCCGAGCAACCCGAATAAAGTTCACAACCCAACCCAACCCAACTCTCTACTATGGTATTAAGTTGGTTTGGATGGTTGAGTTGCTCTTGTTTTTTTATTTTTTTTATAATTATTATAAAAAATCTTACTTACCCGCAATAAATATATATAACTAAAATTTTATAGAACTTGAATATCAAACATTTATAGGTCACAACACATCATTAATATCTGTTACAAATATCAAATATTCTTAATCTTAAAGGTAGGATATGGTAAGGTAGGGTTGGATTGAATTGTAACCCTATTTTCAAGTTGGTTGGGTTGACTTAATCACAAAAATGTCAACTCATGAACCGACCCAAATTTCAAGCTTTCAAAAAATTTAACCTAACCTTTATGGTTTGAATTGAGTAGTTCAGATCAGTCGAATAATCGAGACATATAATCACTTATTAGACTAATATGAGTAGTTCATAAGCACTTATTGAGGTTCCATTACTTTTACTAAAGTCTTTGGATGAGACTTCAAATTTCGTTGATGTCTTTTCAAACGTAAATTTGATTCTAGATAATGCTTCATGTTACAAATTATATATATATATATATATATAAGAATAATAATAATAATGATAAAAATCTTAGTCCTTACTATATAGTAATAATAATATGGAATATTTTACTATATAGTAATAATTATTATTATATGCATCGTGACTCAACCCATCAAAAAAAAAAATAATATATATATATATATATATATATATATGTATATATATATATATATGGGGGTGACATTATGATCCAAATTTGTGCTATGTGCCCATATCATACAAAAATGGTTGTTGCTTTCAAAGCTATGTTTAAGAACATGGTAACTCAATTATTAAGACAAAAGTGGAGGTTTTGGAATCTTCCCGATATTCGAGATCTTTATAATTTTGTATCTAATAATTTTTAAATTATTTCAAAATTAATTAATATATTTAATATTTTAATATAAAATTAAATTGAATGTCTAATCAAATATTAGATTTTCAATTTTGTTTTAATAGTTTTTTAACGTATTCAAAATTTAAAAAAATTAAAAAATTAATTGTTGTATTTGATATAAATTTGAATATACTTTCGTTGACGTATTAAATTTTTAAAAAATAACTAACGCTGGAATTTATTATATCTTTAAAAAAATTAAAATTAATTGGTATATTTTATATAAAATTAAAATATATGTCTAATAAAACTAGATATTTTCAAATTTGTATAGGTAGATTCACACTTTTAAAAAAAAAATAATTATAAAACATATAAAATCTATTAAAAATAAAATTAAAGTGCTTACTTCACACAAAATTTAAATAAATTTGTATAGTTTATTTATCTTTTTATAAATTTCAATAATTTTTTTTTAATTCTCTTTTTTGAAAAGGGGAATACTATTTTTTGGGGGAGAATTAAAAATAAGGGTAGGTTGTTTTTAAATTTTTTATTTTTTTTATTAATTCTATTAAAACTAAACGAAAAATAAAAACATGGAATATTTTGTATGATTTACGAGCTAAATAATAATAAATAAATAAAAGTTAAAATTGTTGTGGCTATGAAAAAATGATTTAAAGTGGATAATTAATTGGATAGTTGACCCATTTTTGTTGATGTTTTTGTGAGAAATCAGTGGCTGCCAGTCCCCCGCGGTACTTCAATGGGGAATCTAATCATGATTATATGCACCAACCCAATAAGATTCCAAACCCTTTCTTTTCTATATAAATTTAATTTTTTAATTCTTTTAATTCTTTATTTTTTTTTTTTTTAAATAATTGATACAATTTAAATTTGAATTCTCTTCCTACTTTTGTCAAAACAATGGAAAAATAAAACCTTCTCCTTTTGTCTTGATTAATAATCCCCCAATAAATTATTTAACAAACACTCAAATTTACACATGTTTTTTTCTAGAGCGAGAGGATTCAGATCAAATTTTATAATATGGATTTAACAATTAATGGTCAAAACATTCTCCCGAGACATATTTTTTTAAAAAAATTTATAAAATGTCACCGACATAAAATTACTTTAAGTCAAATATGCTTGAATTTAAAATTTTTATGATCGAGTTACTGAAAAAGAATATACATTAGTAATTATATAATATATATATAAATAAAAGTTCCTAAGATGAAATTTGCACACGTGTAGATATATTTTTTTAAATAGCCATTCAAGCATTTTCTCTCTCTTCAATTATTTAATCTAAGGTTTTTTTTTAATAAGACAAAAAAAAAATTATAATTTCCTTGTTTCTTCGTTCATGGTGGAGGAGGTTTTCAATTGAGTTTGAAAAATAATGCATAAAGAGCCAAAGATTAGGATAATCTAAACATGAAGAAATTTTTTATTTTTTATTTTATTTTTTATGTGCGTAGAAATTTAATTTTTTTTTTTATATTTTATTTATTGGAAAACACCGGATTATCACGTTGAGTGGATGACTTTTTTACCCTTAAAATACTTATATAATTGTTAGAATATTATAAATAAATAAATAAACCAATAGTTTTATTGGTCAATATATTATTAATTATTAATTTTCTCTATAAGTCGTTGATTATTTAAATAAGTCAACTTGAGTTTTTCATTCAAATACAAATTAAGCTCATTAGTTCATTAATTTAACAGAATTATAAGGATTTATAAATTAAATTCAACTTGCTTATAATTTAAAATATTAAATTAATAATTTAATGAAATAAAATAGAATGTTAAATTAATTCAACAGTTATGAGAGTAATATTATATCTCTATTTTAGAATTGTCGAACATATTTAACCATCAATTATGGTTTACCATATAATCATATTTTATTATTTATTATAAAGAAATATATTGTATGATTGAGGATATTTCAGTCTTTCGTTTACCATATGTAACATATTTGAATATTTGACAATTTATTATAGGGAAATATGTTATATGATATTTAACTTTTTATTACCGTTTACTATATGTGTCATATTTTACTATTTATTATAGATAAATATCTTGTATGATTGAAGATATTTCATTACAGTTTACCATATGTATCATATTTGACTATTTGACAATTTATTACAAGCAAATATCTTATATGATATTTAGCATTCCCATTACGGTTTACCATAAGTATCGTGTTTGACCATTTATTATAAACAAATATCTAGTATGATTAAAAATATTTAATGTTTAGGTATTATATTTAACCCTTTATTATAGGCAAATATTGAGGATATTTAGTCCTCCAATTTAAGTATCATATTTGACCATTTATTATAGGCAAATATCTTGAATGATATTTAGCCTTCCATTACGTTTTAACATAGCTATCATGTTTCACTTTTTAGGTAAATATCTTGTATCTATTTATTACTCTTCCTATTTCCTTGGTAATTTATTTGATTCAATAGAGATTTTTCACCATTATTTAGGTGCGGTGATTTTAGCAAATATTTTCAATAAGGATTTATGAGAACGTGACAAAAATTATAGCAAATTAACCAAAATATTTTTTTAATAGAAAAGTCGCTAATTTTTATTTTCTTCCTCCTAAAATCATCGAAAATTTAATTAAAAAATAATAAACTCTAAAATTATATGCATGGTGATAATATATATATATTTTTTTTTTTGTGTACGGTAGAAAAAGAAATTAATATTTAAGGAAAAATGTGTATGTAAGACGCGCATTGTTCTAAAATAGTGTAAGAGAGTAAAGAGTATATTTATGGTGAGTCATGTAAATTAAAAATTGTCAATTTATTAAATGTTTTAATAAATTTGAAATTAACTAACATCTAATCTAATCAATTGCCAATTAAATGCGGGCTATTTAAATATCTAATTAATGAAACCATAGGTCTAAAATATCAATAAAAATTTAAAATCATCACGAAAATGAATCAAATTTATTAAATTTTAATAGAAATTATTATTATAATGGAAATTAGTTTTTATTAAATATATAACTTAAAAATATCTATTCTAACAACTTTTCTTAAAGTTTTAAGTTCCAATTAATTAAATTAAAAGCTTCTTTTTATACGGATTTGAGATAATTATTGCAGACATTTATTATTATCTTTATTTCATCCCGTCACAATAAAACAAGAATCATTTTATCTGTAAAGATATTAATTTTAGATGTAAGTATTTTTTTATATACTTGGGAATAAAGAAAAAAATAATTCATATTTAGAATATATGAGAAAATTAAAATATTAAACACTTTTTTTTTAATAAAAATAAAATTATTCAACACAAAAAATTCCATCTTATCTAAAAATGTGATTGGATGGGGACACCTGGCAAGTAAATTGTGGAGACACGAACAAAAAATAGGAAAAAAAAATTAAAAAAAAAAAGAGAGAAAAGGAGATTTGATGGAAGGACCATCCTAGGTGGTTGATATTGGAGGTATCCACTCATCAGTACTCGCTAAAGCGTCGGCTGATCTGGCATGAAACAAAAGTCAAATAGTGATGACGTGTTCATTACTACAAAACAGCGTCGTTTGGTGGTATGGTGGCGATAACACTTAATTTTGTTATTTTTACCCTCAAATTGCATTTTAATTTCGACGTGCATTATATAATCATAAAATTAAACATGAAAAACGTGTTGCATTTCTTACCATATTATAAATTTTCATCTGAAATTTCATAGAACGTTATTTTTTTAATATACTCTTTATTATATGTTTTTTTAATAAATTATAAAATACTAAAGCTATTTATTGTTAAAATTTGGGAGTTTTGACAAATTTATTTAATAGTTAATTCGTACTATAATAAAAAATTAATTTTAAGTGAAAATATTTACCATTTAAATTTACAAATAATATTTCCATATAAATTTTTTAAAAAAAATAATTTTGAAATATTTATAAAAGATAATTTTTCTTACATATTTTTAAAATTATTTGAACCAATTTAAAATTAACCCATGACCAAAACTATACAATTATGTAGTTTAACCATTAATTTCTAAAAAATATTTGAAATATAGAATTGATGGTCATATAATATAAAATATTACCAAATTTTGGTGGGGCCCACACTGGCGGTGTCAGTTCCGTTCCGTTTCATCTCCGTCTTCATCTAATATCCCTCTGTCTGTATATTAAGATATGACCCTCAGAAAAGAATAAATTCAGCATTTTGAACATTTTTTTGTTATAATATTTTTTGTAATTATTAATAAATTTTATTTTTATTTTCCTTCTTCCTATTTCCGTTTCCAAATTCTCCATCTCTGTGTTTCGTCGTCTGCTCTGTTCTTTCTTGTTTCTCAGCCGCTTATGCTTTGAACCAAACATGGCCACAGAATTCTCCAAGTTCCGTAGTGCCTTTTCCCAAATACGGAAACGACCAGCAGGCAATTACCCATTAACCCTTTTGGGTTCTCTTTGATTTCCTAATTTGACTGTCCTTTTGCGCCTTAATTTCGATTTTCCCACTTGCCAAACACAACCCAGAACAAAAAAAACTGGTGGTGGGATTTATACATATTACAGAACTGGAAGCTCTCGAGCTAAATGGTTTTGAAGATCGGAAACTTCCAGACGTCGAGCACGGCGGTGGGGATGGGATGTATTATGCTTAGAATTGACTATTCAAGGCTTTTTTGGGTTCTTTTCCGCCACTTTTCTTACGAGAATCACGACGGAAAGCCGCACATTTAGTTTCTCTCTGCCGCCTTCGCCGCCGCCACCGCCACCGCCACCGCCACCACCGCTTTCGTTTGCCCTTTTTTGGGTTCTTTTCTTTTCTCGTTTTTGCCCTTTTATCTCTCTCTTAAGCCCTTGATTTGTTCGTCGAACATGTTCAAGAACACTCGAAACAGCCCTGATTGGAACTCGGAATTTGGGTACGTTGAGACCGATCCGACATGTCGTTACGGCCGTGTAAGTTCTTTTTGCTCAATCTTGTCTTGGTGGTGCTGCCTTTTTGATTCTCTTTTCTGCATGGAACTTGTTTTGTGATTTGTTTAATCCATTTTGCTGAATAGTTTATAGTTTGTGTGTTATATTTGAGCTGGGAATATTTTAAGATCATTGATGATTGATTAAGCTTTTTTGAATCTAAGTAAGAACGAACTTGTGTGTTTTGTGATGAACTGAAGAACTTTAAAAGCGGCTGCTTATCTGTTCTAAATTTTTATGAACATGTATATAGTTTGAAGAAGTTTTGGGAAAAGGGGCTATGAAGACAGTGTACAAAGCCATTGATGAGTTTCTTGGAATTGAGGTGGCGTGGAGTCAGGTGAAACTCAATGAAGTTCTCCGGTCACCGGAGGATTTGCAGCGGTTGTATTCGGAAGTTCATCTACTTAGCACACTTAAGCATGAATCGATCATGCGATTCTACACCTCTTGGATCGATGTCGAACGCAAAACCTTCAACTTTATTACTGAATTGTTTACTTCTGGAACGCTTAGAGAGTAAGTTTTAATCCACGTCTTTAGTATATTGGAGGTTTGGTGTAATGTTGTGTGATCCTACATTGGTTGTAGAGGGGAACGAAACATTACTTATAAAGTTGTGGAAACCTCTTCCTAGAAAACGCAGGAAGCCCTTGAAGGGAAAGGCGAAAGACGACAATATCTGCTAGCGGTGGGCTTGGACTATTACAAATGGTATCAGAGCCAGACACCGGGCGGTGTGTCACGTTGGCCCCCAAGGGGGATGGATTGTGAGATCCTACATCGGTTCGAGAGGGGAACAAAACATTCTTTATAAGGGTGTGGAAACCTCTCCTTAGCAGACGCGTTTTAAAATCTTGAGGGGAAGTCCTTGAAGGGAAAACCAAAAGATGACAATATCTGCTAGCAGTGGGTTTGGGCTGTTACAAATGGTATCAGAGCCAAACACCGAGCGGTGTGTCAGCGAGGATACTGGCCCCCAAGGGGCTGGACTATGAGATCCTACATCGGTTGGAGAGGGGAACAAAACATTCTTTACAAGGGTGTGGAAACCTCTCCTTAGTAGACACGTTTTAAAACCTTGAGGGGAAGCCCTTGAAGGGAAAGTCCAAAGAGGACAATATCTGTCGGTGGTAGGCTTGAGGTGTTACAAATCTGATGGTCTATAACAACCTTCTTCCTTCTGCAGATATGTAAAGAAGTATAGGCGAGTCGATATCAGAGCCATTAAGAGCTGGGCACGCCAGATTCTGCGCGGGCTCGTTTATTTGCATGAACACGACCCTCCGATAATACACAGAGATTTGAAGTGCGATAATATCTTTGTAAACGGCCATCTTGGGCAAGTCAAGATTGGTGACTTGGGGCTTGCGGCTATACTCCATGGTTCCAGATCTGCTCACAGTGTTATAGGTTTGGATCCATCATTATTCTATTACCAAAGTCTTATGGATTCTATGATCGAACATTAATCTCGAGCTTTTTGCAGGCACGCCGGAGTTTATGGCGCCAGAATTATACGAGGAAGATTACAACGAGCTGGTTGATGTCTACTCGTTCGGCATGTGTGTTCTGGAGATGCTTACTTCCGAGTACCCATATAGCGAGTGTTCTAATCCTGCACAGATTTACAAGAAAGTCACATCGGTAAGGGAACACGGGTTGAAAATCGATATCGGTTTCGTAAGGGAACAAGTATCAAATACCTACACTTTCTTTGTGCAGGGGAAGCTGCCGGCAGCATTGTACAAGATTCAAGATGCGGAAGCACAGAGATTTATTAAGAAATGTTTGGTACCGGTTTCGATGAGGGCGTCTGCAAAGGAACTCTTGGCCGATCCCTTTCTCAAGGTTGATGGAGATAGACCTTTGTCGATCGAGAGGAACCAAAACCAGAAGCCATTTCTAAATGCCAAAGAGATGGAGAAATTGCACTTAGGTGAAGGTTTAAGCAGGACCAACATGACGATCACGGGGAAGCTGAACCCCGAAGACGATACGCTCTTTCTTAGAGTTCAGATTGCTGATAAAGATGGTAACTTTTCGCATTTTCTGTGCTACAGTGTTGAGATTTTACTGTCAACCTGATGCTTGACCTGTCTGCAGGCTCTCTTAGGAACATATACTTCCCTTTCGACATAGTTAACGACACAGCGTTAGACGTGGCAATGGAGATGGTGAAAGAGTTGGAGATCTCTGATTGGGAGCCGTTCGAAATAGCGGACATGATCGAAGGAGAGATATCGGCTCTGGTTCCAAACTGGAATAGAAGCGAGTTACCCAACCATAGACTCGGCTTCAGCTCAGAAGAAGACGATGATGCAGCTCATCGTACTCTCCGCTCCATCTCCTCGTCGTCCCGAGCAACAACTTTGAGTCTCATCACCTCCCCTAGGACAAATCAAAACATATCAAATGGTTTAAGTTGGTTCCCAGGTATGGCTCAAGATTTCATTTTACTGGTTTTAATGCCATGAAAATTGACACGACGCCACGACCACTATTTTCAGATGAAACGCTCGACGATAGCAGCTCACAGTGCTCATCGGCGTCGGGAAAATACTCGAACTTGAATTATGTCAGCAGCGACGAGTACGAGACCGGTATGAGTTCGGTCCGGGTAGATCAACATAACAACATCAATAAGATTCAAAACTCCTCAAGATTTTGTCCTGTTGAGAGCCGCAAAGACAAGGATTTCATGGCTGGGCTTCTATACAAGCAGAGCCAATGTGCGGTAGCAGGGTCATCTCAAGGAGCTGCCTCTGGTCGCAAAGACAAGAGGGGAACGGACGGTCGGACATTAACAAGGAACAGGTCACTAGTAGATGTACATAGCCAATTGCTGCATCGTTCGTTGGTCGAGGAAGTGAATCGAAGACGGTTATTCAAGACAGTTGGAGCGGTCGAAAGCATCGGGTTTCAAGCACCTTGTGAGGTTTCTTCCAGCAAAAGGGTTTCGAGTAGGCAGCCGATCGCGAACCGAAATAGCGATGTACCGAGAGCGAGGAGAAACGATGATATTAGGTGGGGAGATGTTGGTAGGAGAACGTGAAGGTATTAAGATGGCTCGAGTTATTTGGGTGTTTTTGTATGTATAGTGTGTGTGCTTGTTTTTCAAGTGGCTAGTGTCACGGTCACGCTTGTCCAATGCATGTTGTGACATCTCGCTCCTTCCATAAACGATGTTATATTTGTTTGCAAATCTCTCCCTCACTTCATTTTGAGAATTTTTCATTAGGTTTTACATAGTAAACACATTGTACCGTATTGATATGTATTTATTTCGTTGGAGTCGAGTACAACAGTCTAAGCCCACTGCTAGCAGATATTGTCCGTTTTGACCTGTTACGTATTGTCATCAGCCTCATGATTTTAAAACGCATCTGTTAGGGAGAGGTTTCCACACCTTTAGAATGCTCTTCACGGTTTTAAAATGCATATGTTAGAGAGAGGTTTCTACACCCTTTCTTCTCCCATTAGATCATCTGTGTAAGAAGCAATGTTCTTTTAGTTCAATAATTTGTGAAAATGGAGATTTGAACGTCACAACGACTTGTTCTAATTAGAAGGTAAGAAATTTCATGGAAAGCCACTTCGCTTGACTTGTAACGTCGTCAAATTCACAATTTTTTTTTCTTTTCAAAGCGCACTTAAATGTCTTTCATAATTTTTAAATTAATTATATTAATTTTAAAAAACTATTTAAAAATTTGCATTTCTTATTTTTTTTAAAAAATTACGAAGTTTTACCTCATAATTTTTTCAAATTATTAATTTTGTATATGAAATTTTAAACATTAAAAATTCAAGAACTAAATTATAAACTTTAAAAGGTCTAAATATGTATAATTTTTTTTAGGGTACATTTTTGTTTAAGAGTGATCAGACACATAGAAAAACGAGTTATTTAATTTATTTTCTGTTTTTTTTCCCATTTATTGGTATTTCTGTATTTAACAAATTCAACCTATAAAATGTTGGTTGGGGATTTGGCGCGAAGGTTTTTGTTTCGACTATTGAAACCAAAATACTCCATACTCCCGAGGATGGAGGGGGAGCGAATGGCGGTAACGGAGGTTAGGGTTCCGGTGATGGAAGAGAGAAGGTGAGTTGCCATGGAAATGCTTTTGAAACGGAGATTGAATATGTGCATTGCGACGAAAACCTGAGGGGGATCCTGATGGTATATTACGATAGTAGTTATTTAGTTTTCATTCTGAATCTTGTACGATTGCTGCTTGTATTTTCGTTTTTCGCTTTCTTTTCCTTGTCGTTTATTCTCTGTTACTTTGATCATTCGCTTACTCCGGACTCTTGTGATGACG
The DNA here is from genome assembly GCA_033971965.1 of Cucurbita ficifolia. Taxonomy (NCBI): domain Eukaryota; kingdom Viridiplantae; phylum Streptophyta; class Magnoliopsida; order Cucurbitales; family Cucurbitaceae; genus Cucurbita; species Cucurbita ficifolia. The sequence continues at coordinate 1,590,280 of CM066981.1, forward strand.
CTTTGCTGAAGGTTTCGCTCCGTCCTCTCCTTAATTTTTCTGGTAAATGAATTTATATGCGTTATTGATTATCGAAATCGGGCTCTCCTTTGGTAGAGTGCGAATCAAAAAGTGTAGGAAACTAGTATGGCTTTTTTTTTTTTTTTTTTTGTGGATAATTATAGAATGAGTGAGTTGAGTAATGGATGGTCGGAGGCTTCACATGAAGGTGTTGCCATGTATTGAACGAGCTTGAAATCAACTGTGATGCTTTTGTGTCATTTCGAGCTAGAGATTTCGATGTTGAAGGGGCCGCTGTTTAATGGAGTTTGTTTTTCTGATGAATGACGTTCTAATGGAATTGGTTTACAATTTTGAGATAGGAATGTGATTTTTTCACCATTTAATCATTGATCTACGTTTTCCATTATATTATATTTATGGTTGAGAAATATAACAACCACTTGGAAATTTTTCAGAAGAGGAACCAAATAACTGTGCAGAAGTATTAGCAAGCATTTTGACATAACCGCCATAGATTTGGACCATTTGGTCTTAAAACTTGATTCAAACTGTAAGAGTACCCTACATTTGAGATCCCGTGCAAGGCATCTGGCCAACTTTTCAAGGTACAACTTCATACCAGTTATAGAAAAAAAGGTTAATCTACAAAGACGTCATGAATTATAGCGCTCTATTTTCTGGACCTCTTCCATGCCTTTTGAGCTTGTACACCATCATAATATTAGACTGCATTTTCTATTTGCTTGCTATAGTTGTATTGATTTATTAGAGTTCATAGTTCTCTCTGCTACTAACTTGATTTGATTTGATTTGATTTGATTTGATTTTTATCTTTGTTATATTTCCATGTAATAGGAGATGAATTATCAATTGGATTTATGGAATTATGCTAGTTAGCTCGAGGATAAAAATTTAAGCTAGTCTCTAATCAGGATATTTCTACCGTCTCTGTTGAAAACAGAGCATGTCTTCCAACTTCACTCGGTAGACTCACCTAGTTGATCCCATGGTCAAGGGCGATAAGACTTTGTTTTAGAAATTCCAGCAACTAATTTTGAACCTTTTTGTGTCATGGGTTGATTTCTTTGTTGCTCACTACAGCTGGTCTTAGCCAAAAGGCTGAGAGAGGCATACTGTTGCTTTCTTCGTGAAAATTGTCATCCAAGTAAATGTTTGGTCTGGCTCATAGAAGAGGAAATCGTGTTTTTAAATTTAGGTAATTTGTTCCGTTAAGTGTAAATTTTCATTTTCATTTCTACCGAAAGATATTTATGTGTTCTTGATTACTCATTTTCCTTTTCGTATTTTGGTATCATCTGGTTTTGGTTAAATTTTGTTTTTGAGTTCTTATTGTGGTAATTCCAGCTACAGTCATGCAAATATTGAAGAATGGTGAAAGTAAATGATTGTAAAACGGCTTCCGAGAAGTATGAATTATCGGTTGCTTAAAAATGATGGAAGAATATCAAGTAGGAGTGGAGGCCAGGTTTGTAAAGGGGGTCTCACATACACGCATCCATGGAACCATGATCACAAAACAGATAAGTCTCTTTCCATGCCCCTTCACCTATTTTGTTCTATAAACTCATTAAATTATGCGTTGAATTGAAGAACAGATGTCTATAGTTCGTAATTCCTTTCTAAAATTCAGTGGTACCATTTCCATTGAGCTACATGGATTGTCGAAATAAATCTAAGCATAACGAATTTACTCACAATCAAGGTCGGAGATGTGGCAGACAGGATAAAATAGTATGGAGCACTAAAGTTTGTTGGGTTTTCTGATCACCACGGTGCGTCTCTCCGATGTGGGACATTCGCGCCTTGCACGGTATACCATACATTATTGTTGATAAATTTAATCACGCCTATTTGGTATTTAAAATTTTAAAATATTTTGGACCTTTTAATTTTTTATCTAATATTTTTATAACATATTATTTATAAATTTAAATTTTGTGTCTAAATAGTATCAAAGTTTATTATCTATTACACTTACACATGGTTCATTATGTAAGTTTACATTGATACATGTGTAATCATGAGGTATTGAAACCTTCAGGAAGATTTATGGAAATGGCATTGGCATTGGCATTCAAATAATATTAATTATTAAGCGTGAACTTATTTTAGGCTCAATATAATAAGGTTGGTGGATCTGTTGATCAAAGTTTCCACACATCCACCCGTGATTCCGAAAGTATTTTGGGGCATTATTATTATTATTATTATTATTATTATTAAATTGTTTCTGATTTGAATTCGTACGGTTTTTTCTTTGTTTTTATATTTTAGGTATCTTCAGACGCGTGGATATGCGTTCAAATTCACATGCCTGCCTCTGCTCTCTCCATAGGATGATTCCGAACCAAAGGTGAAATTTCCCTCCTGCCCTTCATTTCTTCCATTTTCTTGGTTTCTTTTTCTCTTAAGAAATCAAATTTAATCTTAAATTTTAAAATGTGTTAACTATTTCTATCCACCAATATGAAAATTTAATCAACTTTAATTAATATAACTTTGAATAAAAACATGTCTTTAATGACATTCTTTTTAAACCCTGTCATTTTTGGTCCTGAATTTACTATAATTCCACGAAGTATGTGATAATATTTTTTAATGAATTTTTAATGAAAATTTAAATCTCTTTTTTTAATTTAAGAATAAAATTACAATTTGATAAAATTTTCTTTCTTTTTTATTCATTTAAATTTTAAAATTCAACTTTATTTTTCAGCAATTTGTGTTGCTGTCTGCTTCGCAGAAGCAATCGAAGGAATTATAACAAAACGACTAATTGAAATACTAAAAAAAAAGGACAAATAATAGTTGGAAGAAAAATTCAATGAACCCACACCGTATGAAAAAAGAATTAATATTGGCTATTGCGAAAGTCGGCTTTGTTCTATATTTTAGCTGTTAAACAACCATGCAATATTTGTTGCTAACTCAATATTATATATAAAATCTCAACTAGTATTAATTATTTCATAGACTTTATAAATTTTGTTTAATTATTATTTTTATACTATTATATTATGTTATTTACATCTTAATTTTAAAAATGAGTTTATAACATGAAATTATGTATTTTTCAAAGTCTTCATCATTTTTAATGCAACTTTAAATTTTAAAATTTGTAATTGAAAACCTGAAATAACTACCTTGTATAAAAAAACAAATTTGTATACTTAAAATCCATTTAATCAATTGAAGTATTTTACATTTGTATTTTAAGACAGCCACATTTTAGATTGTATTTTGTATTTATTGAAACAAATTTTAACAAATTAAAATATTTTTTTTCCCTTTTTACTAAAAGAAAATTAAAAATTTCAATAATTATTTAGTTTTAAGGTCTAAATTGTAATTTTGGTTTTAAATTTCTATTTTCGTATCCTTGACCAAAAGCCGCCCTAATTCTTTCTCAAAATCTTCCCATTCTTACCATTTTTCTCCGTTTTCCACTCCATTATATTTGTCAGAAAGCCAGATATACGAAAGAAAATCGGACAGTTTCCAACTTTACCACGAAAACGACATGTTTCCCCGTCGTTTCATTTCCAAGTTCAATTTCAATTAAGTTCAGCCGTCATAGCGTGGCGCTGACGTGGCAGACTTAACAAACGTGACATTTCCCTAGCCAATCACAATATAACAAGTACCCATAACCCAAATCTTTATTAAATGTTTAAATTTAATAATTAATTAAACCAGTAAATTTATTCTTACAAAATCAGTAAATTCCCATTCCCAAGGTTGCTTCTGCCTCCACGTCGCTTGATTCCCTTTCTCTCTGATTTTTTTCTCTTAATTATTTTTAAAGTTTAAATTATTAAATGACTAATTCTCCTTCATTCGCTGTACGATTCCTAAAAGCTCAGCCAATAAAATCCCAAAAAAAAAAAAAAAACATTAATAATATAAAAATTCCATTTTCACCATTTTTCGCTTTCTTCAAAAATTGCTCTATATTAACTTTTCTCTCTCTCTTTTCACAATCATTTTCGAAATCTCTTTGGGTGATTTCTGTTCTCAACTCCTGACCGATCATCTCTTTAATTTCCGTTCGATCTCTGGCCATCTGCCGCAAGATGCCGGAGATCGAACCCTCTCCCCCCGATAACGATGCCTTATTTGGCAGGTACGAGCTCGGCAAGCTCCTTGGCTGCGGCGCCTTTGCCAAGGTCTACCATGCCCGCGACCTCCATTCCGGCCAAAGCGTCGCCATCAAAGTCATCAACAAGAAGAAGATCAACGGCTCAATCCTAATGCTCAACATCAAGCGGGAGATCACCATCATGCGCCATCTCCGGCACCCTCACATCGTCAAACTCCTTGAGATCCTCGCTACCAAATCCAAGATCTACTTCGTCATGGAGTTCGTCAGAGGCGGTGAGCTCTTCGCTAAGATCGCCATTGGCAGGTTCAGCGAGAATCTCAGCCGGAAATTCTTCCGCCAGTTGATCTCCGCCGTTGGATTCTGTCACGCGCGTGGGATCTACCACCGCGATTTGAAGCCGGAGAATCTCCTCGTCGATGAGAATGCGAATCTGAAGGTTTCCGATTTCGGTCTCAGTGCGGTTACGGATCAGATCCGCGCCGATGGCCTTTTGCATACTCTCTGTGGAACTCCGGCGTATGTCGCGCCGGAGATTTTATCGAAGAAGGGATACGACGGTGCGAAAGTCGATGTGTGGTCATGTGGTGTGACTCTCTTCGTGTTGAACGCCGGTTACCTTCCGTTCAACGATTCGAATCTAATGGTGTTGTATAAGAAGATTTACAGGGGGGATTATCGGTGCCCTAAATGGATGTCGCCGGATCTCCAGAGGTTTCTGTCACGACTTCTCGATACGAATCCCCAAACGAGGATCACCATCAATGAGATTCTGAATGATCCGTGGTTCACAAACGGAGAAGATACAGACATCAATTTCTACGATGATTACGAGGTCAAATCGGAAGAGAAGGTCGAATCTCCATCGACGAACTTAAACGCATTCGACATTATATCGTTCTCGTCGGGATTAGATCTGTCTGGTTTGTTCGACGATTCTCAATACGCAGTGGAGGACAGTGAGCGATTCGTACTGGCGGAGTCGCCGGAAAACATCCTGGAAACAGTGGAGGAATTCGCTAGGTCTGAGAATTTGAAGGTGAAGAAACAGAGAGAATTTTCAGTTGAATTGTTTGGGCAGAATCGTAATTTTTCTATCCGAATAGAAATTTTCCGGTTGATCGACGGATTGGTAGTGGTGGAGGTGAGAAGAAGAGGTGTTGATGCTGGATCATATCAGCAACTGTTGAAGAAAAAGCTGAAAGTTCATCTCATCGGCAACGTAGCGTCGACGTCTCGATAGAACTCCGGTGACCGGAACCAGTAAGACGTGGATTTCTTCAGAACCCAACAGGAAAATTCGGGCGAAAAATAGAAGGTGATGGGTGGTGGGGTGAGTAATATCTTTTCATTATCCCGATGAATTAATAATGATAACAATAATAATAATGGAAGAGAGTAAAAAAAAAAAAAAAAAGAATTAAGAGTCTTAATGAAGTAGTTAAGAAGTATATGTTAATGTCATTTTTCATTTGCTTTTTGATTTGCTTTTCACAGCCTTTTTATGTACATAAATTTTGTATCTAAAGATCCCGCCAAATGTTAATATTAACCAAAATTGAATATATTCATCGCATTTTGTTTTCTTTTTTTCCTGCTAAATATCTTTGATTCTACCATCGTATTTTGTTCTCTAGAATTGAAATCGGTGTAGGGACGGAGATTAGACGGAGATTATTTTAATAATTTTATTGCTCGAATTGCCTCGTCTTTTATTGCTCGAATTGCCTCGTCTCGCCCGGTTGTCAACCGAAATGGTATGCTGCTTAAATGCGTGGCAGAAAAATGTTGTGGCCACACTAAAAGAACCATCACATATCAATTATCAAATTATAAATTTACTCAATGTTTTTTAAATTTTATATTAATAAATCAATTAAAAAAATTTAAATATTAATTTAAAAGTTTAATTGAAATTATTATAATGTGTTAATTAAGTGGAAATTAATTTATTATTCTTCTCGCGGTTAAAAGTTAATTTATTATTGTGAAAAAGAAAAAAAAAGCTTTATATTCTTCTCCAGTTTACCATTATACCCTCCCTCCTTGAGCCAATCCCGTGGAAATGGATTCGGGGAATTCGTCATTAGACAGGTCACGCGCAGCGCATTTCCACCACAAGCATCGCTAAACCGCTATGGACTGGACTGTACACATTTCCAGATTTGCCCCTACGTTTCTGTTTAATTTTCAATTTCCACCTCCAAAGAACTGCGTGAAATCCTCAGAGCTTCGTCCAGTAATGGCATTTCTGATCTTCAATGCTTCTGTTTCCAATGCCGATGGTGAGATCACAAGACGACGAGGCCACAACATGAATCTTGAAAACACCGATCACCTTCACAATCCCGGACAGTCGGGTGAAAATGTTGATCGGGACTTCACCAGAGATCGTGTCGGAGAATAGCTCCGACTTGGCCAGGAGCCGGTCGGCCATCATCGTTAGTGTTAGGTTCATTTTCTCAGTCCTGTCGGCCGGCAACCGGCCTGCCGGAATCGGCGCTTCTCCGACTTCTTCGCCTCTGTAACTCACGACGGCGGTGCTATAGGAGTATTCGAAGGCTACCTTATTCAGATTCTCAACGGAGAGATCGAGCAAGAGAGACAAATTCAGATCGACGCTCAGCCTGGCGGCGTCCAGAGAAATGTTCAGATCGAGCAGAGAAACTGAATCGACGGCGATGGTGGGCCGCTTGGGCTTGAACACAGTAAAGGCTAAAATGAGGATCGAAATTACGAGCAGAGTTACAGAGAGCAATACAGGTATGCAAATGCTTCGTAGTTTCCTACTGGGTGCCGCCATTTTAGTGCTCATTCTGGATTCTGTGAGTTTTTTAGGGCTCAGATTACCGGCACCGTGGACAGCGGTGGCGGTGGCGTCGGAAATGGAATAAAATGCTGAATGAGCGGCGATTATATTATAATTATAATCTTTTTTTGAGAAATTAATAATTTCAACTTCGTTTCGTAACCAAAATAAATTTTCCAATTTATAAGTTATTAACTATAGTAATCCCATTTAACTAAAATTATTACCAAAATTTTAACTATTTTCTAAACTCACAAACAATAAATGAAACTATTAAATATTACATCGTGTTTGAACCCTCCTCAACCCTTAGAATGTAAGAGTGTTCATATGGTTCGAACACCAACTCAAACTACCCGACCTAAATCATAAGGGTTAGGTTTGTTAGATTTTAGGTCCGTTGGTAAATTTTCTCAAAAATGGGTTACAATTCAATCCAATCGGATAATTCAACCTAACTAAAAAATAGAAGGTTGAGTTGCAACACTATTCGAGTTGCTAGTGTCACGGACCTAACAAATTTGAAATTTTGGATTAGTCCAAAGATTTTCCGATTCAAAAAGCCCATAAGTCAGCCCATAACTTTGGTTTATTGGGATTAAGAAGTTGATTAGATTAAAGATAACTACACAAATAAGGTTTAAATTAGGTTAATTTGTCAATAATGTCTACACTTACTATTTATAATTACCTTTAAGTCCTCCAAAAAAATTATAATTTAAAAAATTAAAAAATAAAATGAATATTTAATAAGAAAAATATTAAAACACGATTCTTTCTCTTATATGCTCGTTATCTCATTTACAACTTTTTAATTCTGCGTACCGTCAAAAAGAAAAAGAATTATTGCTTTGAAAATAAGAAAATATGATTGGGATACTCTAAATATATATAATATATATTTTTTTAATACGAGAAGAATATAAAATCTGAATATTTAACCTTTAATAAAAAAATATATACATCAATTATTATTAAATTATTCTCAATTTAACAACAAAAAGAAAAGTCCTTATCAAATAATTATAATTTGAAACAAAGTTACCAAAAAGCAATATAACAAGGCAGAAAAAGGAAAATAAAGCAATATATATATATATATAAAACATCTTACAAATTTCACTGAAACAACACCGACAAATTCTTTAGTAGTAATGGTAAATTTCATACTCTTACTTTTCAAGTAAATTACACACACGCGTAAAAAAAAGAGAGGATAAAAACTCATTATTGAGTCCCTCAAGTCGAATATTCAAATCCATAAGAGTAATCAGTTGGGTTTGCTGCAGACTTTCCTGATCTCGCCCTGAGATCCGGTGAGCGGTTGAATGTCTCCCATTTTAATCATTGCAGTTACGAAATCGGCATCGAAAATCTTATCATTTTTACTGTATTGTTCTACCAAAGAATCGGTGGAACCGCCGTTGTGGAGGATCTGGTCGGAGTGGAGTAAGCCCTTTTGGTTCAAAAGGTTCTTGTAGTAATAGTTGTCAAAAAGTTTTGGCGTTGTGACGTCTAGAGGGGCAAGATTGTTATCTCCTCCACTTCTCGGGCAACTGCGTTGTCTTAGCTTTGCGAATGAAGCATCAATGTTGCTCTCGTTGTATATACGGTTCCTGAAGCTGGTGCACCTTGCTAGGCCTATCGTGTGGGCCCCTACATCCACACAAGACTAAATTTGTAATTTAACTGTATAAGAACCTTAAAAAGACCGAGAGCGAGTGACGGTGAAACAATACCAGACAAGGCAACCATATCTTTGGTGGAGAGACCTTTAGCACTGAATCGATTGATGAGGTTAGCCAGGGTTGAACTGGGCGGAGGGATGACACCGCTACTAGCGGCGGAGAAGCTAGCTGTTTTCGAATCTCTTCGTCCTAGTTTCACCTCCCAAGTTGGTCCTCCCAACTAAAATAATTACTTACGGTTAAAAACACAAAAATAGAGTATTGATTATAGTATAAAATCCTCTATACTTAATAACAACTTACAATGTTGACTGAATCACGAGCCGTAAGAGTCAAAATATCAGCACAGGAGACAACACCAGGGCAAATTTTTTCTACACTACTCTTGATAGCTTTTATGACGTCAAAACCTCGAACAGACCTATTATTTGGAGGAGCTGTTTGTTCTCCTCTAAAAGTGGCAGTATCGTCTAAAAGAATTGACCCATCACATCCCTATAAAAGAAACGTTCAAATTACAAAGACAACAACAACAACTCAAACCGAAAAGTTACAATAAACTTAAGAATACATACGTTAACAAAGCAGTCATGGAAGTGGAGACGAAGGAGGGAAGCGCCCATGCGGGTTTCCTTAGCGATGGCAGATTGGACGCCCGAGCGGACGATCGAGAGGAGCTTGGGACAGGTCTTGGAGTAGAAGGAATTGGAGAGCTGGGCTGAGGAGGTACCCATCAAAAGGAAGACCAGCTGCAAGGCTAAGACAAAAGTCACTACATGTTTTGGGGTATGAGAAGTGGAGATAGCCATTTTGGTTGGGAAATAAAGGGTTTTTTTAGGTCAAAGAAAGAGGAGTGTGGTGGACATGGATTGTGGTTTGATTAAGGGCTCTATTTATACACTTCAAACATGAACAAATAGTGGAAAAGTAGCATTTAATATGAAGATGGGGCCAAATTTTGGTATTGGTCGATTGGTTGATTACCTAATCTTCAAAGACAATGACTCATAATCACATGGATTGGATGCATGTCTACAAAATTAGAGAATATAGATTTACAAAAAGGAAAAACGAAGACTTTGTTCGATGCATTATTGATTGACGAGATTAAATAATACATAATTTAATGATATATCAAACGTTGAATCGAATATGTATATACTATTTAGTATATCATTGAATTATTAACGGTTTATTAAATTTTTTTCATACAAAAATTAGAACGATTATCAGTTGAACATATAATGTAACAGTCCAAGTTCATCGCTAACAGATATTGTTTGCTTTGACTTGTTACATGTCTATTAGGGAGATGTTTCCACACTTTATAAGGAATGTTTAATGCTTAGTTTCCTTCTCCAATCAATGTGGGATCTAACAATCCACCCCTTTGGAGACCTAGCGTCCTCGTTGGCACACTGTCGTGTCCGACTCTAATACCATTTGTAACGACCCAAGCTCACCTAACAAATAATTTTTAGAAATTATGTTCAACATTATATATTTTTACTCATGAAATGCTATTAGATTTATTACGATGCTTTACAATCATTTTAATAGAAATCGTATTACAAAAAATATTTAAAATAAATATTTTTTTGAAATAATATATTAAAAAATTGTAAAAATTTTATGGAGAATCGAACCGGTCTCCAGTAGAAAATTCTTATTTTTCCCATAAAAATAAATGAAAATTTTTTTTTTTGTCGGAATAAAGAAAAACTAAGAAAGAAGACTTCTTAATATGAAAAATTACGGTTACACCCGTAATTTGCATATCAATATATATTTTTAATTAAAAAATGAATTTAAACAAAATAGACGTGGGATGAAAGGATGGCATGGAATAGACATGGGTGGAGTTGGAGGGTAATTATCTTGAATTATTAAAGCATTAATCCATTAAGTCAAAATTAGCAGGGTCCACACAAGCTAACTTTAGAGTGGATTATTTTGAATTATTCATATTTTAATTGTGGGAATCTTTTTTTATTTTATTTTATTTTATTTTAATAAAGTTAATTTATACGAATCCTAAGTGACCACGATGCCATGCATGCAGGGTAGCTTTTCCGCAGGGACCTTATTTTAGAGAGCAGCCAATTTAATTATTATTATTTATTATTTAAATTACATTATATTAAAATTTTAATTTTGAGTAAAAATACCGTTCAAATGTCAAATAACCCAACAACCTAGACTAATAATTCAAATAAATAGTTTGATTTGAGTTATGTTAAATTTTTAGAATTGAAATTTTTTTGTTCGGTTCAACTGAGCTGATGACTCAACATTCTCCTGCATCCCCACGACATAGCCACGTAACCTACTTCTTATTTTCAAGAGTGAAAACCAACTTCACAGATCAACACGAGTCCTTCCAACATAATTTTATTCACATTCACATGCATCCTAGGAAAATTTCTAAGAGGTCTCCCATAAAATTGCTCGAAGTAAAACACGTTTAACCATGAAATTCTTATAACTGAGCCATCGAAAAGAAGAGTGCACTTTGTTGGTATAGATATAACGTTCATTTCGTTTAAGTTTTTCTTAGACCTCCAATCCTTAGGGTCGCTCTGATCGGATGTGGTTTCGATTCATTCATATACCTCTCCTTCACTCGAGTGCCACATAGGTCGTGAAGTCTATTCGATTCGAGTAGCCAACCCGACCAACTCAAATTTTTTTGGCTGATTCAAAAACGTCTCGATCTTGAAAATTAGTTAACAATAATGGGCAATAGCGGAAAGTAACCAAAGCTACATTTGATTAATTAGTTTCCACGAAAGTAAGCATATTAGTTATAGGCATCAAAGGAAGCCAAAATGGTTGACTAAAAACAATAGTGAACCTCATAAAATAAATTAATATATTTGGTGAATATTAATGGAAGTAACATCTATAATCTACCTACTTGGATACTTTTCCTCCAAAATTTATATGCAATTTCAATTCAATTTTTATTTTGTTTAGTCTCCTTATTTTTATGACTATATATATATATATATATATATATAAATTATTAAATAATTATATTAAATTCCCAAACTTAGCCTAACTCAAAATATTGTATTTCAAAGCATATATTATTTTTTATGCGAAGTTTTAGACGGTAAAATTAAGTATTATTTTTTTGACTTTAGTTCATTTTAATATGTATATTTGTTATAGGGTTATAATTTGGTTTTTTTATTCTCGTTCTTATCTTGTTCATCCGAGCAAAATGTTGGCATGAAAATTGACTTTCTACTCTCGATGAATTTTAATTAAAATTTACAAATAAAAAAAATCAAAATAATTACCTTTTCTAAAAGATAGGTGTGTATATGGATCGGGTTGAGTTCAAACAACTTGGAATTTCAGGTTGGTTGAGTTAATGACCTGAACTCAACTCGTAAACGCAAAAATTTAACCCAATCCAATTTTTATGGTTACTTTGGATAATCCAAATTGGTCGAGTTATCGAGTCATATGAACACCCCTATTAAAAAGTAGGGGAGTATAATTCACTAATTTTCTAAAGAAGAATTTACCGAATTGCCATCATGAAGCTTCATACGAAGTAGAGAAAGGCAACTAAGCCAAGGCTCTTTTTTTCCCTTTACCTGTCTGTCTAGACGTCTTTTTCTATATTAATTTCTTTTGGATAAAGGTCACGCAAACTTCTAAGGAAAATTAGAACCTTTTCTAATTGACCAGTCTCGTTGAAAATGTGTAGTGGACTTTGTATTGTATAAGTGTAAATAATATCTTTTTTAAAAAATAAATTAATTCTAAACTTTTGAATTTAGCGGATAATTTAATTTAAAATAAAAATAAGAAACCCCGAGCTCAAAATTTTATCGTATTTATTTCACTTTATTAAATAATATAAATACATCGATATTAGTTAGTATTTCCTAAATAATTTTAGGACATACTCAATTTAATATAATTAAAATTAGATTATAAACGACAAGCATATCTATTTCCTTAAATTAAAATTTACGTTATTTTAATAATATATTATAAAAGATAGCGTAAAAGAAGTAAAATCGAAACTTTTGAATAATTAATTAAAAAAGAAATTTGAAAGGAATAAATTATATAAATTTAGCACATTTATTATCCATTACAAGCAAGCCAAGTCAAAAAAAAGAAAAAAGAATATATATTTTTAAGTAATAAAATTGAGAAGGTAGAGACAAAGTCAAAGTTAGGAACATATTAATGATTAAGTAGTTAAATATTTTAAAATTAGAATATTCAAATATAGAGACTGTTCCCTCTACACCAACTCGAGGTTTTCATTGGTTGGTCACGGTAGCCATTGTCACCGCTGGGTATTTTTATATTTAGTCTGGAGACATTTTTTAGACTCAATTCAACCGTTTTTATGGACAAAATGAGACTAAATTTTTTTTATTGACTTTTGTTATTTAACCGAAAAGGAAAATAAGAGCGTTCATAAATGGAGTTGGATCGAGTTGAGACATTTTTTAGACTCAATTTAATTGTTTCGACAGTAAATTTTTTTAACTCAAGCAACCATAATTAAATAATCAACTTAACCTAACTCAACTAAAGAATATTTAGATGGAGTTGGTGTTGAAGAATTATTGGAAGTGAGTCCCACGTTGGTTAATTTAGTGGAAGATCATAGGTTTATAAGGGAGAAATACTACCTCCATTGGTATGAAGTTTTTTGGGAAGCTCAAAGCAAAGCCATGAGAGCTTGGACATATCATACCATCTGTGATTCCTAACGGTTGGTTTGGATTATTTAAATCATTTGTTTGAATTTTTGTTTTTGATGAAAGTAAAATGTTAATAAATAAAATATTTATTTGTTTATTTATTTTTAAACATTTAATTAAAATATTTATTTGTTTATTTGTTTTTAAACATTTAATTAAGATTTATCATTTCATTTCAATATATATTTTTAAATATACTCGGGTTGTCTCATCTAAAGGACTCGGGTTAAAGATTAAACAATAAAATCATATCATTAATCATAAATTTATTTTAAAAAAACAAATCCACACTTAGCTTATTATTTTCTCAAACAAATTTAAAACAAAAGGAAAAATAATTATTCTCAATCACCAAATTAAAGTTCTTCAAATAATGTGGATCAATTGGGTCGGCTGCAGACCTTTCGGATCTGGCCTTGTGATCCAGTGAGTGGTTGAATGTCGCTCATTTTGATCATAGCTGTCACGAAGTCAGACTCAAAGGCATCACTGTTGTCACCGTAGAGTTCAACCAAGGAATCGGTGGATCCGCCGTTGTGGAGCACCTGATCCGAGCGGAGCAAAGCCTTCTTCTCCAAAAGGTTCTTGTAGTAGTAGTTGTCGAAAAGCTTTGGGGTTCTAAAGTCCAAAGGGGCACGATTGTCGTCTCCTCCATTTCTTGGGCAGCTTCGTTGCCTCTCTTTAGCAAATGAATCGTCGATGTTGGTCTCGTTGTATATACGATTCTTGAAAAATAAACACCGAGCTTGTCCAATAGTGTGGGCACCTGCATGCATCAGATAAATATTGATATAATTACATTTATCATAATTCACATTAAGTTTAATCTTTTAGATTGATAAGTGATTTAACATGATATTAGAATTAGAGATCATATGTTCAAACTTCTATACCAGATAAGGCAACCAAGTCTCGAGGGGAGAGACCCTTGGTGTTGAATCGGTTGATAAGGGTGTCGAGGGTGGAAGTTGGCGGAGGAATGGCACCAACGACATCAGAGAAGCTAGCTGTTTTGGAATCTCTTCTCCCTAATTTAACCTTCCAACTTGGTCCTCCAAGCTGAAATAATTAATTAGTCGAGAAAAAAAAGTCACATCATCGAGTCAAACTAAACAAGTATTTTTTTAATGTACGAGGTTTAGAAAAATTGATATAATTAAAAAAAAAAAAAAAAAACTCACAGCCACGACAGAGTCCCGAGCAGAAAGAGTCAAAATATCAGCACAAGAGACAACACCGGGACAAACTTTTTCAACATTTTTCTTTATATTCTCAATCACGTTGAACCCTCTAACGGATCTATTATTGGGAGCTGCAGTTTGCTCTCCCGTAAACGTAGGAGTATCTTCCAGAAGAATCGATCCATCGCAACCCTAATAAAGAACGATCAATTACACATAATATAATTAAAAAAGAGAACGTAACTAATATAAGAGTACGATAAAGATAAAAGAAGAAGAAAAGATTTTTATACGTTAACGAAGCAGTCATGAAAGTGGAGGCGGAGAAGGGAAGCGCCCATGCGAGGTTCCTTAGCCACGGCAGACCGAACACCGGCTCGAACAGTGCTAAGGAGTTTGGGGCAGCTCTTATAGTAGAAATCGGGAGAGAGATGAGCCGAGGAGTTCCCCATGAACACGGCAAATAAGGCTAAAACTAAAGCCACAACCATTTTGTTGGGACAAGAAAGGGCTGCAATCGCCATGGATTTCAAGGAAAAGGAAAAGCAATGAAGATGGGATGATTGAAGCTTGAAGAAGAGAGGGGTATTTATGAATGGCCTGAAACTTGAAAGGAGACCAAGTAAAATTTGGTTGGAATATTTTAAATATTTAATCATTAAAAAAATACTTAAAATATAAAATTTGGATTACTAGAAGAAGCTTATTTATTAAAAATTAATTTTTGAAGGAAAAATAGTCAAATTTGAAGGTTTTATTATTATTTTTCTTTTTTTTTTTCCGCTCATCGGACTATTTTGAAAAGTTCGTTTTTTGTCGGTGAAGTATCTGATGCAGGGATTATTTGTAAGCCAGCCACCTTGGAAATTCCAACATTATTTAATTTAATATTGAAAAATTCATTATATATCTTAAAAATAATAATAAAAAAATACCCAATAAATAAATATATATTTATAAATTTTAGAATTTATTTAAAAAATTTAAGAGTTTGTGAAATGTGAACCAGAATATTTCGCGCCAGACATGAATTCTCCGTGAGGTCCATCTTGGCCGCAACTCCCTGTAGCGCCTAATCGCGGGAAATTTCAATCGGAGATGGATAGATTGAGCGCCGAGGTTGGAGGATTGGAAGCTTCATTGCTTCGAATAGTCAATGATCACTAGTACGCCTCTCTCAATGTTCGGGAAAACTCCGGTTAGTTACTATCTCCTCTCTCTCTCTCTCTCTGTTTCCTTTAATTTCTTCACTCTCTCTTACGGCTTCATAGTCTTTAGATGCTGATTATTTTAAAGTTTTGTGATATTAAATCGTAATCTCCTTGTTTTGAATCATCGCGATAGAGAAGGCGAAGAAAGATGCTACTCAGAAGGCGGTGTGTTTCGGATCTTTTAGTCGATGCTGTGAATGGTGGAGTTCAAGAATCGTTTGTCAATTAGAAGTTGATTGAACTCGAAATTAGGGCATTAGCGATTACGATTGCTCGATTTATAAAGCAGATCGATCAATGCCTCGCCGCCACAAGGTTAGCTCTCATTCCTACGAAAGCAACTACTAATTTACAATTTCATGGAAACCTACATTTTAGCCGTATGTATGCATATGTTAACACTGCATTGTTGCGAATCAAAGCCTGCTTAGTCTGATTACTGACTGGAAAGTTTAGCATTGTTATTGACGTCCACAACTTTAGTCTTCCAGAAGTCGTATAACTTTTTAAGTCAAGTAAATGATGTTGAGATGGTATTCGAACTTCAAGGATTACGTTGCGGCTGTCAATAATGGTTATGATACTACCTGGTAACCACAGTTGAGTCTAAAAGATTTTCCTCTAATTGCGGTCTAATGTTCCTATGAAGAGCGTGTGGGCTATTAGACATCGATTTGTTGCGTATATATTTGGTGTATTGTTTGAGCTGTTTCGTTATTTGTATTCTTAGTTTTGGTTAAAGCGTTTTCTGTTAGATTCATACCAGTTGTTAGTTATTGAAACTCAGTGGCTAAGCAGTATCTATAAAACCATCCCCCGGTACTCTTTGTATCGATAAAAAAAAAAAAAATGAATAGAACTGCAGTTCCTGAAACTTAGGTTAGGGCCCTTTTGCATCTGTGTTCTGCTAAACTGCTTCTTAAGACAACTCAAGCTATTATTCTTTTTAAAATTATGAGCTAGGTATAAAGTGACATAGAGGGAATGAGCTTAAGTCATAGTGACCACCTACGCAGAATTTAGTATCCTACAAATTTCCTTGGTAGACAAATGTAGTATTAGGATCAAGTAATTTCCTGTGAGAATAATCAAGATGCACATATACTGATCTCGACACTCATGGATATATAAAAGAAATTTGTTAGTTGACCTTGCCAGTTATCTAGCACAACTTTTGGCAACAGTTCTGAATACGGAAGAAAAAAACTATTTATGAAAACATCTCCCCAACTATCATTTAGGTTTTGAAAATTTTCTTTTGTGGTCTGATGGATTGTTTTCCATGAAGAGATACTTTTCACACTCGTACAGATTATGAACACATCAAGTATACAAGAGAAAAAGACTACATAAGTTGCTTATAAAATTAAATCTTAACTTCCATCTTTGTGATCATTGAATAGACATTTCTCATGATTCATGGAGCCTTGATGTTGTCTTATCCTTTGAGGGTAACATGAATATGTATTGTGCACAGGGGAAGAAACAATCTCTTATTTTTTATAAATAGGAATACTCTCTTATTGTTTTGTTGGATATATATAAAGAATCTCAATCTTATCATAGACAATTTTTGTCGTGCAAATTGTTACTTGACTTCAGCCTTTGTATTTTGGATCGACATGAACCTAAGACCGTGTGATTAGTTTTAATGCTTGAATCACTCAAAAGTTTCTTAGTTTAAACTAAACCCAATGAACTCACACTGTTTCCTTAAGACTCAAGGTGTCATAAACAATTGCCTCCCAGGATAGAACAGAATATCAATATGAGAATGAGCACATCAACCACTAAACTCAACGAACACTACAATATGCGAGTAATTGTCTGAAAAAAAGAAGTGTTTTTTTGTGTGTATCAAACAAATAAGAAAATCACATAGTTATAGACTATTAAGGTAGAGTCCTTTAACGAAAAACACATCCTCTCTAAAGAATTGTGGTTTTAACAAGACTGAAATGCTCGTAGTTAAAGAGTCAGTCGTCCTTGCTTCTTAGAGCGTATTCTGTAGAGTCGAGAAAAACATAGATCTTCATCCTCTGCTTTAAGTTCGCTGAATCTGTGCACCCATGCTTGATAAGTTCTTGCGGTGTAATCATATCAAGGATGCAGCATATCGAGATGGAAACTCTTACAGACATTTAGAACACCTTAGTCAGCCATGTCTTCTACCCCATTAACTGTATAAGATAATTTATTAGAAACTTTTAAGTTCAATTTGAAGATGGTTGGGGGAGGAGTACTTGGAGAAACCAAAAGCAAAGCTACGAGAACTTATGCTCAAAGTGAACAATTTCATAACATTATGGAGAGACGTGGTTTGTAACATGGTATCAGAGTCATGTCATTAACTTAGTTATGTCAGTAGAATCCTTAAATGTCGAACAAAGAAGTTTAAGTTGTGAGTCTCGAAGGTATAGCAAAAGTTGACTCAAATGTCAAACAAATGGTGTACTTTGTTTGAGGGCTCCAAAGAAGGAGTCGAGCCTTGATTAAAGGGAGGCTGTTCGAGGGCTCCATAAAGCCTCAGGAGAGAGGGTGTACTTTATTTGAGGGGAGGATTGTTGGGAGAGTAGTCCTACATCGGCTAATTAAAGGGTTGATCATGAGTTTATAAATAGGAAATATTATCTCTATTCGTATGAGAACTTTTGAGAAAATCAAATGCGAAAGCAAAAGTGGACAATTTCTACACATTTGGTTTCTAACAACTAATTTATTCCTCCTTAACACAGTGCACAATGCATGTCATCATTTTGTCAATTTATTGCTTATGTAAACTGCAGTCTGCTCTGTACAATTATTAGCTGATGCCATATAATAATCATTTCTGCAACCTTCCAATTGTTGGTATCCATATTATACTATTTCCAGTAATATTCAGCTTCATAATTATCAGATATATTATCGTATTAGGTGGGTTCACATTTTTTAAGTTTTCCCTCCCAACCCATGACAATGATGCGGTTGCATTTTTTTTTTTTGGGTAACAGTTGACTGTTGACCAATTTCGGCCATTATCTCATCTCCTAGCGTTCTGGAGGAGTTTGATTTTGTTTTACATCACGAGAAAGAGGCCCAGGATTGAGCCGAACCCGCTGATGATTCTGATGGGAATGCTTTCTACGTTAATTCTGGATTTATCTGGGACCTCAACAGCACGGAGCATTGAATTTGGAGAATACTCACTCTGAGGTACACATTAACCTTCATTGCTATTAAATGATGCATCTTATTCTGATTGCCCATGAATCTAATTTATTTAAAGATTCTAAAACTAAGTAATACACTTCAGCCAACTTTGTTTATAAACCAATTCTTTAAGCCTTCTTTTTTTTTCTTGGTCTTTTAAAATATAAAAAGTCGTTTCAAAATATAATTTATTTTTATGAATTATTTTTGTTCTTTTGTTCAGAAAGCATTTTGATTATTATTATTTTTTTTTTTTTTTTGTCCTAGCTTGCCTTTTGAGTTAGAATAGAGTTTTTTGTTTTAAATAATAGAAACATTATTTTTTTACTATAACTTCCAAATACGTGTTTGTTTCCCAATATTTTAAATAAAAAGATTACAGTGGCTATTACTCGTTCAAAAAGACAATACCGAATAAATTATGCTAATCATTTCGATAATATTGTTATTACTACTACCTTTTTTAATATAACACTTGCATTTTTTTCAAATATTAAACAAACTTTTTATTCCCAAGTGTGGAAGTCGCACTTTCTAACAGCTAACAACAATTTATATTTAATCTCACGAAATATTTTATTCGGAAGTTGCATGCTAGTCAAATATATATTATTGATTTGTTCAGAATATATCATCCCAATACATCACGCCCTCTTAATTTATAGTTTAGAAAATTCCTTCATAGAAAATTTAAAAACTCAAGAGTAAAAAAAAAATAAAAAAATAAAAGAAGACCAGTTAAAAATTCAGAGGCAATGATTGTATGGATGTATTAAGCAGAAAAAAATACTCGGTTATCTTAGGAAGGAAAAATTTCCTAATTTCACGTAGTGAGTGATTCACTGATTCCTTGCAGTTGGATTATAATAGCAAATGAAATAGTTCCAATCTCCAAAATGATTGAAAAAAGTGTGGTGGTAGAATGGGACAAATGTAGTAGGTAGGTAAAGCAAAGCCAAAGCTTTACAACATGTTTGTCAAAGACCAACCCAATTATCTCCCGTCATCAGGAACAGTTGACTTAGCTAGGAAGGGATAAGTGTTTCACAAGTTGATCAATTGGCAACTGTTTTAATTTAAATTTGGTCAAAACCAACCGTGGGTTTTGTGTCTCTTTGTAAGGCATTGACCCTCTCTTAAACTTAAACAACACTTTCTTCCTCCTCCTTTTGGGGCCAATTCTTAAGTTCTATGTTCTTACTATTCTTCAGAATTCCGCATAGGTTAGAGGTTAATATTTTGAAGGGTATTTGATTTTAAAGGCTTCAAGTGGAAGAATTTAGGATGGTAGAGCCAATGGCATAGGCAAAACTGTAGAATGTGATGTTGTACCAACCCAAGTTCACTGCTAGTAAATATTGTCTGTTTTAGCCCGTTACGTATTGTCGTCAGCCTCACAATTTTAAAATACGTCTATTAGGGAGAGGTTTTCACAACTTTAAAAAGACGGAATGTTTTGTTCTCATCTTCAACCAATGTAGAATCTCATTGAGATAGAGATGGTAACCATTAGTTTATCGTTGATAAATAGCAAAAGAAGAAAAAAATGAAGGTTGTAAAAGGAGATTAAATATAATATGAGGTGGGAATTTAAACTTCTAACTACATGAAAAATGAACAAATGTCTTATTTTCATATGTCATTATTTCTGAGCTGGCTTACTATATTTTTCTTTGCTCGAAAGTTTGAATGTCTTATTTTCATATGTCATTATTTCTGTGTTGGCTTACTATATTTTTCTTTGCTCGAAAGTTTGAATGTCTTATTTTCATATGTCATTATTTATGTGCTGGCTTACTATATTTTTCTTTGCTCGAAAGTTTGAGGTTCATAGTAAATTTTTTTGACTGACTAAATTCCATTTGATTTTAGTAAATGAATTCTTAATGCACAAAGTCGGTAGGACTATAAGTTAAAATTCAATGTGAATTATAAAGTTATTTGAATATTATAATTCCAATGAAGTGGGTGCGTGTTCAAACAAGGACTGTTCAAATGAAGCTTCTTTAAGTTATGTTTCAAGTATAATATCAATTAATTTGCTAGCAGGCAGGTCAAATGGTTGGTGGATTTGTTAAAAAACAATTCGATTAATATTTTGCCTATTAGTTAATAATTTCAAAATTCCAAGTAGAATTAGAACTCTTGTACAATAAAAATATTTAGATTTGTTTCATATTTTTAATTTTTTTTAAAATTAAGCTTACTTGATTTTGAAATAGATTTATGTTTAAACCAAATAAATTTGTGTATAAAAACACTTTTAGAAAATACAACCAAATGTATAAATGTTTTAACTCTCAATAATTTTTTTTATATAAAAAATGTATTTTTTAAAGTAATTTTTCCACCCACCCAACTCTAATACATATTATCATAATTTTTTTAACATAAAAATGATCAAAATCCTTATCTGATTATTATTGTTATTATTATTATCATTTCAAAATTAATTTTGAAATATTCTACCTTTTGTTCCAAAGATGTTTTATAAAATTGTGATAAAAATAACAAATAAAAATTATTATTGCAACTGTCTAGCCTAAATAATATTGGAACTTATATGATAAAATATTTTACAAAAAAACATCCCAAATGCAAGGAACTCGTATATCACATCTAGGAGCCACCTATTACCTCCTTAACAATGGATTGTTCAATCTCCTGCCCATCAATAGTTGACTTAAAAAATTCTCAAAGCATTATTTCATAAGGGCCATGGGAGACTTGGTCCATAAGAGCTCTCTCTCCTCTCTTACCTTTGAGATATCCAAACCATGGTGTCACCCTACCCGTGACAGCTTCCTCATTTTTCCCTATATAAAGCAAACGCATTCCTCATCATCTTCACTGTGGAATCCCAAGAAATACTGTAGCATATTACAAGAAGTTAGCAAGCAATAGCTCTAATGGCGGCCCTTCGCTCTCTTTTGCTCTGTGTTTTTGTTTTATCAGCTGCACTAAGCCATAGCCATGCACAGCTGACTCCCAACTTTTACAACAAAGTCTGCCCCAAGGCCTTGTCCACCATTAGATCCGTCGTCTCGAACGCCATCAAACGTGAGCCTCGTATGGGAGCTTCCCTCTTACGTCTCCATTTCCATGACTGCTTCGTCAACGTAAGTTCATCTTCTTTCTTGTTGTTCTGATTGTTCGTTTTGTTATATCATGCAATCAATTGAGAGTTGTAATTTTTTTTATGATTAGGGTTGCGATGGGTCGGTCTTATTGGACGATATTGGTAACTTCGTTGGAGAAAAAACTGCCTTTCCTAATGTAAACTCGATCCGAGGATTTGAAGTCGTCGACCAGATTAAACAAAAAGTCAATAAGGCTTGCAAAGGCAATGTTGTGTCTTGTGCTGATATCTTAGCTGTTGCTGCTCGTGATTCTGTTGCTATTGTAAGTATAAAACTACTAAATCAAAAATCTTAAATCCATAGATTATGGTATCATTCATACCATATCCAAAACATTATTAACGATCCAAAATGTTGAACTATGTTTTGAACAGCTTGGTGGGCCAAACTACAAAGTACTATTAGGAAGAAGAGATGCAAGAACAGCAAGCATAAACGATGCCAACAGAGGCCTCCCTCCGCCATTTTTCAGTTTCTCACAGCTTCTATCCAGCTTCCAATCTCAAGGCCTCGACCTCAAGGACCTCGTCCTCTTATCGGCCGGCCACACCCTCGGCAAAGCTCGGTGCGCCACCTTCCGAACAAGGATATACAACGACACCAACATCGACCGGAAATTCGCAGCGTCGCTGAAGGCAATTTGCCCACCAAGCGGCAAGGATAACAATCTGATGGGTCTTGACAAGACTTCCAATTTCTTTGACAATGCCTACTTCAAAGCTTTGTTGAATAAGAAGGGTCTTCTCCACTCCGACCAGGAACTGTTCGGCGGCGGGAACCAGGAGAGTGATGGATTGGTGTCGTATTATAGCAGATATCCATACTCCTTTAGAGATGACTTTGGTTCTTCCATGATCAAAATGGGCAATATAAAGCCACTTACAGGAAGTTACGGAGAAATCAGACAAAATTGTCGGTTTGTCAACTAAAATGTTTCGGTTTGATTTTCGCTTTCGATTTGAATTTGGATTTGGAATTGGATTAACGTTGTTTGAGATTGAGTGTCGAAGAGTGTGCAAGTTTGTGTATAACCTTCGTTGATGTTTGTTTGTATTACATGAAATTAAATAATTATTGTGCCCTTCTTAAAGTGGTAGAAAATATTAAAATTTTGTTTGAAAATGGTTAATGCATAAGATATTTTTAAATGTGAAGAGATTAACATAGAAGAAAAAAAATAATGTTTGAAATGAAATAGGTAATGATTCTTAGTTTGCTAGTAATCTTCGATCGTCTCTTATCAACACTTTAAACTCGTTGCGTGGATAAACGCCTAAAGGCTTGAAGTGCACAATTGGAAGAAGAGAGAGAGGGACGCCCTCAAAGATTGTGATGGCTGAGCCCAGAGGGCCAAAATGTGTTATACAAAAGGAGTAAAGAAGCTCCGAAATGAGTGATAGGTCATCAGATTTGCCTCGATATCTCCCCTACTAACACCCCCTACAGTTCTCTATGCATATTCCAAGGGAATGTTAGGAGAGACGGGAAACACACTCACCTTTGAAGATACGCAATCTTGCTGTGCTCAGTCGGACACCACTTTGATTAGGTACTAACTTAAGGATCAAAACGTGGCAAACCATTAGTCGATAATAAGAGACTGACAAACGTGGCAAACCCGTGCGAGATTTTACTTTGCAGATTGGCTCGATAAAAGGGCAGCTAAGACAACCTAACTAGAATCAATTAAGAATATATCTAAGCGGATTTTACGAACATGGTTGAATAAACTACTCTATCCATATTAGTTTTTTTTTCTTTCCGAATTCAACAAATATGAAAAATAGAGAAATTTGAACTTGTGATCCGTTAGTGGATAATAAATATTTTAAATAAATTCTTCTACAGTTTTTTAAATAAAATTTGACCAATTAAAATTTTAAATGGAAATGAATTAAATAATTGAATAATTAGTTTATTTTTTAATATAAGTTTGGTGGGTATAATTAAATGTACCGACAAGACAAGGATGCCCCAACAGTGGACTTTTGCTATAATACCGAATGGATCCATTGTTTAATTATAAAATAAAACAAATTTCAATAATTATAAATAACCTTTCGGTCGTTTTTCACACAATTCTATAATTATTAAATAAAATATATTTATTTTCATTTAAAACAATTTTCAGTTTTCTTAATTAATATAAAATTCAAAATTAATGGTGATAAGATCAGTAGGTGAAATGGGAATAATTCTATTAAGTTGACATAATATTCTTTAATATTCTCACTATAGAACTTAGTCAAATTACATATTAAATCACCAAGTTTAAATTAATGTTTGAATTTTGTCCTCACATTTAGCATATGCATTAAATTTTAAATTTTTTATAATTATTATTTTGCAATATTATATAATATATAATGAACAAAAATAAAATGATTTTAAAATATAAAATAATATATTAATGGATAGAATTTTCTCTCGAAAAAGAAAATTACCTTTTTATTAAAAAATCGTTTAAGTTTTGTAAACATTTAATTATAAAATATTCAATAAATTTTAAAATGCATATTTATATTAAAAATAATAATTTATATTTTAAATTATAAATTATAAGATTAATTGTATAAAATTGGGTCCTGTTGGGCCTCCAGAAGGAAATAGGCCCAGTTTTAGGGTCAGAGAACGGAGAAAGAGGAATTTAATAGTGGGCCTGAGCCCAAAGTCGAGTATATAAAATGGCCCGTTTATTTGGAAGTTGCCACGTGGTGCGCTATTTAAAAATCTGACGGCAGAAAAGAAAGACACTTGTCAATTAAAGAATAGGCGGTGGATACACGCTCTGAAATGAGAGAGTACGAAAGACAAGAAACGAAGTACGTTTTTGAGCAGGTATGGTGGGCCCCATTCTGATGCGGTACCACGTGCACTCGTTCGTTCTTTGCCTTCCCCAATCGCCATTCCACCAAATATCACCTCCATTATTTTCCTTTTTTGTTTTTTTTTTTAATTTTTGGAATTTATAAATTTTAAGCTAAATCTCGTTAATTTAGTTTTATGTATTATTTTCTATCTTATATTAATTTTTTTATTAAAAATTTAATTTAATCATATTAAACCCCAAATTTAAATAAATATTATAATTTCTAATTCACTTATTAATTAAAAAAATTTAGAAACAAATGTTCACAACACGATTGAGGCATGAACTACGAGATCACCTTAAGGACGCTTTTAATGTTCAGAGATCACGAACTGACCATAGAATCCTATTCAATAAATGAAACGTTTGTGTTTGTCCGATCTCAAAAATTTGATAATCCACCAACTTTATAAAGGTGTAGCATATTAGAATTTATTTGGCTATTAATCCTTAATTAATTATGAAAAATGAGAATTATTTTTGAACTTGTAATAACTTTGGACCGGGAAGGTCTTGGATGTAATTTCCGTACCTCTGTTTCTTCAAGCGGATGACTTCCCGGCAAGAATCTTGGTGGAGTCTACGAACCAACCAACCCTGTTTTCAAGCTTCTTCTTCCTTCTTCCACCCATACATTCCTCGTTTTCTCCTCCTCTGTTCTTTGATTTAGCCATTTCACCATGCTCTCCAAGTTCGATTCTGCTCCATCTCCACTGAACAAGAAGCTCAAGACCATTGACATGGACGACGCATTCTCCAGACCCTTTGATCATCTCACAGAGGAGATCATCTTCGTGATTCTCGACCATCTTCACGACGATCCCTTTTCTCGGAAATCCTTCTCTCTCGTCTGCAAATCCTTCTACTCCGCCGAATCACACCACCGGAAATCTCTAAGACCACTGCGCTCCGACCTGATTCGAAGTATCGCTCGTCGATACCCATCCATTTCGAAACTTGACCTATCCCTTTGCCCTCATGTTGAGGATTCGTTTTTGATTGCGATATCGTGTGCTTGGAAAACGACGTTGTTTTCCATCGATCTGTCCCGGTCTAGGTCGTTTTCGAATGCGGGATTGTCGAATTTGGTTACGAATTGTGCTGGATTGGTCGAGATTAACTTGTCGAATGGGGTTGCACTGACGGATTCGGCGTTGAAGGTCATAGCGGAGGCCAAAAACTTGGAGAAATTGTGGTTGGCGAGGTGTAGATCGATTACGGATATGGGGATTGGTTGTGTTGCGGTTGGATGTAGAAAGCTGAAAGTCTTGTCTCTGAAATGGTGCGTGCATATTACTGATATGGGCGTTGGTTTGATTGCAACGAAGTGCAAGGAGCTAAGGAGTTTAGACCTATCTTTCTTGCCGGTATTTTCCCCTCCTTCAACCCCCCGCCGCCGCGGCCTTCTCTTATAAAGCTAATGAAGATTTTTGTTACAGATTACTGAGAAATGTCTTCAGCCAATTCTTCAACTGCAACATCTTGAAGAGCTAGTGCTTGAGGAATGCCATGGAATTGATGATGAAGGCCTTGCAGCCTTAGAACGTTACTGCAAGAGAAACTCATTGAAGGTACATTCCTTAATTTGGCCTTTTTCTCTGTTGGGAAAACATTCTTCTGCAGCTTCAATGTAATTACTAATGACATAAGTGCAAATTTGTTGGTAGTTGCTTAATCTGACTCGCTGTCAAAGTATCTGTCATTCTGGTTTGTCTTCTTTGATTAATGGCTCTGAAGATCTTCAGCAGCTCATCTTATCATATGGCTCTTCAGTAAGTGAATGTAATTGTATTTTGGTGATAATTTGAGATTATTGTGCTTATCTGATTATGTTCTTGCCTTAGATCACAACGGATATGGCAAAATGTCTGCATAATTTTTCTGGTTTGCAATCATTAAAATTGGATTGTTGTTCACTAACGACTTCTGGGGTAAGAGCCATTGCAAATTGGCGTGCATCACTTAAGGAGCTAAGCTTAAGCAAGTGTGCAGGGGTGACTGATGAGTGTGTCTCCACCCTTGTGCAAAAACACAATCAGTTGAGGAAATTAGACATCACTTGCTGCCGCAAGATAACTTATGCATCCATTAACAGCATTACAAGTTCATGTTCTTCCCTCGTTTCGCTTAAGATGGAATCTTGTAGCCTGGTTCCTAGAGAGGCTTATGTATTGATAGGGAAACACTGTCCATACTTGGAGGAACTTGACGTCACTGACAACGAGATCGACAATGAAGGTTCTACAGGGCTTTTAGCTCCTCTTTTACATTACATATTCCATGATTTTTTTATGTTTTTAACATTAATGTTGCTTCTTTTGTTTAGGCTTGAAGTCAGTCTCCAAATGTTCAAGGCTTAGTGTTCTGAAGCTGGGAATTTGCTTGAATATAGACGATGATGGTCTATCCCACATTGCAAATGGCTGTCCAAAAATCAAAGAGCTTGATTTATACAGGTATGATGTTTGTCTATTTGTGTGAGGTCCCACGTCAATTGGAGAGGGTATTGAAGCATTTCTTATAAGAGTGTGGAAACCTCTCCCTAATAGACGCGTTTTAAAACCGTGAGGCTGACGGCGAAACGTAACGGGCCAAAACGGACAATATTTGCTAGCGGTGGGCTGGGGCTGTTACAAATGGTATCAGAGCCAAACACTGGGCAGTGTGCCAAAGAGGACGCTGGGCCCCTAAGAGGGGTGGATTGTGAGATCCCACATCGGTTGGAGAGGGTATTGAAGTATTTCTTATAAGAGTGTGGAAACCTCTCCCTAGCATATGCGTGACGGCGATACGTAACAGGCCAAAACGGACAATATTTGCTAGCAGTGGACTTGGACGGTTACAACTTGAGTTTGAGTTAGAGAGCTTCATAATGTAGACGTTTAGGAAGGAGGATTTATCCATTTTTGGTCTTGCACATTCAAGATTATGTATCTTTTTTGGTTTCTTGAAACGTAGAAACATCAAATCTAGATAGCACATTTCTAGATTACTTCTTAACTTATACTCATCAGATTCTAAAACTACAGACTTATCATTACCTAAAAGAAAAATACAAGTTCCTAAATGTTATACTTATAACAGCTCAAATATAGAGTTGGTACATGATTTTCCTGTAGTAATTTAGTAAGTTTTCTCTTTTTTCCATTTTGTTTCGTTAGGTCGACAGGAATAACTGACAGAGGCATTGCAGCAACCGCTGGGGGTTGTCCTGTTCTTGAGATGATTAACATTGCTTATAACAATAAAATTACAGATTCTTCATTAATATCCTTGTCAAAATGTTTGAGGTTAAAAGCACTTGAAATTCGAGGGTGTTGTAGCATTTCATCCATCGGCCTTGCAGCCGTAGCAATGGGATGTAAGCAGCTTACTGTGCTAGATATAAAGAAATGTGTCAATGTAAATGATGATGGGATGCTTCCACTTGCTCAATTCTCTCACAGTCTGAAGCAGGCATGATCCTTTATTCTCTATTGCCCTGAAAATGAGTTTGGTATAATCTGTACTGCTAAAGATTTTCCTCTTTTGGTTGCAGATAAACTTGTCATACTGTTCGGTTACAGATGTTGGGCTATTGTCTCTAGCTAGCATCAATTGCTTGAGAAACATGACCATCTTGCATTTGGCTGGCTTGACTCCAGATGGCCTCACTGCCGCCCTGCTGGTGTGTGGCGGTCTAAGGAAGGTGAAGCTGCACTTGTCATTCAAATCCTTGCTTCCACCGTCTTTTCGCAAGTACCTGGAAACCCGTGGATGCGTATTGTACTGGAGGGATAAAGCATTCCAGGTACTCATCTTCTTATGCTTTCCAGTAAAATTAGCCTGTTCATCTCTATGTCATGGTGTAATAGCCCAAGTGTCATGGTGTAATAGCCCAAGCTCACTGCTAGCAGATATTGTCCTTTTTAGGCTTTTTCATTCGGGCTTCCCCTCAAGGTTTTTAAAACGCGTCTGCTAGGGAGAGGTTTCCACACCCTTATAAAGAATGTTTTGTTTTCTTCCAACCGATGTGGGATCTCACAATCCACCCCCTTCGGGGCCCAATGTCCTCGCTGGCACTCATTCCTCTCTTCAATCGATGTGGGACCCCCCAATCCACCCCCCTTCAAGGGCCAGCATCCTTACGGGCGGACCGGTTGGTGTCTACCCCCTTTGGGGTTCAGCCTCCTCGCTGGCGCATCGCCCGGTGTCTGGCTCTGATACCATTTGTAACAGCTCAAGTTCACCGCTAACAGATATTGTCTTCTTTGGGCTTTCTTTTTCGGGCTTTCCCTCAAGATTTTTAAAAAGCGTCTGCTAGGAAGAGGTTTCCACACCCTTATAAAAAATGGTTAGTTCTCCTCGTCAACCGATGTGGGATCTCACATAATAACATTGCTTTCGTGGATAAGTTATGTTCGGATACTCATCGAATATTCCACCCTTCTCATATGGATGTTCATATTATCCTTGATTGCAAACTTCTTAGCATGAAGCTTCTTTGATTTCCACCAAACTGAATTATGTATATATTTTAAGATGTTCATATCTTTTCTGACTTTACAATCCCAGTTTCCATACATTTTCCATGTGACTTATCAAATGGAAACTAGAACAAGAGGCTGATAAACCTTGTTGTTAGTAGGTTGACCAAGACGATAAAGATTGGAATTTGCACAGTGGGAAAAGCTTAGGATGCTCAACATAATCCATGGCGAATATTTCAAAACTTACACACTCTAGACAGGTAGCTTGACATTAAGCCATGATCCAAACAGGCAGAAGAGGAACAAATAGCTTGCTTGATATTTAGCATAGCCAATGACTAAAGATATCACAGCATGATCTACTCATCACATGGCTGCTGCTGGTTCTCCTGCTACCCATTTCTCGCTTGCAGCGCGCACCTCCAAACGCCAAAGCAGGCCTTCTCCCTAGGCAAGATGCGAGAGATTCGACTCAACACAGGTTCCGCAACAGAGGCCTGTGTATATTGATGCAGATGACCATATGTTTGAAAATATGAACTTGATGAAGCTGTAAATTTGTTGCTTCGGGAACTGTGACAAAGAAGGCGTTGGTTGAATTAGTGTTGAAATTGTAAAGAGTAAAAAAGGGAAGGCGTAGGCCATGTCTTCGGTATGGGGAAGACTCTCCCAAATTCTCCGGGAATTGAAGCCTGAATCTGTAAACCCAGATCCTCTTTCTTCTCAGCAATGCCTCAACATTACATGTGCTCTCTTTTCAATCATCTACTCTTCTCATCTCTAAACTTCTGCAACACTCACATGCACATCTATAGACTCCCAACCTTATTTTTAGCTATGGATATCCTATCTAAGTCTCTTCTTGGTATTGCTGCAAGCTTACTTATTTCGGACTATAAATTTGTTAATCGGTAGATTACTATGTGGGTACCTGTGATTTCAATCTGGTTCTATTTTAGTCTCTGTACTTTTAAACGTACTGATTTAGCTTTGGTAATTTACCAAATTTGATAAAATTTTAATAATAGTGATGATTCGGTTAGGTTATACAAAATACCCTTAAACATGTCCGGAAAGTTATATTTTTACCTTTGAACTTTGTTCCAAAAATTAAAAAGTACGGAAATTAAAATGGTGAGATATCACATTGGTTGGGGAGGGAAACGAAACCTACTTTATAAGGGTGTGAAATTGTGAGATCTTACATCGGTACTTTATAAGAGTGTGAAATTGTGAGATCTCACATCGGACATCGATTAGAAAGGGGAACGAAATCTATTTTATAAGGGTGAAGGAAACCTCTCACCTCTGGGTACCTTTAAAAAAAAATTAATTTTTAATTCTTTCATAATATTGATTATTTCTTAATATACTCTTCAATAATTAACCTTTAATGATTTTTCAAACAAAAATGTTAGCACCTTAACCAAGGCAAATCACTTGGTATTAAAAATGAAATTTATATATTAACTTGAGAAACAAATCATTACAATAAATAAAATTATATATATAATAAAATAAAGGTTTGTAGTCCCAAAGAAAAAATTAATTAAATAATGAACATTTACATTATTATAATTTGTGGAAGTGGAGTTTGAGAAGACCAAGTTATTTTTATTCTGATACATTTTTTAAAATTTTAAAAACAATAACAATAATTGACGGAAAAAAAAATGAAGAGAAAAAAGAGCTATATATTCACTTTACGACAGTAATTTTTTTTTTTACCTCTTCAAAACGAATGGAGAAATTCCGAGTATTTTCTTTCCTTCTCAAGATTTCACAACTCGGAACAAAAATTGGATGATAAACAGCAAACTTACCCCGGTAAAAAAAAAAGAAAGAGAAAAAGAACCCGAAATTACCGCTCCGATTCGTTTTTTCAACTCGGCCAGAAAATCGGATCCCGGCGCCGGCAAAAACAAAACTTTTACACGTGAAGTATATTATTTTAGTCTTCAGAAATGCTCTCTAAACGGGGCCGCCATACGACCACCCGGGCACCGCGGCGGTCCCGCCGCGACGGTTTCTTGTCGGATACAACATCGGAGAGGTAAGAATCACTGTCCGCGGTGGCAGTACAGTTTTTGGCCTTTGAAGAAGGAGTTTTGAGGCTGTTTCCGGCGTTTCTTTTCTTCTCCGGTAGAGAAGTCGCCGGAATCACGAAATAAATAGTGCCCCTTTTGAGCTCAGATTCCGGCGAGAGAATCAGAATCCGACGAACAACCCCTTGTGAAGAAGGCTTAGTAAGAACATGATTTGGGTTCGCTTTTAGGACCTCGCCGGCGGTGATGGGATGGGCAATTTCATCGACGTGGCCGTTCAAATGGACGATTCGGATCAAATCAAGAGCTCCACAAGGAAGAACACAAGCCAAACAACACCTTAAACTGTTGCCCATTTCAACAAATTACTAAAAAATTTCAACTCTATAAATTTTGAATTTTTGTGAATGGGAGAAATGAAGAAAGGACAATGAGCTATATATATATATATATATATATAAAAGCCCAAATTTATTTGTACGAACAAAACCAACAAGATGGGATTTTTTTTAATTAAATTATATATGAAATTACTAGTTTACCCCTTGGAGTAAATTCCCATTCTGGTGGCCTTTTTCTTAATTTAAAAAATCATTTCTTCTCGGGGCGTGTTTGGTAACTAGAATAAGCAAGCGGGTTCAAGGGTATTCCCAAAATTACTAGGCAATTACGCAGGATAGGGTCCTTAAATAATTTATATAATAATTACAACGTGATTAAATAATTTATGTGACAGTTATAGAACTAAATTAATCTAAATTTATTGTTAATTTATAAAAATATATTTTTCTTACTAATTTTATAATGATCTACTCTGGATATTTCTCAGAAGACATTAACGGGCGAAAGTTCTCTTTTTCCTATTCACTAAAATCTTTGCAGTTGAGTCTAATCGAGCGAACCTGATGATTCACAGGAGACTCCATGGAAAGCTGTTGCGCGACCTCTGGCGTGATTATCTTAGTGGGGGGATCGGCCCCACCTAAGGTAGGAGGGCGAAGGCAAAACAAAAATCGAATGGACTAAATCGTCTTCCTTCACGTCATAGCCTTAGCATTATTCATCGAGAGTTGTTATGGTTGAAAAATTTACAAAACAATTAAATTAGGTCTAAAAATGTCACAATCTGACCCGACCCAACTCGTTAATATTTTGGTGTAACTCCTAATTAACGTCGATTTTGATAAAATTATAATTTTTTAGTACAAAAGTTTTTTTTTTATTTTATATAATTTTAATATTTGTGATTGTCCAACCATTAGGAAACAAGTTAAAGTGGATCACAATAAGACATTTTATTTTTGGGGTTTGTGGGTTTATTGGGAAACATAGAAGAAATAGGGAAGTGGTTGAAGTTTGCTGCCTTAATGGCCTCTGCAAATCCACTTCTTTTTTAGGGTTTATATAAAGATTATAAAGATTTTAACGACTAGGAGGTATCTAAGGTTCTAATCGTGAACACCACATGTCGTTCAACGACTATCCATTAGCATATTATCAATATTTCAAGTATAACACAATTGATTAAGACATATAATCTCGAATCTCGGTATGATATTGTCCACTTTGAGTATAAACTCTCGTGGTTTTGCTTTGGGCTTCCCAAAATGCCTCATACTAATGGAGATGTCTCTCCCAACAATCCTCAACAATCTTCCCCTCGAACAAAACACATCATAGAGCCTCCCCTAAGGCCTATGTAGTCCTCGAACAGTCTCCCCTTAATCGAGACTCGACTCCTTCCTCTGGAGTCCTCGAACAAAGTATACCATTCGTTCGACACTTTAGTCACTTTTGACTACACCTTCAAGGCTCACAATTTTTCGATATTTGGAGATTCTATTGACATGGGTAAGTGAAGGGCATGACTCTGATACTATGTTAGGAATCACGAATCTACACAATGGTATAATATTGTCCACTTTGAGAGCATAAACTCGTGGTTTTTCTTTGGGCTTCCCTAAAAAACCTCATACGAACATAGATATATTCTTTACTTATAAACTCATGATCGTTACCTAGACACTCCTTCCCAACAATCCTCAACAGAATCGACTCCAACTTCAACTAAAAATGGAAAATCTTACCCACGGGATGAAATACAAGGGATGAAATACAATTAATTGAGAAAGAAAATCAAAACCATAATTGGTTGAGCCAATAGCATACCAAACACAATGGCTGTCATTGGCTCTAAACTGCTGCCAAAGCCATAAATGGTAGGCCGCAACACAATCTGTAACTCAGCTTTGGCAAGAGAACACTTGTGTAACATTCAAGAGCCCTCTATAAATTTGTGCTAACATGAATGCCAAAGGACGACAAGAACATCGAAGCATAGACGCAATGGCACGAGCTAATTACCTCATTGTTGCTCTATCACTTCACGTGATCTGGCTATTATTTCTTAGCAAACCATGCAATGCTTTGGATGTTAAGATTTCTCGTTCTTTTCCTGCAATTCTCATTTTCGGCGATTCTACTGTTGATACTGGGAATAACAACTTCATTTCCACTGTCTTCAAGGGCAATTACGTTCCATATGGTAAAGACTTCCCGGACCATGTTGCCACGGGAAGGTTCAGTAATGGAAAACTCATACCTGACATGATGGCCTCTAAATTGGGGATAAAGGAGTTTGTTCCTCCGTTCTTGGATCCTAAATTGTCGAATGATGATATCAAAACAGGGGTCAATTTTGCATCGGCTGGCACAGGCTTCGATGATCTAACAGCTACTATGAACAAAGTAATTCCAATGACGAAGCAAATTGATTTTTTCAAGAATTATACTCAAAGGCTCGAAGGGATCGTAGGTATGGATGAAAGTAAAAGAATTATTGGCAGTGCTTTGGTGGTCGTTAGCGCAGGAACCAATGACCTAGTCTTCAATTTCTACGACATTCCTATCAAAAGGTTGAAATACAATATCAGTGCCTATCAAGATTTTCTACAAAGCAAACTACAAAGCTTGGTCGAGGTAAATTTGAGGTCACATTTGAGGATTCTATTGACACCCAACTCACGTGGGCTTCCCCAAAAGGTCTCATACCAACAGAGAGAGTATTCCTTGATTATAAACACATGATACTTCTCTAAATTAGTCAATGTGGTTTCAGGAACTTTACCATCTTGGATGTCGTAATATTATGGTTGCTGGACTCCCTCCAGTTGGGTGTCTTCCCCTTCAAGAGACCCTATCATTTAAAGATTTTGAAGATCGAAAATGTGTAGAAGATCAAAATTCAGATTCAGAAGGCTATAATGAAAAGCTATTAAAGTTGTTAAAAAATTTAGAGGCTCAACTCTCGGGGAGCACGATTTTGTATGCTGACATTTTCACCCCAGTCGTGGACATGGTCAATAATCCTCAAAACTATGGCGAGTCAGAAAATATTTGAGAGAAATGAAGTTATGAAAAAGATCAATATAATAATTAACCTGAATTTTGTTTGGGCATTTCATCGAACAGGTTTTGAGCAGACAAACAAAGGTTGCTGCGGAACTGGATTGGCTGAAGCAGGGCCTCTATGTAATGCATTAACCCCAACGTGCGAAAATCGATCAAGATTTATGTTTTGGGATAGCTTTCATCCGACTGAAACAGTTTATAACTTGGTCACTGAGTCGTTTTTCAATCAATTTTTTCATCATTTGAATCGAAATTGATCTCTAGTTCTATGGCATTATGGCTTTAAAAGACTATTTAAATAAATGAGAATTTATATTTCCTATAATATTTTTTTTAAGTTACTGTGGAGAAAGAATAACGGAATGATTGATAAATAAATCATTCTAGAATAAATAAATGGTGGATGAATTATTTAGAAGTTAAAAAGACTTTAAAATTGTAATGACAAGACGTTACAATAATAATTGACAAAAGAAAATGAAGGGAAAAAAGAACTATATATTCACTTTACAGCAGTAATTTTTTTTTACCTCTTCAAAACGAATGGAAAAATTCCGAGTTTTTTTTTTTTTTTTTCCTCTCAAGATTTCACAACTCGGAACAAAAATTGGATGATAAAGAGCAAAGTTACCCTGGTAAAAAAAAAAGAAAGAGAAAAAGAACCCGAAATTACCGCTCCGATTCGTTTTTTAAACTCGGTCAGAAAATCGGATCCCGGCGCCGGCAAAAACAAAACTTTTACATGTGAAGTATATTATTTTAGTCTTCAGAAATGCTCTCCAAACGGGGCCGCCATACGACCACCCGGCCACCGCGGCGGTCCCGCCGCGACGGTTTCTTGTCGGATACAACATCGGGGAGGTAAGAATCACTGTCTCCGGTGGTGGTGCAAGATGGAGTTTTGAGGCTGCTTCCGGCGTTTCTTTTCTTCTCCGGTATAGAAGTCGCCGGAATCAAGAAATAAATAGTGCCCCTTTTGAGCTCAGATTCCGGCGAGAGGATCAGAATCCGACGAACAACCCCTTGTGAAGAAGGCTTACTAAGAACATGATTTGGGTTTGCTTTTAGGACCTCGCCGGCGGTGATGGGATGGGCAATTTCATCGACGTGACCGTTCAAATGAACGATTCGGATCAAATCAAGAGCTCCGCAGGGAAGAACACAAGCCAAACAACACCTTAAACTGTTACCCATTTCAACAAATTAAGAAAATTTTCAACTCTCTCTCTAAAAAGTTTGAATTTTTGTGAATGGGGGATGAAGAAAAAAAAGGACAACGAACTATATATATAACTCCCAAATTTATTCGTACGAACAAAACCAACATTTTTTTATTAAATTATATAGTAAATTCCGGCGTGTTTGGTAACTAGAATTAGCAAGCGAGTTGAAGGGCGCAGGACAGTGCCCTTAAATAATTTATATAATAATTACAACATGATTAAATAATTTATATAATAATTACAACATGATTAAATAATTTAAAAATTCACTACATGTGACAGTTATTGAGATTTAATTAAAGGAAAATTTAATTTTATGAGTTAAAGTAGATTCTTATGTTCTTTTAACATTAGTTTAATTTAGACTAAATTATTCCAAATTTATTGTTAATTTTATAAAAATATATTTTTTTAACATAATACAGGTCTATTATAACTCTATTAAAATTTATAATTATCTTTTTAATTATTTATTTTATTTTTATTAAAAATAAAAATTGAAATAAATGACCTTAACAACTCAATATTTTAAAATTAGGATGACGGTTGTTATGGTTGAAAAATTTACGAAATAATTAAATTAGGTTTAAAAATGCCACAATCCAACCCGACTCAACCCATACTCCTAGTGTAACCCCTAATCAAAGTCAATTAATCGATGATAAAATTATAATTTTTGAAGTAGAAAAGTTTTTAAAAATAATTTTAATATTTGTGATTGTCCCACCATTAGGAAACAAACTAAAGTGGGTCACAATGAGACATTATTCAGGCATTTTAGGTGTCAGGTTAAAAAGAACATTGATTTTACCAAATGTTAAAAACTTTATTTTTGGGGTTTGTGGGTTTACTGGGAAACATAGAAGGAATGGGGAAGTGGTTGAAGTTTGCTGCCTCAATGGCCTCTGCAAATCCACTTCTTTTCTTCTCTCTGTTTCTTTCTTATGGGTTTAGGGTTTATATAAAGATTTTATCACCACTTGCTCTGTTGGGGGACGCAGCTTCATGGGGCATCCACCAAATTCACCTCATTCTCATTCTACAGCCTCCGACCATGCCCTCACCTGCAACAGACAACCAAAATTAAAATACATTAAATGGTACGTTTACTCCCTGAAATCTTATAACTATTTCTATTTGATCCTCAAACGCTAAAAAGTGTACAATAGGTCATTATACTTTCGTGTTGTATGATAACCGTCTATTTAGATTCTGATGAATAAGAATTCAGTTCAACATACGAGGATTCGAGAAATAATGATCTTTCGAAGTATCTATAAGATCTACTCTTAGTATATGTACCTGTAAACGGTAAGGTTTGTGTCTATTATCTAAGATTCTAATCATGAATTCCATGTGTAGTTAAACGACTGTCCATTAACTAAAAAAGGAAAATTTTACCCAGAAAATACAATGAATATATAACAAAATGGAATTAAATTAATTGCGAAAGAAAATGTACAAAACCAAATCAAACCATAATTGCTTCAGCCAATAGCTCACCAAACATATGGCTGTCATTGGCTCTAAAGTGCTGAGGTCTTTTAAGAGGACAAAGCCATAGATGGTAGGCCGCAACACATTCTGTAACTCAGCTTTTTACTAAAAAGAACACTTGAGTAACATTCATAAGCCCTCTATAAATTTGGCAAAGATAAGAACTTTGAAGCATACGTGCAATGGAACGAGTTAATTACCTCATTGTTCCTCTATCACTCTACATAATTTGGCTGTTGTTTCTTAGCAAACCATGCAATGCTTTGGAGGTTAAGATTCCTAATTCTTTTCCTGCAATTCTCATTTTCGGTGATTCTACTGTTGATACTGGAAATAACAACTTCATTTCCACTGTTTCCAAGGGCAATTACTTTCCATATGGTAAAGATTTCCCTGGCCATGTTGCCACTGGAAGGTTCAGTAATGGAAAACTCATGCCTGACATGATTGCCTCTAAATTGAGAATAAAGGAGCTTGTTCCTCCATTCTTAGATCCTAAATTATCAAATGATGATATGAAAACAGGGGTCAGTTTTGCATCTGCTGGCACAGGCTTCGACGATCTAACAACCGCTATTTCTAAAGTAATTCCGATGATGAAGCAAATTGATTTTTTCAAGAATTATACTCAAAGGCTTGAAGGGATTGTAGGTATAGATGAAAGTAAAAGAATTATTGGCAATGCTTTGGTGATCATTAGTGCAGGAACCAATGACCTAACCTTCAATTTCTACGACATTCCTATCAGACGGCTGCAATACAATATTAGTGGTTATCAAGATTTTATACAAAGCAAACTACAAAGCTTGATCGAGGTAAATTTTATACAATATGCACCTCATTAATCCTAATCAAGATTTTATATAAGGTTAAATTATAAAAAATATATATATATTGAACTTTGCCTTTTATTTAAAAAATACTTCTATTTTCTAAAATTTAGATCACATAATTCAAATAATTTTTTCTATCTAGTTTTGAAACATTTATGAAATATTATTATTTGAAATACACCCTTCTAATTAACTTTGTTTTAGGAAATTTACCATCTTGGATGTCGTAATATTGTGGTCGCTGGACTCCCTCCAGTTGGTTGTCTTCCCATTCAACAGACCCTATCATTTAAAGATCCCAAAAATCGAAAATGTGTAGAAGATCAAAATTCAGATTCAGAAGCCTATAATCAAAAGCTTTCAAAGTTGTTGAAAAATTTAGAGACTCAACTCTCAGAAAGCACAATTTTGTATGCTGACATTTACACCCCACTCTTGGACATGGCCATTAATCCTCACAAATATGGTAAGCCTGCAAATATTTAGGAGAAATGAAGCTATGAAAAAAAAATCAATTTAATTAACCTGAAATTTGTTTGGGCATTTCATCGAACAGGTTTTGAGCAAACAAACAAAGGTTGTTGTGGAACTGGATTGGCTGAAGCAGGGCCTCTATGTAATGCATTAACCCCAACGTGCAAAGACCGATCAAAATTTATGTTTTGGGATAGCTTTCATCCGACTGAAACAACCTATAACTTCATTACTGAGTCGCTTTTCAAGCAATTTTTCGATCACTTTAATCGAAATTGATGGGTTTTCAACCGAGTTCTAGTTCTATAGCACTACGACTTTAAAAGCTTCGTCTAATTTAGAACTAGACTGAATTTATCTTTTTCGTAATATTTCTTTCAAGTTGTTCACAGACATAGAGAGAATAATTGAATGATTGA
This sequence comes from Cucurbita ficifolia, assembly GCA_033971965.1. Classification (NCBI taxonomy): domain Eukaryota; kingdom Viridiplantae; phylum Streptophyta; class Magnoliopsida; order Cucurbitales; family Cucurbitaceae; genus Cucurbita; species Cucurbita ficifolia. The sequence continues at coordinate 1,629,603 of CM066981.1, forward strand.
TAAATCATTTGGAAGTCAGGAGACTATTTTAAAAACTTAATGAGAATTTATCTTTCCAATAATATTTGAATAACCTAGATGAATCATTTAAAAGTTAAAAGAGTAACTTAAAAAATTTAATAGAGTTACTTAAAAAAAATTAATGGAACATTTTGAAAGAACTTTAAAAATAAAATTAGGTTTTAAAATAAAATTGTTGAGGTCTTTTAAGACACGAAGTCATAAATGGTCGGCAATTATGGTATAGTGATGATCCTCAAACGAAAATTTTAATCGTTATATCATTCTAACTAGGTCTACGTCATGTCTTTTTAAGTTTAAATTTCTATTTCTATTAATTTATAGAGATTTCCCGTTTAAAATTAATTTTTAAATATTTATGAAATATAAAAATTAATATGGCAACTTTTCAAATATTAAAAATATATTTTTTTTAAGTAAATGACAACATTTTAAAGTACATTTTATAATTTAAATAATAAAAAGGTTTCAAATATAAGTTCCTCCCCCCTTTTGTAAAACTCCAATTCTATTCTAACAAAAAAATTCTTCAACTTTCAAAATCCAATCAAATATTCTAATAAACCAACCCCGTTTTAAATAAACACTTCTTATTTATTAACTCTATATTAAAATGGGTAGAAAATTTACCAACTTGGATGTCGCAATATTATGGTCGTTGGCCTTCCGTTTGGTTGTCTTTCCATTCAAGAGACCATATCATCTAAGAATCCTCTAAATTGAAAAGGCATAGAAGACTATATCATTATAATAATTTAATCAATGTATACGAACAACTTTGAATAACTAAATTTAATATTTATTAAAAATACAGCCAACTAAATTTGAACCATTAAAAATTCGATGGATTAAAATAATAAGGAAACCAAAGTATATGAATGTAAAAATGATATTTTAGCCGAAATTGTTTTAGGTGGTGGGGTTGGGGCACGTGGGATTGTGAGGTTTTGGTTTTCAGAGCCCTCTAATTGATGGGATGGTTGGTAAGATCACAGACCGCTGGTATGGTCCCTCTGATCCAAATGTACCATATGTCCCATTCTCGCTTCACTGACACCCCCACTTCACAAACCGTGTGGTGTTTATTACAGTTTCAACACTCTGACATATCCCAAATTATGTAGAAAAAAAATCTTTGTTAGAAAAGAAAGAAAAAAGAACGTACTAATTCATTTAGATACGTCCATTTTTTTCGCCCCAAATAAACCAGAGACAAACTCTATTGATAGCAAGCCATAACAGCTTGTTTGCACCATGAAAGGGTGTCCCACCAAGACAGAAGCCAGGAAATAAAACATGCTGTCAGGCAAGGTCAAGGACAAAGAAAAAGAATCCACAACAGTTTCCCAATATCTAGCAACAAATAGACAGTGAGCAAAAAGGTGTCTAAGGAGTCTCTAAGATTGCAGCACACAAATTACACTAGGAAGAGGATAGGTTGAGATATGGCATTCTTCTTTGTAAACGGTCAGTCGTATTTATAGCTCCAAAGCTAAGCTCCAAAAGAAAGATTTTAATCTTCTTTAGATAGGAATTATTCCAAATTACCAAGTAAATGTTGTTTTGGCGCCTACAAGAACCTCCTTAAGAGATTTAATACTAAAGACATTGGAAGAATCAAGAGGCCAAGACCATAATAGTCATTTAAATTCCTAAATTGGATGGAAAAAAAAAAGAGATGAGATAAACTGGTCGGCTTAGTTATTTCCAAATCATTAAGATTCCGACTAAGGTTCAAATCCCATGCAGCAGTAGATGGAACCCAAACTTCTGCTACTGTACTATTAGACAGAAGAAAGGCAAAAAAGACGAGGAAATACCGTATCCATGTCTCCACAACTAAGCCAAGAATCATGCCAAAAAATAAATACACCGACCATTACCAGACAGCGGTGAGCACAAGAGGCAACCAAATCCAAAGTAGTGCATATAATACGCCAGGGAGATGTGTTAGAACCCCTCTGAATGAAGCGGGGCCATACACAAGCTCTCTCAGTATCATAATATTTTGCATTAATAAGTTTACGTCACATGGCATTTCCTTCATTTAAAAATATCCAATTCCATTTTGCCAAAATAGCCAAATGCCAATGACGAAAGTTTCCGATGCCGATATAAAGTAATGAATGATTACTGTCAATAAATCGCACACAAATAATTAAACTTCACTCACGTACATTATCTCTAAAGATGGTCATTCCAAGTCTAACTATAAAGCCTTCTCATCAGCCTAAGACTTTTTGAACCCACATATCAAATAATGTCTGATGGCAACAAATGATTCTCAAACCATACTCCGTTGGTCAAAAAAAGTAGACCTTTTTGTCTTTAAGTAATCTTCCAAATGCAGTGGAATGTGCAAAATGGGCAGTACACTAGAATAAAGTTTTATACATTATCTGATGTAAAGCTTTCTTCTAAACAATGCATACGGCCAAAAATTATGCACGAAATCTTTTCTGAACCATTAAAGCAGCAAAATCTTTCAGTAGGTAAGCGATGAGATATTATGTTGACCCTTAACAATGAATGGTATTTGCAGATCAACCTACCATGTCTTTGTAACCACCCTCTGTTATGGACTATGTTATTTTAGAAGTGTAAACAGACTATGTTATCTAGAAGTGTACTTCGTGTTTAAGGACATCAAGTTATTGGGGATAAGCATCAAAGGTGAGTTAGCTAGATTAAATGCTTCACAATGGTGTTCTATCTCTAAATTGTTTGTATATTTCTCTCTTCAGGATATCTGTTTAAACTGTGATGCCTTCACAATTCCAATGTTTCTATGCTTTTCTTTGATCTCTCCCTATTGAAGCTTGTGTCATTGAACTTCCTGTGCAGGTCAGAAATCATCTTTAAAACGATGGCCCACATTGCAGGCCGAGCTCAAGTCTTCTTCCTTGCGGCACTTGGGCCTTGAGCACAAGTTTGGATTTAAGCCTACGAGTAGAAACATCTAACACAGTTTATTTGGACATTCTTGCATGTGGGAAAAACTTGGGATATATGGGAAAGGGTGAGTTGTGAGAGCTGGCTGAGGGTTTTGGTTGAGAGAAAGTAGAGGAGGATAGATGGTTTCTAAGGAAGTGAGGTTTTTATTGACAATGTACATGTTATGAAGTCTGATGTTTTGCTAATTATAATTTTCATTGTTATAGCAAAATCTACGGGCAACCAAGATGTATCCTAATTAATTTTTTTCTCAAAATTGTTAAATTACAAGTTTAGTTCCTCAACTTTTAGAATTATGTTTATTTAGTTCATTAACTTTCAAAATTTTCTAATAGATCCCAAAACTTTCATTTTTATATCTAATAGGCCCCGACAAGCTCAACATTTTAGAAAGTTAATTGATCTACTAGACATAAATTTGAATTTTATGTCTAATTGAGGTCCAAACTTTCAATATTCAATTATAATGGAATATCATTCAATTATAATGGAATATCATTGACATCTTAATTTTAGACAACTATATAGTGCCTTTGTCATTCGAGTAATATGGGCAAGGCCCTAAATTTCCTTTTGGGCCGGCTAGAAGGCCCATTTCATTAACTTCCCACAATTATGACCCCCTAATGGACACTAATTCCCAATTAGCCTCATTTACCAGTTGCTGTTCCTGTCATGGTTGTTGTCGTCATAATTGTCGTACATCTGTAACACCAGAAAATCCCCATCTGCATTAATTAAAGGAAGAAATTCTAGCATAGGTACCTGGTGCCTCAACCGTCTAAATGTTCAAATATTGCAACTTCCTAACGTATAGACTTAAATTGTTGTTTTCTTTGTGTCATATTTACTTTGTAATCATATCAAAACTAGAAGTTACAATTCCATGCAACCGATGATCATCTTATGATAGTACTTGTTTTTGCTTCATCAAACTTCCATGATCACCCAAATTAGAAACTCTAGTGCTTTAGTGTAACAGTCGAGGCCACCTCTAGTAGATATTGTCCGCTTTAACCCGTTACGTATTGTCGTCAGCCTCAAGGTTTTAAAACACATCTGCTAGAGAGAGGTTTCCACATCCTTATAATGAATGTTTCGTTCTCCTCTCCAATTGATGTGGGATCTCACAATCCACCTCCCTTAGGGGCTTAGCGTCCTCGTTGGCACACCGCCCGGTGTCTGGCTCTTATACCATTTGTAACAGCCCAAACCCACCGCTAGCAGATATTGTCCTCTTTGGGTTTTCCCTTTCGGGCTTCCCTTCAACGTTTTTAAAACGCGTATGCCAGGGAGAGGTTTCCACACCCTTATAAGAAATATTTCGTTCTTCTCTCCAACCGATGTGAGATCTCACATTTAATCTCTGGATTTTATTTTCTATAAATAAATTAAAAGAATAATTTATAAGTGACATTCACTTAGCAACTGATATAAATGCATAAACTTTGGCAAAAAGAGTTCAAAGAAAACCTGGCTATGGCACCGACTAACTTCATTGCTCTTGCAGTGCACATGATTTGGTTGCTTCTTAGCAGAGCATGCAATGCTGTAGAGCCTAAAACTTCTCGAGTTTTTCCTGCCATTCTCATATTTGGTGATTCTACTGTTGATACCGGTAATAACAACTACATTCCCACCTTGTTCAAAGCTAATTACAATCCATATGGCAGAGATTTCCCCGGCCATATAGCCACAGGAAGGTTCTCCAATGGGCAACTCATTCCTGACATTCTGGCATCAACATTAGGGATAAAGGAACTTGTTCCTGCATTTCTGGACCCCATGCTAACTGATGGTGACCTGAGAACCGGAGTCAGTTTTGGGTCAGCAGGGTCAGGTTATGATGATCTTACAGCTAGTAGATCAAGAGTCATTCCAATGCTAAAGCAGATCGATCTTTTCAAGAATTACATTCAAAGACTTGAAAGAATTGTGGGAGAAGAGAAGGCTAAAAAGATTCTCAATGGTGCTTTGGTTATTGTAAGTGCAGGATCTAATGACTTCATTATTAATTTCTATGACATTCCCAGCAGGTCATTGGAGTTCAATATCAGTGGTTACCAAGCCTTTGTGCAGAACAGGCTACAAAGTCTTATCGAGGTAATATAACTGAGGCAAGTTTTAAGGGTAACTATATATGTGATTGCACAAAATTTTGTTAGTTCATAATCTCTAACAAAATTCAATTGCAGACCATACATTGCATTACCAGGGCAAACCTAAAGTTAACATTTCAATTTAAGCACTTATCATGCCCATTTGTTATTCATCATTTCTTCATCTTTCTAAATTCTTCTTGGAGAAAATGTGACTTCACACCAATAATTTTTAGTTTCTACTTATTCTTTAAGGTAGACCTATAATCAGTAGATTTCACATCTTTCTTCAATATAATTGAAACGAACAACCAATATAAACAATGGAAAATTACACTTTTAGTCCCGTCATGGTAGGGAACAACATGTTACCAAATTTTTTAAAAAAAATAACAAGTTTGAAAACACAGAGACTAAATGGCTATGTGATCCAAACTTGAGGTTAAAAAGTGCAGTGAACTTTTGTTCCATTTCACCCATGTGAAGGGAACAAAACAGGTAGTAGACTTCAAATATTAGACTAAGCCAAAAAGTACATAGGAGTTTCCAGTGGTTGTGTAGCTAAGCAGCTAAGAATTTTATTGTGAAATGGATAGGGATTATATCAGCTTGGATGTCGCACCATTTTTGTAGCAGGGCTTCCTCCAATTGGTTGCCTACCTATTCAAGAAACTGTAGCGTTCCAGGATCCTAAAAATCGTAAATGCCTGGAAAATCAAAACTCAGATTCCCAAATTTACAATCAAAAGCTCACTACGTTACTGCACGGTTTACAAGCAAAACTGCCTGGAAGCAAAATTCACCACGTTGACATTTACAATCCGCTGATCGACATGATCAATCATCCAAAAAGATATGGTAACCATGGAATTAGGTTATCTGTCCTAAAATTTCGGTTAATCATTATTATTGGTAAGCTTCACCTGGTTTTGTTTGACGCAATTCATCAAACAGGTTTCGTCCAAATGACAAAAGGGTGCTGCGGGACCGGTTTGGCGGAAACAGGACCCCTGTGTAATCCAGAGACAACAACTTGCGAGGATCCTAAGAAATACTTGTTTTGGGATAGTGTTCATCCTACAGAATCAGCCTACTATTTCATTGCCGACTCCATTCTCAAGCAACTCGGCTTCAATCTGATTCGGAATTGATCTTCATCCTAAGCCGTTTATGTTAGAGTTTAAACTTTCCCTATTAGAGCATCGAATGGTTGGAATCGAAACATGTTGTTTGATACTTGCTATGCCTTATGGAAATAATATTGTTCCGATTCATAAACAGTACCAAACACAATGAATATTTGTAAAAAGAACAGTTCGAGATTACTTATCGTGAAGTAAATGGAGAATTCTTCGACAGAACGAGTAGCTCGTTTGCTTGATCGCAAATTTCCATCCGCTTCATCACCCTCCAATTTCGGCGAAAAGAGTTCTTCCACTCTCCATTTCTCTGCTATCGATCTGCAGTTCAGGTGAAACCGAAATGCGCGGGAGATACCGTAACTTTTCTGCTATATATATATATCTTTTTTTTAATTAAATTTTTAGTTTAAATCCCATTTAATCACGTATGGAATTTTTGGTAAAAAGGAAAAATAAATTATTTTTCTACATCAGTGTGTATTTAGAAATAACACTAGTAAAATAATATATATTTTTTTATTTAAGAAAATAATTAAGTTGGCTTGAGCTAATCACCTCGTTGTTGGCTGCTAGTAAAAATAACACTGGTAACCTAGTAAAAGTAAAATTTTATTCATTCAATCCTACCTCATTCCACGTTGAAATACTCGAGCCCGTTTTTGAAGTCCAACATCACTCGAGTATTTATGGACACCACCATAAGCTGTTAGGTTGCCCTAATAATATTAACCTCGGACTCAAGACATGATTTTGCTGAGAGCATGAATAGTGGATGCAAAGAGTGTGGAATACATCTAAAATACTGTTTCAATAACTTCGGTATTTATTTTGCAAGCCATTTGAGTGGTTATTTATATATGATTGTGTAAAAATACAATAATTGAATAAGGGCAAAAAGGGTATAATGTGAGATCTCACCTCGGTTGGAGAGGGAAACGAAACATTCCTTATAACGGTGTGATAACTTCTTCCCAGTCGACGCATTTTAAAACCACGAGGCTGGTCGTGGGTTTAGATTGTTACAAATGATATAAGCGTCAGACACCAGGATAATGTGCCACGAAAATGCTGAGTCCAAGAGGATGGATTGGGAGATCTCAGATTAGTTGGAAAATAAAACAAAGCATTCTTGGGCGGTGTGCGTGCGTGAACGCTCACCCACAAGAGAGTAGATATGAGGTCCGAGAGAAAGTATTCCTAAGTGGTGTGCCACAAAGAGAGTCAGAAAGAGGATCTCAAAGGGAAACCTGTGTCTAGTATATTTAAAAATTTTGATTTTCATAAAGAAAAATGAAAATAAAAAATGGGCTGAGGTTTGGCGGGTCGGGCACGGTTTAGGGGACCCAGAACCAAGTTCGAGCGGGATTGGAATTGGATAGCGATATATATTGACGGAATTTCTTCGATCGGCGCCACTGTTACTCTACTTCCAAGCGCTTAAATAGGTTTGCCACTAGCCACACCAACTTGATTCTCCTCCAACTTCCAACTTAATTCAGGAAAACGGTTGCTGACTGACTCAATTTGCGTAGCGGATCATCGCATTCGCGTCTCGTCAACTTCGTTCGAGGAGTTTCAATGGCGTCCAAGTTCGGTCTGGTCGGGGGGTTGCCGGAGAGGCGAGTTCGCCCGATATGGGACGCCATAGATTCGAGGCAGTACAAGAATGCTCTCAAAGCTATAACAACGTTGCTTGCCAAATGTCCGAATGCGCCTTACGTCCTGGTAACGAAATACAACCCTTCTCTTTCTGTTGCCGATTAGGATTCTGTGTGATTTTGGCTTCTTTGTACCTTATCGATGATTCTTGCTTTGGTGTTTGGCATTTCTTGATAGTGATTAGCGTATTCATGCAATTTGCATGCGGTTTTCTCCTTTTGCCTCCATTTCTGTCTGTTACTAGCATTGTGGAGAATACGTTAGTTGGATTATAGGAAGCTCCTTATTTCTACACTCTCCACTTCCACAATACGAGAAATGAAAAGGAAAGCACTCTGATAACATTTCAGGTTGCTTCGATGTTCATTATTTTGTTAATTGTGCTTTTCTTGATGAGGTTCTTTAAGCATGCAGGGTACCTTGATATTACTTTTTACAAGTTATTCTAAGTCGGGCGGTGCATTAACAATTCAGAATGCGTGGATGAATGTATGATTATCGAGTAGGTTTGAAGGTAATGAATCAACTTAAATTTTTTTCAGGCACTTAAAGCGTTGGTTTTGGAAAGAATGGGGAAGCCTGAGGAAGCCTTATCTGTCTGTTTAAGTACCAAAGAGCTACTGTTTTCGAATGATTCTTCCTTGACGGACGATCTTACTCTGAGCACGTTACAAAGTGTTTTCCAGCGACTTGACCACAGTTAGTAGAATTCACCTAATTCAGTTGATGTATATCCATGTTCATGTTCTTCATTGTGAGTTATCTTATTGTTCTACGTGCAATCAGTGGACTTTGCAACTACTTGTTATGAATATGCGTGTGGAAAATTTCCAAACCACCTTGATCTGATGATGGGGCTTTTCAACTGCTATGTCCGCGAGAATTTGTTTGTTAAACAGCAGCAGGTTTTTGTCCCACACTTGCCACCTTTCCCGAACCCCAAAATTTATTTGTACGTTGGTTTCTGTCAATATCATTTTTACTGATGCTCCTTGAATGACTAGAATGCACCTTTTTCATTTTATTAATTTTATTATATTTTTAAAGTCCTTATTCCTTTTCCTTCTCTTCCTCACAGACAGCCATCAAGATGTATAAACTTGCAGGTGAAGAAAGATTTTTGCTCTGGGCGGTTTGTAGCATCCAATTGCAGGTTTGAATGGCTGAATGATACTTCTAGCATTTACTTTCATAATTAAGAGAATAGTAAATGCATTTAAAAAAGAAGAAAAGAAAAAGAAAATAGAGTGCAGAAAAGCAGAGAGCACAAATGGATGATGGACAAATTTACGAACAGATTGTGGAGATATGTTGTAGGGCTAAATATGTAAGATTTTGACTACAATTATGTAGCTGTTGGAGTATGTGATCAGACTGTTGGATGTTATTCCTTCAGAGGGAAAAAAACGAAATTAGAAGTCTATCTTCATATTAAGTGGGGTCGTAGACTTGAACCCACAATCCACATGCTTTTCATGGAGCATTTTCCTGGGAAATTGATTAAAACTTTAGTTTCTTGGACGCTGGAACTCCCAGGTTAATTCACATATTAGTATTCTACTGATTCCCTCGTCAAAGGCCTAATGAATGTCGAGTGTGCAGACTCTTGAAACATTGGTACTCTGTTACATTAAAAGCTTGTCATAGTTCAAACATATGAGGTATTAACTGAAGTATTAAAGTGTTCATTCCTTGTTTCAGACTATATAATCTTCTATGTAATTAAGTGAGAATGGGCTTCTTTTCTAATTTGAGTTTACTAGATCGTTCAACAGTTACTATAATATTGTGATTAAACATGATTGTTCGCTTGAGTACGTGAAGTTGAATCTTAAATCTTGATTAAGGAATTCATAAGCAATTTGCTTATGCTGCAGTTACTGAAATTCTTTCAGGTGCATTATAGTGATGATGGTGGGGAAAAGCTGTTGTTATTAGCTGAGGGTTTACTCAAAAAGCATATTGCCTCCCATAGCTTACACGAACCTGAAGGTGCAATCTTTCTTCTTCTTCTTCCAATTTTCCCCCCTTGTTGTTGTTGTAATGCTTATAACCAGTACGGAAGCTTCTAGCTTCCTTACAATCAAAAGTAATTTACATCGATATTAATGCTCATCTATCCATGTAGCTATTATGGTCTACATTTCAATATTGGAACAACAAGCCAAGTATGGAGATGCTTTGGAAGTTCTTACTGGGAAACTGGGATCATTATTAACAGTTGAAGTTGATAGACTTCGCATACAGGTATTTTCTAAACCTTTTTTCAACAACATTAAACAGCAAGATTATATGATAACAACATAATGCAATGAAAAAAAAAATTGTGGACTTTCTCCATCCCACTTATTCAATTCAAAGATTTCCTATTTTCATGATTTCAGAAGTTTGTAACAGTTAACTGAATCAGTTATAGTATGGTGGACTGTCGCAGACCAGGGTCTTAACTGGTTGTTTTCACTTCCAAAGAAGGTGTTTTACTTGATTATAAGTTCAAAGAAACTGACTGTGGATGATTTTTCTTAGTCTAGGAATATTCACTACAATAGTCGGAGTTTGGTTTTTTTTCTGTAGTCCATCCCTTATATTCAGTTCTAGAAGATGGTGATGAAGAAACATCTGGAACAAATTTTGATTTGTTTTCCCTTTCCTTTTGTGTGTGTGTGTACGTATTGATCTTGGTTTTGAATGCAGAGGTAAGGTATGTGAAGTGAATGCAGCTCACCCACCACCACATTGTCATTTTACCGTTATTCATTCAAGAAAAAGAGCATGTAGTTTTTTGTTTTATCAATGTCAAACCCATTATTATCTTAAGATTATCAATCTATATTAGCAGGAATTCATTAAGTAATGAGCTCATTTGTATTAGTGCACTCTTTGGCTTCAAGTTGACAGGGGAGGCTTCTTGCTCGGGCAGGTGATTTTGCTGACGCTGCCGATATATTCCAGAAAATTTTGGAGTTACGGTATGCTTCCAAATCAATGACATTGCTTGATCAAACCAAATAATGGAAACACATGGTGATGTTCATAGATCCCAAAAATGGAGTATTTTTGTGTTTTCGCCCTTTGTTATTGTCTGAACTTAAAATATTGCTTGGTCTAGTCTGATCTAATATGATAATTGAAATATTTGATGATGATAGTTTGTACATACCAAAAGTGGGTTCTTCACGTGTTTCTCCCCTTTTATTTTTGTCTTGATTATTGCATGTTTAGTTATTTCATGTTCCAACTGTAGAGCGGTGATGTTATCTAATCTTGTTAAGGATCTCATCTTAATATACTACTGAATTTCATCCAAGTACGAACGATTATTTTGCGTATCATTTGTTATTCAATTACCAATCAGAACCATTTTTGCATTTGCTTGTCCCTTAATATTATTCCTTTCCCTCTGCATTTGCTTTTTGCTTCATGCCTACTTGTGATACTGACCATTATAGCATTTGAAACCTCATGCTAAATTCTGAGTCAACGCCTCCCAGCCCCAACCAGCATCATACTTTTGTATGTACCTGTGTGAATGTCTTCTGTTGGTTTGCTACCATAATGCAGTTACATTTATCATCCATAATGATTATTCTTTCTTTCTGTTTGGCAGCCCTGATGATTGGGAGTGCTTCCTACATTATCTAGGCTGTCTGCTGGAGGATGATAGTTACTGGTGCGCTGAAGACAATGTTGATCCAATTCATCCACCAAAAAAGGTGCTTTGCAAGATTTCACCTTTGGCGGATGAATTGGTACATGTCTACTCTCTGAAGTTCTCTGCTTCTTGTATTGATGTTGCTTTAAGAATAGCCAGCTCTACCTTCTTTCTGATTGATTTATCAAATTGAACATGCAGTTTGATTCTCGTATATCAAATGCATCAGCTGTTATACAAAAACTAGAAGATAGTCACAAAAAACTTTTAAGGGGTCCATTCTTTGCAAGTCTTGAAATTGAAAGGAGAAAGCACATGCATGGCAAGGGTAATGATGAAAAGTTGTTGGGGATTCTTACCGATTATTATGTCAGGTACATTTTGCATTTTGACGTCCAGACTTCAAATTTCAAATTCTATCTTTTTCTTTTTCTCTTTTTTATGTATTAGGTTGTCCAACTTGAGTACATCAACGCTCTCTTGTTTGGGACTGCTTTTTGTTGAAACTCATTTTAGATCTTTTTAAGTTGTAAAGAATTTAACATCATCTACATTCTTATATACTGCAACTGATGTTATAATTCTAATTTGGATGTCCTCTGTCCAATTCTCCCTCTAGGCTAGAGGACATGTTGACTCCTTGACCTCGAGACTGTTCTTTTGACTGCTTGCTTAATGAAGTCTTTGTTTAAAAAAAAAATGAAAAAAAAAACTGCTTTTGTTGGAACGATATCAATAACTTTAATGAAAATTACTGTTTTTATGTGTCATGAGAGAAATGCTAGCCAACATAGGGATTGTGAAATTTCAACCACTCGGTCAAAGTTAGATTGGTTGGCTATCATGAGGTTATAGGAATTTTTTTAGGGGGTAAGAAACTGGCTTTTATTGAGATACCAAGCTCGTAACTACAAAAGGCCTAGTGATGGGCCCACAAAAAAGTTAAATGAGGTTATAGGACTGTTTTATTTCATCCATGAATGATATCATGTTTTTTATTTCTGTACAAATGATACTTTCTATCCTGACTACAGATTTGGTCACCTAGCCTGCTTCGCTTCTGATGTTGATATGTTCTTTGAGGTGTTAGCTCCTGATAAGAAGACTGAATTACTCGAGAATTTAAAGAAAATCACTCCTTCAGCATCTATCATCACAACTAAGGCCCTTGGACAGTCGATGACGCTTTTAAGACTTCAAGTTCTGTGTGGAAATATGTTCCATCGGTCAGACTCTGGTGCGTCCTTTGATTTGATTTCATTCCGTCGATTCTTGTAATCTCTGTGAGCTGCATTTACATGGCACTAGGAGCTACTCTAGAAAAAGATAATTCCTAGAAAACTTGAGAGATGGTGTTAGCTTTAATTTATCTAATTATCATGCCATTTGTCCAATGAATCTGAAGTATTTTAGGGGGTAGTAGATTGTCGAATACACTTGGAGATCTGGTACTGTCACATAACTTGTTTCTGATGCAAACTTTATCATGGAGTTATATTTTATGTCATGAAAATTGACATATTATGCTGTTCATCCCCAGAACTTGAGCGTTGTACAGTACAGATGGCAGAGATCTACTGTAAAAACCTCTCACTTTCAAAAGATTTAGATCCTCAAGAAAGTATGCACGGGGAAGAGATTTTATCACTGATATGCAATCTGCTGGTTGAGGTTTGTTTATATGTTCATGATAGATCAGCTACTTGATTATTTAGTGCTACTGTGTTTACTGTATTGTTAACAATTATGATAATGTAGCAAATTCACTTGTTCTATGCTGATGATATATATTGGTTTTACAATGGTGTAGCTCTTTTGGCGTACACAAAATTTTGGCTACATTATAGAGGCTATTCTGGTGTTGGAGTGGGGCTTGACCATCAGAAGGTTAGATATTCTTATCATTTGAATCTACAACTAAAGCCTCATACACGCGTACATACATATGTATATATGTGACCACAATGAAGTTTTCCATGAGGCAACGAGTCCAATCATTCTGTGAAGATTTAAACGTGCATTTACCTTTGCCATTGATATGTCCTCCTAATAAGTATCATGCAATATTATACGTGTATTTATGTTCTTCTAAAACTGATAAGCCATCCATCAAAATATTTTTTGTCCATTAAAATAACTGTTAGTGTTGGGCTCTAAAGTTCACTATGAAGCAGCAGCCACAATTGCAAGAAATCTAGAGGGCATTTTTTTTTTTTGAGTAACATGAGAGGGCATAAGGAAGGAAAGGATTCATTAGGAAGTCATACTATCACTACCCCATGGGTAGTAATTACCATTGCAAACACTAAGATAATGATTATGCATTCTTGCTGGCTCTCTCTCTCTCTCTCTCTCTCACACATACACTCACACATTATGAGCAGATGTGTAGACTGTTTCCAGTTCTCTTATCTAACTGTAAATCTAATTCTCTTTTTTGGCAGATATGCTTACCAGTACAAGATTTTATTGTTGCACTTGTATTCCTATTTAGGTGCCTTTCCATTGGCTTATGAATGGTCAGTACCACATTCGTTAACAAGTTATAATCATATGATCAATGCTTTAAAGCGCTTCTAAGGCTTATGCCTTGAGGCTCAACTCGATTGCACAAATTTAGGATTCACAAGATGTTTTCAATTAAAAATTGAGGCTTATGCCTCATTCTGCCTCACCTCCTCAAGAAGAAAAACCTTGATTTAAAACATTGCATATGGTAATTTAGTGCTTTCTTTGTCTCTGCTATATATACATTTCTTCTTTGTTTAGCTATGCTAGTTAGAGAGTTGACTGTATTTCTTCTTCTAGGTATAAATGTTTAGATGTAAAGAATATCCTGGTGGAAACTGCTACCCACCACATTTTACCCCAGATGTTGGTATCTCCTCTTTGGGTAGATCTAAGTAATCTTTTAAAGGACTACTTGAAGTTTATGGATGACCACTTCAGAGAGTCGGCCGAACATTCATTTCTTGCATATCGCCATAGAAATTATTCAAAAGTAAGTAAAACTATTAGCTTTGTGGATATTATATTGCGAAATTTGGCAAGCTAGACCTTCAACTTTTCTCAATTAATATTTACTCAAGTACAATGCTCTCCGTGTTTTGCATGCTTGAGAATGCACTTGTTTTGCCATGTATTCGGTGTTTTTCTATATTTTCTTAGAGCTATATGCTATTTTTGGGCGTTTTCAACCTCCTCTTGTGCAGATACAGGAAATTTTCACCAATAGTACATTTAATAATATGAGGTGGTTTATTAGATAGAATCTACTACGATCATCTGTTTTGACATTCACTCGGTCCCCGCGTTTGTGGAATAAAATTCATTCAAACTGATTTTTCTTTTGGAACTTTGCTGTTGTGTCATGCCCGTTTCCACATAGTACAAAATATAAATATTGACTGTATAGTTGTTTGATGATCCACCCATATATATAAACGTATTGAGAAATTAGTCAAGATGGCGTAAAATAGTCTAGATACTTTGAATATTTAGATGATTTACCATTTTATGGTTTTACTACAGGCTTCATAGATTGAAAGAAACAAGTTCTTTGAAGATCCATTTTGACAGTTAATTCACGTGTGATCAGGAGTAATTTTTCTTTGAAGATCCATTGGAGCAAAAATCATTTGTTTTGATTTCTTTTTTACAATTACGTGATCACCATAGGAATTCTTGTCCTCCGAACTCTTCTATCTTTTTCCCTTTTTTAGTTAACCCGTCCCTTGTAAAAAAGTTAATGAATGACATCTTTTTAAGCAATTAAAATATATGATCTGTCTTGGCTTCGTCTAGCATTAGTGTCTGTTATGTAAAACTCTCACTCTATTGTTGTTCAGGTTGTTGAATTTGTTCAATTTAAAGAACGGTTGCAAAACTCCAGTCAGTATCTAGTTGCAAAAGTTGAAGAATCTATTTTACGATTAAAGCAACATGCACATAGCATTGAAGAAGAGGAGGTACTTCTTACATAAGTTGTGTCATCTTATATATATAATTCATTTGGCCTTAATGTGTTTGAGGCAGACTGATTCAATATTTCTTCTTTCTTTTAGGCTGTTCTTGAGAACCTGAAATCTGGAATTTGCTTGGTTGAGCTTTCTAATGAGATCCCTTCTAAACCTCTGACATTCAATGAAGATTTTCAGTCACGTCCGTGGTGGACTCCAACATCAGAAAAAAGTTATCTTTTAGGTTGATATTCTTTTATCTTTTATTTGAGTTAAGTTTAAACTCAACTCAAATGAGCATTATCGTTTAGTTTTGCCCCATTGAAAATCACACGGTGCGTAATTTGATAGTAAATTTCTTGGGATAAGTTCATGGGTAAATTTGTGTGCTCCAGGAGTAATGGTCTGTTTGCTATTTTAATCTGAAATTTTCCTAATGAAATTGCTTCTTTTACCAAAAAAATAATTAATAAATAAATAATACTGTAATTTGATTACCGGTACCATTCAAAGAGAAGCAACAGAATATCCCGTTTGGCTTGAATATTTATATTCTTTTTTAATGTCAGCATTTGTAAAAGTCTTGTCAGATAAGCAATCCCATGTTCTCCTATTTGTTCTATCTTTTTTTTTTTTTCGTCTTTCATTTCTGATAACGTCAGAATCTTGTACACAATTTCATGAACTATGGTGATGGGTATTATTTGTTCTCAGGTCCTCATGAAGAAATTTCCTATCGTGCGAGAGAGAACTTGGTAAGGAACCCCCAACTTGTGTTTTTTGGGCCTTTTGGTTACTTTCTTACCCCCAACTCACTAACTTTTTTAAGAATATGTGAAACTAACAAAAATGGTGCTGTTATATTTACATTTTTTTAGTTGTTTCCCGAATTTCCTTTTGAATGAATGAATATTTCCGTCACTTTTTCTCACTTCTGTAAAATGTGGTACTAATGTAGAGCCAAAATCTGGAAGCTGTTGTTAGGAGAAATATTGAGAGGAGATCTCTTCTTCCTCGCATGCTTTACCTTTCTATTCAGAGTGTTTCTACGTCAATCAAGGAAAACTTTGAGATTAATGGTTCTCTATCTGATCCTAAAATCTCCACGGAGCTAAAAAATTTGCTTGAGCGCTATGCAAAAATGTTGGGATCTACTTTCGAGAATGCAGTTGATCTGGTTACGGGGGTTTCTAATGGACTAAGTTCTTATAAGGTATGTTCTGTTTGTCCTAAACTTAAGAATTTAATGTTGAATTGGTTATATATATTTTTGTTTGTCTTGTATCATGTCTTGAGCTACAAAGCTTGCTTTTTGTATACAATCAGCGTTATCAATGAAAACGGCCTCTTGTCTGCAAATATTCATATGTGACACTTGGCTTTTGATTGCTCGTCTTGTTAATGTCTGATGGTCTTTAGAATTATGTAAGTTTGAGCATGTGACCTATATTATCTTTTCAATGTTATGGGAGGAAAGTTGAAGTAAAATTGTCTGCTCAATATCAGGTTCGAAGTCTTCACTAGGTTTAGATGCATTAACTCTTAAAATATGCATCTTGACATGGACAGATTTATGCTTGTTAACTCTTAAAATATGCATCTTTACTTTAGGTTTAGGATCTTGTTGTCAGTACGTCATAGTGACTCGGTTATTGATCTAGCAATTTTGTTATAATCATCATCTTGAGAATATTTTTTTGCAGGATTTTGGCACCAATTTGGTTGGATGGTTTAATTTTGCTGTGTTTCTAAATGCATGGAACTTGAGTTCTGGTGGATGTCGGTCTCGCACCTGGCATATTGTAGATTCTCTTCTGGAAAAGTACATTTTGGAGGGTGTTGCATCCTTGGAGACCATAATATTCACTCCTTACGAGAATATGCGCACGCTCGTGCAGGTGGTCTCAGAGCCATTAGCTTGGCATGGCCTTATACTCCAAGCATGCATTCGATCTTCTCTTCCATCTGGTAAAAGGAAGAAGAAAACAGGATCAGCTGAGCTATCCTCTTCTCCTCTATATCTTGCACTACGGGATTCAACACAATCTCTGTGTAGTACTCTAGAGGCGTTGCTGAAGTGGTTAAGTGGGTTCGTCAACCAATCAGATGATGGTAAATTAGAAGCCATACTTTCGTCTATGCAAAACGATGGAAATAATGATGGACCTGGGCAAGTATTTCGGATTCTCGAAACTTCAACGTCGTCCATGGACAGTACAGAACTTGGTCATTGGATTACTGAAGCATTGAAATGTTGGGATACTGTAGAGGTCGCAAGAAATCTAGTTACTGGGAAGCATGTAGTGTTAAATGAGTTTATAAAAAATTGTGAATCAAAATTCAAATCAGTTCAGAAATTGAAACAGCAAATATCTCAAATCTGAAGGCCTGCTACATTCATTCCCCATTGATGCCGCATCACTTTGGTTGCATACAGCCAGCCAAAATTCATCTCCGGAAGAATATTGAGTTTTGAGTTGAGTTCTGTTTTTCATTCTGAGTCATTATACACCCAAGATTTTGCTCGGCGATGTGGCGGTGGTTGATCTCGATAGGGGACTCTACAGTTCGATAGGCTGAAACCAAATAAACAACTTTTTCTTGCTTTATATTTGAGGGGAAGTTTTAGATTGATAGTTTTTAGTACATATTTTGAGTTTCAAGCTCAAGTTCTGTAAGATCCAATTTGTCGTGGGTTTTGGCTTCAGCTCATAGGAGTATGGTCACACACGGTTTAATCTGTTGGAAGAATCTACCTTACGAATTTTGTATGAAGGAAAATTGCAAATGACAGAGCCAAGGTTAATTGAGATCCGAATTTGTATTCTAGTCTATAATAGTGTAATGTCTCTAGAACAAACACGTCCATCCAATCCAATATAATGATGATGACTATCATATTTGACATCATACACGATGATTGTTGTACCTTCGAACGTCCAACTACAGCCAACTAGTTCAATCATGCAAGCCCAAGAGGTGTGCGAGCCTACCTAGTGGGTCCACAGTTGCATATGTAGGTCTACTACACATCTAATTTGTCCAGTTGCATGTGTGGGTCTACTACACATCTAATTTGTCCAAATTGGAGGCCACCTAAGAAACTATGGTTTTAAATGATAGGTCCTTAATCACGATTATTGTACCTCCGAACGTCCGACCACAGCCAACTAGACAGACCATGCAAGCCCAAAGGGTGTGCTAGCCCACCTGGTGGGTCCACACTTGCACGTGTGGGTCTACACATCTAATTTGTCCGGACTGAAGGCCACCTAAAAGACTATGATTTTAAATGATAGGTCCTAATTATGATGGTAGGTCTCTAATCATGTGTATAAAGAGGTAAACGAGGAATGAATATAGTAGTCGGAAGGCAGCTTAAAAACTTCTTCTTTTTTTTTTTAAGTACTTTAAAAGTGATTCCAAACAAACTAATAAAAATAATCCATGAAAAAAAAAACATTAAAACTACATTGTAATTAACAGAGATATTAGTGAGTTAAACGGAATCTACAAAACTCGGGTGGCTTTTATCCGCCCACCTATATCAGGCAACAAATTTCAAGCAACGAGTATCATTATGTATATTCTGGCAACGACATGAACAAAAGCGTACTCCACACCTTATGCACGTGTAGCTAGCAGCAAAACCACAAACCGTGCAGAAATGCCGGCGGGAGGTAGAGCTTGGAGGTCCGACGGCTGCCTTTAAGTACGATGGAACATGTGGAGGCAAAGACTCCAAACTTGCCTGTTTTTTTTGTGCACATATTGTAGCTCAACATTAAAACAAACTTTTTATTGTAATCTGATAACGACCAAGAAGTAGAAGATGTTTCATCCTAACCTCGTGCAGAAGCTCCATAAAAGTTTTGGGAGCCTTCTTAGCTTCAAGTGCTTTTGCCTGTCTAGTTTTGCGCTTGGTGCCTTTTGATTGCCGCTTCTGTATGTATGCTGTGCTTGGGAGGTCAAAAAGGGGGAAATATTAGTGACACTAGATACCAAACAACACTCGAGGGCATAGAAAAATGTAATTTAAATTCACTAGAAACAGAATTTAAGTGGACAGGTTCAATTATTCCTTGGAGATTTATTTTATTTTCAAGTGATTTTTCTATATGGAACTAAACCCATTGAAACACAAAAGAGCACAAAATGGAGGTTCAAAAGGAAATCATATATTAACCCACTTTGAAGTCTATGGAGCCAACAAAAAGAAAAGAAAAAAAAAAAAAAAAAAAGGGAAGGGAGAAGAGTTCCAAATAAATGGAAATGAGTTCACCAAGATGATACCAAGAAGATGATGAAATCTCAAATCTCTTAAAATCGCGACACTTCCCACTGGAAATCCTATGGCTTTATTCCTTCCCAAAGTCGACGACAATTAGCCCACACCAACTTGGCTCTTCACCAAAATCGGCGACTATGCAACAGCTGACTTCGTGATATTGTCCTAGGAATTTTGAGAAAGACACCAACTCAAACACACTCCCGTTCCACATTTATAAGCTTCCCACCGCTAAGAAAAACATGATCTTGGTCTCTTCAGCACCACTCGCACACAAAAGCCACCAGTTCAGACTAATAAGAAAACCGGTTATTAGCAGAACTTGTCCAAGAGTTAAGAGAATCATATCACCAGTCTTTTAATTTACTTCTCCACCTATCCTCTTGCTAATTAGATCGGCAACAATTTGTAGCAAGGAAGTAAGTTGACCCAACCACCAAATTCTAGTTCGGAGAGCTGCATTATTAAATGCAGATTCCATCCCTCTCCATTATCGTCCCAACAGTCGGGAACTGTAAGATCCCTAGAAAAATCCACATGAATGAGCCTAGAATATCTCACCCTCGGTGACTGATAAGTTATTCAAGTACCATTGCAAGTACTTGGACAATTAACGAGTACTAAAATTCCAAAGCCAAAGCAATATCTGAATTTCGTTAATGGCCATCTACCAATACATAACAGAAATATAGCCATTCTAAAGATGGAGAAAATGAAAATTTCTCGAGCATACACTACAGCCTAAAGCCTAAGCAATATCCGGAATTATAAATAACAAGAATCGAACTACCAAAAGCAATGCCACTCGGGAGTGAAGAAAGCGGTCACTGACCTTGCTGACTTACTTTCACATTGAATTAAATGATGGAATCATGGAAACAAGCAGTACAGAAAGGAATGGGAAAATATTAGATGCCTGACATTAGATAGATGTAAACATATGAATGAATAACATCATATTAACCTTGTTCGTCATCATCGAGAGAGGCATCCTCGTCGTCAATGTTTTCGATCAATTCCAGTCCAGCGTTGTCATTTTCCAACGCCTCAAGACGAGCAAGGGCAGCCTGGAAGAGCAGAAATCCAATACTAAAACTTAGATTGTAGCTATAGAGTCCAGGCTCCTACTAATCAATTATACCACAAATAGCTCACAACAAAGAAGCAAAATCTAGTTCGACAAACCTGAGAACGATTGTCGCTGCTCGCTAGGGCAGCAACCATCTTAGGAGCAACCTTCCGAGTGCGACTCGACATACGTCGGAATGAATTTGTAGCATCATCATCCATTGCTAGCTACATGGACATTCAGATCCTTGTATGAGAAAACGAAGTGATTGAAATTTAGAGAGCGCGATGAAACAGGTGAAGAATTCACATTAGAACTAATACAGTACAAAATCGCATCAAACGAGTTGTAGTAAGAAAAAACCCTAGGTTTCGCATGATCCTTAAAATTCGAGCCCTACGAAATTACACTGTTTCTAATGACGGTATCAACTCGATCGTAATGTATACTGTGAGAGCGAAACTGAAATGAGCGAAAGAGAGAGAGTTTCAAACCCTACCACCCGGAGAAGAAGAGGAAAGGCGTAATGCGAGTCGGTGGACTTCCGGTGGATGTTCACTGTTCTCAACTCCGGCGACAGTCGTTATTTATGCAGGAAATTTACGCCGAAGACATCCCGAGGACCAAATCCACCGTGGAGTTAACAAGCAAACACCAACACTGATGTGATTACCGCTCTTATTACATTTTTGGCTATTTATACTATAAATATATTGGTGTCTTGAATTTTCTGTTTCAAATAAAAATAATAGAAAAAATAATAATAATAATTTTTTATTAGGCAAACTACTATTATACGTTAAAAATATATTTAGAAGTCATAAAAATTGAAATTTTAATGATTTAATTTATTTAAAATTTTAGAGTATATTAACATAGTCTTCAAAGTTATAAATTGTACTTTAAAAAATAATGAAATTATTATTATTATTATTATTATTCTTATTATTATTTCAATTATTTTTAATTAAAAATGGTAAGTATATTAAAATTATATATAAATTTACATTGAACTACTATTATTGCTTTTTTATTTAATTAAATAATAAGAAACTAAAACCATTTAAACATTTTTATTATAAAAAGTAAATAAAAGCATAAACAATTAACTAGTTAAAGCAAGGTCCGGGAAAGGGAGGAAGTCGGGGCTCCGCAGGCCCATCAACGGGGAAGCGTGTAATGGGCCCAGCAATAGGGTGTAATAGAGGACCCATTAACGGGAGGGCCCATCATAATATGAAGGGTGCAATGGGTAAATCTATTCCATATTAAATTAATAATTATAATAATATGAAATTACAAATTTAATCTTTTAAATTTTAAATTTACTTTTTATTTATTCCATAAATTTTAAATGTGTTTATTAAGTCATAAAATTTTAATTTTATATTCAATATATTTTTATTTTTAATTTTGTATTTAATTGGTCGACTTTTTTAAAATATATAAATCTAATATGTAAAATAAGTTAGAATGATTCAATTTTTAAGCACATAATTCGTTAAATAGATTATTTAGTTTTATTGGATATGTTTAAAAAATTAAAGAACTAAGTTTTAATTTAATTATAAAATAAAAATAATAAATTATATTATTAAATGTTATCATACAAAAATTGGCTTTTATGCATAAATTAGTTTTATCATAAATGTGAAGATTCCTCGTTTTTTTTATTACTTTCTTTATATGTTTAATATTATAATTGTTAATGTTATCCAATTGATTTAACTTTTCAAAACACATTTATATTGAATTAATAATTGATAAAATTATATTAAAATCAATTAAAATAATGTATTAAATACTTCATTTCTATTTTAAATGTTTTAAAAAAAATAATATAACTATTTCTCACAAATAAACAAAGTAAATACATTAGATCCATTAATTTAGTTATTCATTAGAATTAATTTAAGAAACTTTGGGTGCTATAATTAACTGATATAATTCAATATAAATCTTTGTTTATTTTTAATAAAACAGTTAATTATTTAATTAAAATTACTCGTGAAATTTAAAATCAATTAATTTATATTCATGATGTATAGTATTTGTAAAAAAATAACTCGACAGATATAATTTATTATTTATAATTAATTTTCATTTAGTGGATATTTCAACATTATCTAACATTTCTGGAATTAATTTTATAAAGAAAACGCAATGTTGCCTTGCATGTACCCATTACTATTTATCCTTCTTCATTCCACTCCTCTCCATCCGACCGTACACGTGTCCTCTAATGGCCTGAATTAAATCTTTTTTTTAAATTTTTTTTCACCATATATTTTTTACAGCCATGGAAAAGAAAGATAAAAAAATAAGTACCTGGAAAAACCAAGCTGGAAAAAGCAAGAAGAAGCCATGAAACTCAGGATAGATAGCGCCGGAAAGCGGCGGCGGAAATGAACATTCCGGTGATGTTTCATTCGACGGCGCTATCCCTCCTGAGCTTGACGGATTCTCCCCTACTACTGCCCGCTGCCGGAGCACCAGATCGGCGGGCGAGACGAAACCCGAAAAGCCATGGAAGAAAAGGAGCAAAGAGAAGAGGCATATTTATAAGAAGAAAAACAAATAATTTTAGGCAGTTAGTTAAATCATTTGAATTAATAATAATTAAAAAAGAAATAAATATTAAATACGCTTGCCGACTACGATCTTGAGGAATGTGGGCCGTTGGAGTTGGGGGGATTGGATCGTGGCCGTCGGATGGAAGAAAAATATATAAATTTATATCTATTAAGGGAATAAACTTTATGGCGGGTCAAAGGACTTTATGGGCACCAAATTTCAATTGAATGCTCTTCACTAACCCAACATTAATGCGTTAATGGAGAGTTACGCTTTTTGGAATCTGTTTAATTAGTCAAAATTATCATCATTACTTAATAATCTTTACATTAATTATACTTACTCAACCAATAATATTAAATATTCCATACTCTTTTATCACTTCTCTTAATTACATTTTGTATGAAATCTCTCCTCGGTAACAAGCCAAAACGAACCAAATCTGTCCGATCAGTGTACCAACAAAAAACGCTGACCCCCAAGAAGGTGGATTATGAAATTCCACATCAGTTGAAAAGTGGAAACCTCTCTAATAATTGCATTTTTAAACGGTAAGACTAATGACGATACGTAACAAACCAAAACTGATAATATCTATTAGCAGTGAACTTGTAATGTTACAAATAGTATCAGATATAGACACCAAGAAATGTGCCAACAAAAAACCATGGTCCTAAGGGGGTAGATTATGAGATCCCACCTCGATTGAAGAGTGAAAACCTCTCAAATAATCGCATTTTTAAACCGTGAGGCTAACGGCGATACGTAACAAATCAAAACTGATAATATTTATTAACTGTGGGGACATTATTACATCTTTTCATCATTATTACATTTTTGAAAAGTTTGAGAGTTCTCAACCAGCAAGAATCTAATATAGCACGGGGCGAGTCTAAATGAAACAAGTCTAAAGCCAGCAGAACCATCAAAACAAAGAAAGAAACAGATGAACAAATTTATATACGACATTATTAGAACCATCAGCAACGTGTAGAATACAAATTATAAGTTAAATTTGATACGTACTCCTTTGACTATAAGTGGTAGCATTCGCCCTTTGAGACAATCCCTCCTGCAAAATTCTACACAGCTCCAAAAAAAAAAAGGCGTCTTTGTTGCAATAGCAGGGAAAAAAGGGATAGAGTAAAAGAAGAAAGAATATCACCCCCTCCTCTATGCTTCCTATTTTCAGGTCATTTCGTCATTGCTGCCATTGAGCTCATGGAAGAGAGATTTTATCGCTTCGTATGTCGACCAGCAAATAGCTGCAGCCGGAGCGTGAAAGAGCATCCTTGGAACCCATCCCCTCATAAGCCCTCTATATCCGTCCTTCTTGAGTATTGTCCTAACGACGTCTTCTATCGACCCGCTTTTGAATCTATCGCAGCCACATACACCCTGTGCATCCACAAATGTGAATTTAAGGTTAGGCTATGAATCTAGCGCTAGCAGCAGATAATTTAGCATGTAAAATTAAGCCTGCTTCTGCTCCATAAGCATCGTACAATCCTCAACACATTCCATTTTTATACATACTTCAGTTGATCATGCATCCTTTACATGTTCATGAATCATTCATATCATGCTGCCATATCAATATAACAAGAACTTAAAATTATACAGTTCATACATTTTTTTATCACTAAAAAATGCAAAAACCTATATCGTCTGTTCTTCTTTCAATTCACATGTAACCTGTAGCAGAGTTTACCATATTTGTAGTACTTCTCGATTGTGTCGTGACGAACAAAGTAGACAGGTACATTCTTAAAATTTGAAGGTAAAGAGAAATCCAAAGGTTTTTTTGTTAGTCCTTGGTCTTCTCTAATCCCTATATCTACGACGTTTTGGAACAAGTGGAGTCTTTTGACAGGACGAAGCATGTGTTAGTTATCAAAACGTCGTAGCAATAGGGAGTAGAGAAGACCAAGGACTATCAAAAGACTCCACTTGTTCCATAAGAAAGAACTGAAAGATCCCTAAGAGAGAGATATCCAACCAAGCAGGGTCCATCAAAAGATAAACTAACACATACAAAATTGACAAACTCTTGGATGTTTAACATCAGAAGAAGGTGGTAGGTATGGACTAAACGAATTGAGATAATGATTGTCGTTTAATTCACAGAACACATAGTACACAGTCCATTTCAGTTCACAAAACCTTCACAGATTCATATAGACAGGTAAGACGATGATCTTGGGTTCGGAAATGGATTTTGCTATTCATCCCTGACCCCTCCTTGTTCAGAATAATTTGATATTCAAATAATTATTATATAATAAGTAGAAGAACTCTGGAAAAAAGAATTTAAAGAAAAAGGGTATGGCATATTTTTCCTCCCCTGTTCTCCGTCAACAATTATTGACCCTCAGTTACTCTCTGGACCTTCAACGCTATTCTTTCAAACTATGTTAGCAGATATAATTTTAACTTTTAGTTATAAATTTTTTCTTGCATTTTCCCATCCCTTTTGGGGTCCCAGGTTGTAACAGCCCAAGCCTACCGCTAGTAGATATTATCCTCTTTAGGCTTTCCCTCAAAGTTTTTAAAACGTTCTTCTAAGGAGAGGCGTTCTTCTAAGGAGAAGTTTCCACACCCTTATAAGGAATGCTTCATTGCAATGAGTTTGAGAGAACGTCATGCTTTTTCTTCTTTTGCCTTCTCCCCCTAAGAACATAACCATTCTTAGCTTTAGAATGTTGTTAGGTAGAGCTTCCAGAATAAGAGCAAAAGTATTCTAAATACAAGCACTTCTCTTTTCAAAGTTCGCACCTGCCCTAAGGTGCAGACATTGGAGACACCAAAGTGTTTCCTTAATAAGTTCACTTGCAGATTTGAACCTGCAATATTGGGTAGGTGTTAAGAGACTGCGAGCCTTAGCCATTGAGGCCGCCACTTAGGGGTCTCTAATTATAAGCACTGGTAAAAAAAAATGCTTAATGACTGAACATTTGGATGCTAGGTACTAGTACTTATCGCTTTTCGGTCAATTCACTCAAAGAACCTTGGCCCAACAAATGCTTTGGAAATTTAAATTTTCGAGTGGAAAGTTCTTTTGGCATGACAAAAGCACCCCAAAAAAATGACCTTAATCTAGCTCTAAAATTACATTCTCTTATTGTCCGTGCCCACCGCTAACAAATAATGTCCTCTTTAGATTTTCCCTTTCGGACTTCCCCTCAAGGTTTTTAAAATGCATCTGCTAGGAAGAGATTCTCATACCCTTATAAATAATGTTTCGTTCTCCTCTCCAATTGACGTGTATCTCACAATTCACCCCCTTCGGGGCCCAGCGTCCATGCTAGCACTCGTTCCCTTCACTAATCGATGTGGGACCCCAGTCCACCCCCTTCAGGACCCAACGTCCTTACTGGCACACCGCCTCATGTCCACCCCCTTCGGGGCTCAACCTCCTTGCTGGCACATCGCCTGGTGTCTGACCCTATACCATTTGTAACAGCTCAAGCCCACCACTATTAGATATTGTCTTTTTTGAGTTTTCCCTATCAACGCTGCTAGGGGAGGTTTTCACACTCTTACAAATTATGCTTCGTTCTCCTCCCCAACCGACGGGGATCTCACACTTATGGTTAAAATCTTCCGGCAAATAGGAAAAGGGGACTCTGGACAAAATTAGCAGAGTCTACGACCAAACTATTAAATGGTGTACCTGACATTGTAGTTGAGTCTTAACCACATCAAGCGGCGTTGTAACAAATGCAGCTGAGGCTCCAGCAGCAGCTCCTGCCGTCGCATGAACGATCCACTGTTCATTATTTACAATCTCTGGCGAAACCTCCAGCAAACCTCTCTTTGCAGCTTCATAAGTAGCAAAATGCACAGCAGTAAATGGAGCATTCATTAACACTGTAGTTCTATATGATGCGTAAAATGCTTTAAAACCCTCGTCTCTGAGGACCCTTGTGACACAATCCAAAACCCCCTTGTAGGGACTATTACTCAGCTGCAGCCTCTGTTTAACCATATCCATCGGTGTAAAAACAGCGTCACTCGCCACCGTTGCACAGACGCCAGAAGCAGCGTGGGCAATAGAATTATTAGGATCCCCACCAGAGAAAAACTTCTTACAATTCTCGTAGACTGTAAAATACACAGCATGTGCAGGTCCAGCTCCAAGACCCATAGCACCAATACCACGATAAAAACCAGCAGGTCCCTCTGTCTTCAAAATTGACCGAAGCGCTTGTCGAACTCCAACAGATTTAATTGGACAAGAACCAAGGGCTTGCATATGGGTCTTGACTGTATCAACCGGAAACATAGCCATATGCTCAACAGACCCTGCGATTGAACCAGCAATCATGAACTGCCAGAACCGGAGACCATCATGAGCTGAGACCACAATCTCGGGATGGAAATCTGGAGGCGACAGTACCGGGCGAAAATCCGGACTCTTCAACTTAGCCGAGGCTTCGGTCGCCTCGGTGGCCATTGAAATACGAACCCCAAGTTGAAAATTTGCAGAAAATTCTTAAAATAACCGAGTTG
Source organism: Cucurbita ficifolia (assembly GCA_033971965.1). Lineage (NCBI taxonomy): Eukaryota > Viridiplantae > Streptophyta > Magnoliopsida > Cucurbitales > Cucurbitaceae > Cucurbita > Cucurbita ficifolia. The sequence continues at coordinate 1,657,533 of CM066981.1, forward strand.
CTAATATGGAAATCGACTAAACTCACAAATATAAGGGAATTCAAACTTTCCAACGAGAGAACAATCAGTTCGGAGTCCAGTCATAAACCAATCCAATTTCCAACAAAATGGGAGATCGATTGAACCCTATCTTCATCCAAACGGCCAATTGGGCAAACGAAACGGCGAAACTAAATTTCTGGGACTGCAAAATAGGTCGAGCAAAGGTGAATACGAAGAAGAATAAAACGAAATCAGTAAATTATTTTGGCGGTAGCTTTGGCGGGTCATTAGGGTTCTAGAAATTAGGGCTTTGTATATTTTGACAGAATCGAATTGAAACTATCGCGTTTGATAATTTTACGGTTTTACCGTCTCATTCCTAACTTTTGCCGTCGCGCGCTTTCTTCAATTGGGCCCTTAGGTCCATTATCCCGCCATTGAGGCCCACTATCTTAAAATTGGGCCTTTAGGTTCACTCTCTAGCCATCGAGGCCCATTTACATAATGGGCCTAAACTATATTTCAAACTTCACCAATTCAACCGTAATTGACATGATATTTAAAAATATATACCGCTTAAATTTCTCAATTAAATACGAAAAAAATACTGTTTAAATAATATTTAATTGGAGAATTAATTAAATTTATATATAACTTTTTTAATGTAAATAGTTTTTTTCATATATGTAAATTATCTAGGGGTCCCAAATAAATTTTTATTGGCATGTTTTATCAATTAAAAACTCACAAGCTTACCATCATTAAATATTAAAAGAATTATAATATATAAATTTAAAAATAATATTTCTTACGAGTTCACTCCGTGTCATTTTTATAAATACGAAGAGTTTTGGGTCGAACAAATGGTTTAAATTTTTATTTTATGCCTATATTATACATATTTTAATTTAATTAATAAAGTATATTTTGACATTTGTTCTATATGTAAGGATGGAATTTAATAAAAATAATTTAATGTATAAAAAGTTAATTTGAAAATGTAACAAAAATTAGGGGTCAGGAATTTAGTTCTCAAAATATTTGGGTTGAGTTTGCAATTTTTAAAGTTGATGGTTTGATTTATTGATTAATAAAAAAAAATCCTGAAATTCTCCAAAAAAAAAAAAAAAAAAAAAAATTCTGTTCACTTTTAAAAACCCATCAAAAACCCTTTTCCCTCTCCGACATTCTACATTTCTCTGTCTCTCTCTCTTCAGTAATGCCTCCGAATCTTTGCCTCATTCTCTTCTTCTTTTTCATTAATCTCTCCGCCCTAAGCTTTTCTCCGGCCTCAGCCGTCGGATTCAACTGGGGCACGGCGGCGTCCCACCCTCTTCCCCCGGTCAAGGTTGTGGACCTCTTGAACTCCAACAACATCACCAAAATCAAGCTTCTCGATCCCAATCCCCCCGTCCTTCTGGCCTTATCTGGCTCCAATGTTCAAGTCACCGTCGGCATTCCCAATCTCATGCTCAAAATCTTAAACTCTTCCAGAAAAGCTGCCGAAAGTTGGATCCACGATAATGTCACTAGGTATCTCTCCGGCGGCGCAGGCGGTGTTCGAATCGAGTACGTTTTTTAACTCCATCTATTGCTCTTGATCATCTGGTTCATTCTGGTTTAGGTTTTTTCGAAGTTTGAGCATGTAGATTTTTTCATTCTGATGAATTCATTCCGTATTGAGCATTAGCTCGAATGGCTATTAACAACGCTTCAATTGAAGACTGAATTTATTACGAACAGTGTTCGTGTCTGTTTTTTTAATTTTCTCCTACAATTTATATGTCCTATTTCAAAGGTTGCACAATCAATGACGGTAGATATCGGCAATAGACTAATAGCTTAGGAAATTAATGGCTTCCAAACCGAAGTACATAATATTGGCCCATCTTCATGATGGGAAGAACAAGTCTTCTATATCTCCAATTCAATTCAGCGTGAGATCTTGAACTAAGAAATAAATTCTTAACCCTAAATTTAGAATGAGTGTCTCGAGCAATTTCAATAATGTTGTTGATGTTCTCTGTGTAATTAATGCTATAACATATCCATAATTTCACATGCTGGGGGGTGGGTGGGGGTTTTCTTCTGGTTATACTCTGATTTGTGGTGGGTGCATAGCTAAATTAGAAAATGTATTCCTCACCATTTTTCTAGTGAGATGCCAGGAAATTGACTGTTCAGCCGTTTTTTCTGAGGGAGGCCTCTGTCAAACTAACTTATTCTAAATCTAGATATGAATTTTATGTCATGGCAAGATGGAGTTTGAGAGTACATTTTTGGGGGCTAGAGTGAGGAAATACCGACCGTTTCCCATTTTTTCCCTCTCTTAGAAGGTTTTTAGGATACAGTTAGTTTGTGAGGTCCCACATTGGTTGGAGAGGGGGGCGAAACATTCCTTATATATAATTGCGTGGAAAACTCTCCCTAGGAGACGCGTTTTAAAACCTTGAGGGGAAGCCCAAAGAGGACAATATCTACTAGCTGTGAGGTCCCACATCGGTTAGAGAGGGGAACAAAGCATTCCTTATAAGGGTGTGGAAACCTCTCTTTAGTAGACGCGTTTTAAAACCATAAGGCTGATTGTGATACGTAACGGGCCAAAGCGGACAATATCTACTAGCGGTGGGCTTGGGCAGTTACAAATGGTATCAAAACCAGACACCGGGCGGTGTGCCAGCGAGGACGCTGGGCCCCTAAGGGGAGTGAATTGTGAGATCCCACATTGGTTGGAGAAAAGAACGAAGCATTCCTTATAAGGGCGTGGAAACCTCTCCCTAGGAGACGCGTTTTAAAACCTTGAGGGGAAGCCCAAGAGGGAAAACCCAAAAGAGGACAATATCTGCTAGCGGTGGGAGAGGGAAAGCCCAAAGAACTGTGTTGTTCTCATGACTGTCAAATGTTACCCTCCCACTTTTGAGGTTAGAGCAACCTATTGCTTGCTTTTTTTAGATTGATTGAAGCTAACATCTTATTGACCTTCTAACATTCGGTCAGTTCGACTCAGCTAAGTGAGAACTAAGAAATTTTTGGATAAATTTAGGTCAGATTGGTTATCAACCTCATATCAGCAAATGATTTATCTGTCTCTCTCTCTAAAGCTACGAAGCACCGAAGTTTTTAATATCCATTCGATTGGAATGTCCACTCATTTTCTCTCTTCTACTTGCTATGATGTTTGCAGATATATAGCAGTTGGAGATGAACCATTTCTTCAAACTTATGGGGATCAGTATTATCCGTATGTCATGGGAGCAGTCGCCAACATCCAGGGAGCTATAGCCAAAGTAAACTTGGAGAGTAGGATAAAAGTTGTCGTTCCGTGCAGTTACGATGCGTTTCTGTCTGAATCTGGCCTTCCTTCGAAGGGACACTTCCGGCCTGAATTGAACAAAACAATGATCCAGCTCCTAACATTTCTTACCAAGCACAGATCACCTTTCTTTGCAACCATTTCCCCATACTTAAGTCTGCGTCAAAACAAAAATATTTCTCTCGACTTTACCCTCTTCAAGGAAACAGCACGCCCCCATAACGATAGCCGTAGAACTTACAAAAACACCTTTGAATTAAGCTATGATACCTTAGTTGCAGCTTTATCAAAGATTGGGTTTTCGACGGTTGATATAGTTGTGGCACAGATTGGGTGGCCTACTGATGGAGCAGGGAATGCTAACTCATCAACAGCTGAAACGTTTATGAAAGGCTTGATGGATTTCATCCACAGCAGATCAGGAACCCCCCTTCGGCCTCGGCGTCCACCACTCGAGACTTATATCTTAAGCCTATTAGACGAAGATCAGAGAAATATATCCACTGGGCCATTTGAGAGACACTGGGGAGTGTTCACTTTTGATGGTCAAGCAAAGTACCACCTAAACTTCGGTCAGGGCACAAAAAGCCTCGTGAACGCCCAAAATGTCGAGTACCTCTCTTCCAAATGGTGTGTTCTCAACAACAACAAAGATTTATCTAATGCAAGTGCTAGTGCTTTAGAGGCATGTTCGGTCGCTGACTGCACTGCGCTCGTTCCTGGCGCGTCTTGCTCTGACATTGTTTGGCCTGGTAATATTTCTTATGCATTCAATAGCTACTATCAGCAGAATGATCAAAGAGCAGACAGATGTGACTTTGGAGGGTTGGCCCTGATCACAACGGTCGATCCATCGAACAGTAACTGCAGATTTCCTATTCAAATTCGAACTTCGAATTCACATTCACTTGATGCTTCCTCTCTTCTGAAGACAATCTCATTATCAGCAGTCTTTTGGCTATCTCAACTGGTTTACCTCCAATAGACCAATGTGACTTTCCAGTACACTGTATCACAGCTTCAAGATCTAAGAAACGAGTCGTTTTCCGGGATCAACCGTTATCTTCAAATGAGGAGACGGCTCTCTACCTCCAGATTTCATGGCATGCTTCCTTTCTCCATTTTGGTTCCGATTCGAGTCGGGAAAAGTAAGTATATTTTCCATGTATATCTAGAACATGAAGCTAACTTTGTCTAATGCTTTTTGAGGTTAGAGAAACTCGCATGAACTGAAGAATCCTCTTGTTATTATTGTCTAACAAGAACATAGATTCCCATTTACCTTCTCACATGGCCTCAATTTTCTCTGCTTGAGCTATATAATCGACAAGATTTTGTTCAGATCATTATCCATTGGATCTAGGAGTTCAACTATCAGTTTGTTCAAACAACTCAATTTCTGAGTTTCTGCTAGAAACTGCTTCTCAAGAACAGAATCATCCATAAATGAGATCAGGAAGGTCACTGTTTCTATTTTATATTCCTCTTTCTATTTCAGCTATCATATCTCTAAACAAAAAATCAAATAATTGTCAAACGTATGAATTGGCCATGTGGTTTTGTCGAAGTCTTTTGAAGCTACACGGTCTTGCTTGTCGAGTTTTTTCTTCTCCCTAGAATTTAATGTTTGAAATTTGAAGCTTGTTCTAATAAGCTAATACGTAAGCATGTTAATATTTTATTAACAAGCCCATTTGTATGTTCATTTTAGAAATGTAGAGCTTGATTTCAATGTTTTTTACGTGGCTCAACTCAAACCGAAAAAAAATTTGATTGGTTAAATCAATATTTTTGACGTTCTAAACGTGCTCCTTCATTCCCATTTTTCTAGGTGTTCATTAGTCAAAGCTCATGCTTTAAGTGAGTTTCTCATTTCTTACTTTATTTGCTTCTTTTTTATTCGATCATATATATGAGTTTACTTGATAATGTTCGTATCTAAATAAGAACAGCGAAACCAAATTACATTCTTCTTTCTATTTAATGAAAGCCTATTGATTTAACCCACAAGAAAGCAATCTGAGTTAGTGAAATTTGATGCATAAAAGAAGATCATTGTGTAGTATTATTAATGGAAGCCAGTTCATCGCCATGCGCCTCCTGCAAATTGCTACGGCGGCGCTGCGCAAAGAACTGCATTTTCGCCCCATATTTCCCTCCCCATGACCCTCTCAAGTTCACCATTGTTCATAAGATCTTCGGCGCCAGCAATGTCAGCAAAATGTTGCAGGTCTGATTCGAACTTCTAACATTTTAATATTTTAATTTTTAGATGTATGATTACTTATTCATGTTGTAAATGGTGTGTTAATCTTATTTAGGAGGTCTCAGTCGATCAGAGAGCGGACACTGTGAGTAGTATAGTATATGAAGCAAGTGCTAGAATACGAGACCCAGTGTATGGCTGTGTAGGGATAATCTCGTTTCTGCAAAATGAAGTGTCCCAATTGGAAATGCAGCTAGCAGAAGTACAGGCGGAGATTTTGAGCTTTCAGATGCAGCAACCGGTGGCTCCGGTGACCCCGACGACCCAAATGGATCAGGGTTGCATGTTTGAACATTCAAGCAATTAAGTCTGATCACTCACGAAGACATTTAAAGGGCTCCTATTTGGTTCAGAAATGCATCAATATTGGCATCAGAAGACCCACCTTCCGCCACCGCTCGCCGGCAAAGCTCTCGAAATTTCATCACATTTTTCCTCATCTCCCTTCCTTCAACGCTCTCTGAGTTCATAAATCTCTTCACAAACTCTGCAATCTCCACTTTCGTCACCAAATTCCTACCCCCAACTGCTTCAAATCGGACCCCAACTTTCCATTCCTCCACAATCTTCTTACTGTTCGGAACTTGGTCGCAGAATATCGGCCATGTCAGCATCGGAACGCCGGCGAAAATCCCTTCCAGAGTCGAGTTCCAACCGCCGTGAGTCCAAAACCCCCCAACGGCGCTATGGCACAGAACCCTCAATTGCTCGCACCATTCAACCACCATCCCAGTTTCCCCATCCACGCCTTTTAACCGACCGTCGTCCCCACGCGCCACCCACAAGAACCGGACGCCGCTGGCTTTCACGCCAGCGACGATCTCGTCCATTTGGGCACTCGAAACTGAAAGAAAGCTCCCCTGCGAAACGTACAGAACAGAGCCTTCTGCTTTGGAGTCCAGCCATCGGAGATAGTCGTTTGTGCCGCCGCCGCCGTTTGGGGCCGAGCTTGCAAGCTCGAAATATGGTGTACAGGGTCCGATTGTGTAAACTGGAAAGGGAAATTTCTGTTTCAAAACATCGATTACAGAGGATTCGAGCTCGTAAACAGAGGTGGAGATGAGAAATTGGGCTTTGTCAATAGAACGCGCCGCTTCCAATGTTAAATCGATGACTTTCCGGCCATCGCCGGCGAAGAAAGTGGGAAGATCAGCAAGACGAGTCTCGGAAACTCCGGGAATGTAATCGACAATCTCTCCACCACGCTCTTTAAGAAACAGAAAACAACAGATTTTTAGTAAAAAAAAACAAAAAACCAAAACAAATAACTTTTAGAAGGGTTGGAAAAGAGTCCCACGTTCCTCAATTTAAAGAAGGATTATGGGTTAACAAATACATCTTCATTGAGCTCGAAGTAAAGCTCTGAGGATAATCTTTAAAGTGGGCAATATTATACCATCGTGAATGGTAACATAATATCAGAGTCATATCAATATGGTTCGAGGGGAGGTTGTTTGGAAGATGAGGCCCTATAATGTAGTTAATTTGATAATAGAATTCGATAAGAAAGTTGTTTAGAATTGTTAGAAAGGATTCCACTTGACTAATTTATAAATAAGGAATACATTTTTCAGAAGAGAAGAAAAGCTGAGAGTTCATACAAACTTATACTTAAAATAGATAATACGACAGTGAAGATTTCTAGATTTCTAACGGTAACAGGAAATTTTGCAGTACCTGAGAGGTCAGCCGGGAAATGGCCATTTTCCTTCAAAAGGTCGAAATGGTAATAGATGGAGAGAACTGTAGCCGACATGGGCCAGAATGAAGCCAGCGGAATATTTAGGCGGTTACCCAACCGGACCGCCCACGTAAGGAAACAATCGGCGACGATGACCACCGGCGGCGGGTGGAGGTGGGTGAGTAGATTCTGAACGGGAGCCTCCATTACAGTGTTGACTGATCGGAAAAAACCGGGAAAGTCGTCGGCGCGGCCGAGCTCAGAGGGGATGACGTTCGGGAAAGTGAGGAATTGGATGTTTTGGGGTTTGGGAACGGCGGCGAGGAAGGTGCGCCACTCGTCGGTGACGATGAAGGAGATGAGAACGCGGGGATTTTTGAGAAAGAGAAGCTTACAGAGGTTCAGGAGGGCGTTGATATGGCCTCTGCCGGGGTAGGGTACGGCGGCGAGGTGGGTGAGCCGCCGTGTTGAAGAAGTGGTCGGAGCCATTTTCAGGGAATCAAAATGGAAGTGTGGACTGTGGAGGAAGAAGAAGTGTCGGATAAGGATAACGGTAACGGTGCATAAATATTACATTTACCCAACAACAGTAAAAATAGTTCTGTAGCTATTTTATCGTGGTAAATAGATAGGTGAAAATAAATTAGATAAAATTGTATGAATTTCATAAATTCGAACACGTGTTCCTCGCTGCGGCGAGCTGTTCCAAAACAAGAGGCAAAACCAAAAATTCATTATCGGATACTGAATGCGATTTTTTTTTAAATTAAATTAAAAACAATAATTCCGTTGGAAATGCCAAAATACAATATTACCCCTTTCTACTATATGCATTGTACAATTGCTATTTTTTTATTTGTATTTTTTGCAAAATAGGGTTTTCGGAGATTCTAGACTTATTATTATTTTTATTATTTTGCAAATAAGATTATTTTTTATAAGAACTTTTAAAATTAAAAATATTTAATTACATTTTTATACCCATTTGTTTGGTTTGTTACGCTCTAAATACTTCTACTAATATAAAATCACTATATAAGTCAACCGTACGAACCCTATTTTATTTTCAGTATTATTATAAATATTAATAATATTTAACGTTTGTTTGTAATTTATGTTATTAATGCGTTTTAATTTATAAATATTTGATATTTAGAATTTTATAAATTTGTTATTATTAAAAGTGATTGATATTTGAATTCTGTCAAATTTTAATTATTAATGTAATATGTACGGTAAATAATTTGTTTAAAATAATAATAACAAAAATAGCGAACTATATTTAGGTTGTTTGAGTTACCAACCCAACTAACTTGAATGAGTTGATTCAAAAGATTTTTCCAAATCAATTCAATCCAACTCGGGTACATCCATAACAATATGATTGACCGTAAACTACGACAACACAAGTGGGTTTAGTTCAATCGTCTTCATTGGGCCATAGTGGTTGGTTGTGGTCACTAGTGACAACCATGGCAAAAGTGTATCAGCTTAAACTCACCTCTAACCGATATTGTCTTTTTTGAATTTTTCCTTTCACGTTTTCCCTAAAGCTTTTTAAAACGTGTCTACTAGGGATAGGTTTTCACATTTTTATAAAAAAAATGCTCTCCAACCGATGTGAGACCTCACAATCCGTCTATTTTAGGGTCTAATGGCATAGCTGACACACCGCCTAGTGTCTAGTTCCGATAGGAAGTAAGGGTAATGTAACTTTTATATATTACGAAAAAACCCTTTTCTAAAATTTTATTTCAACGTCTTTTATCGATTTTTTTTTTTTTTTTTGGTAGGGTAATAATGAGTGTAACATATAATTGTTGATATCCAACACTATCATAATGAAAGCAACCACAACACCCAATCAGCTAAGCAATAAAAAACTCGAAGCCCTTTTTTCCTTTTCTTTTCCCTTTTCAATCCCTAAAGTCCGAAAACTTCCATTTTTATTCATTTTGGAATTTATTACTGTTTATGAACAGACAAAAGATGAACAGTTAATTTTCGTCCTTGTTTGCGTCCAGGCATTTTAACTTCTTTTAATTCAGGCCTGAAGTGGGCCCATCCGGCCCAAAAAAGGCCCAACTCCACCACGGAGACTGCCGTTGATGCTGACATGTGATTGGAAAAATCAAGTTCGGCTGGGGCCCATTCCCCTCAAACTCGAAAACTTGCTACCGACCGCATTGGAATATGCCCCCCCTTCTCTCCCCATGATCGCCCTCCACCGACGGCCATGATTTCGCCCTTGGAATAACATGAAGCGAAAAATGTGGACCATGTTTCAGACACGACATCCCCACATGGTTTTTATTGGTCCTTTCAGTTTTTATTTTTAATATTTATTTAAATTCTAATTTTTGTTTTTTTTTTATTTCTTATCGTTTAAAATTTAATTACACACATAAAATTTAATATATAAATTATTCTTTAAAACTCTTGAATTTATAAAGTAGATATAAAATAAAAATTATTTTTAAAGTTTAAATATGAAATAAACACATATTTCAAAATTGAGAGATTAATGGCTTAATTTAATCAAAATAATTTTACTTTTTAATTCTCGAACTTTTATTATTTTAAACAACCTTTTAATTTTAACCCTGTTCGATTTTACTCGACTTTTAAATTTTTACCCTACTCAATTTGTCGAGTTTCTATTTTTATAATAATTAGTCTCTCTATGCTTTTTAATATTTATGATTAATTATAGGCTTTTTTTTCTTCTCTTTATTTCATGATTGGACCTTAGTAGCTATAGGTGATAGTTATTTTGGTAATTTTCATGCCTTTTGGTTGTCTTTACCCTTTTCATTACTCAGTAGCTAAAATTCAAGTAGTTATATATATATATATATATAATCATTTAAAAATATAGGAAGATGACGGGTTTGGGCTAGGGGCGACAACATCGTTCATTGAAAGTGAAGGATATTTTAGTTCGTTAGAGATGTAGTAACGACGATATCAAACCCGTCGAGAGATAGGGATGAAAATGTGTGAGATTCCACATCGGTTGGAGACGGAAACGAAACATTCTTTATAAAAGTGTGAAAATCTCTCCCGGACCGACGAGTTTTATAATTTTAAAGGGAAACAAGAAGGTAAAATCCAAAGAGGACAATATCGATTAACGATGATCTTGGACTTTTTTACAAAAGAAGACAAGAAGCGTCGATGAGACTTGACTTAACAAAAGGAAATCTGTGGAAATAGTTTTTATATATTTTTAAAAATAAATAATTATAGAGTTCTTATTGCAATATAATTAAAAAGCTTGACCATACGTCTCACATGGTATTGGCTACTTGACTTGAAAACATATATTATCCGCTCCAATAAGAGAAGGCCACGTGGAGAAAATTGACCAATTCGACATAGAACAATCAATTTCCTAAGGTCCCACGTGGCTTCCATAGACATCATCACGTTCACAATGATACACATCACCATCATGATGATCCCCCGCCGTCACATCAGATCGGAGGTGCACCATCAATCTCCATGGACTTCATTTACACTGGATTATCGCTCTCACATATTTAATGCTCGACCGCCCATAACAACACCACTCTCAAAACTGTACAACAATCTAATGCAATCTTCTCTTCCCTTTTACCCATTTTTCACGCTCTGAACTTCAAATAAAAACTCTCCGATTCACAAATCTGCCGGAGTTTTTCACCGTGTTCTTCTCCATGTAGTTGTAGCGAACGGACTCTGGTACGGCGGAGCCATGGCGACGGCATTGGAGTGCTGGTCGAGTAGGGCTAGTACTGATGAGGATTTGGTGGAGCAGGTGCTGATGAGGACGCAGGATAGATCGGAAGGCTCCAAGCCGGAGAGTTCGCTGGCCGTCGGAGAGAAGGAGTCGTCGGCGATGCAGAAACGGTTGCAGAGATTTAGTCGGAACGTGTCAGAGGCGGTAGCGTCGCTTAAAAACTCCTTGAATCTGGACTCTGTTCGCGATCCTTCACCTACGAAAACCGAGGGGTCTAAGAAGGCTGTCTGGGGGAGTGTTGTGCGGAATCTTACTCAGCTCTATCCTGGCAGTCAGTTGCCGGAAAAGCTCGTCTCCAATATTCGCAAGCATTACGATTCATTGCCTCTTAGGTATGGACTCTGATTAGTAATATGTTGTTGTAAGTTTAAATTCGTGTAAACTGCAGAGATGGATTGAAAAAAAACGATATATATTATCGCGAACTGATTGGAGCTAGTCTAGTAACTGAGCGTCTTAATGGACGATAGATCAGATATCTGTTTTGTAAACATTTTCTAATTGTCTTAATTCTGTATTTTATTATCTGTTGTTTTGCTATTGTGAACAGTTATGCTCAGGCGGGATTTGAGATGAAAGATGTCTTTCTCCACATCAAATTGATAGAGCAGGCATCTGTTTATGATCACCCTGCCATCTTATTTCAAGAAGTGACGAATCATGACGTTCAAAACCCTACAATAAAGCTCACGTTTGCTTGCAACTCTTCAGTTTCATGGTCAGCGATGTCTGGAGCGTTGGAGAGCGCTGGCATTCGCTGTGAGAAAATACAGATTTTTGAGAAGAAGAAATTTACTCTTGGAGTCATCCTTTTTGTAAATCTAGATGCTCAGGAGAAACTCTTCAAATCCAAGGTTGAAAATGCTCTTAAATTGGCTATTAAGAAGCCGAAAACTAGTACAGTGAAACTCCCATTTGGATTTTGTGGATGCCAAGAAGGTAACACTGGGGGCAAAGATCTGAGAGAAATCGAGGAGGATGCTGTTGATCAAAATTGCAGAAGTGGTTTTGAGAACTCGAATTTGAACGAAAATTTACAGATTGAAATGCCCTTATCGACTTCATCCTTTACTGTAACTGTCGATGAGTGGCAAACAGTTCAATCTGGTGGACATGAATTGGGTAAATGGCTGCTAAGCTCTGAGAATCTTGAATTCACCGATCAGATTGGACCCAACTCGTTCAAGGGAGTCTACAAGGGCAGAAGAGTTGCTATAGAGAAGATTAAAGGGTGTGAAAAGGGAGTTTCTTACAAGTTTGAGCTCCGAAAGGACTTGTTGGAGCTGATGACATGTGGGCACAAGAACATTCTGATGTTCTATGGTGTTTGTATTGATGAAAATCATGGCCTGTGTGTGGTAACCAAACTAATGGAGGGCGGATCAGTCCATGAATTGATGCTGAAAAACAAAAGGCTTCAAATGAAAGAAATAACCAGGATTGCTGTTGATGTTGTAGAAGGGATCAAATTCATAAATGTCCACGGTGTTGCTTATCGTGATCTTAACACGCAGAGAATTTTGTTAGATAAGAACGGCAATGCTTGTTTGGGAGACATGGGCATACTCACTGCATGCCGAAACTTGGGCGAGGCAATGGAATACGAGACTGATGGGTATCGATGGCTAGCTCCCGAGGTCTGTTCACTATAACTCTGATTGCACCTGGTATTATCTAAAGCGAGTTTCAACTATAGTATGCATTGAAAAGAACCAAACATATGTCTCTTTGCTTTTAGCCGAATAGCTCAATATCTACTCGCTTTTTTTTAATGAATTTATTACTCTTTGGTTTCATTACACTAAACCGCATGGGATGAGTCCCTTTCCAATTAAAGAGACTTTATGTCACTTTCTCCATGTTGGTCCAGTGTGTATAGCATACCGTCATGATCGAAGATGCTTTACACATCAGTATATATATTTGTCTAGGAACTCTCATTTTCATTAGACCATTAAGATTAAATCTCACTGCACCGTCTGTTTGGCCGAAACTTTGAATTGTTGCCACTTTGTGGAGCCCGCCATCTTAAAGCACTGTTCCTTTCTTCCAGGAAATTTGAAATTCCTTTAGATGTCATCTCCAATTGTCATTACTATCCTATAGTGGCTAAAGTAATGACAGAGACGGGTTTTATTGAATTGTATTTGTTGCTCTATCTGGCTTGGCACAGATTATTGCTGGTGACCCGGAGAGTGTTAACGAGACATGGATGAGCAATGTATACAGCTTTGGAATGGTAATATGGGAGATGGTGACTGGCGAGGCAGCATATGGCGCATACTCGCCAGTGCAGGCGGCAGTTGGTATAGCTGCTTGTGGTCTAAGACCTGATGTTCCAAAGGACTGCCCGTCCACCCTGAAATCTCTGATGATCAGGTGCTGGAACAATTGCCCATCGAAGCGCCCACAATTCTCCGAAATTTTATCAATGCTGCTGGACTCCAACAATAACAATCATAAATAAAGTAAGTATCTTCCTCTTAATCTAAATTAATTCAAAATGTCTACTCAAGTTATTGTAAAGGGTTCCTTATGCTCTGCCTTCAATGTAGATGTGAGAAGTTTGTGTTGTTAGGATATTAATCCAACTACTTCTCATCAAGAAAAAAAAAAAAAAAAAAAAAAAAACCCTATATCACCATAGGAAAACCAACCCACTTACTCAGTTACCACCACCCAGAAAGGGGGAAGATGACAAAGAAAGATCTTGAGAGAAAGTTCAATCTGTGTATTGTATGAGATGGAGAATGGATTCTTAAGAGATCATTTAATGTATTGACTGAAGCAGATTCTGTGTAGCTAGCCATCTATGAAGGGGTAGAGATAGGGAAAGAAATGATATTTACAGAGATTCCAATTGTTAATCACTGCCAGAATAGGTTAATGTAAATTTAATCTTATATGATATGGTTTTATGTGGAAATACTGTAGCAACGAAGAAAGGGTAGTCTGATTTCTCCTAGTTCTTACCTTTATGCTTTAAAACCATATGAGAGAGCACACAGTTTACTTTTGTTGCTTGCTTCTTCTATTTCTAACATGTTCTGCACAATATGAATATTTTTATGCCAACTTAATTGAATTTATGAGGAAGAAAAAGAACAGGGCAGGTTATGACTTACGATTGATATATGGTTGGTTACATGGGAACATTTTGTGTTGACGGGTGGCAGGTCGACATGATCTCCACGAGTCAAATTACCAACAAGGGCTTAGGGCATAAGTGTTAATGTGACCCGTGTTTCAAGTCACTCCAAAACATGTTGCCATCATCTATGCAATGCCCTTGATGGTATTATGACCCGTGTGTCAAAGTCATGCCAAAACATATTGACATGATCTCGATGACACCTTTGCTGGTAACGTGACACTTGTGGGTATGAAAATCACATTTTAAAGTTTGAAATTAAACAATAAATTTTAAAATAGCTGGAAACATGTTAGTTGGATTTATTATGGTTGATTGTCTACCTAAGAATTGCTTGATTTTACTCCCATTAAAATTACTCTTTGGTTAGTTGAATTTGTCTTTTATTATCTTGGTTGACTTTAATCGATCTGTTTCATTTTTTAGGCAGTTAGTTTAGTTTTTGGAAACCTCAATTTTTTAGGCCGTTAATACATACATACATACAAACATTATTTAAAATTAAAAATAAAAAACAAAATGGCATTGAATTAGGGCCTGCATTTATGGTTTATGGGTCGTGCTATTTTCTATTTTTAAAAAATCATTAAAAAGGTTTTTTTTAATAAAAAAATTGAATGTTTTCTTATTATGTTATTGTTTATTTATTCCATTTACATTAAATTAGAAACTGTGTGGTCACTTATAGGCACGTCGTCGTTTTGGGAAGCATTAAATAGCACACGTGAAAACAAAGATTCATTTTTTCTGTTTTATTTATTTTAAAAACAATATCAAAAATAAAAATTAATATCATAAGTTTCGTTCATGTATATATATATTTCTAATCTTTAAAGACGTGATACCTTTTGAACATCGTTTACTTTTACAAATACATATATATATATATATATATATATATTTTAAAATAAATATTTTTTTACATTAACTTACAAACAAATCTATTTTCTTTTTTAATTATTTCACTATAACTAGACCCACGTTTTTTTTTAAACAAAATATTTTGATTCTTGTCCTTCTCTAGGGATCGGACATGTTATGAGCATCAATATTAGCTAGAACTTCCGATAATTAATCGTGATTTTAAGCTTTCACCTTCGAAAATTCTATAAATTTGACTAACTATATAATTGTCAATGTAATTGTGGTTGAACGTATCTTGACTTCATATGTCATAAAATAATATTTAAAAAAAAAAAAAAAAAGTGTCCAATAGCAACATGTAATAAAATAATATTTTGACATCCAATTAATTAAGTATAATAATAAAGAAAATGAAATGGGAGCTTATATTAAATGAAGTAAAAATAAAAAAATAAATAAAGGGTAGATGTAGCGAGAGTAGCGTCTTCCTTACCGTACCGAAGCATTTCTCTTTCTCTCCTTTTCTCTTTCTCTCTTTTTCTCCCGCAATGGAGAGAGGAATAAACAGCATCTGTCCCCAATCTTCCCGAGGCCCCAAACCCTAGAGATCGATAAACCATGTCCCTGCAAAAAACCATATTTGCCCTTCTTCTCTTCCATATATGAACCCTTTTCACCTTCCATTTCCTCTCCAAGAAACCTCTGGATTCCACCTCAATTCCAAGAGCTTTAACCGTCTTCATCGCCACTGCGCCACATCCCCCATTTCCCCCTTCAGATTCCTTCCTTCATCTTCGTTTACGGTCCTAATCGGTACGTTTCCTTCTCCCTTTTTCTCTTAATTAATCTCCTTTTCTCTCTTTTTTTGTTTGTTTTTGTTTTGTTGTTTCTTTCCACTTTCAAATCTGTGCCCATTTCCTGGATCATGTGGCCTGAGCTAGGGTTTATCGGTCTTCCTCCGATCGGTGATCTTTTAGTGTTTCGAGAGGTTTATGGCGGAGTTCTTGATGAATTATTTCTGGGTTTTGTTGTATTGCTTGTTTTCTTCATCATGCTGAGGTCTTTTGGGGTTTTCAGCAGCCTACTGCACTTTATGCTTCCTAGGAAGAGAGCTGGTGAAGAAGGTGTGGCTGTAGAAGAAAAAACTGATATCAGCAGCAGCAGTAACAACAACAACAACAGCAACAACAGCGTTCGCAACGAGGGTGCGTCTCTGATCAAGAAGCAGCGGATCGATTCCGACTCCAACGCCAACAGTAAGGTAGCTGCCGTTGCCACCCGTGCTAACAACATCGTGAACGACGGTGCATCATTGATCATGGCCTCGGCTAATTCTAATCCACCGGATATTGATGAGGATCTGCACAGCCGACAACTTGCTGTGTATGGCCGCGAAACCATGCGGAAGCTTTTTGCCTCCAATGTCCTCATTTCTGGGATGCAAGGTCTTGGCGCTGAGATTGGTAAATACTGATGGAACTCCTTTTTTGCTAATTTTGCCCATACTGATCCGCTCCATTTGATGTTTACGGTCTGGTACCTGTGTCTTTTTGTTTCTGGCCGTGCTAGATGTTCATTAATACATATTCACACCATATATATATTTACATTGAAGCGAATTCTCTTGGTCTTTCATTAGAGCTGATTGTGCTTCCAGTTTTTGCTTAATCTTGTGATCTTATTTGTATTTGATTTGCCAGAGGATTTTCTTCATGCTTGCTTACTTTTGGCTCTTAATGTTTAGTTCTTAAGTTTTCTATTTTAATGATGATTTATTGCGTCTCTTCCTGCAGCAAAGAATGTTATTCTTGCTGGGGTGAAGTCCGTGACCTTACATGACGAAGGTATAGTGGAGTTATGGGATCTGTCTAGTAATTTTGTGTTCTCAGAGAGTGATATTGGCAAAAATAGAGCACTTGCCTCTGCTCAGAAGTTGCAAGATCTCAACAATTCTGTCATTGTACACACCTTGACGACTAAATTAGTGAAAGAACAACTTTCCGAATTTGAGGTATTCTATCTTTCTGCATATTTTTTACTCATTTCTTTAAGGAGTGGTTAGCTCATCATATACTACATGTGATAATGCGAAGAATTGTGAGTTAAAAGAACACATCCTTTGGAATTGGAAGCCTAGCTTATTAAAACCATTTGATACATTATATGCGAAATAAGAAGTTTAATGACAAGGCCTACACTTCACTTCCAAATGTTCATATTTCTCTATTATTTTGTCTGGAACTTTGTTTAGAACTGTAGAAGTTAAGGTCATCTAATTTGAACATCCCACATTACCTTCTAATGAAGGTAAACTTGTATTCTCCTCATTTTATGTGTTTATAATTGTGAGCTTATGTCTTATATTCTTGTATCATGTATCATTTTTATGTTATAACCGTAGTAGACTGTTTCTATATATTAGCCTAGCACAAGATTCATGGCAGATCATCTCCAAAATTTTCAAGGCACAAAAACGATCCAACGAGAGAGCCTTTTGTTTTCTTGTGTCTATTACACCAATTTGGTTGAAATGTGCATTTTGGATGTATATATTTGTAAGTGTTGAAGCCTCAATTAGAAAACTCAAAACGACCACTGTTAACTCTTTGAGGGAGTTGCGTTTTCAAAGTGCTGTCAGGAAGTCTATTGGCATTTGAAGTTTTCTTTACAGAGGCCATGGTCGGTAATTTTGCACATCATATAATTCAGACATACCATGAGACCGTTGCCTGAACCTTTACTAGTAGTTGAAAGAACACTGTGATAAGTTGCCATAAGGTTTAGTGTCTCTACCTAGAAGCCATTGGAGTTCTTGTGGAAGGTAAAAGAAAGAGGGTCCTTACTATGACGTTTCCAATATTTTAGAAATGTGACAATTTTTTTTATTAATATAGATGGCTATTGTGGTATGTTTGAGCTAGAGGAGTATCCTGAAATGGTAGTGGGCAAGTGGTGTCGACTTTTTTGGAGGAGGTTTTGCCTAGATTTTGTTGGGGTTCGGAGTTAAGCTAATTTTTTGTCTGACGTCTTTATTTGGTAAGAGAGTTGGAAAAATTTCCTAGTAGTACAATGGCAATACCTTTTTAAGAAGTCCCAACATTTTCGCAGTATCATACTTGAGATGGTTTCTAGACTTCTTAAAGAATTCAATAGAGAAACTCTTGGGCTCCATAGCCTTGCTATTCTGCTCCTTTGGCCTCCAAAATTTCCTACTAAGTGGAGGAGCCTTCCGTAATTCAGAAGTAAGGCGATGCTGCATAGTGTCACATTCTGTGATGTGATTGTGCCCTGAGTAAGTCATCGATGACAATGACTAATTTAGGGGGGGGGGGGGAATGTCACAACCATACTATGAAGAGAGTAGGTTGTGACCCTCACGTTGAGACAAGCAAAGCGGTGACTCTCAAGAGGCTCTCATTCGGCCACGCGAGGGCCAATAAAGAAGATTGCCATGATGCGATCGAGGAGGACGGTGCATCATTCAACACACCATATAGCGTGTGTATTGAAGAGGAAATGAGGCATAAGCAAGATAGGAACAATGAGTGGACATGAGCATCACAAATAGGCTTGTTGAAGGGGGTCATGTAGGGCGTCGGACCTTAACCTTGAAAGTCAGGGTTCTTGAGGGGATTTGGGCATGCTATTTTGGAGTCAAGTTTGTCCATAGGAAATATGGAAGCACATCAAATTTAGTATCAATCGGACATTGGACGGATGCTCCACGACACTGTGTGTCCGTTCACCAAAATCATGTTTACACTCGCAAGTTTGGAAATCCCTCAAATTGTACTATAGGGGAAAGCATGTTGTCAGCTCTCCACCAACCTTGGGCCTTGTGGCCTAAGCGAGTGATTCGAGATGAGTGTCTCAGGCGACTTCCTTTGAAATGGGTCTTTCAAGGACATTTTTCAGGCGGTATAGGTGTGCCAGTATTGCGCCCCTGCCTGAGTATCGAAGGTTGGATTTTGCAGCTGTCGCTATTTGGTACGGTATCTGTAATGACATGGCATGGGCACAGGAGGGCCAATGCCTTGATAAGAACCTAGATGGATGGATGTTTGGAATGTCTTGAGATTATGATCGACATGTGGGCCCATTCTCGATGACATGATCGAGTGAGTTATGATGGTCGACGACGCCCTGTGACTTAGAATGACGTCGAGACATATGGGGCCATGTTATTGGGAACCAAGATGACAAAATGAGATGCGGCGTTGCATTAAGAGACCTTGGCCCCGAGTAGAGGCATGTCAGTGTCGCAGATGATTGATCATCGCGCAGGCAGCATGTGTGGCCGAACAAGCTTGGATTATGCACGATCAATGTTCGGTTGGCGAAGACAAACCTCGCCTAAGGTCGGATGAAATCACAAAGCCGGACGAAATAAGAATATGGGGCCTGAGTTCCCCTTAAGGCTGGTTGTGAGCGTGTCAAGATCACGACGCCGCACGGTTGAAAAAGTACAACCGCGACACCTAACCTCTAGATATCGAAGGCCAAAGTCCTGCATTTATGTAAATTACCATTTAATTGTAGTACTCGACTCTGTGAACATGTTGAAGGTGAACGAGGATGGGGGGTTGATTATTTGAGAATTTTCAAATGAGTGACATTTATTAGATTTGCTCAAGTAAGGTTGGTTTGAGATGGATATTTGAGAGGTTTTG
Organism: Cucurbita ficifolia; assembly: GCA_033971965.1. Taxonomy (NCBI): domain Eukaryota; kingdom Viridiplantae; phylum Streptophyta; class Magnoliopsida; order Cucurbitales; family Cucurbitaceae; genus Cucurbita; species Cucurbita ficifolia. The sequence goes on from CM066981.1 coordinate 1,677,241, forward strand.
ATCTCAGGCTATGTTGAAGTGGAAAAAGAATGTGTCAACAACACGAGATATTGACTGATTTTTTCGTGGTGGTTGGTTAGGATTTTTGACCATCAGGCTCCGCTCTAGGCAAAATTACCCCCTCTGAAATGCTCCAGTGTTCTTGAAGGCATTGAGGAGTACCTAGATTGTTCAAAAGGTATTCCGTTCGTGAAGCGATTTACTGATTTCCATTTTCTGCTTTTACTGGTCAGGGTGTTAGACATGAGCTCCGAGTATGAGTGCGTTCAGATCTAGACACTTGTACCTGAATGTTGCAAAATATTAATGATGGCACTTAAGATTGTACATATATTTAAATATAAACAGTGTCAACTGAGACTGGTTACAGGAAATTGTTCCTGATTGATTATATTGGATTGATAAATTTCAGCCAAATGACAATATTATCTTTCTACCTCTCTTCCTCGGCTTCCTTCTCTCAGAAGGCCTCACCCTTGAGTTTTACTAAATGTTAAGAGTTGGGGACTTGGGAGGTAATGTACAAATTTCACGACCTGTTCACTATGAGGGAAACAGCTCATAAGCTCTTTCTTATGATCTAAAAATATTCAATGAAAGAAGGTTCTTTGGGATAATTTTATTACATGGAACTCTTTGCAAGAGAGAAACAGGTGTATCTTCCAAGAGAAGAGTCTCTCATTTCGTATTTCTTTTGAGGCTATAGTTAATGTGGTTGTTTGTGGCTCTTTTCCATACCTATAGCTACTCTTCTCCTCTTTAATTTATGAGGCCTTTTGTAATCTTGCCCTTGGAGTTCCCCCTTTCAATATCATATAAGAACAAAATTCTTTCTTATTAAAAAGAAAAGGGAAAGGAAAACTGAAAATTTAAACGAAAAATGCAATTTTGTGATGATTTCACCATAGAATTTTTTTTATCAAATTTTCAACTGGTTGCAAATTCATAGAACGGATCATGGCTTCTGATAGTTAAAAAAATATAATAGTTGGAGTTAACATCAATTATGTGTGCTTATTTTTCATGTATATGAGTTCCATGCACATGATGTAACTTCTCTGTGGATGCAGGTTGTTGTTTTCACTGATACTGGCCTTGACAAGGCTATGGAATTCAATGACTTCTGTCATAACCACCAGCCTCCTATTGCATTTATCAAGACTGAAGTTAGAGGGCTCTTTGGTTCGGTATTTTGTGACTTTGGTCCCGAGTTCACTGTTTATGATGTGTATGGAGAGGACCCACACACTGGCATAATTGCGTCCATTAGCAATGACAATCCTGCACTCGTTTCCTGTGTTGATGATGAGAGGCTTGAGTTTCAGGATGGAGATCTTGTGGTGTTTTCTGAAGTTCATGGTATGACAGAGCTGAATGATGGGAAGCCGAGAAGGATAAAAAATTGCAGGGCCTATTCATTTACTCTCGAGGAGGATACTACGAACTTTGGTAGCTATGAGAAAGGGGGCATTGTCACACAGGTGAAAGAGCCCAAGATGTTGAACTTCAAGCCATTAAGAGAGGCAATCAACGATCCTGGCGACTTCCTTCTTAGTGATTTCTCCAAGTTCGATCGTCCTCCTCTCCTACACTTGGCATTCTTGGCCTTAGATAAATTCGTGACTGAGTTGGGTCGCCTACCAGTTGCTGGTTCTGAGGAGGATGCTCAAAAGCTGATTTCTGTTGCCAGTAATGTTAACGAGAGTCTAGGAGACGGGAGAGTCGAAGATATTAATACTAAGCTTTTGAGACATTTTGCATTTGGTGCCAAGGCAGTACTGAATCCGATGGCTGCCATGTTTGGTGGTATTGTAGCTCAAGAGGTTCTCAAAGCGTGCTCTGGAAAGTTTCATCCACTTGTCCAGGTTAGTAGATTGCTTATGTTTTGAGTCTGATAAATATGCCTTAACGACCTTCGTGTTGCAACGCCTTGGATCTTTTTGTTCAATGAAGTACATACAAGTTTGCATCTCCCTGTATGCTGGGATTGTCATTTGGTTACTATTTCTTGCATCCTTATGGTGTTTTCTTTCTAATATGCAGTTCTTCTATTTCGACTCGTTGGAGTCTCTTCCCACAGAGTCGTTGGAAGCCAGTGATTTTAGACCCTTGAATAGTCGATATGATGCACAGATTTCTGTGTTTGGGTCTAAGCTGCAGAAGAAACTGGAAAATGCCAAAGTCTTTATGGTTGGATCTGGTGCTCTAGGTTGCGAGTTCTTGAAGAACCTTGCACTTATGGGAGTTTCGTGTAGCAACGAAGGGAAGCTGACGATTACGGACGATGATGTAATTGAAAAAAGCAACCTTAGTCGGCAGTTCCTTTTCCGGGACTGGAACATTGGGCAGGCCAAATCGACGGTTGCTGCTTCTGCTGCTGTTGCAATTAATAAGCACCTCAACATCGAAGCTTTGCAGAATCGAGTTAGTCCCGAGACTGAAAACGTCTTCAATGATAGCTTTTGGGAGAATTTGAACGTCGTAGTCAATGCACTAGACAATGTAAATGCAAGGCTATATGTCGATCAAAGATGCTTATACTTCCAGAAACCACTTTTAGAATCTGGAACTCTTGGTGCTAAATGCAATACTCAAATGGTCATCCCTCACCTGACTGAAAACTATGGGGCATCAAGAGACCCCCCTGAGAAACAAGCGCCCATGTGCACTGTGCATTCATTTCCACATAATATCGACCACTGTTTGACATGGGCTCGATCCGAGTTCGAGGGCTTGCTTGAGAAGACTCCTACTGATGTGAACGCTTATCTATCAAATCCTAGTGATTACACTTCTGCAATGATGAATGCTGGTGATGCTCAATCTAGGGACACTTTAGAGCGCATTCTCGAGTGTCTTGATAGAGAAAGATGCGAGACGTTTGAAGACTGCATCACATGGGCTCGCTTGAAGTACTGTTCTTCATATTCTCAACTCTCATCTGCCTCCATTTAACTTTTGATGTTCAGTTGTTTAATGTTATTGATTTCTGTTGTGATATTTTAACTTCGACAGGTTTGAAGATTATTTTTCGAACCGTGTAAAGCAGTTGATATACACATTTCCTGAAGATGCTGTAACTAGTAATGGGGCACCATTCTGGTCTGCCCCAAAGAGATTTCCCCATCCACTGCAGTTTTCTACTGCCGATCAAAGCTACCTTCATTTTGTTTTGGCGGCGGCTATACTAAGAGCAGAATCATATGCCATTCCGATTCCTGACTGGGTTAAGAACCCCACGAAATTGGCCGATGCAGTTGACCGAGTTATGGTACCAGATTTTATGCCAAAAAAAGATGCCAAGATTGTGACTGATGAGAAGGCAACCAGTCTCTCTACAGCATCGATTGATGATGCGGCCGTTATCCACGACCTGGTGAACAAATTGGAGGATACTTGCAGGAATCTACCAGAGGGATTCAGGATGAAGCCGATCCAGTTTGAGAAGGTCGTTCGTTAGAGGATTTATTGATATTGTTATGTCTGATCAACAGTATTTCTAGAGATCTTAGAATCAATGGTGTAAATCTAACTAGCTTAGTTTGGATGGTGCAGGATGATGATTCAAATTTCCATATGGATCTCATAGCGGGGCTTGCTAACATGAGAGCGAGGAATTACAGCATTCCTGAAGTAGACAAGTTGAAAGCCAAGTTCATTGCTGGAAGGATCATCCCTGCCATTGCTACCTCTACTGCCATGGCTACAGGTCTCGTCTGCCTCGAACTGTACAAAGTTCTAGATGGCGGTCACAAGGTGGAGGATTACCGTAACACGTTTGCGAACCTTGCGTTGCCTCTGTTCTCCATGGCCGAGCCAGTCCCGCCCAAGGTCATTAAGCACCGGGACATGAGCTGGACTGTCTGGGACAGATGGATCATCAAAGACAACCCTACACTCAGACAACTTATTGAATGGTTGAAGAACAAAGGATTGAATGCCTACAGCATCTCGTGCGGTAGCTGTCTCCTGTACAATAGTATGTTCCCTCGACACAGAGATCGAATGGACAAGAAGGTAGTTGATTTAGCTCGAGATGTTGCCAAGGTGGAACTGCCTCCATACCGTCGACATTTGGATGTTGTCGTAGCATGCGAGGATGACGAGGATAATGATATTGACATCCCTCTGGTGTCGGTTTACTTCCGTTAGGTGTTCTCTTCTTCGCGGGATCGTTCTTCAACTTTGATCAGACATTGTTTTACAGTCTTTTAAAAGTTTAGTACTCCAGAGCTCCGAGAGTATTCAAATATTAAATGGGCGGACACAGTTCACGTATTCATATAAGAACTTGGAAGGAACTTTGATTTGTGCAAAATATAATATAACCCTTCACGCATGGGTTGGTTGGAGTTAAATCTCCACCAATCACTGGCTTTGGGATGTTTGTGGCTCCTCGCACAAAGATAAGTTCATAGTGCTTTTCTCTGCTTTACACACCTTTTCCTCTCTTTCCTCATGGTTGCAATGATATTAACATCCTCATTTCTCGCTTGCTTTCAAGGTTCTGATTGGCCTTTTTACGTGAAAGTCTATTTATTGTGAATTAAATGTTTAAAATTATGATGCCTTGGAGTTTAATCTGTTCTTGGAAATTGAAAAGTATTTGATTTTTTTTTTTTTGGAGTAGCTTTATTAAATTTATGTATATAATTAGGTATTGATAGTTTGAGCTTGAAATGAAAAAAAAAAAAAAAAAGAAAAAAAAAAAAAGAAGAAGACAGATTTGGCTTTATACATCTGGTAAACCTCTCGATTGAAAAATTTATGGGACTTCTTTATGAATCTGCTAGATGAAAATTCTTCAGATTTTGAAGGAATTAAGGGTTTGTTTTTTATTTTTTTATTTTATAACCTACTTTTTAAACACGTTTTAAATATACTAAACCAATTTTGAAAACTAAGAAAATTAATTTTTTTAGAACTTAATTTTGGTTTTAAAATTTTGGCAAATAGAAAACTTACTAAAAAAATGGGAAAACAATCCTAATTTTGAAAAAGAAAAAAAAAAACCAAATATTTTTTTTAAAAATATAAAAGGCACATCCATGATTGACGGTCCATGCATCCCAAATAATTGGCCAACAATCTTTTTCAACAGCACAATATAACAAATGTAGTTGAGTTGCCTGAAAATTTCTGGTTCAGGTAGGACCAAGAACGGTCGCATTAATTTAACCGACTGTAATTTAAAGAATAACCGAGACAGTTATTACATACATGTTAACTTCAAAAGCAATGAGGCATCAATGTTTATCAGCACCTTCATCAAAATCAGCCTGCCTCATAACCCGAAAATCGAGTTGTTTCTGGTGCTTCAAACGTCGACGTTCGTCAAAAGCTTCCCATCCTTCATACTGTCACAAAAGGTAGTCAGATTAATTCAAGACAGTCCTAAATTGATCCAAACTAATAGAGAAAAAAATTCAAGTACTACTACCTCCATTCATTCTTGACCATAATAAAAAAGCATTTAGGAAATGTTACGTGTTTATGAAATAAAATAAAATATCATTCAATGAGGTGTCAAATCTTGAATGTGAGGAGTATGTACTGCGTATACATTTTTCGAAACTAATTGCAGCATGAGCACACACCTGTCGGAGGAGGTCTATGGTGATTTCTGTGTTGTGGAGATCGAGTGTAGATAGGTGGATGCACATCTTAAATAATGTACAAGGTAGGGTCCTTAGGCCATTATGACTGAGGTGCAAAGCCTGCAAACGCATGACAGAATAATTAAGACAGGAATCTTCCATTCAAGTTTGTACAAATCTTATACCCAGCTCATATACCTACTACATCTATTGGGAGTCAGCTACGTTTCATGGAAAATACTACTAATGTGTGAGAAATTAGGAGCTAGATTAATTAAGCGTAGTCTACTAAAATCACGCAAGTGTTGAATGTGTTTCTCAACATGTCATCACAGAATATAAAATAGAATAGATTTTTAATTAGTTCTCAAATGTTTTCCACCTCACAAAAACTGTTCAGATAAGAGAATTCATAACTATAGACTTGCCGTTATAATAAAATGTAAGATGAGAACAAAATATGTTACTTTTTAGTTCGTTTTCCCTTTCTGTTTATTGTAGATTTAACCCAATATAGTAGATGGCTTGTGAGTCAAATTTTCATGAGCCTACATTTGAGGAAAAGTGGTGAAATGTTAAATGATCAAAGTTTCTCGAACGAACAGTTGGTCAAAGATGATTCAACAGCCAGTATTTTCGTATTCTATGTAGCTCATTGGAATGTCCCTTCAAGAAGAGGAAGTTCGAAAGTCTATTAAAAAAAACCATCATCATCTAATGGTTAAAGAAGAAATTCACAAAATAAGATGTTTTTCTGAAATTACAGTTTAGAGTATGATAGTCGCATATCTAAGATAGAATAATTTTTTTAACCCCGAATTTGAAGGTCACGAGCTTATCCAGTGAAATTAGTTTAGGTTACTGGGTTGGGAGCAAGCTCTGTGGAAACTTACGTCTCATTCAAAACACCTGACCTAGTTGTTTGTATCAGCAGTTGCTGAGGTTCGATAGATCAGAGCCTTATCCAATTTCCCCTTGCCAGGCTGTTTTCACCGGACAAAAGCAATTGGAAATAGAACTCTTGAGGAAGATTGGAGAAAAAGGATGAAGAAAGGCTAATTCTCAAGCTGGTTCTTGGGACTGATGAGTAAGATTTTAGCATCAAGAGGTATTCATTACTGATAAGGATCATGATGTTCTAGATGTTCCAATTGAACCTATTACACGATCAAAGGCCAAGAACATTCAATCTTCATCTACAAAATTGGATAAGCTCAGTTCAACCTCCATTTCATGTGTTACAAATTGACTTGGCTGAGGAAGGACCATTTGGAGCTTTGGAAGTCGGCATTTGTAAGGTTGAAGTGGAGCATGAGGTTGACACAAATAACACTTGATTAATAACTTCTTTGAAGATTTTATTTATTATTTTAATTTCACAACTGAAAGGTAGTGGAGAGTTACCATGCTTGTCAATCATGGCCATAACTCCTTTTAATGGACATTTGAAGGGTAGTGGGAAGTTTGCCAATCATGGTCATAACTTCTTTTAGTGAACATTTGAAGGGTAGTGGGAAGTTTGTCAATCATGGTCATAACTTCTTTTAGTGAACATTTGAAAGGTGGGAGGTTTCTTTTATGGGGAGGCTATAAATACCCACATAATTGACATGTCAAAATCAGATTTTGGATTAATGAAATTTAGTTCTCAACCTTCACCCTTATAAATTTGAGAATCATCTTTGTCATTTCTAAGATTTCAAGCCATTCTTGTGTAGATTGCATCCGAGTCATTTAATCAAATTGTTCAAGTTTGATTGTGAGTGACTCAACTTAGAACAAGGTTTCCAAATCTTGCTTCTAGATTTTTTATCTTAAGAGGTAATATAATTCTAGCCTTATCTCTTAGTTGATCCGAATTTTGTACAAGGAGGTGTTAATATGTTTGATTCAAGTATTCTTGCTTCAAGAAAAACTTGGATCGTTGGGCTGAGAATTTAGGATTACCTTATCAGTTACCTCCCTCTCTGCTTTAATTTTTCCTAGTAGTGATTCACATAAGCCATCACAATATTGACTAAGGTGGGTGGCTTTCAGGTTATGGTAATTCTGTTAATTCCGTAAATACTTGTCACAGATTTTGTTAAAACAGGTGGATTATTTCCCTGTATCTAGTTACAGAAAACTACTTTAAATTATCTGGAAACAGAACCAAGAAGTCTTAGGTTGAAACAGATAATAGAAAATAGATATTATAGAATGAAGTAGGTAGGAACCTTCAAATTGAGCAGACAACCTAGAGACTCGGGCAACTCCGACAGAAGATTTGATGACAGATCCACCTGTACCATAGCCAATAAGAAGAGTAATAAGAAGAGTATGAAAGAAAGGTTCTTTTAAGCATAAGTCTTGTACCTCTGTAAGAGAACTACATTCCCCCATAGTTGAAGGAACAATGCTCATCCTGAGCCATGTATGAAGAGATGCATTAATAATAGATAACAGTGGACAGATTAATTCACATTAAATATAGAAAATGTTGAACTATCTGCACCACGAGAAAAAAAAAGTATAAATTATTTATAAGAAACTATCTACACCACAGTTATACAGATTTATTGATGAGAAATTTGTTCAAGTATATGCCACTTGGTGTTACCTATTATTGCTGACTTTCAAAACTTCAAGTCGGGTCAAAAATCTTATTTCATCTGGGAGACTCATCAGTTTATTATTAGCCACATGCAGTTGCTTTAGTGAAGTTAGACTGCCAAGTGCAGAAGGCAAAGTAGTTAACCTGCATCAACCAGATTAATTGATGTTAATGGGAACAGGTTCATATAGTACAGTTTACTTGAGCATTTTGTATTCTGATATTGCAAAAATTAGATAGCGACTAGTCCTTGAAACAACTGAAGCTACTTACAGATTATGGGAGAGAGATAAAACTGTTAGATGCTTCAAAAACGCTAATCCGTCCCAACTTATAGACTCTTCAGATATCTCATTAACATTCAGTAATAATTTCTGCAGATTATGATAAAATTGGAGAGATTTTACAAAGAGGAATTTAAACCACTCAAATGAAAAGGTGAAAAGGTAGACAGAGATTAACTTCACCTGCATTGAACTTAGACAGCCAACTTGAGAAGGAACATGGTTAATTGAGTTGTGGCTCAAATCAAGTACTCTCGCTGAAGTTTCACAAGACCACACTTCATTGGGAATTGCCTATGAGAGGTTCCAATGAAGTTCAGAAAGAAATAATAATCACAAACTTGTTTTGTTTTGCGAGAAACACTGGTTTGTTCTATACCTTCAAATTGCTGTCAGATAACGCTATCACTCCAGTGGCCTTCCATCTTTCCAACCGGCTTTTATCTACAGAGACACGCTGCTTAACATCAACCAATTTATTTTCATTTTGTATACTCCTTTCTCTGGGACGAGTCTTCGCTTCTCGCAGGATTGGGCCACCCTATTCAATCAAATCCGAAGAGTAAAAACTAATGTGCTATTTCTTTTAGGAGGACGACAATTTATGTTTTTGGGTTACTCGAGACAAATTCTTCTTTTCTTACTGCCAAATTCCCAACCTCAAATCCAGCACTGTTCAAATGAAAACATCTAACGCTATATATTCCGTTTAATTTTCGGCCACACAGAATATAGATGAATCCACAATTTTTAACAGACAGATCATCTTTCTCGCAGTTCTAACAAATTAACCCTAAGAACTTGGACAAGCGGAAGACATGGCATGTAACTTCCTCAAACGCATTTTGTAGGTGAAATCACAATAAAGATTAAGGCAAAATTGAAATCCAGATGCAAGAAAGAAGACTTCAATTGAAAAAAAGTATGGAAAATCCAACTACCCCTTGGTGCAGTCCCTGAGAAGCCATGAGCATCATTTTCGCTCCATTAGCCACCTCCGACGCCGCCAATGTCATTTCGTCGGCCAAAACCTTCCCTGAAATCACATATCATGAACTTCTCAAAATCCTAATCCCTCTTTCTCAGACAAATTATTTCCACCAAAATCATGTGGATAAAAATAGAGACAGAATCCACAACCTTTGAAGATGAGCTTCTGGCCACGAGGTAGGACGTTGGTTAAAGGTTGAAGAAGCGATTTCAGATCCTTCACGGTAGAATCGCAGGGAATAGTAATCGGTATCGACTTTCCAGTGAACTTGACGTTGATAGCAATGGACTTGCCATTACCTTCAGAAGTAGTCGCCGTCGCTCCGACCTCCATTTCTGTTTCGCGCCCTGGCTGAGAGGACCCTCGGGATGTTCCTTCAGAGCTAAGACGATGATTAGTTGGTGAAGCAACTACTTTCTCTTCTTAGTAATTTCTTCCAATTTTATTTATTCATGATTTTTCCTTAATTATAACTTTAAAAAATATTTAGGGTACATTTCTAAATTTATTTACCTAAGAACAAATAAGCCTATGTAATTTATTTTTTTTTGGTAAAACTCTAAATTATAAAAAATTTCATTAATATCTTTAAATTAAAAAAAAAAACTTTAAATAAATTTAAAAATACTTTTATTATAAAAATCATTAATAAAATACTTTTCAACTTTTAAAAGCAAACTTTAAAAAATTTTAAAAATACATTTAAACTTTCCTTAAACTTTTTTAAAAAATTTCAAAAACATCATTAAATTTATTTATAATTTTATAATTAAAACCATGTTTTCAAAAATATTTTTTGAATTGTACTAATTTTAGAAATGTTTTAAAAACATTATAAAACATTATTCAAAATTTATAGGTATTTTATTTTTATCTAAAACTAGGGATAGTTTTGAGATTTTTTTAAAAGTTTAAGGATATTATTGAAACTTTTAAAAGTATTTTAAAAATAAGACAGAAAGTTCACATATATATTTTTTTATATATTAATTTAACCTATTTCTTGGTCTATAAATTTAAAAACAATTATCTTGAGTATTTTGAAAACAAACTTCATTTAAAATGAAAAATTTTAAAGTCGGGTATAATTGAAATCTCAACCTTCATAGTTCAAAAGTATTTTTTAAAATAATTTAATCAATTTAAAAAAAATATAAATTATAAAAAAATATTTTTAAATTTGTTTTTTTTTTGTTTCAAAATTCAAATGGCTCATATGTCACAATATTATTTTTGTCCTATCATAAAACTTTGCAAACTAATAAAAATCCATTTTTGTAAGTATTTGAGACTTAAAATTTGAGATATACTAAACATAAAATAAAAAATTTAATAAAAATCCATTTTCGTAATTTTGCAAAATCGTGATTGGTCAGAAATAATGTGCGTGATTAAGAGTTTAATTAAAATGATAAAGCACTTCTAATTATCTGTACATCACATGATTAATTATTGCTAATTTGACGTTGAAATTATGATTTGTGTTTCATAATTACGACCTCTCGTAAAACAAACCGCCTTTCCTTTTCAAACCGCGACATTCTACAATAACCCTTCGTCTCCAATCTTCGACCTCTCTTTTCCCCTTTTAATCTCTTCTCTCTCTAAGCTAAAACTGAAAAATGTCTGATCCCTCTGCGAATCCACCGTTTTTTTCAGCTCTTATTTGAATCAGAAGGCTTCGCTTCAAGCAATCGACAAGTTCTTCTGCATTTTTCGCCGCCGTACGGTGTAATTTGTTCTTCTACTGGTTTTCGGTTTGTATTTCCGGCGAGAAGGGGAGATTTGGTTGTCGTCGTCGGAATTCCGGCCTCAATGTGGCGGTCGTGGAGGAAATCGATTGTTCAGATCCCTGATAAGAACTCGCAAGCGTCTCCGTTCTCTTGCTCCTCTTTCAAAGACGTTCAAGAACTTTTCGCTGACGAAACCCCTAAACCTACCTCTAGAAAGACCTCAACAATATTCCATCGAGTCCGATTTGTTAATTCCTTGCTCAAAGCGTGGTCAAATCTCCCGCCGGATGGTCAATCGCAGCTCCGATTTCAGCCTGAGACCGAACCGGTCCTCAAATTTCTAGACCTTAAATCGACTAAATCGCCGCCGGTTCCGCCGCGATCCGAGGCCGCACCTGTTTCGGATAAGCGAATAGTGGTTTATTTCACGAGCCTACGCATTGTGAGGTCCACTTTCGAGGACTGCCGGACTGTCCGCTCAATACTGCGAGGGTTTCGCGTTTCGATCGATGAACGAGATCTGTCGATGGATTCGGGATTTCTGGCCGAGTTACAGCAGATACTGGGAAAAAAGGAGTTGGCCTTGCCGACGGTTTTCATCGGCGGCGAATACATCGGCGGGGCGGAGGAAATCAGGCAGCTACACGAGAGCGGCGAGCTGAAGAAGCTGATTGAAGGGCTGCCGACGGCGGATTCCGGCGTGTGTGAGGTCTGCGGCGGCTATAGGTTCATTCTGTGTGAGGAATGCTATGGAAGCCACAAATTGTTCACGGAGAAAAGTGGGTTCAAGACGTGTACGGCTTGCAACGAGAACGGATTAATCAGGTGCCATTCTTGCTCTTCTGCAACATTCTGAATCATTCTGATCCCTTCTCTTCAGATAATTTAAAGAAGAAAATGATGAAAGGGAAAAGAAATCATCCCCAATAAAGGAAACCCCCCCAGACAAAGAGGCAACTAATTTTTATTGACCAATTTTTCGTTCTTTTTTCATTTCTTGGATCAGTTCTTAACATTTTTGTACCTAAAAAGTAGCTTTTAACGAGTTTAGCATCTTCTTATTAAGCTGCCGCCATAGAATTCTCTGGTAATATTGTTGTTTGCAGAAGAAATCAATCACAAAAATGGCTTCATTTCCTCCCTTTTTCCCCCCTGAAAATGTTCATTTCCAGTATGAATTCGTGATAGCTAGCATTAGAAAATATGATAAGCAGCATGTTTAGAATTATGAGTTCCATTGCCATTGGAATTGAGCTGGGGCTGGCCTTGATTTGTGGTGGGAAGAACATCATTTTTGTTTTGCTTGTAAAACCAGAAAGAGGTATAGGAAGTTGACTGTACAGCTACAGTGGCAAATAATTGATTCATAATTTGGGGGAAATTTTAAGGCCTTGTTGATATATTTTAAAGAAACAAAGTTTTGGTTGTTTCTATTGGTCTCTTATTTAGTGATTTTTCCTTCTCTTTTAAACCCAAACTCACTTAAACAGATTTCACCATAACTTGAACTCATTCACTAGGTCTTTTCTTGAAACGTGTTCATGCCTATGTATAACATTCGTAGTTACAACTACCCGTAAGTAAAGAGACGAGAGCAGGAAAATTTGAAAATTCTTACTCTTAGATTGATATCAAATACTCTTACATTTCATTTATATTGGGGCGGCCAATCATAAGACGAGTAGTTTGACAACATTTATCTTGTGAGTCTAAAGAAATCACGAGAATTGCTTGGTTTCGTAGCTCATCTTTCAAACCTTATGCCAAACACAAGGTCCATGAACGACAAACATGTAGATTAATTCGGCCAAAATGTGAAACCATGTTCCATGTCGGAGATGGAGAGCTCAACTCTTCTTGCAACTCTCCTTGACATATCCTACCGGTTTTAGAAAGCTTCTTTTTCAAACTTGACAACTATTTAGAATGAATAGAAAGAAGAAATATATTTCCTTCTTTTTTTTGTCTTCGTCTTTCCTACTCGTCATAAACTTCATGGGATCGACATGAAACTCCTACGGGCCAATTAGGCGAGTGTTTTCTCATCCCAACATAACACATCATCACTAATTTAAAATGAAGGGATATAAAGTTACGAGTACTTGTCACAACACATTTCCTTTTCTCTTAATTCAACCAATTTTTATAAGTACAACTAAAACCGTCACAACACATTTCCTTTTCTCTTAATTCAACTAATTTTTATAAGCACAACTAAAACCGACCCAAGAGTTATGAATAGTTGTAATAGGTTAAGTAGGGATAACAATAATAGGGCATAGCCTTGTTTGAGTCCATCTTTGTTCACTTATATGCATCTTCATGGCATCAAATGTAAAAGCCCAAATTTTTGTACAATAATTCATGTTCACACCTCTTTTAACACAACAAGACCATTACTTTGCAGGTGAAACCACCCAATTTAAAGCTAGTTAAATATATTGTTTTAACTACTATTTAAAATTAATTTATGATTCATAAGTTCTAGGTTTTTAATTTTTTTTAATTTTTTATTGAGAGACTAATGTAAGGTAGAAATGAAGATTTGGACGTGTATATCAAAACAAATTAAGTTATTTGAAAAAAAAAATCATTATCTGGGTCACGAGTATCATACCACATCGTATTCGAGATAGGCTTGAAAAAGGACCCGCGATCGGCCTTTTGCACCAAACTAAGGAATGAAAACCTGGGCTTGGATCAAGGTGGCCCAATAAAAGAGCTGACGAAGGGGATGAGCCAAACAAGGAATCTACTTGACACAATTCAACTAGTGGATACTTTTACAATACCTTCCAGGTTTCCCTGATAAAAAGTTCAAAGAGGATAATATCTGCTAACAGCGGGCTTGGACTGTTACGAATAATATCAGGGTCAGTCACCGGATGATGCGAGACACTAGTCAAAGTAGGGCTAGACGCTGTCCATAGTAGACACATTCTAAAACTGCGAGGCTGATGACGATACGTAACGGGCTAAAACGGACAATATCGGCTAGTGATAGATTTGAGCTGTTACAATATTCTTACACTAGAAGCACTGGATGTTGCCGATTGAAGGGCAACAAATACAAATAACTGATACAACTAAGAGTCCTATGAGATTAGGTCTTCAAAACTTTGAGAAAAAAAAATGAGACCAAACAAGACCCACTCCACCTTAGTTCACACAAAACTTGTAGGAAGACATGTTCAAAAGGAAAAATTGTTAAACAACAAAGAAATTTTGATTAGTAATTAGAATCCAAAAGTAAAAAGACAAAAATGGCCCTTTAAAACTTTGGTTTTATTTATTCATCCTTATTTAGAAAGGTGGGTTGAATTGTCAATTTAGTGGCATTGCTTCATTTTCTTTCACCTAAATGTAGGCCTTTCCTCCATCTTTGGTTTATCTTCCTATCTAAAAATTTCTTTAATTTCCTTATAATTAATAAAATAAATTAAATAAAAAACTTTATGAATCCACCGGTAGCCGGTGACATGTAGCCATCTGAATAACATGCAGCCATCTTTCCTTTTTTTTTTTTACGTAAATTCTACGCCATGCCTTTTTTTTATCCAATAATGTTACTTCTCAGCTAAAAATTTAATTTAATTAATTAATTGTTGGGATTTTAATTAATTTTGCTGTGTTAGAAGAACACGACTCTCTATAATGGTATGATATTGTCCACTTTTAGTATAAACTCTCATGATTTTGCTTTGAATTTCTCCAAAAAGCCTCATATTTCTTAATTATAAACTCACGATCATTCCCTAAATTAGCCGATGTGGGACTTTCATCCAACATACTTATAGTTTTTAATGAGTTTTTTTTTATTGGAATGTTTATATGATCCGAGAGCTCGACCAATTTAATTGGGTTGACTTTTTTTAGTTGGGTTAGATTTTTTCTTTTTTGTTGAGTTTAGGTTGAGTTGGATTTTTAGGAAACTAAAAATTGGTGTAGGTTGACATTTTTTGGTCGGGTTTAAATTTGCAACCCAACTCAATCTTATTTTTAAGATTATTACGAAGATAAAAATTGGTGTAGATGTTAGTGATGCTGATAGAATATTTGAAATTTTAGTTAATAATAAAAAATTTAAATTAATTAACAAAAAATAATAATAATAAATCCGACAACTCAATTCGAGAACAGAAGGTTAAACGGTGAACTCCATTCGGGTTGCTCAAGTCGTCGATTCAACCAATTCAAAATTTTGGATTGGTCCAAAATATTTTTTCAACCAAACTCGAGTACACTCGTTGACCAAGGTGGTAAAATCGTCTAGTTTTAAGCCTTTTCAAATTATTTTATGGAAAAATTGAGATTTGGAGTAAATTAATTTGACTATGGGAGGTGTTCGGACAATATAATTGGTGGGAAACAGATTAAATTAAATTTAAAATTTTAAAAATTATTTTTATAATAATTTAAGGGCTCGGATCGCTGTCGAGTTTGACTTTTTTGAGATGTTCGTTCGCTTCAAATCGAAAGAAATAAGAATAATACTAAAAGAAGAATTCATTTTATTTTGGTATCCAAATAATTAATTCAATCTTACCAAACAATCAAAACTTTTAAAGCTCTCAAAGACGTAAATATTAAATTTTCCTATAAATAAATTATTTATTTCCACTATTTTCACTTGATTTTATTTTAAATCAATTCAAAATAATTTAAATAAAATTATCAAATAATTTTCCTAAATAAGTAGAAAAAAAACAATGAAAAAACTGAAAAAAACACCATTATCTATTTTATTTTTATAATTCTTCCTAATTTGCAAAAATACCTTCTTATGAATATTAATTATTAATGTCTTAATATAAACATTTATTATTTCTAAAAAAGGTATACAGACAATTATAAAAATCATTTAGATTAAAACTAAATAAATAATATAACAAATGCAAAAAATAAATAAATATATATAAGAGGAATAAAATAAAAATAATAAATACCCTGAAAATACAAAAAACCGACAAATTATATAATCATTATTTAGAAAGAATTGTTTTAATTAGATGAAGAACGGCGGCCGGAATAAGTAGGTACGGCCACTCTGTGTAGTCACCATCGCAATATTCACCGGAAAATGGTTCCGTCGGAAATACGACATGTCGCTGTAAATCCGCGCTAAAAGAGAGAAACAGAGCACGAGGCGGGCACGTGGTGTTGATTGGAAGAAGAACGGCGCTATAAATTAGAGGAAAGAAGAGTCGTCGGAGCCGAATCGCCGATTATTCGGTTCTTTTTCTTCCCCTTTGTAAGGGTTTAATTTATTTATTAGAAATTTAGATTCTGTGACTGTGAGAGTTGGCAAATTTTACGCGCTTTCTTCTGAGACCCTAAATTTCCTGAACAGATCTTTGTTTGACTGGGAATGGATGAACGGTGGAGATTTCGCCGGCAGAGGCTGCGATGGGCGGTGCTAGCGGCGGCGATGTTGATTTTTCAGAGTATGAGACATTGTTTTTCTTTGAACGATGAAGGTAAGGGATTATGGGTGGTTGTCGGAATGCGTTGTTTTTCGGAGTTTTTGAGGAAATGGGGTTTGTTTGGATGCAGGTTTGGCGTTGTTGAGGATTCGGGAAGGGATTTTGAGAGATCCTTTTGGTGGTTTAGGGAATTGGAAGGATAATGATGAGGAATTTGATCATTGTTCTTGGTTTGGTGTGGAGTGCTCTGAGGGGAAAGTGGTGAAACTGTGAGTGAATTCTTCCATGGTTTTTGTTCATTCAAAGCTTCGTGGATTTCGCCATGAATGTTGAGCTTTATTGAGCTTGCAGGAACCTTAAAGATCTCTGTCTTGTCGGAAAGTTGGCGCCAGAAATGGTCAGATTGTCGCATATAAAATCCATGTAAGTGGCAAACTCCAAAATCATGAACTAGTACGAGAATTCATGTCCCTTTTAGCTTAATCTTCCTTGTTTTGGCTGCAGCATTCTTCGAAACAACTCATTTTATGGAGGAATTCCCCAGGAGATTGGGCAGCTGCTTGAGCTAGAGGTTTTGGATTTGGGATTCAATAACTTGTCGGGGTTGTTTCCCTTGGATCTTGGCAAGAACTTATCTCTGACAACCTTGTAAGGATCGAAGAACTTGCTGTCTCTATCCATTTGGTTCAATTTTCTTGTAGATTTGGCTTGCTGAGTTTCTGTTTTTGGTTTTTGTAGGCTTCTTGATCATAATGAATTCATTACCCAAACTCCAGAGAATCATGTTAACACAGATCGAAGGAGTCTGCTATCCCCAGCACCATCAGAATCTCCGCGACGTTCGTTCGTTTCGTTACCGCCGTCTTCGTTTGCTTCATCGTCATCTCCATTACCGTCTTCAGATCCACCATTAACTCCTGAAGTATCTCCCACAAAGCCTCCAGCTCCATGGTGGTCAGCACCAGCTCCTAGCCTTCATTTGAGTCCTGCACCGGCATCCACCCCGAGTCTACACCCACCGGTTCATGTTCTCACACCGTCTCGCTCCCGGGCTCCGCCTCGCTCCTTAGCTCCGTCTTCGAGTCTGATTGGAGGGAGTAATAAGAAAAAAGATCACAGAATTCCAATGTTGGCAGGAATTATATCAGGGTCAATGTTCTTTATTGTTATCAGTGTTGGAATTTTGATATTCAGAAGCAGTAAAGTTGTAACTGTGAAGCCTTGGGCCACAGGTTTGAGTGGACAGCTGCAGAAGGCATTTGTAACAGGTTTGGTTTCTTTCCTCAAAGGAATAGAATTTGGAAGATACCTCAGGAATAAGCTCAGTACTCTGAACTTTACCGTTGTCGTGTCAGGTGTCCCAAAGCTCAAGCGATCCGAGCTCGAAGCAGCTTGTGAAGACTTCAGCAACATAATCGGCTCCTTTTCAGACATCACTGTCTATAAGGGAACTCTTTCCAGCGGAGTTGAAATAGCTGTGACATCAACTGCAGTGACATCAAATGCAGATTGGTCAAAAACTAAAGAAGAACAGTTCAGGAAAAAGGTATAAGAAAACAAACAAAGTTTCTTCAAAGTTCATCGCTATAGGCTCACCTTTCGTTTCCATGTTTGTAGATCGAAACTTTGTCGAGGGTCAACCATAAGAACTTCGTTAGTCTCGTTGGGTTTTGCGAAGAAGCACAGCCGTTCACAAGGATGATGGTTTTTGAATATGCTCCAAATGGAACTCTCTTTGAGCATCTTCACAGTAAGTGTTTTTTGTTTCCTTAAACATGTTGAATTGTTGGCATTGTTCTTCCAAAGTTCATGGAATCATCCTTGTTACAGTAAAAGAAGCTGAGCACCTGGACTGGGAGACGAGACTACGAATAGCAATGGGTGTAGCATACTGCTTAGAACATATGCACCAGCTCGACCCGCCTGTCGTACACAGACATCTTTGTTCTTCGTCTGTGTACCTGACCGAAGACTATGCTGCCAAGTTGTCTGATTTCAGCTACTGGAGTGAAGAAACAGCAGCAAAGTTAGGATCCGCGACAGTCGAGCTCCTGGAAACGTCGCCTGCAGATTCGGAAAGCAATGTTTATAGCTTTGGAGTAATTTTGTTGGAAATGATTACAGGTAGAATTCCATTCTCGGTTTATGATGGCTCTCTTGCAGATTGGGCAGTAGATTTTGTGAAGGGGGAACAGTCATTAAGAGAGATGGTTGATCCAATTCTAAGCTCCTTCAAAGAAGAACAGCTTGAGAATTTGTCTAAAGTGATAAAACGGTGCATCCAGCCCGAGCCGAAGCAAGGACGGACGATGTCGGAGATTGCTGCAAGGTTGAAAGAAATCACAGCATTGGAGCCTGCTGGAGCAACACCAAAGGTATCTCCTCTGTGGTGGGCAGAACTTGAAATCATATCTACAGAAAGTTAAGTTATGGTATCGTTTCTTGGGGAGATTCAAAATTCTTTTGTTGATTGTAGCAATTGGTTGTTTGACTATAAAAATGAGGAAGAAAAGTTTCAAAAGGCAGTAAAATAGCAGCAGGGGTTGAGTAGCAGGGAGAATGCAAAGTGGTAAGAAATGATATTTGTACATAAAACAAGCTCTGCTAAGTCTATGTTGTAACAGCTCCACAACATGAATCTGTATATGCCTGTTTCTTCAAAGATAATGATTATGGTTTTGTGTGTGTTTTCCATTGTCATTGTCATTGTGTCGGGGGAACAAAGCATTTCTTATAAGGATGCGGAAACTTCTTAGTAGACGTGTTTTAAAACCGTGAGGCTGAGGCGATATATAACGGATCAAAGCGGACAATATCTGCTAGTGGTGGTTTGGGCTGTTAGTATCAGAGCCAGACACCGGGCAGTGTGAGACACTAGGAGTGGATTGTGAGATCTCACGTTGGTTAGAGAGGAGAACAAAACATTCCTTATAAGGGTGTGGAAACCTTTCACTAGTAGACGCGTTTTAAAACGTGAGGCTAATAGCAATACATAACAGGTCAAAACGGACAATATTTGTTAACAATGGTTAGGGTTATTACATGCATCAATATCTTTTAAATGAATAGAACAAATCCTCTAGCAATGCATGATGACCGGCTGAAATATGCAACATTCTTATAGACACTGAACCAACCCAATGCAGAGGGAGCAAGAAAGTAAGCGAGAGCGTGAGGGAGACAAGCAAGGTAGCAAGAAAGTAAGCGAGAGCGAGAAAAGCAAAAAAAAAAATTAAAAAAAAAGGTTCGGTGACACCAACAAAAGGTTAGAAAGCTTTGTTTTGAAAAATTGGTCAAATTTCATTTTATTAGGGTGAACTCGAAGATCATATTTATAAATAAAAAAAAAAGACTATCCCTTCCCATGAAAATACCTACACATAATATCGAGATGATCGGTAACTCGACTACAATTTCCATGAGAATACCTACACATAATATAAACCATAAGGTTGAAGAACATCATAGAGCTCTTTCACATTGCACCTGTGAGAGCTTTGTTTGAAGAACATTAGTTTGAAGAATGTGAATAATAGAGGCTAAGTGGCGACAGAAACAGGACAGATAAACACACGGACATCCTATCCTATTACATCCTGGAAACCTTCATATAATATTATACACAACAAACAAGAATTGAGCACTACATGGCTGCCTCACCCAACCATGTGATTCTTTAGCAGAGAAAATTAAGAGTAAGAATTTGTGTCGATTTGGATACCGTTTGTTAAATCCGAGATTCATGATAAGTTTGTAACCGAAATCAATCAACTCAATTCAATTTAAATAGCTTTTCAGAGTCGGATTCAGTCGATTAGGTTTGATTTTGATCAAAGGTTGATATCATTGTATCGGTTTGGTGTTAGTTTTGGCCCCATCTATATATATATCAACCCAACCGACACAACTACACCTTCCTAATATGAAAACATGGGTTGGTTCCAAATAGAATTTTTCCTTTTACTGATATCATAAGAAAGGACGTCTTGCATCAATCACACAAGAAATAATTGAATAATGTAATAATGCAATGGTGCAAGTAAAACCTGGATATCCAATCAAGGGACAGCCCACATGCTTTCTGGGCGAGAAGAAGCAGCATGGCCACATCCAAGGTCAGATTTCACGAGCAGCACTTCACAAACTCTTATCTTCAAGATCCCACGTCAGTTAGAGAGGAGAACAAAACATTCTTTACAAGCGTGTGAAAACCTCTCCTTAACATTCTTTACAAGCGTGTGAAAACCTCTCCTTACCAGATGCATTTTAAAACCGTGAGTCTGACGACGATACGTAACAGAACAAAGCGGACAATATCTGCTAGCAGTTTGCAGGGTCAACAGACCCGTAGTGAGAATATCAGAATATGTAATTTCCTTATACAATCTATACACTGTAACATTGGTTCTCTGTGCACAGTAGCTGATTATATATATACAGATATACACAAGTATTCCTCTTCAGGGTCGGCTTAAAGAGCTTCTAGAGTCACCTGTCTGAAACTATACAAAATCAACATATAAAAGCACCCAAAAAAGTGCTGGTGCTGTATAAATGATTTCTGCTCCACTTTATTAGCTGCCTGTGCAGAGAGGTATCGAGGCTTCTTCAAAGCATTTTAATGACCCAAAGCTTGTATTTCTGTAAGTGCAAATATACAAGACTGGGTCCAATTAGATTAGCATCAGAGAGACACTTGCAGAGATCGAGGTAAGTCTCGACGTTTTCAGGTTCCCGAATCCGTTTTCTAAGCCCTTGCAGCACGGCTACTCTGTCCAAGTACTCTGGGAGAAAACCCAAATTGACCATTTTTACTAATGTTTCTGCAGCATCACGGAAATGGCCTCCTTTTATGTAACCCCTTAGTAGCCATGTTAAACTCTTCTTCTTAAGCCGGGGACTCGTAATCTCAATCCTGGTAAGCAACCGGTTCATTGCTCTCGACTCCTTTTGTGAAGCACATATGGCTAGCACGATATCGTAGAGATCAGCATCTGCCTCCTTACCTACAAGCTTCATTTCCCAAAGCTGCCGCTCTGCCTCTAGTCCTTGCCCAGCACAAATGTACATTGCAAGGAGTCTCTCATGAACCACCCCGTGACTCGAAGAGCTTCCCTCATCAAGCACCCAGTTGGATAACCGTACTCCATCAGCTAGAAGCTCTGACTGATACCTCTTGACAAGTTCAACATTGTCTTTATCGAGTTCAGCCACCATCCCGTCTCTTGCGTAACTTTTCAGTTTGCGAAGAGCTTTTGCAAATTCATTCAGCTCTTTAACCACGGCGGTCATGGCAATAAGATAGCAGTAAACCTCTGGCTTTAATCCAGATTCTCTGAGATTCAGCACCATTTTCACTGCACCCCTATAGTCACCATCAACCTACAAGAATTGATTTTCAAGATTATCAGCAATTGAATTTTCACTCGGGGTCGGGCGGAACAGACATAACAATGTGAAAATACTTATATATAATCCTCGGGCAACTAATCCACTACCATTACTGGTGAAGCGAACAAAAGTAGCAGCACAGTGCTAGAGTTACGAGATTGGATTTACTTGGTCTCATACAGCATTCAATGTGGTTCAAATTTAAATGAAACATGTAGGAGTGCTACTAATATAAGCAAGAACACACCAGAAGTTACGCTACGATATGGAAGTCTAATATGCCACAAATAGTAACATTGAAAGGAAGTTAATGTGCCACATTAGAACACAGCTTAACCATATATCCCAAAAGTACAGCCAAACCGTAGTGTGCTGAACACTCATCTAGCTCTCTAATAAAAACCTGCACAGTTCTTCCTGAACGCCTTCAATTGTGATTAGAAAAACACGACGCCAGAAAATATCCTTTACTACCTTGACCAGAGTCATCTCAACAAAAACCTGACACTCTATAGCACATAATCCAAACCCAATAAGATAAAGGAGGCAGAGTAAGGAATCTCTACAATTAGGAACTTCAGGATTCAAAATTATACATCCAAAGTTAGTAAACAGCTATTGAAGATATTTACATTTCAGATATGAATTTTCAATGTAATAAAGAGACACAGCAAAAGAATACTATTGTTGACTTGACTCTTAAGCAAGGTTAAAAGGCTAAAGATATGAAAACCTGATTAGCTGAAGGCTTACCATCATCTTCCATGCGAGATATCCGCTCGGTCCTCCTTTATGCCCTTCCCAATTGTCCTTCATAAAATCAAGTTTGCGTCCCAAGACCTCCTTCACGAACGAAATTGCTTTTTCCTTCTCACCCATTTCCCAATACAAAGAGATGACCTTTTCTATCATGCTAAAATGGGGCTTCAAACCTACACAATCCATATCCACAAGAAGGTCAACCACATCTCCGACGTTATGTTGTCCCTCGACCAACTTCTTGATCCAACTACACATTATAGACACCATAAGCTCCATGGTCTCCTTGTCGACCCGATTTTCCTTTTGGAGCCACTCAAAAACCTCAAGAGCACACCACGAATCTCTCCCTTCTTGAGAGAAGTACACCAGCACTAGCTGAAATTCCCTCGCCGAAAGGCGGTCATTCATTTCTTCAAGAACATCCGATGGATCCCTCGTCATTCGTTCCAATTCCTCAATTGCCTCAAAAAACCCATCTCCCATTTCATCTTCGTCATCACTCGTGATGAACTGGTCCAACTCAACCGATTTGAACAACCTTAGGTCCCGAAACTTACCAGCTCTCGAAACAGAGAAAGTAGAATTCTGGTGATTGCAAGTAATACGAGAAACCATAAAACAAAAATTTACCGGCGAACGACTATACAATTGGGGAGCAGAAAACCCAAACCTCTCAGTTTTCAGCCCAGAAGATAAAGAAAACGAAAACCCAAATTGCGTTAACGGAGTAAAGCCCTGGGCACAAATCATTTCGTACTTCTAATCCAAATCACTAAATTCAAACTAAATTTTCGAATAACCAGCGAACTTAAGCGTCACGGTACCTCAACCGAGTTGAGAAAAATCCAAAACCGAATGAAGTAAAGCGAGAAATGAAACAATCAATCGGTCCGCCGCCTATAACTTCTCGAAAGAAAACCAGAACACTAGGGTTTCAACCGCATCAATTTTGAACGCAATCCGAATTCGAATAACAGTATAAAACCAACAGAAAACGAAACGAACAAAAGGCGGAAGAGATGGAAAGAAAATTACAGAGAGCCAGCCTTCAATCAGCGGCGAATCGAATTGAACTGAACTGAATTGACGGTCGGAGAAAAGAAACCCCAATCTTCTGGCAAAGGATTAAGCGATGGTGATGGTAGAAGCCCGGAGTGAGTGGTCGCAATGACAGCGTTTTTGCCGCCAAGACAAAACCTTCGGCATTTTATACCGTAATTCTTTCAACTCGTGTTGGCGACTTGTGAAGTTACGAAAAGACATTTTTACCCCTGAATTAAATACTTAATTACGGCCTTTTCCCCCTCTAGCCACAAACAACGTGCCTATTATTAATACTAATTATTATTATTATACGTAAAGTCTAATTAAATTAAAAGTTTAAAACTTTTAATTAATCTTTAATTTATTGAAAATGTTTACATTGACAACTCATTAGGCACCTAACCTTCTCTCTCTTAATAAACAAAACTTAAATATATATTTTAATTTATCTAAACTTTAACTTTTTCTAAAATATCATTGGTTCATGAACTTCAATGTTTATTTTATTTAACAGTTTTTAAAAAAAAAATTAATGCATTAAAAATATATAAATTAAAGAAAACATTTATTAATCATATAAATTATTCATCTCGAGAAATGGTTGCAGGTAGAATGTCAAATGAAGTTTTAATATTATTTATTTTCTTACACGTGGCAAATTAAATACTATTTGATTTAAATATGAATATTGTTGGGCAATTATTTTAAGTTATAATCAATTATTCAGCTTTGCGTGCGTTGGAACTTAGGAATATTAAAATATATTTTGACCAAAATGAGAATCACAACTCTCTTACTTTATACTTTAATATTTTTTTTATTTAATACAAAATATTTTATAATTATAATTAAATCAAAATATAAACTAATTTTATTATATAAAAAAAACATAATGGGCCGGAAGGAGCGGCCCATGAGTAGACCCCTTCCCCGGTTCCATGTTACATTCAGCCCACTGGCGCCTGGCCCAAGTTTCGGCCCAAATAGTCAATTGAATGGGCAGCGAAGTTTACAATTTACAGGCCCAAATTACGGGCCCACGAAAATAAATTGTTAACTATTATAAACCACATTTTTTGAAATAAAATAAAAAGGATTTTAGTCAATGAATTTACATTTTATTTTAGTCCATCTACTTTTAAATATTTAATTTTAATTATCGAGTTTTACTAAATCATGAAAATATAGTTTATTATTGATTTTCTTTAAGAGATATTTAATCTCAATTCATATTTATTTTTTAAAATTTTGAAATATTTGTATAAAAATTATCAAAATAAATTATACTTTTTTATTTAATTTAAAATTGAACAATTAAGTCTCCAACATTTAAAAAATGCTCGATTTTTGGTATCTCGATTAACAACCCCGCTAATTATTATCGGTGTGACATTTTTAAAAAGAAAATAATAATTTATTAAAAAAAAAACCTCCTCTCTCCCCTTTCCCTTCCCGACTCGAGCCCTACCCTTGCCCCTTGCCCTTCTATTCGGCCCGACGTCAACGCCCATTCTCCTCGTCGTTTCTCACTTTCCATAGTTTTCTCGGTTTCATCAACTCAAACTAATTAGAAACTAAATGCATTTACTAGCTACAAATATCAATGTTTTATCTTAAAATTTTTCGCCTATACATAGAAAGTTGGGTCATACACTACCTTTCACAAACACGTCATATAAGGCAACTTCTTAGTTTGCACTCCTCTCTGTTTCTCAACTTTCTTTCTGCCATTAATATTCCTCTCGTTAATCTCAAGATGATCTTTACTGTCTTTTCTTAAAAGGAACAAATCAAGTTCCGATGATTATATAGGTACCGAAGTATCGTTCTCGTATTATCTATCGATTAAGAACCGATCGTTTCAACCTATTATGAGAAAAAAATGAAGCAAAGATGAACGATAATCGAGCAACATTAAAATAACTAAAAGGTTTTGATAAGGTAATTTGGGTACGTTTGAAATTTGATATGGGCCATGCTTTATATGGCAAGAACATCAAGTCTCATGCAAATACTGCAACTTATGGGTGTACAAAGATAGATAAACAAATGTATTAATTAATTTTTATAATTAAAAAAAACAAAGTTAATTTCTTTAATTTCCATAATCACATGGTTTATAAAAAGCCTACCAACATATATTGTTTTGTCCCTTTTTTTTTTTTTTGTACGCATCTTCCAATCAATCTCATGGAAGAAAGCTTCAAAATGAGGATGCATCAAGTCGGACCAACTCCGACGATGGCAACGGGACTACCGCCATTGCCACCCTCTTGTTTAGGAAAATCGGTAGCCAACGAAGACAAAAAGTTACTGTTGTTTCATTACAACAGGAATTCAAACGTGTATGGAAATGACAAAAATATGTTTTCTGAAGGAGAAGCAAGGACGATGCTATCACTGAAACAAGACCAATCACAACTTCCCAACTCCAACAACGACCTCAATACGGAAGCCAAACGACTAAAAAGGTTCGTTTTCGAAAAGTAATTTTTTAAGTGTTGGTGTGACCTAAGTTTTACGTTGGCTAATAAAGGAGAAGATCGTAGACATATAAGTAAGGAACACTATTTTTATTGGAACGAAATCTTTTAGAGGAACCAAAAACAAAATCACGAGAGTTTATGTTCGAAGTAGATAATATCATATGATGTCCCTAATTTACCCAGGTCACTAAAATCAGAAATCATGGACTTCGAATAGTCATAGTAGAGATCTATGATAAAATTTTACTGGATAGATGACTATTTAAGGGAAGACACGTGGAACGAGGGGAGTATTGTTGGTGTGACCCAAGTCTCACCATAACTAAGGTAAAAAAAAATTTACTTGGGGTTATTTATTTTTTCTTTTTTTTACTAGGGTGATCCAAAGCAGACAATACTCACAAAAGTATAGACTCAAACAGCTTCATCATATTACAGAGCTTGAATCAGAACTCAAAGCCCTTCAGGTAATAATACAAATCAAAACAAGATTTTTTTTTTTTTTTTTTTCACTTAAAATCCAAGTTTAATAAATATTAATTAATTAACGAATAAAACAGGCGGAAGTAACAATTACCTCGCCGAGGATAAAATTCATGGATCGCCAAAATTCACTGCTCCGAGCCGAGAATTACTCCATCAAAGAGAAATTATCTGCATACACAGGCGAGCTTCTGTTCAAAGAAGGTAAATTTGAATAATTAATTTAATTTAATTTTCTTTTTCTTTTTCTTTTTCCAGAAAATTAATTAATTAAGATTTTTGGGGGCAGCCCAATACGAGGAGTTGAAAAGGGAGAGAAATATGCTGAAGGAGATATACGAAGTGTATCAGTTAAAGCTGTTGGAGACACTGAAAGGCAGTAATAACAACGCAAGCGCCGCTGCTGCTGCTGCCGGGGGAAGCACTTTCCAAGTGGTTGAAAATCATCCACAAAGTGCCACCAAATCAAATCCATTTACCATGCTTCAAAATTGAATTCAAGATTATATGTATATTTGTGTGTTTTTATGCATTTTTATATGTTATTTGTGGGGATTTCTTTTGTAGTTTGGTTTGAAACCCGACCACATGTTTTCGAACCAAAAAAAACTAGTATAGGTTTCAAACTAACGACTATATTAGGGACTAAATCGTAACAAATAAAGTATAGAGACTAAATTGTTACTAAAATTGAAAGAACAGAGACTAAATCAGACTAAATGTGAGATCTCACGGTTGGGGAAGAGAATGAAATATTCTTCATAAGGGTGTAGAAACATCTCTCTAGCAGACGCGTTTAAAACCTTGAGGAGAAACCCACCAGGGAAAGTCCAAAAAAGACAATATCTGGTAGTGGTGGATTTGAGTTGTTACAAGTGGGTTTGAGTTGTTACAAATGGTATCAGAGCCCGTCATCGGGCGATGTGCCAGCAAGGAGGCTGAGCCCTAAAGGGGGTAGACACGAGACAGTATGCTAGCTTGAACATCTTACCTCTTGACCGATGATATATGTTTAATCTATTTCGACAAAAGTGAGTTTGAGTTGTTACCAATGGTATCAGAGCCTGTCATCGGGCGATGTGCCAGCAAGGAGGCTGAGCCCTAAAGGGGGTAGACACGAGACAGTATGCTAGCTTGAACATCTTACCTCTTGACCGATGATATATGTTTAATCTATTTCGACAAAAGTGAGTAAATGGGAAAACCTCTCTTCATCCCATATTAGACCCAAACCTAAGAATTTTTTAACCCAACTGCCCCATCTACCTAATTGCTACCATTTCACTCTCTTTTCACTTATTTAGTATACAGCGACCTCAAGGAAAGAAATAGCTAAAGTTCTGGTTCCAGAAGAACAGATAACAAAACAATATATAATTCTGCTACCACCTACTAATATTCATAATTTTACTATCCAAAACTTCCTTTATTTCAATAATTGAACAGCATAGATAGAACTGAACTCCTCCTAGTCCTGCTTTGAATGGAAGAGAATTTTGTTTAACCACTCCACCCTCCTGCCTGAGTATTAGTTACATGCGTAGACATCACTATTACAGAAACGAAAACGAAAACGAGTTCTAGTCACTCACATTTGCATCGGAGGTTAAGGTTGACGATAAGAGCGGCACAATTACGAGACTAACATCTTGGTAATGAATGAGAATTAAAAGAATGCATAGGAACTTCTTGAAGTATATGAGAATTATAGATTAACCATCCACAGGGTTTGTTAATCCATAAGTTTGTATCTTTTTTCTTGCACACCCGTGACTCCCATTTGAATCTCAATTATTGTATGAAGTGGAACCTGACAAAATTGAACCGAACCATTTTAAACCATTCTAGTTTGAGACCACTAAGCATTCTTTTGCTCCTTGGTATTGGAATTGAAAATGAACTGATCGTTAGTCAATTATCTACACAATTACCTCAATGTGTGGAATTTCTTTTAGGGGCCTATCAGCAAAATAAGCATATAACGCTCTCAAGACCGCCTGCAAGACGGGAAAAACGCTTTAGGAAGATTACCACGTGTAAAAA
This sequence comes from Cucurbita ficifolia, assembly GCA_033971965.1. NCBI lineage: Eukaryota > Viridiplantae > Streptophyta > Magnoliopsida > Cucurbitales > Cucurbitaceae > Cucurbita > Cucurbita ficifolia. The sequence goes on from CM066981.1 coordinate 1,706,071, forward strand.
TGTACGATGTAATGGTTTTAAATTAACTTACCTGATGAGAAATAACAACAACCGGCGCACGTTGTCTTTCAAGCTCAATAATTACTGGTTCAAGCCTGTGTTATTAAGATTAATGGCCTCAGAAGGTAACAACAAAATAAAACATGCATTAGTCATTAGTCATTACTTACTGACCAAGAAAAAATAATGAGAAAGGATTGAAGCTTTGGGATTGGTTTATGTAAGATCCCACGTTGGTTGGAGTGGAGAACGAAGCATTCTTTATAAGGGTGTGAAAACTTCTCCCTAATAGAAGCATTTTAACCATGAGACTGACAGCGATACATAACGGGCCAAAACGGACAATATTTGTTAGCGGAGAGCTTGGGCTGTTACAAATGGTATCAGAGCCAGACACTAGACGGTGTGCCAGCGAGGACATTGGTCCCTCAAGGAGGGTGGATTGTGAGATCCTATATTGGTTGGAGAGAGAACGAAGCATTCTTTATAAGGGTTTGGAAACTTCTCCTTAATAGCCGCATTTTAAAACCGTGAGACTGACGGCGATACGTAACGGGCCAAAGTAAACAATATTTGTTAGTGGTGGGGCTTGGGTTGTTACCCTTCTATGTTATTTCATTTTCCTCTAAAGGCTTGGTTTCCTTCAAAGAGACGAAAAAATTGATTTGGATGAGAAATAAAGTACTGCATACCTTTGGATAACATCCAAATAAGATTCTCCACGAGGATATCTATATCTCAATTTGTCCTTCTTGCGTGCCCTGCAAATGAAAAATGCAAGGAAATAAACAACAAATAAGTGATGGAAATAAACACCCGTCAAATCCTGCAGAAGACAAAGAGATGAAGATCAAGAGGGGTAAAGGGAGATTGCACATACTCGTACTCCTCGGGCATGTTTTTCTTTGTCTCTTCATAAGTCATTCCATCACAAACTCCAACATATATCTCATCAAGTGCACGCCATTGAATCTAACAGAAGGAAATAGTCATAGAGCGTTTCATACTTGTTTTTACAAGTGAGTAAGCATTAATTTTCCAGAAAACAAGCTAACCTTAGGGAATCCAACAATAGGACTCGCAGTCAAAATTGTTCGCTGAAGTGTGCTGGTCCAAATCTAGACCGCAACAAAGTCATAAAAAGATGTCATTAGCATTTTAAATAACTAGAAGCACATCGACTCCCATTGAAATTCCAAGCTTACAGAGGCAGCCCGTTCGGACTTCAGTCGTTTTTCAACAAAGTTAGCAAGCTTCTTAGAGTAAACTTCTCCAGCCTCACTGCCAAAAGAAGTAAATAATTTCCAGTTCAATATACTAATAGGAACCCGATCTTGAGACTGAGAATAAGAAAATAAGACCGAAATTATGTTACAATATCAAAGAGAAAATACACAGGTCATAGAATTTCAAGAGGTATATCTCCCTCCTACATTATTAATCCCCAAAATTTTGCCCACTCTCGAACCCCGAACTCTATTTATAACCATCCATCCCAACCAACTTATCAGGTAATAACAGTTTTCCTAATGTCTAAATAATATTCTCAATATTTCACAGTTATATTTCTAACTTATTCATACAGCTGATGTTTTTGATAATCCAATGTATTAAGAGATACAAGCACTGCATTATCCTTGTTCACAAAGACCAACTGAAGAGTAGCAAGATTTGTCAAATATCTGAAAAAGGTTGGGATAATTTAGGGGTAATGGCTCTTTAGCATTCACAGAATAGCAAATACTGCCTAATTTATAAAAGTTACTAACTAGATTACACTACCCTTGGGTGGGAAAATGAAAAGAAAATTGCAAAATAAAAGTTAGATCTAATCTATTGCCAAGAAACCCAAACAAGAAGAGAAGAAAAAGTAAACAAAAAATGACAAAATATGGAACTAAAGCAAATATAGAAATAATCCCTCCATTTAGGTTGGGCTCTCTTGACCTTGAAGAAGCTCCACCAAAATCTGTTCTATCAACAGAAAGTTGCTCCAATAGCAATCTAATATAATATGAAGAACCATTTCTTTTTTCTTCTGTCCTAGTCAACAAACTCAGAATTTTATCCCAAAAAAGAACTTATTCTGAACTCTACAGCTTAAATCCATAGCCAAAATCACACTTCGGTTTCATTTTCACAGTGCAACAGAAAGCAAACTGAAGAAAGGAAGATGGTGGAGAGAGGCATTGGTCGAGAATACTGACGATACTTGAGAGTTCTTTTGATTGACTCCCGGTTTAAAAGATGCATCAATCTAAACTATTTTGTAACTAGGATTTTTAAATATTTTTTGAACAGACGAGTAAAAATTTATTTCGATACACTGCTTTAATTCAACTGGTCTTTTTGCCTTCATTAACATCATCTTTACTCTGTCCCTGATTACTGTGATATTATGTGTCAGTTAAGTGTGAAAAAATAATGGGAGATTGAACAGCCAAATCTCTCCTTTCATAACTACAGGTACTAGATACACTGTTATCTATGAAATCTTCTGAGATTTAAAGAACATGAAGACTTTATCCCTATACCTGCGTTATTATGCATACCTTAATTCATTGTCACCTCCAATCCTACCTCGAACATTATCCATACTCTCTCCATGCCTAGTGAGCAATATCGGCCGTGGAGTGAGATGGGTATTCACCTGCACCATGATAAGTAAGCCATCCGACGAGAGCGTCAAGAAGTTTGTTGAGTACATAATAATATAATAATATAAAGATTATTTTTCATAGTACATTAAAAATACATCCAACGCGTACAAAAATCTTGAACTTGTACGAAAGCAACAATCGTCAAACAATTTTCACAGGCTCCACATATATGAATTCAATTAGAAAATCATACACTCAAGATTCCAATTTTCAGAATTAACAATTCGTAAAGTGATATCACCTTGAGCCCTTTTTGAAATATAACAATTCGTATGGGACGTCAACTTGAACCCTTTCAAATTTAGTGGTTATGGAATTAAGTCTCCTTTATTTGTTATATAATGTTTTAAAAGGAAGTTTAATTGAGGCCTTTTTGTAAATTTTCTCACGCTCATTGGCAATTCAAAAAGATTAGCTTTATTTCAATGTCTCCTTCTTTAAGCTCCCTAACACTCACATTGAAGTCATTGACTCGAAAACCAAAAAAAAAAAAAGACAACACCTGGTGGTCGAGGGAGCAATAAGGATGATTTATGACAAGACTACAATCCATTAAATTCATGCTAGAATGTATGGAGCCTCAAAAGTATTAATAATGTCTACATTTTGGTCACAATAAATAAAAAATATTGATAAAAGGAGATCATACCAAGAAAAAGACAATACGTCCAGGGAGATATCCACTGATGTTGTTGACCTGAATAAGAAAACGTGTTTCAGAATACTAGAATTAAGTGAAATAAATCCTAGGCGTACTTCATCTAAGAAAAATAAACACAATTGAAAATAATAGTTTTCAAAAAAGAATCACCCTAAAAAATCAGAAGTTTGAAAGGAAATAACAAATTATTAACCTCAGCAGCCGAGGAATTGATAAATATGAGGTAACAAAGGCACAATAACCACAGGAGCTAAACTTACTTGAATCTGTCCTCCATGGCCACTAACCATGTCAATCATTTTAATGTAAGATCCCTCTTCAACAGGCTCATACACCTGGCATGAGTAGCAAATTCAGATGTTTCAATGTTTCAACAGAATCAACATAATAAGTATCCTGTCGATATATACTAGAAAAATATTAATACTTTAGAAAACTACTTTTTCATAGTTGTCTAGTCGAGCTTTGAAGTCTCGACATCCAGCCTCAAAATCTGTCCTGAAAGAAAGAAAGGAAAAAAAACACTCAAATGTGTTCTTAAAACAAGAATACACACTATATTCCAAAAATAATGAAAGAAGCTCTTGGGAAACATACTCCTCAGCATAATCAGGACTTTGTTGTATTTTAAGACGTATATTCCTTTCAATGATGCGCTGATCATTGCATAGAGTTTCCAGAAAAATTATCTGCAGTTGAAAGATAAAGAAGAATGAGATTACTAAATATTTCTGGAATTCTTCCCTCGATTTACTATTACGATCAGTATACCCGACATTTTCCTTCAGCCAATTTCATCAACATGTTTCTCCGTTTCCTGGTACTGTTTGTGGCATCAAGTATTCCAACCTAAATCAATCTAGCATTAGCAAATAAAACCATTAGTTTCTGTGTAATAGATGCAACAGTGGAAGACCTTACCTGGCCACCTTCTTGCATCCAAGATATCATATCCTCCATAGCTAAAGCTGCTACCTAGTAGCAGGTGATATATTAAAACTATGTACACAGAGAAAAAACTAACATGGTGTTAACATTACAAATAATCCCTGTTAGTCAGGTAAATTTAAAATTGTTTCTGATTCCTTTGTTGTAGGAATATGAAGAGTTAGTTGATTTCTTAACATAATGGACAACTTCTGTTAGACCATTGAAGGTGAAAGTATTCCCACTTTCTTTTAGATAATATGTCATCAGTTCCTAGAATTCACCTCATTACGTGCCTCCATGCCTTCCGGATTGTCAGCTCGGAAAAAGTCAGCAGACTGCATAAAGAAATTTTATTGGCAAAAGGGAACATCAAAAATAGAACAAGACATCCTCATGAGGACACCATGATCACCAAGAGACTGAAGTATGAGTTAATAAAACCATGAAAGATCTTGTTTCCTATAAAAAAAAAATTTATTTGAAAAAAAAAAAGCAAAGCAAACTAAGGAAGTGCCCTCAAAAAGTAACCTAGGGAGCCTAATGACAATCTTTGAAGAAAGCAATCCTATAAATGCAGTCCTACCACACAAGTTTATGTGGGCTCCTAAGAACCCTTTGATTATTGTCCATCTAGTCATAATTGATTGTTCCCCAAACATTGTCACCTTACACGGTATAAATATAAAGAACGAGCCTCCAAATAGATAATAAAATACTATGACATTGAAGAATTGACAATATGTCAAAATTGTACATCATATTTGAAAACACACCTGATTAGCTCCATGTTTAAGGCGTCGGTACTGTTCAAAAAAGAAAATATTTTTATATTGGAATCTAAAGTTCATCCGTCATATAACACAACGCATAAGAATGATAAGAAAGTCAAACCTTGCCAACGTTGAAATGCTTTGTCTCATGACCTAACCAACGAAGATATCTTGTAAGCTTAGCAGCAGTAAAAGTTTTGCCTCGAGCTGGCAAACCAACCTAAATCATAGTAAAAAGTCATGAGAGCATTATCATTCTTGAGACTAGACTACTAATGAAAAAGTGCAATTCTGTCACCAAACACTACTGCAGCTTTCTTCTTAGCCTAGTACAGTGAGTGTAGTCCACCTCACGATATTTACAACTGAATGATTAAGGAAGGATATTTAATGCAAACCATTTGAAGAAAATTACCAAGACAATTGCCAAATGTCTATCCTCCTTTGGACCAAGCATTTGATCAGCAACAGCTGCAGCTGCAACAGCTCCCGCTGCTGCTGGCATTGAATTCTACATATTAACAAACAAGAAACACAAAAGATAAATAATATGACTTGTGATATAGAGAGATAAAAAGGCAAAAACAAACCTTGGACTCCGTATCCAATTTCAGATCCGAAAAGATTGTGCTGGTACTAGCTGATTTAACAAGCCTAGGGGATCCAACACCTCGATCCACAAAAAGCCCCCTATGACTGTCTTGCTTTTGCAAATGAGAAAACGTCCCTACCGACTTTGATTCAACCGTTCCAGAACCCATATACATCTTGGATGGATCAGGAACAATCACTGTCATATTCTAAATAAGCAACAACAAAAAATAAACGTGATTAAAGATGCCTCAAAATGGAAGAAGAGTACAAGTTCGATTATTGAAGCGCAAAAACCAATATAATTTCTATTAATGGTTTAGATAGTGATTTCATGTCTCTATGAGACAACAAGGATGGACAAATAAACAAACTAGCTAAACATCAGAGTATTTTTTTAAGATTGAACTTCTAAAATTGCTTTCCATTTTTAAGACAGTTTGAGAAGATGCTTTCATATTATTGTATCTCCATTTATTTCATCTCCATGGTTATTCTCATGTTTTACACTCTGATGCCTATAAGAGAATTGAAATTTAATATTTACAAGCAAGAAAACACCTTTACAGTTGTTGATCGATCCCCAATAACACCACTCTCCTTAGATGATGAAGTGTTTCCCGGTCCATCAGCATTGAAATGAACCCCAAAGCCAGTTAATGATCTTGGAGTCTCCGTCAAGTTGGCTGCATATACAAGGCCTGAGTTTGAAGGAGCTGGAACCACGTAGTGTTCAAGATCGAGCTCCAAGCCAACTGATGAGTTATTCTGAAGAGGCAATAGAAAAGACGGAAGAATAAGGTATGAAGAAAATAAATATTACTAAAGCTCTGCTTCTAATACACCTGGAAAACATATTAATTTCAATACTAATTTCCCATTGAATTTGAAATGTAAATGTCATAAATTGATGCAAAAAAACTGCAATATCTCAATATAATTTTAAATAAATATGTCTGCATCTCTATGTTCAAGTTTTAAGATAATGACATGTTAGTTTCATATATCGTTTATGTGTCATGTTCTTGCGCTTTAGACAAAGCATGCGATAAGCAATTCCTTCTAGCATTTCAAAAATAACTCTGCACTGTTGCACATTACTGTAACCAACTAATCAAACACTAATACAACGAAGGTTGGAGTAGTACTGAACGGAAGAACGCAACAGTGAGCGGTAATATTACACTGGCAAATAAAAATTTCATTACAATACAATAATATTCAATGAAACATTGCATATTTTGATAGGAATTGGAACATTGTATATGTAATGCTTTCATTTTTTGATGGAAGGGGAAGATAAGATACCTCAAGACCCGTCTCCGACACTGAATTTATGCTCACATCAGGAATTCCACGAACAGCTGAAGGACGAAGATTGTCTTGATATGCTCTCCAACTTGCAGCAAGATCAAAGGGTGAAACCCTGTCTGCTTTAATGAATACCCTGTACTCCAAAACTTCATCAGCACTCAATTTGAAAAGAGCCATCCTGGTGTCCCCTTGCAGCATTCCTCCAGAGAGTAGACGGTTGGGACCCTCCTCGACAATACAAGGTGAATTGCTATACCTCGGCTTCAACAGGAACTTGAAATCCAGAGATTCTAGATTCAACAGGGTATAGATAAAATGAAAATCAAAATTTCTGCAATTTCATTTCTATTACGGGGTTCCAAAATACTGGTTTTGTTATTGTACAACCAAATCAAGTTCAGAAAACTATGTAGTAAAGTGATTGAAAATCCTCAATTTTATATCCTATTCAAGCACGACGAATCAGTTCTAGTTCATTTAGAACATATGTCTACCCCCATCCCCGAATCTCGCCTGACAAGTCAATAACAGGAAGTTGAATCATAGTTACCGTGATTAGGAGGAACGACAAAGCTCAATTCCCACATTGATGCTGATTCACGTTCTAAAGAGAGCTGTAGCACCAACACAATTAAATTTAACACTAGAGATTGGCAGAAACTCGAGCATAAACAAAGAAGAACAGAAAGAGATTGATTACAGCTTTAGATGAATCCCACGAACCAACAAGCGGGACAGAGCCGTAAATATGAGGAATGAGCTCGCCTTTGAGTTTAAAATTCTCCATCTTCAAGGAAATATAGAGCTGTCCACCCGCTTGGTCTAGGTTTTCCTCCCGCTCTTCTTCGTTACCGTGAGAGCTACCATCCAAATTCTTGGACGCACCGGTGCCCATTCTTCTTCAACACCTTCAAGGAATTGCTTCCGCCAGAAAATTTCCAAAACAAGATTGGGATTTGACACAGAGAATCTACCGCCACTGTAGGAAACAACTTGAAGCCATGAACAAATATGCGCTTAGATTCTGCTCTACTTTCGGGAATCGGATAAAAGTGCGAGAGGGACGAGAGATGGAGAATAAAAGTGAGGAAATGGGCAGTTCGCGCGTTCCTGCGATCAGTTTATTTGGTCGTTCTTTTTCTTATCGATACAAGAGACAACGAAATACCTCGCTAGTGTTAGTGAAAAACGATGGCCCATCACTGCCACGTCGGCGAATTTCTTGAGTTCTACTCCACTGCACGACGGTGCATCCCCAGACGCTGTACCAAGCTTTTCAGCATGGCCTCCTTCCAAACTCAATAACCCTAATCAGTTATAATCGTGTAGAAACCTCTTCTTAGTAGATTAGTTTTAAAACGTTGAGAGAAACTCGAAAAAATAAATTCAAAGAGAACAATATCCGCTAGTATAAAACTTGGGGTATTACAAATGGTATCAGAGTCAAAACACTAAAGCCGATATACCAACGAGGACACTAGACTTGAAGAGGATTGTGAGATCTTATATAGACAATATCTACTAGCGGTGGGCTTAAGTTATACAAAATATAAATGGTATCAAAATCAAACACTTAGCGATATGCTAGTGAGGACCGCTGGATTTTGAAGCTGACTGTGAGATTTCAATAGGACAGTATTTTATAGTAGTGGATTTGGACTGTTACAAAATAAAAATATATTAAAAGTCTTAATTCTTCACTAAAATAATAAAATAAAAGCTAGTATTCCATAAAAGAAAATATCGATGAACCCTAAAAATTTAAGAAAGGAAAAGATGTGATGGGTATTTAATTGATAAATAATTATATATTTTAATTTTTTTTTTGTAATTGATGAGAATAAATAATTAAACCTCCAATTTAATGATTAATTAGTTATTAAAAAAGTTATGTATACAATCTATTAGATTATTGGTATAAGTTCACGAATCAAGACACCAAATTAAAATTGAACTATATGTGTTAATTATAAAGATTTAATGGGTTTATTTTTATTTATATAAAAACCGAATAAAATAGCATCGCGGACCACAAAAGAGAAAGGAGAGAAAAAGTCAATTTTCTTATCCTATCGAGTTTGAATGATACGGGACTCCAATAGGCAAATTCGTCCATTTTAATTTTAAAAATAATATATTAAAAAAAAGTTGAATTAAAAAAAAAACTAAAAAATAAATGTACTATTATTACCATATTTAAAAAATATCTATACAGTTTGAAAAGTCGCATATAAAGGTATTTTTAAATTTTTCTTTTTTAAATTAAAGGTGTTTTTAAATTTTTTAAAAGAAGTCTAAGTATTAATAAAACTTTTGAAAATTCAAAGATTATTTTTTGAAACACCGAGTTAAATAATATTTTAACAATTTAAAAAGTTTAAGGGTATTTTTAAACAAAATATTAACAGTTTGCAGGTGTATTTTCTAATTTTTTTTAGATTAAATATATTATCGAAACTTTTGAAAATTTAAGGATATTTTTCGGAAGAAATAGAAATTGAAGAATATTTTTATTAATTTAACCTTTAATAAAATTTAAAAAATATATGTTTATTCGATGAAATTCTATTTAAATTATAATTATTGTAAGTTAAATAATCCGTTAATATAAAAATGCATTACATCAGATAAAACTGTTATAAAATTAAAAATAAATTTTTTTTATTTATATTGTTGTTTTAATTCAAAAATTTTAGTATGCGTATTTAGTAATGCATTTTAATTAGTTATCAAATAAAAAATATATCTTACTAATTATAATAACAATACTATATAAATAATGGTATTAAAACTATTATGGTATTTGTTGGTAATAAAATAAATTATAGTATTTGAATTTTGATTAGTAATTTATTTTATTTGTACTAATATATATTATAATATTTAAATTTTAATCCAACCATTACCATTCTTTAACATTGGTATCTATTTTTATCTTATAGAAGAAAAAACAGTGAAATTATATATTTTTTTTATTTGTTTCTAAAATAAAATTTAATATTAGAACCTGAATATAATTTGTATAGTTTTGTAGAGTAGTAATTATCTTGTTTACCATATAATAATAATAAATACTTATTTCAACTTCAATTTCTTCCAGATAAAATAATCTGTAATATGATATTTTATTTGCATAGAAAAACGTAGTTACTTTATTTGTCTGTTTTTTCTTTTTTTGGAAAAAATATATATATTTTTTTGCTATATTATGTTTATGTTTATGTTCGAGACATATGTACATCCGAGATACTTAAAAAATATAGTGACCACAATAACTCTGAGTAACCCGAATTGAATTATTAACTTTGTGAAACTCCTAGAATTAAATAAATTTTTTTTTTTTGGTTACCTTATGTTTATTATAATTTGTAATTCTTTAAAAATATTTACTGAAGTGTTATAAATATTTATTTAATATAATTTATATATATATATATTAGCATTAAAAATTAATTCAATTAAATATTATATAATTTGACTGAGTCGGTTGATTATTTAAAAAAATTAATATATATATATATATATATAAATGGATAGAGCAAAGTTCATTTTCAAGAAAATAATAATAAAAAATTATGACAAGAAAATACCGCCAAAAGTATACGGATATGTCAGCCACGTGAATAGAAGGAAGGCAACACGTGGACAGTTGAAAGTGGTGCAAATTAATTTAATTATCCGTTCTGAGTCCATTATTTTTTGTATTTTCTCTGACCTTTATTACCCAAGCGGTGCTGACTCAGCATTTCCAACCTTTTTCCAAATGGATAAACCCAAACGAGAAAATTGGAGTTTGGAGGGTCAATAAATGACCTCCGAAGACCAACTAAATACATGCACGTGGCGCTTGAACAGAGCACCTCGCCTGTGGTCCCGGAGCTACGTAGGTTGCGGTCTGGATAACGACGACGTTTTTACCAGGATTGCGCTATTATAAATGCGTGGCCAACGGCGGTGTTTCTGAACATTTTCCGACGATTCTACGTGTTAATCTCTGCGATTCGTTTTTGTTTTTCTGAACTGTTTTTGCTCTCTCCTTTTCTTCTTCGTCTTCCAAGTTTTCTTTGAGTTTTTTCTAGTCAATATGTGTGGAATTCTTGCCGTTCTTGGTTGCGCCGATGATTCTCTGGCCAAACGTGTTCGTGTTCTTGAACTATCTCGTCGGCAAGTTCTTAATCTCCTCTGCATTTTCATTGTTTGTTGATTTCATCGTTCTCTCATTCCGTTTCTTTATCTGTATACCAGTCGGTGCTTTATTTATAGCTATCTGCACGTTATATTTGAAGTAATGGAGCTTTTTAACTTTGTAAAATGTGAAAAACAACGAATAAAATCGAAATAATTTGCTGAAAATCCATTTCTCTTCATCTATGATCGTTTTAGGTTTTTTTTTTTCAGATATCGGGGATTTTTTTTGATACATTCATTTTGTATCTGTATTTAGAGTTTGATATGTCAATTGGATATAAGTAGCTGCATGTTTGTCCATATTAAGCATGGAGATTGTTTGAAGTTTGAATGATATAATACACTTTCCCTATGAAGGTTTAAACTGTGTTTCAAATCCAGTGTCTGTTCAAATAGTTAGCGAACGGAACTTTGATGATATTTCGTTTGTAATCTCTAGTACGATTTTGGCATTTCCTTCCATGCAGCGATTCCCGTGAAAAAAAAAAAAAAAAAAAAACTCTGTATCTGATGTGACCTTTCAACTTTTGAACTTTTTAAATTTTGGCTGAGAATCAGACATGTGGATCCCTACCACGACGACGTTGGATAATATTAAGGCAGAAAGCGGATGGTTTATTGATTCGAATGGTTAATCGAATAAATTTCACAGAACTGACTTAATTACTTGTTGTGGTTTGATAGATTGAAACACCGTGGACCAGACTGGAGTGGGCTCTACCAGCACGGCGATTGCTACTTAACGCATCAACGTTTAGCCATTATCGATCCTGCATCCGGCGATCAACCTCTTTATAATGAAGATAAGTCCGTTGTCGTCACGGTACACTCCCTTACCTTCTTCTTCGTTGGGATGGATGTGTGTTGTTTTTTTCCAAATGAGAGGGGAATCCGGCACACGAAAGCACTCTCTCTTATCGTTCTGATGAGCAAAAGTGTTTGCCTAAAATCAGGTTAACGGAGAGATATACAACCACGAGGAACTGAGGAAGAAATTGAGGAACCACAAATTTCGAACCGGCAGTGACTGCGATGTTATCTCGCATCTGGTATTAACAGATATGATTTTGTGAATAATTTTTGCTCGAATAATCTGATTTTTTTTCACGAGTTACCCATTTGGTGTGCTCAAGTGGATGGGATTAAAATATTTATCGTTTGGTGTCTGTGTAGTATGAAGAATATGGAGAGAATTTTGTGGACATGCTTGATGGAATGTTCTCTTTCGTTCTATTGGATACGCGTGACAACAGTTTCATTGCCGCTCGAGATGCAATTGGAATTACTTCCCTATACATTGGCTGGGGACTCGATGGTAACTAAAATAATTCTGAATCCCATTCGTTAGTCCCTATGTTTAATCTATGATCCTTTGACATGGTCTCTAAATACTCTTTGTTTTATATTACGGTCAGGCTCAGTCTGGATATCTTCGGAACTCAAAGGGCTGAATGATGATTGTGAACATTTTGAGACCTTTCCACCTGGGCACTTGTACTCTAGCAAGCAAGGTGGATTCAAAAGATGGTATAATCCAACCTGGTTCTCGGAGGGTATTCCATCGACCCCGTATGACCCACTTGTTCTGAGACGCGCATTGGAGAATGTATGAATTTGAAGATACTTGATTAAGTTTAACGTGTTTTGCAATTCTATTAGGATAAAGAGCTTACATGCTAAATTATGCAGGCTGTGATCAAAAGGCTGATGACCGATGTCCCTTTTGGAGTTCTGCTATCTGGTGGCCTGGATTCATCGTTGGTTGCCTCTATCACAGCTCGTCACTTAGCCGGCACAAGAGCTGCCAAGCAGTGGGGTACACAACTCCATTCCTTCTGCGTTGGTCTTGAGGTCGGTTTCTTTTTCTCTTAAAATTCATACAATTATCGATTATGTGCATACTGGGAGCCGTTTAAGATTCGTCCTCTGATAATCTGATGTTCAGGGTTCACCGGATCTGAAGGCTGCTAGAGAAGTTGCAGATTTTTTGGGAACTGTCCACCACGAGTTCCATTTCACAGTTCAGGTACAATACATATCTCGAGAACTTTGCCAACAAATATGCATCCCCTTTTCGTTGATATAATATTACAATCGTTATTTTCTTTTATAATAGGATGGGATTGATGCCATTGAAGACGTTATCTACCATATAGAAACATATGATGTAACTACTATCAGGGCAAGCACACCTATGTTTCTTATGGCACGAAAGATTAAGTCACTAGGAGTAAAGATGGTGATTTCTGGTGAAGGCGCTGATGAGATTTTTGGCGGATATCTGTACTTCCACAAGGCTCCTAATAAGGAAGAGTTTCACCGTGAAAGTTGTCGCAAGGTATATGATTTTATGAACAGCCCTGATCGATTTTTTATGGTTTGGGTGAGGGGCATTGCATTAATATCAAAGAGCTCTTTTTCTTGCTTGCAGATAAAGGAACTTCACTTGTATGATTGCTTAAGAGCTAACAAAGCAACTTCAGCGTGGGGCTTGGAAGTTCGAGTTCCATTTTTAGATAAGGAATTTATTAATGTTGCAATGGCCATTGATCCAGAATGGAAAATGGTAGAGAAATAAATTTCACTGTAGTTTCCTTAGCTTTGTAGTAGCTTTTCGTTTCTCCTCTAATCTTTTAATCTATTTTCAGGTCAAACGTGAACAAGGTAGAATTGAAAAATGGGTTCTCAGGAGAGCTTTTGATGATGAACAGCAGCCATATCTCCCTAAGGTCTCGAGAAAAACCCCTTAGTGTATCATTCAACAACTATAACTTAGATTAGAATGTGACCCTTTTTTCCTGCTTGCAGAGTGTTCTGTACAGACAGAAGGAACAATTCAGCGATGGTGTTGGATATAGTTGGATTGATGGCCTTAAATCCCATGCTGCTCAACATGTAATCTGCTAACCCCTTCTCTTCTATTGCCATACGAACTCATTCGGTTCTTTTGCTTGATTATGATTGCTCATTACATGATTTCAGGTGACTGATAAAATGATGCAGAACGCTGAACACATCTTCCCCCAAAACACTCCAACATCAAAAGAAGCCTACTACTACAGAACCATATTCGAGAGGTTCTTCCCACAGGTAATTTACTTTCATCAACAACAGTGTTGACCCATGTGAGTGAATTTCATTAACCCAGGCTTGCAATGGCTTTACAGAACTCAGCTCGGCCGACCGTTCCGGGAGGACCAAGCATCGCGTGCAGCACAGCAAAGGCTGTCGAGTGGGACGCTGCTTGGTCTAAAAATCTCGATCCTTCAGGTAGAGCGGCACTTGGAGTTCATGTTTCAGCTTATGGAGATGAGGCAACCAGCGTAAACAGCATCGTCCCGTCCAAGATAATCGATACCATTCCGAGAATGGAGGTGAGTACATCTGGATTAAAAATCCTCAGCTAGTATAGGATAAGGCTAGTAGTAGGCTGCCTTGCTTGATATTAGATCATGTCCTCTGAAGTACATGTATAAGTGCACAGGAGCGACGTAAAGTAAGGGTCTTGAGCAGAGTATTATTATGTGACCTTCCAAGTAAACTTTCTATGAATGTATAATTTCTCTTGGATTCTTCAGATTATGTGATTTTCTTCCTTTTAAGCATGTCTGGACGCACATTATAATTATATAATTGATGTGATTACGTAAATTACAAAGTTGAATCAAATTTCTGTTCTCTTGGTCGTTGACAAATAGACAAATCTTTTTATTTGTAAATAGCTGTTTCTATATATATATATATATATATATCTCAGCCCTATAATCTAATTTCAGCCATCATCAAAATTTACAATACCTCATCCTAGAAAACGAGCTTCTCCCTAATTCTCTACTGCAATTATTCTGTACAAGAGAACAGAAACACAAAATCCTGAACCCCTTGCTAACTATTCTAACTAATTCTAGAAAACGGGTTATATGCACCTTCCCATTCTTCACTGTTCGGAGCGTCATAGCACAATTCCTCTCTGCCTGTAGTCCTTCAAATAATCACGATGTCGACTGGTCGAGCACATCGGATATTTCTTGTTGTGGCTTGTATTGTTTTGAAGATGGTTTTCTTCAGCTTCCCCTAAGAACGGGAAGAACAGTCAGTCAACAACATGTTTCCCCCACAACTCTTAAACCAATCACATCAAGTTACGTATATGATCCATGATTGTCCTTATAGAAGATCAAATTGAAGAACACTGATATATTTGGGTCACAGAGCTCTAGAACACTTATTTTGCAACACAAACAACCAATGGTAGATGCAGTTTAATTCCATTTTCCATTTTTGTAAGAGAGTAGTTTGAGAAGGGCAAGGACATACTCCGCTTGTACTCGACTCAAGATACTGCTCTCCTCAGCACGGGCCGTTGGATGAAGTTGGTTCTCGCACTGTATCTTCAAATCTCATCAGAACCGTTGCTGTTTTCGTTGGCATCATCATGAATTTGGGACTTCCCTGCCATACAATGTGATAGACATCTCACGTTATAATCAAGTTTATAGATTACACTTCACTTAATGTAAGCATCTGATGAGTTAGTTACCTGATAATGAGCTAGACCCAACTGTGTTCTCCTGCAAGAGTTTCTGGCACATTACAGTTTCCTGGAAATCCAGGAAAGTGTAATTAAGAAACTCTAATCTCTCGGAATCAGTCATCTTTGAAAATCCAAATGAAGTCGTCCATGTATGGAGCACACTAGAAACAGCTGGTAAGATCAGCCTCTGAACTCCCAGTCCTCTCAGCCTCTGGAAACACATGTCAAATCATGAGAAGTACAATAGTTTCTGAGCACTAGAGGAGGTTTGGTAGAAGAAAAAATGGTTAAGAAAAAGAATGGAAATGAAGGAAAGCATATGTATGTAAGAGTGCAACTACCTCTTCGAGCTCGTTCATCAAAATACGACACATGCCGAGTCGGCGATACTGAAAACGAGTGCCAACGAGTGGAACTTCGGCCACCTTCTCTCCATAGATCCTAGAGAGAACAAAAAGTGTAAGGCATTTCAAAGGAATGTTTAAATTCTAGGTCCCCGACACAACCGAGATGTATGTGCTCACCTTATAGCAGCGACACTAACTAATTCATCGTTTCTTTCTAAAAGGACTGTATAGAAACCTTGAAAGTTCAACCGCTTAAGCTCTGAACTGCAAAGTCATAGACAACAAAATCAGGTGGACATTGCAAAGAACCCATAGCTTTGATCATGAACCATCTATTTCCACACGATTGTCAAGAACATATAGAAGCAACACGGATTTCCTATCTACATTTTCTGATATATTTTGTAAGAAGGGAACAAAAAGACCAAAAGGGGGTCGCCAATTTCCGAGTACAAATCGCTGCATACATTTAAGAAGGAAACGAAAACTACAAGTAATTCTCACCTTCTGCTAAAAATGACATCCTCTGCAATGTCTCTCCTCGTGTAATGTTCTCTAACAGGTTTGAAACATTCATGCATCACAGAGAGAGCAACATTGAGCTTGCTCTGGGTTTCTGTCAAGGTCTCAAGGTGAGGAGAATTGAAATAATCAATATCAGAGGTTGTGGCCTTTAGTAGTGACCAGGTTAGATTGCCACCACCCACTGGAATTGATTTTCCCAATAGCTTCTGGAGACCACAATATATCTGGACCAAGACAAGAAAGACTAAGAATATTTGCTATATGATTTTCGTAACGTTAATTACACTGAACACCAAAATACTTGCTACTCGGCCGAGGCATTTTAAATGGTATCCCAATATATCAACTTTTTAGGCAATCAATTCGCAATGAAGTCAGATTATGCAAAATCATCCATGACAGTCCAACTTTTTAAAGAAATGAAGAAGGGTTGAGAATTACCACTTTACATTGTTTGTTACAAAACCAATAAGTGTTAGAACGGATTCCAAACTTTTTGGTCTCCCTTAGGCATTCAACATGATCTGCACAAAGAAACTACCAAAGCATTAACGGAGAATATTTGTGGGTTGTTCTTTAAAAATATGCATGTTCTTATGTAATGAATGACTTTTTAGATGAAGTACCTACATTTACATTCACATTGATAACAAGTGAGGGAAGGGTCATCAGCAACATTGGTATCTTTACTCAAATTGTTCTGGCCACAAATGCCACAACAACACGATGGACAAAACCAATCACCTTCAGGAATGTCCTAAAACAGTCAACAGTCAACAAATCTCAAATTTCTAATATATTGAACCAAGAACTAAGAAGAAGTATGTCTACCTGTAAACCCAGGCAGCTTTGGTGGAATGATGATGGACACTGATCACATAAAATTAATGTGCCTCCAAAGTGACAAATTGAACAGATATAGTCATTCTCACCTTTAGAATAGCCACCTTTCATACAATCAAATGCTTCGCTCTTAAAGTTCGAGGTCTTTTTATTGCATAGTATCTGGCACTCTAACAAAGATTTTCCATCTTCCAGCAGTACATTTGCAGCTGAGCGAGATGAAATACCGCCAGCGTGTATTCCGAAACCATTGATAGTAAATACTTTCTGACAGCAGCAGCATTTGATCCCATCACGAGATATCCTTCCTTCAGCCATTGGTTGAAGGCCCTTCCCTCTACAGTAATAAACCTTTGCCCTGGGCAGCACCATATTATTGTCTATCAACCAGGAGAGTACTGTTCTAGGGTTGTGGTGTGAAGGACTTGGAGTGACCACCTCATGAACTCTTTTGCTCGAGCGTGACACCCGCATAGACCTCTTATGTTCCATGTCATCTGAAAATTTATTGATTCTTGCACATACACGTTCTCTGCTCAATTTTTGCTTAACTGCTCCAGGACTTCTTGTGCACTTCGCATACTTTTTGCATGCAGTCTGGATGCCTGAATCACATGCTTTACCATCTAAATTATGTTGGCTTTGAGCTAAGTGAGGTGAAAAACAAAATAAATTAGCCATGCTCCTGGGTTTTTTAGTTCTTTGAAATTTATCTTGACCAAATTCCTCGAAACCTTTGGGTGGAGATATTCTAGGAGACTCTCCACAACATGTTCTAATTGAATTTGAAGGCATCGAGCATTCCTGTACATCCATATTACTTGGTGCAGAGTAAATTTTATTACTAACTAACTGGCCCTCAGCCTTCTGTATAATGAATACATTTTCCATAGTTCTAACAGGAGAGTTGGTACGATTGTAGACACCCTCTTCATCTAAACAGATCTTGCAGGCGGTTGAAAGTGTCATACAAGTTCTGCCTCGAGGTGAAGTGTAGCACCATCTTTGCCTGTCTCCTTTACCTTTCTGGTTGACAAGCATATGCCATCCCAAAGATAATAGATGCCTCCTTGCTTCTGATTGCATTTTAAGCACATCCTTAGCTCCATTACTTCCTAACTGACTCAGGTTATGGTAGTCCATGACAGCTTTATGCAAAAGTTCAGGTTGTCCTAAGACAACACCAGAACTGTCGAGAGTAGTTGGAAAGTGGTTATTGTAGTCCCGGACAGCTGTATGCAGAAGTTCAGGTTGTCCTAAGACAACACCAGAACTGTCGAGAGTAGTCGGAAAGCAGTTGTTGGGACTTGAACTCTTTTCTCTCTGTTCAAGGGCACTAGATGAGAGTATCACATGACATGAGTCATGCATGATTCTCCTTTCATTTCCGGAAATAGATGGAGGGATCTCAACGGAGTGTTCCTCCAAGAGCTTGCACACCTGAAGAAGAGAATAGAAACACTTTCCATCAGGAGAGGTATATCTAAAAGTAGGCTTATCTGTCCTGCATTCAATTTCCCAGCCAAGATGTAAAAGATGCTTCCTTGCATTTTCAGCCAATGGTTGTGTATGCTTTTCTTTGCCCAAAATTGAATATTCCTTAACAGCATCAGGGCATGATGCAGCATCAAGAGGAATTGTAGCACTAAGAGTTTCCCATTTAACGGACCTCCCACGTCCCAAACATTTCAGCTGTTTATGTACATTTTTATGCTTGATAGTTGGCGGTTGCTGAAAGCTAATGGAACCACTAGCACCAGAAAATGCCTCAGCATCAGAAGCTATGGTTGATGATCCTCTAGGCAGCACAGACAATGCTTCATCATGGCAGGAAAAATCTAAATCATTCGAAGTTTTTGATTCGATATCATCATCTAGTTGAGATTTTCCTTGAGATTGATGAAAATCAATAGAATTTGGACCAGAATCTAGCAACTCTGCATCCAAACTATCATGTGTGTGCACTTCTCCCAGAGCATCAAATGCATTTTCCTGATTGAAATCACCCTTAACCATCATATCACTTTTTATAGATTCCCCAGTAACTGCAGTTGTATCAAAGTCAACAAAATTGATAGAAGGATTCTTGTTGACACAATCATTAGTTTTACCAAACTCACATCTTACACTTGAAGAAATTTCGAACACCCGAAGCATTTCCTTTAGAGTAATATCTAAATTTTCGTCAATGACCTCCATCACCAACTCCTTCCACAAATCGTTCACAGGAGAAGTCCACTCACCAATCTTCATGAAATCTTCTTTTGCCCGTACTTCATACCATATTTGCTTCAAAGAAACTGGAAGATAGGATTCCTGCTCACATTGATCCATTAACTCAAGAAACGACCAAGTCCCACGTCTCTGCCAATCCCCGGTAGCCTCGTTCCAATCCTGGGTAATACGCAACGTTCCAATTTCAACAGTCAACTCATCTCCCAAATCTGGAAAGAAAATTCTTCTCTCTTCAGAACCATCTTCATGATCAAAAACAACACCTTCCCACCACGCATCCTGGTAATTCACATCAACACACTGTCCATATGGCAAACTCCACTTTCCAAACTCAACCATAGGTGGTATTGGCCTTATATATCCTCGAACATTTGTATTCCCAGTCAAGGAATTAGCCTCATCTAAACTAGCAGAAACGGAAATAGCATCAACAAGCAAACCAGAACCATCATTACAAAGAAGATGATCGTACATAACATGACGAACTCCATTGCTACATGCAATAACAGTCCCACCATGCCAAGAACCAAGAAAGCCATCTTCCAAACTCCTTATCTGCCATAGTTACATTCATAATGTCAAAATTTCACAAACAAGGAGGCCTCATTGTAAACCTACAAAGACATCCCCAATCTCTTTCCACAAAGACGAAACCACAAAAAAGTATGTATAACAGGCAAAAAAAAACACACAATATTACCAAACAAAACAAAAAATCCTTATGAACCTCACAAGTTCTCCAATGAACCCCGAAATAATCAAACAGACGGAACAGATAATACCTTTATTTCAGAAAAAAAATACAAAAACGGCATACAAACGAAGAAAAATAAATCAGAATAGCCAGCCGTACCCTCGATTTCCAATCCGAAGACTCAAAACACCATTAAAGGCTGAAACGGAGTTACATTACCTCTACTTTTTCATCAACGAGAAGCCTTCTTTCTACTCTGCGCTTCCTCTTCCTCCCAGCGCCCTGTACCTCAAGGTGCAGGACCGCCATTGATACGGCGGGAAGAGAACGGAAGAACCAATCTGTGGCCTGGCCTGTAATATTAACTGTTCACTCTTTTCTCATACTTTGCCACCAAGGTAGCGACGAAACGGAGATGGAAATACTACGGGAGATCCCATGCGACCGTATTCATGGTAACTAATCTGTAATCTTCAAAACCATTGGTCCACGTCATCATTTCGATTACGTGGCGCGAAAATACGTTCCTTATAATACTCTTGTGCGTATCTCTCTTTCTCTCTCGTAATCCCATGCACTTCCTAAAAATTAAATGCTTAAAAAAGGAATTCGAAAAGGGCGTAATCTGCTGGGAGAGAGCGCACCGTATCAATATGGATCTCCGTATCCATATGCAGATTTTTTTCTGAATATAAATAAGGTTAAAAATTAGTAAAAATATTTTAACAAATAATAATTTAATTTCTTTTAAAGATTTTTTACTTTGTTATAATTTTGTCCCTATCGAAAAATATATTATTAAAAAAATTAGCATTTTATAGTTAAACTAATTATAAAATTGAAACTTAATTGTTTTTTATTTTAAAACGTAAGGAAATTTAGTTAAATTTTACATTTTATTATCACGTATAATTTAAATTATATATTCATTTTTTAAATAAGCTAAAATACTTTTTTAAATAATAATTATTATTGCGAGAGAGAAAGTATGTAGACAAAAAAAAATTATTTTAGCTTTTACGGTAGAAGAAATTAAATTATTATAAATATAAATAAATTAAATAGTTATTTATTAAAATTAATGGAGTAAATTATTATTTTAATAAAGTGAAAAAATGGTTTTTTATCATATAAATAACTGAGTATATATTTTTTTAAATTGTTCACTTTATTTAATTGCTACTTTAAAAAAGTTAATTACCTTTTTTATATTAAATAATCCTCAACCGTATAATTTTATTTTTGTTAGATTTAAGGGAATTTAATGCCAAAATCATCATTAATATCGTCCTTTAATTTATTTAAATAAATATATATAATTGAATGCACGAATTTGAACTGCTTCATGCATTAGTCAATTCCGTTACAGTAAAATAGAAACAATATTTATATTTAGTATTTAGTCCTTGCATTTCTCAAAAATTAAATGCTTGGATATAACGAATTTTTATAATTTTTTTCTCGAATAAATCATAATTGGACACTCGCAAATGGAAATTAATTTCGAGCCAACTGTATTGTAAAAACTTCCCAATTTGGAAGGTAATCTATAGGGAATATTTTATTTCACAAATTATATTAAAATATTATGAATATAAAAAAGGCAAAATTGGAAGGATAATACATACATACATATATATATATATATATATATATATAATTTGAGATAGATTTAAAAATTTAAATACACTTAAATATTTATACTCTCTTATAATATAATTTAGTCGAGTAGAAATGTGTTAATATTAATTTTTAATTTTTAGTATCTGAACAATTATGAGTGGATGTCCCATATTGATTGGGAGGAGAACAAAACACCATTTATAAGGGTGTGAAACCTTCCCCTAGCAGACGCGTTTTTAAGTCTTGAGAAAAAGTCCGAAAGGGAAAACCAAAAAAGGACAATATCTACTAGCGGTGGATCTGGGTCGTTACAAAATGGTATCAGAGCCAGACACCAGACGTGTGCTAGCCTTCTCTCTGTTCCCCAAAGGAGGTAGACACGAGATGATGTGCGAGTAAGGACGCTGGGTCTCGAAGGGGGTGGATTTGGTGGCGGTCCCATATCGATTGAAGGAAACCTTCCCAGTGAGGTGGGACAAGGTTATGTATTTATAAATGGAAGTGAGGTGGGACAAGGTCAAAGAATATAATTCTAGCTTCTTGGTGCTCTACCAATAGAGAAAAATTCGGTAATTTCCTTCCTCATTTTAAATTTAAGCAGAGATTATTCCCTCGTTTAGAGTGGGCTCCACGAATTAAATGAATGTGATCGAACTAACAAACGGGTCCGAGTCAATTTATCGATTAATTTGAATATCTACCTCAAACCAGATACTAATATATGCATTTATTAAGGGATGGTGTATACTTCCTCTATGAAAAAAAAAATATATTTTTAGTTTATTATTACTTTTCTTCAACAATGGAATATGCAAACTATTAAAATCTATAAACTTTGAAATCTCTGTAAAATTACCAAAGTGCCACTTAATATTAAATGTTTATTTTACGAGAAAAATTGGGGATAATATGCAAAAAAATTCGATGGTACTAGAAATTTCCGTTCTTTCAGCGGGTAGAACATGACTGGCTAACATCAAGCAGCTATCAATTCCCAAGCTTTTGGTAATGAAAAAACCACTTTTTCTTTTCATTGTTCCCCAGATCTTCGCTTTTTGATCTTCGAACGAGGAGGAAGAATCTGTGAATATTCCATCCATGGCCTGGTTTAGGAATCTCAAGCAACTTTCATCCACTAAAGCATCACTCAGATTCACAAATCCACACCCATTTTTCCCTTCCACGGCGCCGTTCGCTTTCCTCCTCTCTCATTTCAGCTCTCAGGCCAGCTCCGATGCGGTGGCGGCTCGGCCGCCGGGACTTGGACCGACGGCAGAAGGCGAGAAGCCGAGGGTGGTGGTTTTGGGATCTGGTTGGGCAGGTTGCAGATTGATGAAGGGATTGGACACTAGCATATACGATGTCGTTTGTGTTTCGCCTCGCAACCATATGGTATTCACTCCTCTTCTAGCCTCCACCTGCGTTGGAACTCTGGAATTCAGATCCGTCGCCGAACCAATCGGCCGGATTCAGCCTGCCATTTCTCGCGAACCTGGTTCCTATTTCTTCCTTGCAAATTGTACTGGCGTTAACACCGATGAACATGTGGTATGCTTCTCAATTGTGTCACTGTTTCATTGAAGTTTACGATTGCGAACAGTTTGCTAAAATCTCTCTGGCTTTTTAAACTAGAATCGAATGAATCCTCGTTAGACCTAGACGATGAGAACTAAAAATTTCAGAAAGAGAAAATCTCTGATTCTAAGTTCCTTCTGAGAAGGAGATTGTTTCACTTGTTGTTGAAGGTGCAATGTGAGACGGTCACTGATGGATTGAACACTTTGGAACCATGGAGGTTTAAATTATCATATGACAAGTTGATCATAGCTTTGGGATCCCAGCCATTAACTTTTGGGATTCATGGGGTCAAAGAACACGCCATTTTTCTCCGTGAGGTCTATCATGCCCAGGAAATTCGTAGGAAGCTGCTTTTGAACTTGATGTTGTCCGATGTTCCTGGTATAGAATAGATGGTTTTATTAGACTTGCCAATAGGTGTTTTTTCTTTTTTTCAGTGGACATAATTTGAATAGTTTGTTCTTGGCAGGAATCTCAGAGGAAGAGAAACGTCGGCTTCTACACTGTGTTGTTGTTGGAGGAGGTCCAACTGGAGTAGAATTCAGTGGGGAACTTAGTGATTTTATCATTAAGGATGTTACTCAAAGATATGCTCATGTGAAAGATTATATCCAAGTTACTTTGATCGAGGTTTGTAAAACGTCAAACTCAAAGTATCGGATTCCGTATAATACACCATTTGCATATTGATCTCAATTTCTTGAAGTTTCGGCCGAGTTGTTTCTCTATGCTAGGTTGTTGAGCTTCTAATATTTCTGGCATTGTGTGGGAAGTTTACTGGATAGGTTTTTAAGACTTTGAGAGGATTTACTTGCTTGTATTTGTTTAATTGTTTAACAGGCAAATGAGATATTGTCTTCCTTCGACGATCGCCTTCGGCACTATGCTACTAAGCAATTGACAAAGGTAGGAGTAGGAAAGTTGATACATCAAACTCATGCCATTTTATTCCTTAAACGATGATGATAACAGGTTTTAATTTCACATTTCTTAGGATGCTTAGAATTTGAAATTCTTTCATCTCATTTGTTCATATCCCACAGTCCGGAGTTCAACTCGTACGCGGCATTGTCAAAGATGTTAAACCTCAGTCCATCATTCTCAATGATGGCTCTGAGGTTCCTTATGGGCTCTTAGTTTGGTCTACTGGTGTTGGGCCCTCACCTTTTGTAAATTACTTGGATGTTCCAAAGTCTCCTGGTGGCAGGTAAGTTAAACGTTTCCTAGCAACTTATCCAAAATGTTTGTTTGCCTCTTAGATTTCAGAACTTTCAAGCAATTGTTTTAGAAATGTCATGCTGCTTTTTCTGTAAGCCTCCTTCTAAGATAGGCAAATTGTTCTGAGACCAGGTGGGGATCCATTCATATTTAGGGAAAGTCTCCGTCTCCTCGGGCTTACTGACCTCGCTATCTATCACCAAAAAAGTTTAATTTCAACTTCATATGTTATGGACAATATAGTTATTTCTTTACCCTCACATATGATCTGCTTTGGCCCAACGTTCGTGTCATCTTTATTCAAGTCCTAGAATCGTCGTTTTTCTGATTAAGGTTTCCTATTTATGCTTACTTTTCGATTATCAATCCAAATATTGCTTAGAGAGATGATACATTTCTGGTTATATTGGTAGGATTGGTATAGATGAGTGGTTACGTGTTCCTTCTGTGGACGATGTGTTCGCAATAGGCGATTGCAGTGGTTTCCTAGAGAGTACGGGGAAACAAGTTCTTCCAGCTTTGGCCCAGGTAAGTTATGATGCTCCTAAATATTCTGGGTTTTCTGAATGAGCTATGAAATGTCAAGTTCTTACTGCATTTCTGCATCCTGAAGGTAGCAGAGCGGCAAGGCAAATATTTAGCAGCCTTGATGAATAAAATTGGTAAAGAAGGTGGAGCACGAGCAGGTAGCGGAAAAGACTTGGAACTTGGCGCGCCTTTTGTCTACAAGCACCTCGGAAGCATGGCAACTATTGGAAGATACAAGGCTCTTGTCGACCTTAGGCAGAGTAAAGTAAGTAATCCAGCTAGTTGCTCCATAGCTACCTTTCTTTATCACTCTATGTAGTTAGGTGGCTTACTTGTGAGTATTTTTCTACAGGAAGCAAAGGGGTTATCCATGGCGGGGTTCATCAGTTGGTTCGTTTGGCGTTCGGCTTATCTAACGCGTGTCATAAGCTGGAGGAACAGATTGTATGTGGCAGTGAACTGGGCAACAACTTTCATCTTTGGTCGTGATATAAGCAGAATATAGAATTGGAGGTAAGAACTCACTCAACATCCCCCTTCCACGTACCAAATATCATGTGCATTGTGCCGTACTATCCCTGCCACAGAAGTGAGTTGTTCATCAAGACAAAATCGTCTTGCTGACTATTCTCTTTGTGTGGATCTGAAGTAAAACTATCGGTTTCTTGTGGTCAAATGTAAATCTGAATGATGGCTGTTCGAATGCTATTTCTCATCAGAAGCTCACTGTATAGTTTGTTTCCTCCAACCGTTATTGTGTTAAATCCAAAGCATTAGTGCATGTTGATAGAAATCCAAATGAAGCCAATCCTTGGAAATTTGAGTTTTGTACTGCAACTTTATCGGTGCTTTTCAATAAAGTTAGAGGATGATGTGAAAGAGTAACTGCGAGATCTTGAATCGGTTGGAGAGAAGAACGAACAAAGTATTCATGATAAGGGTGTGGAAACCTTTTCCTAGCAAACACGTTTTAAAAACTGAGGCTGACGGCGATACGTAACGGGCCAAAGTGGACAATATTTGTTAGCTATCGGCTTGAGTTGTTACAAATGGTATCGGAGTCAGACATTGAGCGGTGTGCCAGTGAGTACGCTGAGCTCCCAAGGGAGGTGGATTGTGAGATCCACGTCGGTTGGAGAGGAGAACGAAACATTCCTTATAAGAGTAAGAAGACACTATCTACTTGTGGTGAGCTTGGGCGGTGTAATGTTTCCTAGAAAATTCTCTAACACCACCAACTTAATCGACATGGAAGCCCTCTGCCAAACGACTTAGAAATTGAAGCTTTTTGAATAGACCAACAAATTATAGTGTTGAATTTGATGAGAATTGTATTGTATTGTGTCTGATTCAAAACTCGCTGTTTTTGTCTGTTTCAAATTGGCTCTGTTTGAGTGATGATAAGCGAGATCTTCGAGAGGTCTAAATTTCAAAAAGAAAATCATAAAGATTATAAAGGGATACCTATGCTCATCCTAACGACTGCCTTATAGCAACCTACTTTCTTTATCCACTGCTCTTCCCACTACCAACACCACAAAAACTGAAAGATGGCCTTTTTGGTAGTGCTCCATAATCCCTCTCCCACTTTGAATTTTAGCTTTTAACTTTTGGATGCTGAAGCTAATTGGTGAATCCTCGTAGCTTTTAACTTTTAGAATGGAGGTCGGGATTTCGATTCCGTTAAGACTTGGAATAGAACAACGTTAACCCGATTCAGGTTACCATTTCTGTCCATTAGAATTCTAATGAACTTCTATTCAAAAAGTAATTCAGAAACGTCAAATATAATATTATAACTTTTAAAAGAACGAGAAGAATTAGTTATGCCACGAGCAGAAGAAATGGTTTGATTAATCCTCTTGGGTACAATATTCTTTTAGCTTTGGGAGAATCTCCCTTACCTAATAATGACGAATATCAATGAGCATTTAAAATATATATATATGTATAAGATCAGTAATCCATTAAATGGAAGGAAAAAAAAAAAAAAAAAAAAAAAAAAAAGTGGCCGAACTCCAGAGCTCAAGCAACTAGCTGCTCCTGTTCCATGTACATTTGCTTCAAATCGCTATTGTCAAGATGCCAAAGCTGCTGTTGCTGCTGCTCATCCATGCTCAACTGCACCGAGTTCTCGCTCGGAGCATCCTTCACCAAGGACTGAACCCAGGACACGTCTGGTTCGGGAGCGGTACCGTGCATTGTGGGCGTTGCCAGAGAACTGCCTTGAAACCCATATGATGTAGACTTCCTTAGCTTGTTGAGTTCTTCTCCATGAATTCCCCAGTCTAGTTTTCCATTTGGCGAACCCCAATCCGATAGGTTCGAAGGCATGGTACTCTGTTCGACGAAGCTCTGGCTCCGGTTGGTGAAAAGCGCAGCCCTGGGACTTAGAACGCTCGCTGCAGCAGACACGGATGGTTGAGACGACCTTGCAGGTGGGGAGCCAATGCTGTTAGCATAGCTCGAGAGGAAAGACCGATTCAGGCTTTGGCGCATCTGAATCCCGGAAGGTGATTGTACCTGAGATCCCATAGAATCCAGTGACAGTCCTTGTAATTGAGGCAACATTGCGGGATCTACCGACCCGAAAAACTCCTTGAGGTTCGTAGGCTTCATGCCTCCAAGTCCATTCAACTCCCCATTTCTACTACTCCTTGGGGATGGAAAAGATGCAGTGGTTGGCAAGCCATTGTTCCATCTGGAAGGGGAAGGTAGACATGATATCTCATCGATTAACTGCTTTTGTTGACGGCGTTGACTTTCGAGACAAAGTAACTCGACATCTAAATCCACGTCTCTTGCGCTCAAAGAAGCCTTCAACCTGCTACCTGGAAGCTGCAAGGTCGGAGGTTGAGTCTGCCACATGGTTCCACCCATTGGAGAAGAAACTCCAGTAGGAGTTAAAGGCGGAGTCGATGATGAAGGCATCAGAGCTGAAGGAGAACCGAGGGTAAGTGAGCTGATCGACGCAATGTCTAATGAAGAACCACAGATTGATCTCGGGGACGGTACAGCAGAACCCGTTGAAGCATACAAGGGGCGGAGCTCTTCCGGTGTGTGAGCAAAGAAACAAACTTTTCGGGTGCATCCAGTTTCGTCCTTGCAAAGACGGGTACGATATTGAGCAGGATGAAGCCAACATTCGAAAATTCCATGGGCATATTCACACGCATCGCCCTGCCTACATGTTCCCTTTCTGAATTCCGGGCACGGGACGCAGCTGTAATGGTATTTCCTCAGATCCCGCCTCCTCGCATTCTCCCCGGGGTGAACAAACGGACACTCCGTCCAATCATGAGAGTAAGCTCTCGTACATGGTTTGATCTTAAAAGTATACATCCTAAACTCATCTGTGCTATACATTCCATTCTTGATATCTGGAAGTGATAAATCAACTGGATACTCTTTCTTCTCCATCCCATCTCTTGCAGCCCAAGAGCTCGAAGCCTCCACCGGCTCCAGCGTTTCCATCTCGTAAAATATTGCCTCCGACGACCCAAGGCCACCTTCTTCCCAACCATTGAGCAATTGTTGTAATATCTTTCTCCTTGAATACGAAGCTAAACTAAAATCACGACCAATCAAGTCACCAGGCCGGTTACCATTCGCATCGACAGCACTCGCATCAGCCGACGCATCAAGCAAGAGTTCAACAACCCGATCCGAAACAGCAGAACCACCAGCAACAGCACAATGGAGAGCTGTCGGGCCATCAGAGCCACAAGCCCGATTAACATCGACACAACCACGGTGAACGATATACGACAGAACATTCAAGCTCCCAAACATGGCTGCAACCATTAGAGGAGTCCTTTCTTCATATCTCATCTTTTTTGAACCAATACTTCGCCCATACCACAAGCTTGCCTCATCAATATCATAACCATGTTCTTCAACAGCACTCCTAAACCCAATAAGGTCATCTGTAGCTGAAAATTCCAGCAAAACAGATAAACAAAACCCCAAATTCCCTTGCTTAAATCCACCGTTCATCACGAAATTAGGGCTTACAGATTTCCTATTGCAGCACATCATAATCTATCCGTTCTAAGACCTCCAAATTTCTACACATATATAATCATCAAGAACACATTCAGAAATTACATTCTAGAAGCTCAACAGAACAAGAAATCAACCACAAAAACCAAAACACCAAAACGAAGGCATATTAGTTTAGATTGGTGAAAAAACATCCAAAACCAAGTAGAAATGGAAAGAGAACAAAAAAACACGACACCCAACAAGCAAAACGACATAATAAAAACAACCCCTGTTTTTTAGTTTACCGGTAAAACAGCAAGAAAGAGGAACGAAAGAACAGGAACGGATAAATCCCAGAAACTAAAAAACTGTTCCCAATACCAAAATACAGAGAATTCGATGAATTATCTGCTAAACCACAAGCGATTTAACTAAAATCTCAAAACCCCATTTCAAAATCATGCTCGAAACAACACATAATCTTGTCGAAACTTACCTCGTATGAAGGAAAAAGATCCGACAGCGGCAAAAGGGAGATCAAAAGAGAAGCTCCGACAGAGCTGGACTTGGTTTCTGAACTGAGCTTCGAGCTGATTAGAAAGAAAATAGGAGTTTTATTGGGTTTTAAGTAAAAAAGACCAAACTAATTTTCTGCATAAGCCAAAGCTCTTCGGTCTCCGCCACACCGTCCTCTTCAAACTCTTTTCTTTTTATTTTTCATTTTTCAATTTTTTTTTAAATTATATTTTCTTTCTTGTCTTCTTCGTCTTTGATTTGCCTCTGTGAAATGAGACTCAAATTCAATCCCAAATGAAATGCAACTCAAATGCGGAAATTCAAAAAATATATACGAAATAATAATACCATTGTGGGCCCCACGTAAGGTGACTGCATGTATGCCACGTGTTAGCGTATCACTGGAAGAAATAGTGCACCAAAATGACCTTATTGATATTCCGGATCATCACGCCTTGCGCGTTTTTAGTAATGACGTGGTAAATTCATTTTTTACCCTTTAACTAACTATTTCTCAATTAAAAATTTTAATCCCAATTTTTTAGATTTTAAAATTTATAAATCTAATTGAAAGTTATAAAATTTTATTTTTTTATAATTAATTAATTAATTAATTTTAAGTAATTTCAAAATTTTCAAAAATAACACAAAATTAAAAATTTATATATTTTTTTTGAGTTGAAAGCAAATCGAGTAAACGGTAATTTAACATGTAATTTTTAATCTTATCATAAAATCAATAATTATTTTATTTTATTATATTTTTTTTTTGTGAAATTCATCAATTTTATTAAATAAACAAGCATTAATCATACCGCGCATGACCGAGGTGGTCATTGGACTTTGGACTTCGATTTGACTTCCATAGGTGAAGTTCAGGTCACCTTGACCTCAGTCGAAGGGTTGTTTGGGGTCTTCTACCTTTCTCGCGATTCCCCCATGACCTAATTGAGCCTTGGATAAGGTTGACGAGCTTAGGTCGATGGACGACCATGAGCTTGATTGAGTCTCACTCTATCTCGTAACCTTCTTAACCTATTCTAATAGGTTCAAATTCACCACTAACATATATATATATATATATATATATATATATATATATATATATATATATATATATATATATTAATTCACTTTTTATGTCCCCGTCAGTTATTGGGCCATAGGCCCAAAACATTTGGGCTTTTACTAAAGGTTCACATCCACGAATTCAGCCCAGTCCGCGAACCTCCTTCATTCACCTTCATTGCCGCCTTGTTTGGCCTTTCACTAACCGGCGGCAGCTGAAACAGCAACCCTACGGGATTCAATTCAAACTTCGGTTTCATTTCAAGCTTTCGCATCCAGTGGTCTTCCTCTTCTTAGGCTCTGCTATTTTTCGTTTTGTGCGAAATGAGAACCGTCCAGGTTGCTTTGCGAACCCTTGGTGGAGGCTTATCGCGGAGATTTAAGCAACCTCCTGTGCTCAGAAACCTCTCCACAAACGCCGCTCGTGGTAATTTCTACTTGTTTTGGTTTTGAATCCTTGAATTTATTATTTGTTCTGTGATTGCTGAAGTTCGTTTTGGCTTGGACGGAAATTTGTCAGGTTTATTCTTAGTAAATGTTTCTCAAATGTGTATCTGTTTAGACATCGGTTTTCCGAGGTTTTGCTTGGAAAACCTCAAGTTTGGTTGTGTAATTGGTAATGTGATTCAAGGCGTGGTTTTACAATTTTCATGTTTGAAACTTTTAAACAGACAGTGGCTTTGATGATAAGGGAAAGCCTGATTCGTTCGAGTCTGCTGATGACTTTGAACGTCGGATATTCGGGGGTGTTTCTGCGGGCGATTCCGGAAATGATGCTTTCTTTGAGAAGCTTGATAGACTTGGCAAACCTCGTGAAAGAATAGGTTCGCGACTGAGTGGAGGAAACAATTTTCAGGCGTTGTATGGGCTTGATGATAATCTTAACACGCTATCAGATGGGATGGATGGCAAGTTGAAGAAAGCTTCCACTTATTTTGAGTTTGATACCGAGGAAATTGCAAAAGATGATTATACATTCAGAGCAGATATGTCTTTTAAGCCTGGATCAACCTACGAAATCAAGGCACGTAGCTGAGCAACAAATTGTTTTTTATACTTGTCATGAACAAATCCTTTTCATTATTCGTGTCCACTTCTATTTATGATTACATTATGCCTAATCCGAGCATAGCTAGACACTTATTCGGATTAGATGACCCGTGATGGAAATGAACTTCACTCCATTATCATTTTAGCAGTCCTTGGTAGAAGTGTTACCTCCCTGCACCTTCTGTAGATGATGTTGTGAGCTTACTGTTACCATTCTAAGTACTTTCTAATTTCTACAGGATCTGGATCTAACAAAGCCAGGTGTACGCAAACCTCCCAAAAGGATTGAGTTTCAGGTGACAACTCAGGAGGTCCTAAGAAAAGCTGATTTCAGGGTGAGCATTCCTGAATTTCATTGACCTTGTCATTTACTGATCCGCTTCTCATTTCATTATGGATGGCTAGGACTAGGAATAAAACATTGTTGGAATTAGTGGTATGTTAACAGACCTTTTGATCC
The DNA here is from genome assembly GCA_033971965.1 of Cucurbita ficifolia. Taxonomy (NCBI): domain Eukaryota; kingdom Viridiplantae; phylum Streptophyta; class Magnoliopsida; order Cucurbitales; family Cucurbitaceae; genus Cucurbita; species Cucurbita ficifolia. The sequence continues at coordinate 1,738,388 of CM066981.1, forward strand.
GTTGCGATCATCTCTCGTAACTACCTAATCGAATATGGAATATCTTATGGTATGAATTGCTCATCTATTAAGTATCATAGCTTATGAACTGACAAAAAATGTGTCATAGTCTTAAAAGAAATCCTTGAATTTGAATCTAGTCAATGTGAGTAGTTTTGAAATTTCGAAGTACAAGAAACGATAAGTTGGAACAGGGTTATTTACTGCTGATTTTCTGTACAGTTCAATTTAAGAAATCTGGCCGGGATTATTTGTAACACCCCAAGCCTCCCCTAGGCAGATATTGTCTTCTTTGGGCTTTCCCTTCCGGGCTTCCCCTCAAAGTTTTAAAACGCGCTCGTTAAGGAGAGGTTTCCACATTCTTATAAAGAATGCTTTGTTACCCTCTCCAACCAATGTGGGATATCACAGTCCATCTCCTTGGGTGTCCAACGTCCTCGCTGGCACATCGCCCCATGTCTGGCTCTGATATCATTTGTAACAGCCCAAGCCCACCCTAGCAGATATTGTCCGTTTGGCCCATTATGTATTGCCGTCAGCCTCACGGTTTTAAAACACGTTTGTTAGGGAGAGGTTTCCACACCCTTATAAGGAATGCTTCATTCTCCTCTCCAACCAATGTGGGATTTCACATTATTCATCTTTGTTTTATCAAAACTCCAATCCGAGAACAAAAGGAGCCCTTCCGATTAGAAATTTGGTCTGTCATCATAGACATGGTGTGGTCATCAGTAGCCATGGACTATCAATTTTTTGTTTTGTTTTTTTGTTTTTACATAAATTGCTGTTAATCAGTACACTAGCTCCTGATATGGGCAGTGCGTCTAAACGGTTGTATTTTCATTGTCAATCAAGGAAGAAAGATCATGCAATGACCTCTAAGTTTCTAACAGTTGCTTGTTTGCAACATTAAAGAGGTCGTGAAACCATCACTATCAATTTCATTGCTACCAAAAATTAGTCTGGCTATAAGTTGGTCTTGTGGCCATTGAAATTTAGTCTTTTGTCCACGGCTCTCCTAAGGAAGTTTATTTATGTCACTTACCCCTGCTGTATGCATATCTAACAATGAGCCAATAGTTGTTTGCAGAATGTTAGGTTTCTGGCGAACTTTATTACCGACGCCGGGATCATTATCAAGAGGAGCAAGGTAAACTTTTTGAACAAAAATCAGATTTTGAACAAGTTGAGTCGTTATCCTTAATCTTATTGTTTCACTTCAACAATTTGCAGACCCGTATTAGTGCCAAGGCACAGAGGAAAGTTGCGCGCGAGATCAAAACTGCACGGGCATTTGGCTTAATGCCCTTCACGACAATGGGAACCAAATCATTTGTTTTTGGAAAAACCATGGAGGATCTTGATAAGGACTATGAGTATGAAGTTTTCGACGACAATGATGGAGGAGGACGCCCGCTCGGATCCTAGAGACCATGCTTTTAGATGGTTTGTGAATTATTTCCCTCGCCCTTGTCTTTCTTTGAAGTTGGTATGCAGCTGCTGCCATTGATCCAACCATTAGCTCAAACATTACATGGCTGAACTTGTTCTGATATTGCTGATTATCATCCTACCTCAAGTCCCCAGAGTCCATCCTGCAAATTTGTTCATGCAGGAAGATATTTCAAAAACTTCATAGTCATAGCCTTCTCATCGAGATATTCTTAAATTATGTTTTATATATTGATTTTCTGGTTAGGAGCCAATTACTATAATTTGCGTATTTGTTTTTCTTCTACCGTATATTATGTAACGAACAGTTTGTTAGTTTTCCTCCATTGACATGTTAGGCAGAATAAAATGATGGCGATTGCGCCAAGGACGGTTGCTTTTGTTTGGAATCAATGGCATATTAACAGAAAATGTATCTCCAAACAGCTGCACTGTGCTACTGGAGCGAAAATTTTCATAAACTATTAGTTTGCATTTGATCTCGGATATTGATTTTGAACCAACCCATGTTTTTTCTTGTTTCTTTTTTTCTTCCATAAATTGTTAAACTTTAAAAAGCCGTGTTCGAATCAATTAGGAGATGAAATTCGGAGTCGTTGCTAGAACTAGTGATGAAATTCGGGGTCGTTGCTACAACTAGTGAAAATGAAAGACGATGCTACCTTGCCAATGGCTGGTAGCTTCAAAAGGCAAGTTTAATTCTAAGCATATCTACATCCACGACTTTGTCGTCGTGACAAAGCTATGCAACCAAAGGACATGGACATCTCGGATAGATCATAGTTGGATCAAGAGTACAACGTTTTAACCAGTTAAACTATGCTCTGAGAACTAAGAACATCGCACTAAAAACGATTAAGCTACAGAGCACTACACGATAGATCATAGTTGGATCAAGAGTACAACGTTTTAACGAGTTAAACTATGCTCTGAGAACTAAGAACATCGAGAACTAAGAACATGGCACGATCAGGGACCCACCTAACAAGGACCACTTTTAATCCTGATGAAACAAATACATGACAAGAACGTGGTGACGACTAGCCAAACCAGAACGATTTTCAATCGTGGGTCTACAAGTTTCAGTCAAGCTCTAAGATCGCAAAAGAGGAATGATGTTCACAGAATAATACCAAAAAGACCTAAACAGCCAAGAAAGCTTTCCCCTGATGAACAAAGATGAAAAATTCTCACACATCAAAGATAAATTACACTCATAATTTACAAAATCTGTGGTTTTCATCTTTCTGATCGGTTATCATTTCATAGATAATCACATGGTTCAACCAAACCCTTCGTTTTAGTAACAAAAATTCAATCCTAGAACATGAAAAACAAGTAATTATCGGATAAATCAGTTGCCAAAAGAACCCATATAGGAATATAATTATTAGACAAAACCCAGATTACGAATATATTTATTGGTTTCAACTCAACAAACGAAAGAGGAAACAAGTTTAGTCAAATAGATCATATGGAGCTAAAAGGATTACTAAACCTTCAAGATTTCAACAGAATTCTGGAAGATCACCTTGTCGGTAGGTAGATTAGTAGCGAAACCCAACTTCAAGCCTTTTATCTGATTCACAAACCAAAATTGAGAAACTGAAATTACTCCGATCGATTTGCATACCTCTCCACATTCACATTGTCGTTATTGAGGTTAATTCCAGCCATGGCCTCACCCAATCCAGAGCTCACCTCTGCAAGCACATCAGGATCGCTGTAATGCGTAGCGGCTTGCACGATTGCCCTAGCTCGCCTCGCCGGATCGCTGCTCTTGAACACGCCCGAGCCGACGAATACTCCGTCGCATCCCAACTGCATCATCATCGCGGCATCGGCCGGAGTTGCGATTCCTCCAGCCGCGAAATGCACCACCGGTAGCCGCCCGAGCTGCTTGGTCTGCATCACCAAATCATACGGTGCCCCAATCTCCTTTGCGTAACAGAAAACTTCATCATCGTCCATATTCCTCAGCATCCTAATGTCGCCCATCACAGACCTCACATGCCGAACGGCCTCCACAACATTTCCCGTTCCGGCTTCGCCTTTGGTCCGAATCATCGCAGCACCTTCGCGAATTCGGCGTAGCGCTTCCCCTAAATTTCGACATCCGCACACGAACGGGATCCGAAAATTGTGCTTGTTGATATGGTTCTTATCATCGGCCGGAGTCAAAACCTCGCTCTCATCGATGTAATCGACACCAATCGCCTCAAGGATTTGAGCCTCGACGAAATGACCAATTCGAGCCTTAGCCATGACGGGGATGGTGACAGCCTGCTTGATTTCCTTGATCAGTTGAGGATCGCTCATGCGAGCGACTCCCCCTTGAGCCCTAATATCGGCCGGAACTCTCTCGAGGGCCATAACGGCGCAGGCGCCGGCCTCCTCCGCAATTCGGGCCTGCTCGGCATTAACAACGTCCATAATTACGCCGCCGCGAAGCATTTGGGCCAAACCGGCTTTGACCGAGAAGGGAGATTTCTTGGTAGTCTCACAGATGACGCCATTGCCGTAAACGGTGACTACGCCAGTGTCCGCCATTAGAGGAAGAAGAAGGAGAAAGAGAGGAGAGGGAAATTGAAAATTGGTTTAGAAAGGGTTATGTGTCAAAGGGCGGGGACAGGGGGTGGCGATTAATAGAATGCAAGTGCTGTCTTATTTTCTATTAAATTAAAGGTTTTTTCTTTTTTTCTTTTTCTTTTTTAATTAAAAAAACAAACTTTTAAAAGATTAATTTAGAGATATAATGTGTGAACCATACTTGTTGTCTTTCTCGATTTTTTTTATTATTTTTTTTATTTTTTTATACCAATTCTAACCCTCAAACCTTTTCGTCTATAAATTTAATGGTCCAAACCTTCCACGATTTTCTAGAGAATTTTTTTTTCAAAGGTTAGAATCAAACTTTGGGTGTATCGTGTTGGTATGGATGGTAATTTTCAATTCTTGTAAGTATTCTCTTAGTCATTATATCCTCAAGATCGCTGATGCGATCCCGATTCATTCATGTACCCATCGTTTACTCTTGTGTTATAATAATTGAAACTAACCTGATAGTTTAAGTTTATTTTTTAAAAATTATTTATGTTTGATTAAATAACAAATTTGGTGTTTTTTTTTCTTTTTGAGATCACACATTGGTCAGGGAACCAATAATTTCACAGGGTGTGGAAACCTTTTTTTTAGTAGATGTATTTTAGAACTGTGAGGTTCACAGCAATACATAACAGGCTAAAGTTGACAATATCTACGTGGGATTGAGGGCTATTACAAATGGTATCACAGCCCGTCACGGTGTGCCAGCGAGGATACTGGGCCCCAAAGGGATGGATTGTGAGATCCCACATTAGTTGGTTGGACAGGTTGTGTAAATGAAATATGAAAACCTCTCTTTAATAGACGTATTTTAAAACTATGAGGCTGACAACGGATACGTAACAAGCAAAAATAGGCAATATCTACTAGCGGTGGACTTAGACTATTACATTTTGTGTATAATGTTCTCAGCTAAGATTTAGATCCGGGTAAATTTTGTCACTAAATTACTCCCAAGTAAAAAGAGAGATTCATAAATTAGTTTTAAAAGCCTGAAAAAGGGAAAAGGAAATAAAATGCAAAATATTATAATTAATAAAATAATCACACAATAAATGTTCACTTCAAAATAGAATTTCAATTTGATTTTTTAAAAGCTGTAATATTCCACTCTATTACTTTCAAAGGATTGCTTGATTAAGCTTGTGGAATTTATAAAAGAATAAAAAAAAAAGAGAGAAAATTAATTTATACCAATAATTAAAATTACAAACTAATAATTGCATTAATTTAGATTATCTGTTAGTAATTTGTATTTATTTATATTTAAAATAAATATTTTCCTATAATTTTATAAAAGAATAATAAAAAAATATTAATAAATGAAAACTAGCAGAAATTATATATTTTTGGCTTTATAAATGGATTGATTTTTTTTTTTTAATCTAAAAAAAGAAACTATTCGAAAAATTACTTCCTTCCCTATAGTAACAAACTGGAGTTGTTCAACCAATGGGAGCAGAAAGGAAAACACGTGGCAGAAGTGGATTGGATGAAGCTAGCAACTACACGTTTTGCGCGAGCAGAGAATTTGGGTATAAAAGGCCTTGGCATGCCATTTCCCTCTCGATTCTCTTCCCGATTGATTCCCCTTTAGCGGACTACTTTGTGAAGGTTTTATTTTCTTCCAGTGAGAATTTCCCGGCGAGATGGCGAAAACGGCGCCATTCATTTTATGTACCTTCCTCCTATTAGGAACCCTAACTCTCATCCAGGTAATTGTTCTCGATCTCTCTCAAATTTCTCTTTGTAATTGGATCGCCTTTTAGCGACAGGTTTTTCTACACTGTAAAGAAGTGATAATTTCTCTGCGATCTTTCACGCGTTCTAGATCTGTAATCAATTCCGGTTTCGTATAGTGGTTCGAGAATGAGGTTTTAGATCTTTACGTTTTGTTTTAGTCTTTTGGATCAGAATGGGAATAAAATTTATAAAGTGAAAGCAGAAAATTAATTTATGAAATTTATGCTTCCAGGCAAAGAAGTCGAAGGATCTGAAAGAAGTGACTAACAAAGTTTACTTCGATATTGAAATCAACGGGAAGGCTGCTGGTATGGTTGATTCTTTTTTTTTTTTTTTTTTTGTCTAAATTGAAATAGTGTGAATTAGAATAGGAATAAAGTGCAGCGGCACGTTTGATTTCCATTTCTTTGCTTGAACGACTTCGCATTTTCTTAGTTTAACAATGATGAACCTAATTTAACTAACTAATTTTGTATAGCATGCTCGATTTCCGTTCTCGTGCTTTATAGATTAAGATTTCTTAGTTACATATTAGTTTAACTACATTCATATTGGTTAGTCTGTGTGGTGGCACAATGTAAAGCCATACCTAATTTACATGCTTAATGCAGTAATGAAACGGTGATTAGCGTGATATAATGTTTAGACATATTTTCCATGTATTGTAAATTGTATAATGCTCAATAGTTTGTCGCGATTGGCTGGACTTGAGACATCAGTCATATTATTTGAATGATATTTGCGCCTAGTGATACAATGAAGGATGTAAAGGAAAGCTTAACGCCCATTTCTGCCAAGGCAATTATAATTGGAGGCATCACTCTTTAGAGTTGACGGAATATATTTTGTTGCGGTTCTTTAACTAGAGCATTCTCAATGTTAAAATTTGGATGATAACTCTCTTACAGGTCGAATCGAGATGGGACTTTTCGGGAAGGCTGTTCCTAAAACCGCTGGTACGTTAATTATTTGTGGTTAGGACTATCAGTGCTGGATTATGAACACCAAATAAATTCCTGACTATTTCTTGTGTGATTTTGCAGAAAATTTCCGAGCTCTATGCACGGGTAAGGAGATAACTCTGATTTAAATTATATTATCAAGTAGTTGAGTTTGAGGATTTACCTTATATAAGTCAGAATAAAGAGATCTTCTTAACAATTATATTAAATCGAGTTACCGATGCCATAGTAACGTGTGGTACAAAATGTGACCTCTTCTAAGGTTCTACTTCACTTCCTTCGTAATCCCGTCAAATAAATTTGATACCCTACTGTAAGGCTCTAACTTCATTTCCCTCGTAACCCGAAAAAGCTGTTACTGTTTTAATAGATGGATTTTATTACAGCATGCAATGGTTACTCGGACATTTTCCTAATCTTTAGGTCTCTGATTCAGCAACTCTTTATGATTTCGATTTTCAGGTGAGAAGGGTGTTGGGCACAGCGGAAAATCTCTACACTACAAGGGCAGTGCGTTCCACAGGATTATTCCCAACTTCATGATTCAAGGAGGAGATTTTACCCACGGCGATGGAAGAGGTGGAGAATCAATCTATGGACAGAAGTTCGCTGATGAGAATTTCAAGCTGAAGCATACTGGCCCAGGTAAAAGATCAACCATACCCTTCCGTGTTAAGGCATTCAAATGGTTTCAATAAACATTGTAGGAAATTGAAGACTCAATGTATAACATATGCAGGCCTTCTGTCTATGGCAAACGCTGGTCCAGATTCAAATGGTTCACAATTTTTCATCACTACAGTGACAACTAACTGGTAAATATCTGTCTGCCATTCGTTATTTTCTTGTTAGATCACTAAAAATAAGGCAATGGTTTGAGTAAGAACTTGATACACAGGTTGGATGGTAGACACGTTGTATTTGGAAAGGTGTTGTCTGGAATGGACGTAATTTATAAAGTCGAGGCTGAGGGAAGTCAGACCGGAACACCTAAGAGCAAAGTTGTGATCGCTGACAGCGGTGAACTCCCTCTATGATGACAACCGACAGGTGGCCATTTATTTTTCCATCCAAGCATTACGTAGTTTGCTTTTCTTTTCTTTTTTATATGCTGATGACGATAGATTTGGTGCACAATGGATTCTCTCTTAATTTATAGTAATGTTTGACGCTCGGAGTTTACTGTCTTTTATTCTCGTAAATCCCCATGAAATTGGACGGCTATCATAATCCTTCATTTTAACCTTAATATTTTTCTCGTTAACCTTTTAATGATCGACACTATCAAACTTCATAAAGATTCTTAATTGCCATGAGCAACAGTCTTAAAGCCTAGGAGAAACAGAATTAACTGAGAATCGCCACCTTTGTTTAGGTACTGTCTGCGATCTCGAAAACCTTTTGTCAATTCCTCTAGCTCTGTCATCTTCTTTACAGAATTAGACCGACTCCGTAAGAGAACGCCTCCGTTGGATTGCACAGGAGAAATTGGTAGAGTTACCATTGATCTTAGACACATTTTTTTTACCAGTTTATCGTAGATCCTCCAATTGGTGATTTTCATTCACCTGCTGGATTAACGAACCGGACGGAAGATTTTGCCAAGAATATTCCAGACCTCCATATCGCATTCCTCGACCTTTAATTGTCGCCGTTGTCATCCTTACCTTCCTCATCCAACTTTGGCCGTTTGTTCTTCATTGAACCGAAGCTCCTCAAGATGCTTCCGTTTCTGTCTACTGATTCATTTGTTCCTCCAACTTGGTCCTCCCGGGCTGAGTTTCAGTTTCTCCCCCCCTCTGCTCGACAATATCTTCCGTAGCTGAGATAGAAAGTAAAATGAGAGCGGTTTTCCAGATTCCGTTGCTGGTCGACTTTGTATGTGACGGAACAATTAGAGTCGTCGAGATGGTTTTCATTAGCAGGGGTCGATTGGATTTAAGGGCTTCATGACCGTTGGATCAACCACAGGAGTGTGGACCTATGCGGTTGAGATTTTTATAAAAGCGATCTGTTTCTCAATTTTAATGTTTGCAGAATAAAACAATATGAAGATTTATATTACTCTACTATTTCATTAAATTTTAAAATTTGAAGACGTGGACTAGACTAATAAATTTTAAAATAAAAAAAAAGGTCTATTATTATAAATAAATAAAATAAAAAATAAGAACCCATTGTGATCAAAGTCTAATAAATTGCTCACTAACAATCAAAACTTCATAGGACTAATAATACTCAAATGATAGGTCACACGTGACTCATGCGATCAAATCTGATTACTTGATTATAAAGAAATAGATTCATAAAAAATCTTGAGTTCAAATCTGATTATCCTTGAATTGATCAAGCATGGGAAGAATATTATAATACAATTCTATATATAACCGATCTCAGGTAATGGGCCATCCTATCTTAGGGTAAATGACATCTTTTCTATATTGCATCTATCAATCAAAGTGGGTCTAGAAAGAGAATCAGAAATGCATTAGGAGGGAGAACTATAGGGTACAACAACATAGGCAATACATGACCATTCAATCAGGCAATGGACCAAATCTTCTACCCACCCACCCCTCTGCCCTCCAGAAGAAAAGGAATCTTATAAATCATTGTTCTACATAATGTCTGTCGATTAAACTTACAAGAAAAAAAAAAAAAAAACGACGGGCAAGAAAAATGGTGTAGGGGTATAACTACGAGTATACACTAGTTATGGTTTATTAGAGGCCTAATTTAAGTTTGTTCGCCTAACTGTGCAACTACACCCACTTCCTATAATATGTTCACACAATGCCCTTCCCCCCTTCATCAATGCGCTATGCGCTAAAAAGGGTTGTCATACATACATTTATATGTGTTGTTGGACATTTCAATGAATTAGTAGAAAGATGTCTTACTCGGTATCGCTATTAGAATCCAGAAAGTTAAACTCTCTGTAACCACTGAGCTTGATCAGTATGGTTCCCCGGTTCTCTTCACTCCATTTGATACCCTCATTTTCTAGGAGTTTGATTACCTGCGCCATAAAAAATGTTGACGTATTGTATGATTCCCTTAAACAACACATGCCAAGTTAGTATTAGATGATTCTCCAAACCCACAACATCCAGGCTTAGTATATAACACATACCGAAGTTTTCAGCTTTGATTTTCCTACACCATGAGATCCACATCCGGTGATAACCCTGAGTGACTGAATGGCTACAATAGCAGATAGAAAGAAAAATCCCATTTTTAGCCCTCTACTTGGCTCACAGTCAATTTTGACGTCCAACTTTATCAAATTAATCTCAAACTTGCATAAGTATGATAAATTATTAGGTTTTATTACGGGACCGTTCATGATGATCATATCAATCTATTATGCGCCTTTGCATCTAGCATTGGGTAGACCTCATACAATAACTGTCCTAGCTCTACTGTATCTTTTGTTTCATTTCTTCTAGAACATCACAAAGTTCAATGTTAGTCAGATTAGTCAACATTTCTATGCTTCGATGCAACAACAAGATGTTACAAGATCAAGATGTTACAAGATGTTATTTCATGGTTGAATTTTGTAAGCTATCAGTTAGTTTTAAGGGAATTTTCTAATTTCTTTTGTGGAGGGGTACTAATGTCTCACCCATCACCAGTTATTCAAGTATAGGTTTCAATTTGATGAAGTTTGAAAATATGAGGTCAAAATTGACTAAGTGAGCCAAGTATAAGGGTAAAAATGATTTTTTCCAAAACAAAAAATATATATAGTGAGCAAAACAGTAAAAATAAAATTTATTGTGAATCAGGAAGGAGTGCATAAAAACATAGGTATTGGCAGGTGGTATACTCACAGGAAACATAAGATCCAAATAGGAGGTGCATTTTAAGAAGCCTCATTGCCTGTTTGACATGTTGCCCATGCAAATCAATTGTTATCACATTCTCTATCTCCCTATTTCTGCAACAATCAATAATGGTTGTTTTATTCACATTTAAAAAACAACAATTGTCGAAATGTCACTGCTTTGAAGTTTTAAGCAATAGAATTACCTGGCTATAAATATATTGTGACTTGCTTTGTCATCAGCCTTATGCGCCTGTCTAGCTTGCGCTCTCCCCTGCACAATCAATAGGTTAAGCTGAGTATGCTATTATCATCAAAATCTACGTTATTTTACTGACCATTCAAAGGGACAAGGTGATTAAAAGATTTCCGAATTATCCTCTTAATTTAATTGAGAACTTCATAAAACAAATGGAATAAATGGGCAAGCCAGAACAGATTAAACAAAGAATCTGCACACACAAAAAAGCCAGAAAAATGAACCATGCACATGCTCGAATTACGAAGATTCGTTTTGACACGAACAAACCTGCTCCGAAAGGTAAGATGCATAACTGCGTTCTCCTTTTGTATACGTCGTTGTTGCCTAAAGAAAAATGCGACCATATATAAGTCTAAACTCGTTCTGATATTAAAAGCCTGTAAGGTGCTAAAAGTATATTACCTTCTGGTAATACGATTTCGCGGAATCCCAATGCTGATTTGCATTTTTCCTGTAGAACTGATAGTCATCTTTAGCTGTAACATTGAACACACATAGTAGCTAAAGTTAGGCAAATCTCAACAAACAAACAAATTTAGCTTGATTCAATTGACGAAAAGAACAGAATGGAGAGAGTACAAAGAAATTCAATATAAAAAAATAAAAATAAAAAACACATAAAGAAGTTCCAAAATTACCTTTGTTGTCACAAGTATCCTGGATACAACTTGAGGCAGTGACATCAATGGCAGGTCCCAGAGATTGCATTTTCTTAACCATACTTCTCCAATTCATGGTGCTGGGTTCATATTCAGGACTTCTCGCAACGTTGAATAAAGTCTCTAACAATGTCTGAGGGAGCTCAGATTCAATACTTCTTGAGGGTTGTGATTCTTCGACTTCGGAACCACTAAGAACCTTCACATCATTCCTATTTTTAAAAGACGATTTTGATTTGAATGAGACCTCGCGAGTTCAAAATACAGAGCAATGTCCAAGGATATTATCTCAGGTGCTTCTAAACTCAAAGACATTTAGAATGATAGATGGATCAGGTTGAACCCAAAGGTACTACTATATGTTCAATTCATTGAGGTTAAATGCAGAAACAGTAATAAAAAACCAAATTACCTACAACTAGCAGCAATCGACCATATACTCTCCTGAAATTCACTTTCGGACGAATAGGAGGTAGAATCGGATGCCCGATCTATCAACTGTTCATAAAATTCAAATGATTCCATATTTCAGAAATAGGAGTGTAAATTATATAGCACATAGTCAGAAGGTTTTTCAAAAAGGGGAAAAATCTTCCTCACATTTTCAATCTGTTCAACTGGAGATCTCAAATCTTGTTCGAAGTTAGCACCATTACGTGAGTACCTATCATTTCCAGACTGTCTAGGGGCAGCTAAATCAAGCAATACATTTAAAGCCTGAAAAGTTAGATAACACCCAAAATTAGAATTACAAAACATGGTAGTAAAAAAATTGTTGTCCAACATGTCAAAAGTAAAAACTGCCCAAGGGTAGAGGAGCAGAAACTATAAAACAACCACTAGGCCATAGACTTCCTATACAATACAATATTATAGAAGAAAATCAATATACAGAAGTAGAAAACTCAGTACCTTCTCCACATCATATCCACATTGACCTGCAGAGACAAAACTGGATAGTCAAGGAACTCACAAAACTATAGCCAAGTTTGTTACAACATTAAAAACACCAAAAGAGAAAGTTCACCGGTGGCATATACCATCTTATTATGTTTGGGTGGCATGCAAACAAAAACAATGCCTACAAACAGATCCAAAATACACCTAAAAACCTAACGAGATGAAAAATGGCTCCAATCCATAATAGTAACACCGAAACGATAATTATAAACGTCGTTTGAGATAGACACCCAAACGCCGTTTGAGATAATAATAAACATCGTTATAGTTGTAGATCATTGACCCTTCTTTTACCAAAACTGTTCTATAGGAGACAACTTTTCATTAGCAATGAAATAATGGAACCATGGGAAAAGGGGCACATCAAGGTGGACATTTTCTGTCTACTGCAAGCCTTAAGATGTTCTAACTAAATATTTTCCCTAGAAACTTCTCTTCCAATTTTTTGAAGCATTGAAACCTGAAATTTGCCATGTGGTTTAATTACCACCTTGATGGAGTTATAATGGTGTCTGTATTCTTTCTCTCAAGGTAGGAAAAAATATGCATACCCTTACATTGTGAACCTTTTGGGAGCCAAGTTTAATTTTAGTTATCTCCTTCTTGTTTATCTTTGTAACTCTTTTGTGGAACCTACAGAGTTGTGAATGGCTAACCCGTGTTCTTCAGATGGTTAAATATGTATCTTAAAGTTTACTTATAATCTATCCTACATCGCCACATTAGATAATCTACTCGATTTACAGATATATGCGGATGACTTTTAGGTTATTAACACGCATCGAACAAATAAGAATCAAGCTACAAAAATAGCATCGTTTGCCATTCAGACACCATTACATCTAAATATTTCTCCCATAAACTTTAGTGCGTAAAGGAAAGGGATATGAGGAATATGAACGGTACTCACAGAGCACATCTCTTACGACGGCCATGCTCAGTTCACACTCGTTTCCCAGCATGGAGAAAAGGAACTCCTCTGCCTTCTGTTGAGAAATGTTCCCATGGTCGAACTCCATGAATTTATTCCTCGAATCTCTCTTCAAGGACGACCGAACATAATCCTTCCCTAAAACCGTGGATATTGTTCCCGTGGAAGCAACGATCCGCTTCTGCTTCTTCCCCATATAACCCTTATAATCTAAAACATCCTCCGAAGAATACGAACTCGAACACGAAGCCGTGATCGCGCCGGACGACGAAGTCGTTGTCAGATCATCGATACAGTCGCCGAAGCCAGCATCAAAAGCATCAGCATCTTCGTTCAATCCGACCCTAGCTTCACGAGAAGCAGGCGCTGGATCGTTCAGAGAAGCCGCCGAGAACGCCTCCGTCACCGCGCCGACGGCGTTAATGTCATCTTTGGCAACAATATTACCAGCGGTCGGCTGCAAAGCCGCCGGGATCTTCTTCTTCTTCTTATTCCTAGGGTTCTTCATGGGAACCGATGTTAGAATTTATAAAGCAGCTCGAAAATCGGGAATGAGAACAAAGTTTGTGGCGTTGCGAAGAATCCTGAGGCAAGAAATCGAAGAAATCGGGAACCCTAATTAGGTAGTAGAAGGGGGATAGAGATGGAGGTTTGAGGAATTGGGAGAAAACAAGTGGTAGATGGTAATGGGGGCGAGGTTGAAAGCGTGAGAACTGGTTTTTGACGTCAATGATGAATCTCTATCCACTCCCACCCATATACCCATCTAAACATAATTCGGGCCATTACAATTTCATATTTCTTACTTAATTTTTGTAGTTATTAAATTCCTAAATTTTAACAAATATCAAATAAGTTAGTAAATTTTTAAGTAATTAACCTATTAAATATAAAATTGGAAGTTTTGAGAACTCATTTGATACTTTGTTACCAAATAAAGTACGGACTAATAAAGTTGACACAAGTGTGGGTTAATGAGACAATGAACTCGTAAAGTACAATAAAAATAACTTGATGGGATTCTTTCGTGGATTGCACCACCAATTGACCTTAATTTTTTTAGAAAGGTTCGAGCGTAAACATCCATTGAGACCCAAAAAATGATAAATTATTCTGAGCGAACTAAAGCCGAGGAAACTCTAAATTCTAAATTCAATTAAGAATTTATTATTAATAAAAATAGTCAATTAATGATTTATTATTATTAAAAATAGAGTTTAGAGTAACGTAGTTTAGTTAGTAAAATATAAATAAATAAATATATAAATGAAATATAATTTGATATATATAATTAAATGGCTTCCCTATCTTATTTCCCTCGAATATATATATATAATAAATATAAATGGCTTTCCTACCTTATCTCCTCTGGAAATACACACACACATATATATATAAATGGCTTTCCTATCTTAGCTCCCCTGAGAATATATATATATATATATATATATAATGAATATATATATATATACGTATATATGTATGTATGTATGGTAAATGGGTTTCCTATCTTATCTCCTCTGAAAATTGATGATTTTGACGGAGAGAGCAAAGACGGAAAAGAAAACGAAGATGAAAGCAATGAGAACCGCAACCGAAACTCCGACCATACCAGGCCCATACCCCAAGCTTGATTCCAAGTATTCCTTCACAGACCCCTTGAAACCTGGTCCCACTATTATGGTTTCCACGTCACCAAGCTGTGACGTTATAATACCCCTCAATGTCCACGCCACCGGGGAGATGTAGTAGAACCAAATCCACCATCCCGGAATGTTCTGTTAACAAATGGATGGATTCATCAACAATTCTATAGAGATTATATAAAGATTTAAACTTCTTACTGGTTTTGGAACAAGAAAGCCGGAGAGAAGATTCCAGAGAGAGTAGAATGCAGAAGAGACAACCGCCGCCATTTGCTGCGAAGGAGTCAAGCCTACCGCCATCATACCATAAAAGGTAAAGTAGGTGAAGGTCAAGAACATGAAGAGCAGATAAAGAAAGAACTTCCCTGCAGATTTCCAACCAAAGTTTCATCACAAACTGATATAGAGGATAGATAGAGGCATTAAAAGTAGTAGTCTACTCACCCGCATTTCTTTCAAAATTAACCATGAAATATGTGATGATACCAAACAATATGGTCTGCGTGAAAATGTATGGAATCTCCACTAAACCCTGTTGTGGAGGGGGGAGAACAAGAATTAAGGATCGGATCCATCCAGCAAGCAACCCAACATTATGATGCAAAAATGGAATTGGCTTACCTGTGCAAATGCGTAAGCAATTGGAGAATACATTCCTGCTGCTTTCTCACGGTAGAATACGGTTCTCTCAATTGAAACGATTGGTTGTACAGAAGAAGCGTTATTAACGCCAAGGAACAGGCATGCGGAGTACAAGGCTCCCATCACAACAAGCAGTTGTTGAGTTGAATTCCTGTCCAACATTTCATTGCGCTATTAATTTAATATAGATGTTAGAATTTGTTTTTGTTTTTGTTTAAAAAGGGAATTTTACCTTTTCATACCGATATCCCAGAAGGCAGAACCAAAGATTAGTGCACTTATGGCGGTGAAACATAATCTCATGACATTGTATTGGGGACTCCTCCAATAAACAAGTCTTTGCTTCCAAAGGCAAATGAGGAATTGGGATAATGTGGTTTGGGAGTAAGTGGAATCGAACTTCAGTGGCTCTTCACCATCTTGGGGATCACTAAATTGCTTGATGGAAGCTTCCACGCTCCTACGCAAAGAAAAATGTCTAAATACAGTATACCTAAAAACAAGCCAAAATATCATGTAATGATATAACAGCACACCTGTATTGGTCGGAGTTTCTATATATGTCGGCAAAATCTCTACCAATTCTCTGCTCAGCAGCGGGTGTCGTGACCTCAAGCATCCAAGTAGCTGGATTGTAAGACTCTGGTATTGGAGATATTCCACCAAGTCCCTAATAATGATGAAAACATTAATATTATTTGAGCCAATAAGATGGTGTAGCGTGTATAGATTTGATGTAATCTTACCTCAAAATAGTCTATCATTATTTGCGAATGTATTCCTAGTTTTCCCCCATATATAACCCGTCCTCCTCGTTTCATTAGAAGTAACTGCAAAAAAAGATCAAGTATTTAATGGATTGCTTCAATTTATCTTCCCCTCTCTCTACATCCAACGGTGAAAAACAGTCAACCGAGCAATAACTTTATAATAACATAGAGGGTTTGGCGTCTAACCTCATCGAATGCTTCAAATATGTCGATGCTGGGTTGATGAATTGTACAAACAACAGTTCTTCCCGTATCGACTGTGTTACGAACGGTTCGCATTACAATGGCTGCCGCCCGAGCATCGAGTCCAGAAGTAGGTTCATCCATGAAGATGATGGAAGGATTTGCAACAAGCTCCACTGCAATTGTTAGGCGTTTTCTCTGCTCCGTTGATAAACCAGTACTACCTGGCATACCGACCAATGCATGTCTAAGAGTATCAAGCTCCACTAAACTCATAACTTCTTCAACAAACTCCTGAAAACGTGCATTAAAAATAGCATTTGGGTCATTTGGGCGATGGAAAAACTGTAAAAAAGAATCTAATGAAAGTCAAAATGTTTGTACCTTTCGTTTCTTCTGGCTGATTTCTTCAGGAAGACGTAAAGAGGATGAAAATTGAAGACTTTCCTCAACTGTTACTTGAGGGGAATGTATATCATTTTGCTCTACGTACCCTGATATTCTAGCAAAAGTGCGTTGCTCTTTTGGAAAGCCTGATATCTTAATTTCACCTTCAATGTATCCACCCGTTTTTCTACCAGCAAGAACATCCATCAATGTAGTTTTTCCTGCTCCGCTTGACCCAACTAATGCTGTAAGAACCCCCGGTGAAAATACACCGCTCACATTTGATAAGAGTTGCAGTTTCTTTTCTGGTATTCCTTGCTGCCTCATTTCCTGGAAATAAATTGGCTAAAAGTTTTAGGAATCACGACTCTCCACAATAGTATTGTCCAAACTCTCGTGGCTTTGCTTTGGGCACTTCCCCAAAAGGCCTCATACCAATGGAGATGTATTCGTTACTTACTCCCAACAATTCGAGTTGCAATTTAGGGGGGTATAGATTGATATTTGCACAAATTTAAATTTGAAGCTAACCTTGGGAGTATCCACAAAATAATTAACATTGTGAAAAGTCATTGTTAATGGTTGGAATGGCAGAATCATTCCCTTTTTCCCTTTCCTGTCAGCATGAGGAGATGTTTGACTTGAATTCGGAACTTGTTCAACCCCTGCAGATGCAGATAGATTCAAGAGGATTCAGAAATAAGCCCAATTCATGAGGCATACATATGTGAACAGAAATTATGACTGACCACTGTTTGTAGTAGAATCAGCTTCATTGATATCAGCTGGGATTACAGTCTGTGCTTTTCTTAGCGCTGTAGAGAATGAAAAGACTTAGCATCTATGAATAAAAATATATATCAAAAAAATTGTTATTTACTTACGGTGGAGGTGAGCTAAAGCCAGAGTCACCAAACTATTGAAAAAAATTGCATAAACCAACAGCACACCAACACCTAGCCAGTACCAAGAATCACTACTAGGCATGCTATATGCATGGAGAACATTGTCTCCAACGGTTCCATTTCCAGTTCTAGATTTCTGTAAATATTTCAGTTACATACATTAAAATTGAACAAATTTCAAAGGGAAAGAACATAAGTAATTGTAATTGTATCATACCTCCATCCACCTAGTGGCAGTAAACTCGTTGACAGAAAGAGCACGTTGCCCATAAGTCAGTGGGGACACCCAAAAAGCCCATGACCACCAGGGCTTAATCATATCTAAAAAAATATGATCATATATCCAAATTAGGATTGTAGTTTAAGCAATTTTTTTTTTTTTTTTCCATAAACAAATGTAAGCCCTACCTTTTGGTATGATAAATCCGCCAAGTAAAAATATAACTAACAGGGCTGCTGAACCAAATGTATTGGCAACTACCATATCTCTAGCTATAGCTGCCATCAGACGGAAAAGACCTATAGCCATTTGATGAACTGAAAAGAGTAGGAACATGAAGCGGAAAAACCTGAAATCATTTCAAAGTAGGCCGATGAGTAACACAGAAGGAAACTAGTTGCATTTCAAGCGATTGAAAATAAATAAATAAATAACCCTTAGATGAGGTACCTTCCAGCACTAGGGGCAAACCCAACCGTATAATATACAACACAAGACCACACGACGGCTTCAAGTACTGAATAAGGCACACGCAAAACCCAGCTACTAATAGACCACGTCCAAGAAGGGTGAAACAAGTTATCTCTTTGCTTGTAAAAAACGGGTAGTCGAGATATCATAAGAGGTAACTCAGAAAATCCATTAAACATCATATGCACTAATCCAAAAAATAGGCAAGACAGATAGAGGCTGCCATTTATTTCATCTGTCGGGTGCAATCTTGTTCTTAAAAACATTGTGCATGTAACAAATCCAACGAATGCAACCTAGGTAACATATGTATGGAAATAATGAGTTAGAAAAATATAATAATTCCAAAACATTAATAGTAAAAAAAAAAAATTGTAAATACCTGACATGTTCTAAAGATATACAGAAAACTATGCCTCTTCATCAAAAGAATTTCTCGGGAAAAGCAAGCTTTAACGAGTTCACTCCTCGACACAGCAAATTTTGTTTTAGCCAAAGCTGAAGGATGACTTAATGATTTATCAAATGGAGGATTAAGATTGGACTCCAAAGACTTCCCAACTTTGGAAATTTTGAATGCTTCAGCAAATTCGGGAACAGAAATATATGTATATGGCCGAGAAGAATCCGCCCAATATTGGGCTTGATCCTTTTTAGAAGTGACCTGCCAGATATCAAGTTAGCCAATGTAAATGCAAGAAAATGTCAATTTATTCATTTAAAAACATGATCATGTAAAATACCTCTTGTAGAAAATCAGCAACTCCCTTACGAGGTGGTAACTTGAAACCTAATGACTCGAAAAGGCCTAACACCTCTTCTCGAGGGCCTTGATACACGAGATAACCATCTGATAATAATATAAGATCATCAAACAGTTCAAATGTCTCGGGAGCAGGTTGTAAAAGAGCCATCAAGACTGTAGCCTCCATTTGATGAACAAAG
The DNA here is from genome assembly GCA_033971965.1 of Cucurbita ficifolia. Classification (NCBI taxonomy): domain Eukaryota; kingdom Viridiplantae; phylum Streptophyta; class Magnoliopsida; order Cucurbitales; family Cucurbitaceae; genus Cucurbita; species Cucurbita ficifolia. Next base: position 1,757,959 of record CM066981.1, read on the forward strand.
TTTCTCAAACATTTGACAATTTGATAAGTTGTTGAGCTATCAAGTCCTGTAGATATCTCATCCATAAGAAGCGTTTTTCTTGGCCCAACAATCATTTCCCCTGTGCCAAAAGAAGGTTTAATTTAGTAACAATTGTCAAGTAGCTGAAATACAGTGACACCGTTGAATAAATTGTTCTTCACTACAGTTCATTAGTAAAGAGACCTGAAGTGACTCTTTTTCTTTGCCCACCAGAGACGCCCCTAACCATGTCATTGCCAACTAGTGTCTCTGAGCATACGTCGAGACCGAGCACTTTTAAAATGTAGTCTGTTAAAATACTATGCTTTTTACCACTAACAGATGACGCCTGAAAAAGGAAAATTACAAGATTAAAATACTTGGAGGTTCAAATCTCTACGTCCCCGCTAAAAAAACGAGTCTCCATAAGTATAGCGCTACATAAAATCAGATAAGGACCTTCATGAATGCATCAATATCCGGACTAGGCCGTATCTTCCTTTCTTTCTCCAAGTGTGACAGCTCTTTTATATATTCTACAACAAGAGAGAGAAGTAAAAAACCAATTTGGTTGTACCGTAATGAAATAACCAAGCTAAAGCTATGAACTATGTTGCTCTATACAAACCTGCAAAGCCTTCGCTTGCACCTTGGCATCTAGCTGCAAAGTCCAAAGTTTCTCGTACAGTCAACTCTGCTAGGTGATTATCTGATTGACTAATGTATGCAGAGGTTCTTTGAACGCAGAACTCATCAAGATGATGTCCATTATAAGTAATGTTACCAGTTTTCTAGGAGGAAGAATGACAAATCAATAAGGATCCGTTAATCGAAGATATATTTCAAATTTAAGGTTAATTCATTATTTTAGAAACAAAAATTTCTGTAAAGAAATTAGTTGAAATAACAAAATTGAGCTCAACAATCTTATTTCTTTTAACTTAGTAATTTGGTATTAATTTTGAAATAATGTAACGTTTTTAGTTTAAAAAAAGTTATATAAAATTAACATTGTCATTTTAAAAAAATTATGATGATATATCCAAATATGACAATTATTTCAGTGAGATTTAATTGAGAATTTTAAAAGATTAATGATAAATTTAAAAGTTTATAAAAATACAGTGAGACTTTGATGGGTATATATATATTTTTTATTTAAATGAAATTTGATGTGATAATTTTTATTTTATAATTTTCCATTGTTAAAACATTCTATAATTCTAAACCAACCAGAAATAATAATAATAAGTAAAATAAATTAAATAATTAAATAAAATTAAATAAAAAAAACCCAACTAAAAAAGGTTTAGCCGATAGGTACCTTTAAATTCCTATCAAGTTTGCCTGCAAGGGCTTGAAGCAAGGTGGATCTTCCAGAACCCGGAGGCCCCAAGAGCAATGTCATCCTATGATTTCATTAAACACTTCAAATCATTTTTCTTACCATACATAAATTACCATGAATAAATCACTTTGTTTCTGTTTGTTTTAAGTTAACATTATTAATTATTAAAAAAAAGGTATAATAAGCCTTTAAACTTCTATTTAATAAAACTTTGTAATAACTCTTCGCTAAATCTTGTTTAGGGGATAAAAATATAGATTATCATTTATGATTTTGATCCAATCTTTACGGAAAAAAATATATATATATTTAGTAATTTTGAAATTTAAAAAGGTATGGTTCTATAAATTTTCAATTTTGAGATTAATAATTCATTGGCACATTAAAAGATTTTATAAATTAATCTATCTAATTTTGTAATTTTGAATATGGTGTAAATTTATAGTTCTAAAAATTCATAACTAAATAGGTAATTTAACCCTTAAAAAACTATTTTATCTAAAGTAAAATATTTAGTAACTTTAAAATAAATAAAAAAAGTACCGTTCTATAAATTTTATATTAAAAGATTTTAAAAATTAATCTATGTAATTTTGAATATTTTGTAAATTTATAGTTCTGAAAATTCATAACTAAATAGTTACCCTTAAAAAAACTAATTTATCTTACCGTCCTGGTTTCACTACGCCAGTGACTTCGTTCAAAATTGTTAATGGATATCTTTTGCTTTTCGTAATTCTCAAACTCGATAGAATACTCTGCATTGACACTAAAATTATTAAGAGGAAGCATGAACGGGAGAAATGGAGTACGAATTGAGATAGCCAATAGATGAGCCAAAGATTAAACAGAATTGGTTAAAAAGAAACTGCTGTACCTCAATCACGTCGTATGTATAATTTATTAAAGTGGGCAAAGATCTGGAACCGACTTGCACATCCGCGGCCACTTTCAAATTCTGAAATCTAATTTCAACCTTCGGAATCGCCACTCCAGCCCTGGCGTGATTAGAAACGTGAAAGAAAATAAAATTACTACCAGATGAATTCAATAAAAATAATTATAACGTAAATGAAAGAACGAGAAGCGCGAGTAGAAAATTAATCAAGAATCGGAAGAACATTCATCTCTGCTTCCAAATCGAACATCAAGTAAGGCGCTAAAAAGTTATCGCAAATCCGCGAATCACGTTCGTCAAATTTTTAGCATCACATGTGACCAGGTTTTCAAGTACCACGAATTTATGACGGTTTTCCTAATCATAATGAGGAATCGTTCTTCAAAAACTAAAAAAAATCCGAGATAATCAATAAAAACCTAAAGAAATTAACCAGGCGCTCATCAAAAGTTTTCAAGAGAGATTTATCAGAAACAAAATAATTTCAATGGCGATCACCTATCGAGGCGTTCTTTTATTCCAGAAAGCAAGTTGAAATTATCTTGATCCTCTGTTGCCAATGCCTTCTTGACAACGAGTTCGCGTTTGCTCTTATTGAGCTTCCGTACGTCGATGGTTTCCGTTCTCTTAAACCCGTCGTCGCTTTCGGAGGCAGAGATCTCCGACGGATTACGCGTTAACAATGCGAAGTTCGACTGTTTCTGAGACGGTAACCTCTCAATCGCCGCCCATAAAAGCTCCTGCGCGTCCCTTGCCACCAATTCGGCATTGGACGGTCTCGAAAACGACTGATCGATCGCATTGATCTCCAGTTCGAAGTACTCGCTTCCATTAGAAGCGGCCATTAAAGAAAACACAGATTCAAATCTTTTGGCGTTCGTCCTCCGGTTATCGCTTTTTGAGACCTCAAGCGGAGCACCGGAGGCAGAAGACGGACGGAGATTGACGTACAGATCAAGTTAGCGCTATTTATTTACGAATGGAAGAGCCGAAGTGACGGACAATGAGTTCGTTGCCGCGAATTGAGTAGAGCGTGAAATTACCAAACTACCCCTTTCTGGAAATCTGTTGCGTTGTCATCTTTCCAGCTATTGACACGTGTATTACAGTAAACCCAACAAATTTCTCCTTTCCCATCCATACAGCCAGAAATTTTATTGGGTCACTTTATTGCGTCTCAAAAAGGGGTTTCCCATTTTTTATTTATATTCATAAAATAAAATAAATAAAAAAAAACTAATATTTTCCATTTTTTAAAACGTGTTAAAATTGTAATGTCATAATAAAAAGCATGCTCTACAAAATTTGATGAATAGGTTTTCTCGACCATGAACGTGCATTTTTCCCGATGAGTACAAACGGGGGCAGGAAAAAGTAATATTGCAGGCATCAGAAAAACATACCGTTAGCAGATGTTGTCCGCTTTGATCCGTTACGCGTCGCCATTAACCTCATGATTTTAAAACGCGTTTACTAGGGAAAGGTTTACGTTCCCCTCTCCAACTAATACGTCTGCTAGAGAGAGGTTTTCGTTCTCCTCTCGCTGGCACACTATCCAGTGTCAGAGTAGAGGCGTCGACTCTTATTATATAAATTATTTTCACACTACTATATTTAATTTATAGTTTGTTGTAAAGTAATTATTTAAAGATTTATATGGTAATTTAAAAATGGCAGTGTTGGACCGTATTTGGATTTATTTGGGAAGACTTTAAAATATCTTAAATAACTTTTGGTCAACTACCTTAAAATTTCTCGAGTAATTTTGGCAAGTGATTTGGAGATAGTTTATTTTTAAAATTACTATTTTTTCTATATATTCTATTATTTCACTTTAATTCTCTAAAAAATTCAAATTTTTTTTCCTTCTAATTTTCTTTTAAAATTATGGAATAAAAAAAGGTTATGATGATGAAATCCACCGACTAATTAGGCCAATTCCATAAAATTTTAAAAAGATAATAATAATAATAATAACCCATAAGCCATAATTTATTTTTTTCTAAGAAAAGATAAATTTTTATGAAGATGGTTGGGACCATACCCAATAAGTCACAAAGAAAAGAAATAAGTAAATGATTATTTAATTTTTTTTTTTTTTGTGGAATTTAATGAGAAGCATTGCACGTTAATGCATGTTAACGTATTTATAACTATCGATGATTTTTATGAACAAATTGACATATCCATTTAATTTACACGACTAAAAATCTAACTATGATCAGATCGGATTAAAGTAAGATACTTCAATAGAAAGGTGTCATTGAGGTTGGAAATATAAATTATGGTTTTCACGGTCATTTACGTTTCTGTCCTTATTCCGCCTTCCCATGTATATATTTGGAAATAGTAGAAAAAGTATGAATTTTGAAAATTTCTAAGCGATTACGTATTCAATTACGTAACAATAATTTCCCTGAAAAGGGAGAAATAAAAAAAAAAAGGAGAAAATCGAGGGGTATTATTGGAAAGTAACGATGTATGTAAGCTTCATTTAAGAGACGTACGTGGCCACATGCACGCAAGAACCCATCTGTCAAACAAGTAACCTCCGATGAAACAAAGCTTCCATCTATGTATATATTATTAAAATTATTTCCTAAAAATCGGTATTTATATATACACATATTATTTTTTTATTTTTGGTAAGCCATGTAATCAAAATTTGTAGAATTTGTGTATATACTTGATTGTAATGAATTTTTTCTTAATTTTATTTATTTTTATTTTATTTTTTCATTTTGGTTCGAAGTATAGAAGGGCTCGGGTTGCACAAATGGAGGTTCGAGGCAAAGAATACAGATGCACAAACGCTTGAGTAACAACTATCTAAGAATGTAGTGTTGTGTACGAGAGTGATAATTGTTGTGCTCAAAACGATGTTAATAAGAAACCAATGAATGCTTTCGTTTGAAATTTGTGTCCCGATTGTTACAAACATACCATTCCCGATCGTTTTCGTTGAATTGTCACCCTTTTCCAATCTAAGGAAGATGCAAAATTACACACAAACTTATTTTTAATATTGTTTCAAGGATTTGAACTTCAAATTTACTTATATTAACTCAATTACTAATCATAGAATATATTTTTTGGCACTCAAATCTTAAAAAGTCATACGAGTTGCCCCGTGAAATAAGTTGAGTTGACCCGAACACTTGCACATATAGATATAAGTAGATAAAAGTAAAGACGGGAACTCAAAGACGATCCCCAAATTACTCTATAGTCGAATATTAGTGTTATTTTACAAATAAGATGAAAAAAATTCAAGGTTAATACTATTTTTTTAAAAGAAAAAAAGAAGATAAATAGATGAACACACAAAGTTTAGAAATTATATTACCAACACAAAAAAAGGAAGGCTTTAAGATACATACAAATATGAGAGTGCAAGTATCAGCCTCCAATATGCAGCCAAAAAGTGAGTAGCAATATGCATTATACGACATCAAAAACTTAATCCCAGAAGGATGGATCATTGGTGATTCAAACTAAACCTAAATCCTTCTATGAACTTAGGGGCTATGGTGGCTAATTTTGGGTTAATCTTACCAAGGGGCTATGGTGATTCAAACTAAACCTAGAGCATTCTATGAAATTAGGGGATAAATAAGGTTGTAGAACTCGAAATGGAGAGGGGGGTTAGTTGAATTAACGTTTCATTTTGCGAGGAGTGTTCCTCATTTTAGTTGCAGATTTCGTAGACTTTAAATTTTTACCTTTCGGGGTTGGGGTGAACTTATCGACATCGGAATCATCGTCATCACTTTCATCATTTTTCGACTTGTGCTTGCGTTTCTTCTCTGTTCCGGTGCAAATAACAATTTTCCTTTCGTCCTTCTGCTCTGTTGGTTCATGGTCATCCTTTGGCCTCCAAATGAAAAGTGACCTGAGAGAGCAAGCACAAGGAGAATGCGAATAGCATCAATGGATAAACTTGTAGGGGAAGAGTAATCTCTCGGCAACAAGTGAGAATTGAATAATTGAAGTACAGAAGATTTCTTATAGTCATAGCTTAATCTATATAGAAATGCAGTCATGTCAAACCTTGAACTCCCAGACGCCAAAACGTCGTCCCGTGGATGTAGCTTGTTCACTGGACTAATTGTGGTTATGTTCGGATCCATTACCTCAGCAACTAATTGCCCCGTGCTGACGTCAATAAAATCGATGGGATGCAAGGCAATTCCATTATAGTTTTCACTTATGTAGCGACCAACAACCGCAAGCGATTCAGACGGGTCCTGCATTGCATATCAAATTGAAATTTCCTAAGGGACAGCAAGGGGGAAGGATAGAGAGAGAGAGAGAGAGAGAACAAATATCAACATATAAATAAGTTGTTGCGAGATTATATCACCTTTGGATCCCATTCGGCTCGGAAAGGAGTCAAATGTCTGTTAAAATCATGACTGTGCACAATTTCTCGACTTGGTGAATCCAAGTTGCCAAATATAGAGTCCCATACACGAATGCGGTTATCCTGAGACGTTGTAAGAATTTTGCAACCAGAAATGGGAGAAAAATAAGCAGAATTTACAACACGTCTGTGTGCTAGATCATGCAAGGAAGAACCCGCTACTAATTGGCGAATGTCCCATATTCGAGCCTGATATCCAGAAGCATTTTGTGGTTAGTATGATGGACAGTAACAGCAATCGAATATTGGAAATTTTTTAGCCTGATATCCATAAATTTTTAATGGAAATATGAAAATGTAGCATTTGTAAGCAAATGATAAAAAAAAAACTGCATCATTTGTTGCTTATCATTTATGTTCTTATTAAAGGAACTCTATCCATCACACATGCACAATTACGGTGGAACAGAACAAAAGATTTAAACAAATAATACAAAGGATCAAATTATCTTACAAAATGATCATTTCCACAACTCAAGAGAAGATCAGGTTGAAGAGGATTAGAGTGCAGTCCAACAACTTTGCTACCCTTCTTATGGATCAAAACAGCCTGCCCAGATTTGTTGTTTGACCTTGTATCCACCCTAAGTGCATCATGTCTCATAAGCAATTACGTTTTAAAAAGAAAAAGAAGAAAGATGCATCTTTGATCATTCAAACAGAAGAAGGAAAAAATCACTTACAAGTATAGAAAACCAAAATTGTCAGCGACAAACACAGCGTGCTTCTCTGGGTTGATATCCATGCCATATAGCATCCTCCAATTATTAGGGCCCTATAGAAGACAACACCGAAGTTACGGCTACTATACCATGATTACACACCCCTGCAGTCATTCTAACTGGTATTCCCAGCCCCCAGGAGTTTATATATATAGATGTTTGGAATTCGAAATGATGTATTGTCACACTTGGGGGAGGGCTTGTAAAATATGAAAATTGAATTCCACGAGGGATTTCTCTAGAAGACCTTTATTTCTAACCTTACGGAGGAAGAAGCGATCTAAAAGGAAAATTTGATCGAGGCAATATGGAAAGGAAAAAAAGGGTTATAAAGACCTGCCAACCATCAGGGTTGAGGTTCATTAATGAAGAAGAAATTCCAGTCTCCATATCTGTGCAACTAATGGTTCCATCAGAAGATGCTGCATATATCACACCGTCATTTGTAGGACTGAACCTGAAATAATTTGGGTGTCATGTTTCCATTAAAAATTGAGTGCAGTTTACATGATATAACTTAACTCCAGTAAAGCAATTTCCAACAAGCATGAAAAGGAGATAAAAATCGGAAACTACATGAGAAGATTATTACCTCATGTTATTTACGATGCAAGAATGTATATTTCCATAGACTACCTTCTCGTGCACTTTATCATAATCCCAAACTCCAACTTGTCCTTTCTGAGGTAATATATAAGACAAGGAGAATGGAAAGAAAGGAAAAAAAAAAAAAACAAGAATCAGGTTTCTACTCGGAGGTTATCGAAAAGGCTAACAAATGAACAGAAACTGGGATATTTAGTAAACCAGTATAGATCAAATTCACCTTGTCTCCAGATAAAAGAAGCCGGTTGTTTGTAGGGTGGAACTCCAGGCACGTTACACGTCTACTATGGTACCTTATAACTGCACAGTTCACTTGATCTGGGATCACATATGCTGGTTTGATCTACAAGATACCATAAACCAGCCGAATTGACAGACAAATTAACCCGTGATTTCGAAATACAGCTGTATAACAACCATACAAATATAGCATTCAACAGACAAGTAATAAGAAGGCTATCAAAGTCCTGCACACCTGATCATCTAAAGGGGACTGGTTTTTTTTTCCCTGATAATGTTAAGTCTTCATGCCAGCATAAGGGCACTTTCACTGAACGACTACTTGGCCTTATAAAAGTTGGACACCTTACAAATTGATGGATCAAGAAATGAAATGTTTAAAAAATTGTGACTACAATCATTCTTCCATGACCATTACTACCAATCCAATAGGAAAAGGTTCTTTGGCATTCTAACCGATTACTCCGATTAATTGAAACATTGTTCCTTACAAATATATTCTATCTGCCACTGATAACCAGCATATAGAAAAGCTAAATGTTTCATAAAAGTAAATAACAACAATAGGAACTTTGTAATTTATACAGCATAAAAATTAGGAGAATTCCAGGTTTTGAATCTCATACTAAAAATCCACGACCTACAATAATCCAATTTGATGGGCAAAAAAAGAGAGAGGCACCTCGCAGCCAAGAGTTTGATAGCTTAGAGCTGATGAATTACATTAAAAATAAAGAAACTATTCCCATGAATCAAAAATAAAAGAAGAAGATAAATATTAACAAGAAAAGTAGAAACGGACTTACAGGAGGAATATGTGGCTTAAACTGCCGCTCAAAGACATATAAAAGTGCATTACGAGTATTCTTATGGGATGCTGGAATGACACCAAACTCAGTAGCCACCCGATGCGGGCATGACATTGTTGTATGCCCTTCAATTAGTTGATAAATCACGAGTAATAGAAGACCCCAAGTCAGAATATTCCATAAAGATGGGATAAATAAAACATTAAGCATGAGAAAATGCAGAAGACTGTACAACATTATGTTAAACCCCATATAAGAAGGTAGTTCATCTTAATGAGAACTAAATAAATTTCATAGTTTTCTTCCAAAAATTTCCCTCTCGATTGTCTACATAAAGCTCCTTGTCATCCTCATCAAGAATTCTAACGCCGAGCTTGCCCACATTATAGCATCTAACGCAAGTTAATGTTGCAACGGCTTGCAGACATTGTATAAAATCCTAGCAGTTCAAATGTATAATTGACGAATCCAATCTGATAAACCTCTGTTTGAGGAACACACTTCTCGAAAAGCATCCAAATTTCAAAAATCAACCGATTGCTGCATTCGATTCAGAATCGACAATCCCAGCAGGCGAAGTAAAACAAGAAACTAAACATAAAAGAATCGGAAGTTTAAGCGCTCACCAGGCATCTTGCAGAGAAAACATGGTTTCATAGGGCAATCAATGTACGTAGCCCCTTTGAACCCCGCTTCATGACCAGTCCTTTTACAAACCTAAAGAATCAACCATAATGTTATTATTTTTTTAAATCCCCCGCCAATAACACGAATGATCAAAACCTTCACCAGTGATCGACAAAAACGAACAGAAACCTCGAATCGAACACTTACTTTGCACACTTTCTTGAGACTGATAGTAATGGGGGCTTTTCCCTTCTTGTTGGACTCCTCCTCAATCCTTTGGCCATCATTTTCGGAATCTTTACCATTCTCCCCTTCGTCTTCGTCTTCGTCGTGAAGAGGTTCTTCATCGTCCTCTTCTTCCGACGAACTCTGCTCGGAGTCGGTGTCCTTCTCGATTATCACTCTGGGAAATGAGAAACTTCTCGTCGTTGGAGCCATTTCCAGGGTTTTTCGACGTTTAGCCTCGAGGTTGAGGCTATAAGCGCCATTGCGATATTCAATGGTGGCGGGAGAATACGTGGCGCTCTACCGGCCGCTTGGCCTTCCCCTGCCCATGAGTGAATCTCTCTAAAATACGGCGTCGTTTGGAGTTTTAGGAAAAAAAAAAATCAACTTTTACCCTTAAAACGAATTATTACGACAAAATAATAACTTTTTACCGTTTTTGTTTATTTTTTCTTTACACTAAAAAAAAAAAAACATATTATTTTACGTTATGTCCCATACTACCCTTAAAGTTTCTTTAATGGGGAATATAAATTATTTAGAGAAACATTTGGGTGATGTAATGCAAATTTCTTACTGTCTGAACACGTGTCATATCGACATAATGACACGTGACATATGAATGTAGTGACACGTGTATTTGTTTTTATTTTTTCTCAATGCAGACAAAATAAATATCTCCCATATTTTCTAAAAAAAGAAAATTCCTTATTAATCCAAATAATAAATTCGCCTACAATATTATTTGAGCGGGGGAAGAAGCATTATACAAAGCCTATGCCTGTATTATTTAAAATCATTCCAATCGCCTTTAAATTCATCGCTCCATGTTTGAACAGAGACGTTGCTGAATTTGGGATAAAATTGAAAATTTTTATAAACTAATAATTATAGAGAGCTTATAAATAATTATTATGTAAATAATAACGATTTTTTTACTAGATTTTTACCGTGTATTTTATGTTCCTCTTCCTCTATTTTTTAATTTATAAAGAATTATGGATAAATAATTTTATTTTATTAATTTTGAGTGGTTTAAATATTGATTATTATTTATTTAATAAAATATTATGACTGATTTAAATTATTGAGTGTAATTTTCTTATTTAATTAATGTCAATTTCACACGTGGATTAATTATTTGATTATGAAAAGGTTAATAATTGAATCTGAGTGACTGGTCATTGAAATTCACCTAATACCGGTGATGCCCAGCGAATGAAAGGGCATCGCCGGTACTTTGCCATCAAATCCCTTTCCACTCCTGAAAGGGCAATATGGTCAAATAAAGGTAATTTGTGGTTCAATTTTTTCAAACAAAAATTAAAAATTCGATCATTTTAAAAAGTCACGTCGTATAATTTTTCTAATGGAATTTTATTTTTATTATTCGAAATTTATGTCAAAAACAATTATAATTATTTTCGAATAATATAACAAATACCTAAAAAACACCTAGAAAGTTCTTTCTTTTTTTCTTAAATTTAATTTTTTTTCTTTTTAATTTGTTTTTTTTTTTAAACACCTAGAAAGTTCTATTCCTTAATAAAAACATTTGAGTTCGCTATCATGCTTGTGAGTAGAGAGTAATTATTGACAAATAAAGCATAATTTCACCGATCAAATTATATTTACGATCCCTAGACGAGTGTGTTAGCTACGATGTTACGACTAGTACAAATAAGACTAAGGGTTTGTTGAGTCAACTAGAAGATTCAGTCAGTCATTCTCTTGACTATATGGAGAGATGGCTAAAATCTCGAGCATTGAATCGATTTAGTCTAGCCACTCCTAAAAAGTCAAGTCAACTATTGCAATCGCTATTAAAAAAAAATAGTCCGACTCAAAATCAACCAGCATCGTTAAGTAGTAGCCCGGTTGTAGAGGTAGAGTTAACTGTTAAGACATTTTTCACACACAGAGTACACGATCTTGATTTTTACTCGACTTAAGACAACTAAATTTGAACTCGGTACATATATATACGATATTCCACGAGTGCAAATGTCCAAATAAGCTCTAATCATCGACGCTAAACTCACACGACATACAAACCACAAGGTAAAAGCTGTTGAAAAAATAAAAATAAAAATAAAAAACATAAAAATTATAAGATCAAAATTTAAAGAGGAACTGAAAATGACAAATGTGGTTTCATTATCACAAGCGATAGACACTCCAAAGAGTATAAGAACCAGAAGCCTCTCATGGCAGGTGTCCGCACCCAAACTCCACTTCTAAATATAAAAAGAAAAATAAATAAATAATATTTTAAAAGTAATATACGGGACTAAATTAAGCAGTTAATTATTCAATTTATGGATGCTAATTCTGTGTTTATTTGGTATAATAATAACTTAAAAAACGACTAATAAGTCTATGAAGTTCCAGAACATAAAATTTAATTTAAATTTCAATATATTAATTATTAAGAATTAAAAACAATTTAGAATAAATTATAAAAATATTGACATTTTTGTATTATTATAAATAATAGACAATGATGTTGTTGAATAATTTTGTTGTAATTTATTTTTCGATCATAAATCAGTGTTCTATATTAGTTGCGGATTTGATGAGGGAACGGTTAATAAAATAAAATAGAAAAATCAAAGCAAATTGGTAAGATTCTCACGGAACGACACCACAGTCTCCACTTGTGGTGTCGTTTTAATTGTCTCTATCCACAGACCTAATTGATTTAAGCGCCCATAGCGGATTCGAACCTGCGCAAGTTTTTGGAACTCACAATTCCTCTCTTCTTCTAATTCCGGCGATGTTTTCCGTCCGCTTCCCCCTCCCGATCGACAACCTTCTACCACCGCCTAAATTCGTTTTCGGTTGCGCTTTTCCAAAGCCCTATGCCTCCGACCGCCGCCGTTTCTCCAATCTCCGACTGAGAGCGGCGGATGTGGCCGCGCCGACTGCGGAGGAAGCGGCGTTGCCTGCGGACCTGCAGAAGGAGTTCCTGCCGAGACACGTGGCGGTGATTATGGACGGAAATGTGCGGTGGGCAAGGCGGATGAAGTTGCCGGACTCGAAAGGGCACGACGCCGGCGTACGGTCGTTAAGGGAAATGGTTGACCTATGCTTGGAATTGGATATTCCAGTACTCACCGTTTTTGCTTTCTCTTATGATAATTGGCTCCGCTCTAAGGTCCGCTTTTCCCTTTTATTTTATTTTAAATTCAATTTTAGTCCGTATAATCTTTATTAAATTATAAATTTAGTTAAATTTGTTTAGGATAATTTTTAAAATTACCAATTTTATTTTTGAGTTTTTGAATTTTGTAAGATACAAAATTAAAAATTTAGAATTTTAGAATTTTGTTAGACATAAAATTTAAATTTATATCTAATTTATCAATTAAATTTTGAAATTTTAATAAATTTCATAAATTTATTGACATAAAATTTTTTTTTTTTTTAAATTTAGTTAAATTCTAACCTTAGCTCATATTTAATGTCTCTAAAATACAATAGATTTTTAAAAATTTTAAAATATTTAATATCTTTATTTTTAATTTTTTAAAGTTATATTTAAACATAAAATTAAAATTTTAAAAATCTAATAGAACTTTTAATTTTTTTTAAATTCTATAATTAGAGGTATTTTATTTATTTTTAAGGTAAAATATCAATTTATTTCCTCTAGTCCCATTAAATAATTATTTTCTTAAAAAAAAAACCAATATATAAAATTTAAAACATTTTTTAATTATTATTATATAAATTAATTATGTATTTTTTGTTGGGGAACAGCGGGAGGTCGACTTTTTGATGTTTTTATTCGAAAGAGTTTTGAAGTCTGAGATGGAAAAATCTTCCCGGTAAATTCTACTCTCATCTCCCTCCAAATTTTCAATTAATATTTTAATTAAATTAATTAGTTAATTAACTAACTAACTAATTGTGTTAACTAAATTAAAAACAGGAAGGGAATTAGGTTATCGGTGATTGGGGATTTATCGCTGCTTCCCAAATCCCTACAGAAGCTAATAAACACAGCCGTGGAAGAAACAAAATCCAACACCAAACTCCAACTCATCGTGGCGGCGAGTTACAGCGGAAGATACGACGTCGTTCAAGCCTGCAGAAGCCTCGCCCGGAAAGTGAAGAACGACGAGATCCGAGTGGAAGACATCGACGACAGCCTGATCGAACAGGAACTGGAAACGAAATGCACGGCGGTTCCTCACCCCGATCTCCTCATCAGAACCAGCGGCGAGCTCCGAATCAGCAACTTCCTGCTCTGGCAATCGGCGTACACCGAATTCTTCTTCACCGAGACGCTCTGGCCGGACTTCCGGAAACAGGACTTCGTGGAGGCTCTGGTTTCGTATCAGACCAGGCAGCGGCGCTACGGCGGAAGGCAGTCTTGATTGATTTCGTCTCCTCCGTTTTCCTGGAAACATTGGATCAAATAAATACTCTTTTAGTGTACACATCAATAGGAAATGAAATATATATAATGTTAACGACACTATAGGAAATGAAAGCAGAGATGTAATTTCTAATTTTTATACGTATTAATAATAAATTCGGTGTTATATTATATATATATATATTTTTTAGAGAAATTAATTATTTATTTTGGAAAACAACAAAATTATTTTAATAGTCTAAAGTGTGACGTATTTAAATTTATTAGACATAAAATTAAAAATTTAGTAAATATTAATTTTTAAGTAAAATTATCGTTTGGTCTCTAAAATTTAAAAAATAGATTTAAAAAAATTATAATATTAGTAATTTGTTATATATATTTTAAATGCTGATGTGGCTAAATAAAAAATATTAAATTAATAAAGAAAAATATTTCTAAATTTTGTATTTCGTTCTAAATATTTAGAAATTTTTTAAAAATATATTTGAAATTTGAAAATTTCTTAATATTATCTTTAAATTTTTTAAAATTTTGAAAAAATAACTTTTTTTAGTTTAAAAATATATTTTACCATTTAAGGATTCTAATGAGAAAAAAAATAATAATAAGAAAAGAAAGGTAGAAAGTTCCGAGAATAGCCTGCGCGGGCTTCGCCCTAGTTCGACTTCGATCCCCTTGCGGGAAGAAAATCCTTGGCGCTCGTCTCTCTCTGCTCAAGGGAAACTAGAGAGGATCTTGATTTTGATTTTGATTTTGATTTTGATTTTGGTTTCGAAGTGAGCTATGAATCCTCTAACCCTAGTCAAACGCATCCAGAAAATCAATTCTCAGGAGGCCTCGCTTGGGATTTCCGAGGAAGCCTCATGGCACGCCAAATACAAAGATTCCGCCTACGTTTTCGTTGGAGGCATTCCTTACGATCTCACCGAGGGCGATCTCCTTGCCGTCTTCGCCCAGTAAGTTCATAGTTTTATCTGTTTTCTCCTCATCAGCTTTCTCATTGTGTTCTTCTGTGGCTCTCTGTTCTGATTGGGTAGTTTACTAAGTGGAACATTGGGCTTCTATGCTGGATCTGCGTGTTCGACAATGAAATGATTTATTTTCTCCTTTAGGTGTGGTCTCGTAGTTCGAGTAGCTTCTGAAATGAAATTTCCGAGGTTTTGCATAACTAGAGGACTTTGTTTGTAGGTCTTGGCTGTTTGAATTGGTTAGCGAGGGAGTTGATGTTTCAAGTTGTGTAGCTTATGTTTGACCAAATACACTAATTGAGCTCGTTCTTGCTAGTCCATTAGATTTTGTTGTTCCTTGTATCTTCAGCTTGAGAAAAAGTTTCTCCCTCCCTCCCCTCCCATCTCTCTGGAGAATCAGACTAGTTTTTTTAGCTCCTTTCAGAATTCATCTTCCTTGTGATCTCGAAGGGGAAACCATATGACCAGATGTTTGGAGATACCTCTTGAGGTCCTAGGTCTAAGTCTTCGGTTAAATGCTTAGTTGCTCAAAACCATTGTTCTCTTCTCCTGGAGCTAGCCTTGGAGTATGTAGTGCCTCTCTAAGATTAGTGGGGTAGGTTGCAAGCATAATACAAGAAGGGCTATTCGGTATCTTGGTACTTGGTACATGTGAGATCCCACATTGGTTGGAGAGGGGAACAAAATATTCTTTTTAAGGGTGTAGAAACCTCTCCCTATTTTAAAATCGTGAGGTTGACGGCTATATGTAACGGACCAAAGCGGACAATATCTTCTAGCGGTGGGCTTGGACTGTTACAGTATATATGTGTGCGCGTGTGTATAATTACATTCCTTCCAATCAATAAAAGAATCTTCTTCTTCCTTTCCCTTTCAATGTTTAGCTGCCTGTAAATGCATTTTTAACGTAGCATATTGGCTGTGGATTATTCTTTTTCATCTGAATATTGAAATGTACTTGGACGAACAGGTATGGAGAGATTGTTGATGTTAATCTTGTCAGAGACAAGGGTACAGGAAAGTCAAAAGGCTTTGCCTTTGTTGCATATGAAGATCAGAGAAGCACAATCCTTGCTGTAGGTTGTCTTCGTCTCCTTGCTCTAAATAGTTCATCGTTATATGGGAATGAATGCAGATTTCTAATTAATGGTGTTTGTCTCCTTCAGATAATTTGAATGGTGCACAGATTCTAGGTCGAATCATTAGGGTTGATCATGTGACTAAATATAAAAAGAAGGAAGAGGAAGATGAAGAAACCGAACAAAAGAAGAGGGAAGCTCGCGGTGTTTGTCGTGCGTTTCAAAGGGGTGAATGTACCCGTGGAGCTGGGTGCAAATTCTCTCATGATGAGCAGGTATGTGTGAGACTTCCTATGGTGTAAACTTACTCTAGAAAGTGTGAAAGAGGATTTAATCCCTGACAGTTGGGTAGTGGGGAGGAGCATTTAATCCCTGACAGTTGGGTAGTGGGGAGGAGCGATGGTGCCATGTATAGAAATGGAATCGGTTTTGTAGGGGAAGTGTGAGATCTCACATCGGTTGTAGAGGAGAACGAAGCATTCCTTGGATAAGGGTGTGGAAACCTCTCCCTAGCATACGCGTTTTAAAACCGTGAGGCTAACGGCGATACGTAACGAGCTAAAGCGGACAATATCTGCTAGTGGTGTGCTTGGGCTATTATAGGAAGTCTGTTAGTTTCACGGGATTTTAATTTACCTTTAATGTTACTAGCTGGCTATCCCCGAGTGAAAGAACTTTTGAGATACTATTTTGTTCAGCACGCTTGGCTTAGAGTTTTTAGCTTCACTTTAGAAATTTAATGCATCAAGTTTTTTATTATTCAGAGAGCTGCAAACACGGGCTGGGGGGCGGCAGAAGATGCAAGTTCGAAATGGGGACATGACAAGTTCGATGATAAAAAAGATCGTGATAGAGAATTGCGTGCAAAAGGAAGGAAAAATAGCGATGACTTAGAAAGACATCCTAGGGAAATTAGTGGGAGGGCGAGGCAGGAAAGTAAACTGAAAGGCTGGGATGATGGTAAAGAATCAGAACTCAAGTCGAGAGAGAATCATGGCAGGAATGATGAGAAGAGATTGAGCAGACACGATCCTGATAGCAATCGTGAACTGAAGTCGGGAGATGATCGTTATATGAGGGAAGAGAAGAGATTGAGAAGACATGGTGATGGCGATGATAAGACGAAGTTAGAAGATGAACACCATAAGAAGGAAGAAAGGAGATCGAGAAGGAACCAAGACGACGAACTCCCGCCGCATTCGAGAAGAGACTACAATACGAGGGAAGAAGACAGGTCAAAAAGGCATGGTGACGAAGAGTATCAGCAAAAGCCGAGGGAAGACGATGATGATAGAAGGGAAAGAGATAAATCGACAAGACATCGCTCAGAATCACATAGGCGGGAAAATACAGATGAGAAGAGGGATTCTCGATCCTCTCATGGTCGGGATCATTCTCATAGAGAAAGAAACGAAGATCGTCGTAGATAAGGACCGCAACGGATCATTACGGTTAGTCCTGTCTTGTTCAACATTTCGGTTTTCTTCCGATGTGCTGTTCAGTTTCCTTGTATTGTAATAGGAACTCTTTTTTGTTACCTCACTAACTTGAAACTAAGCCTTATTTGTTCTATCAAAACGTCTATGATAATTCTTTGATCTGGTAATCGCTTAGATCAGAGATTAAAGTTCTTTGGGATGTTGGAATCTTAGCCTTTTGTAAAGATTATGCGCACACTGTTTAGCGACAGGATCATAGATATGGTTGGCTTTAGAATATATGGATAATTTCATTTCAGTTGTAAGAATATTCCTCCTGTGTTATTGATAGCCATTCAGGGTGCCAAATGCAATGTTCATGGCGTCGCATCCTTTTGGTATAATCTTAAGATCTATCTTTAGATTGAGAATCATTCACTCAAAACCCATAGAATTTTATTCTTCCATCATTCATTTTTTTTTCAATTTCTAACCCTATTTTCTAATCATTTTATTCCTTTTAAGAATACCGCAAATATCAATCTATAATTCGATAATATATTATAATGAAGGGCTTAAAACTGAAAACGTTTTGAGATCTAAATTAATTTTTTCCCAATTAAATATCTTCAATCTCAAAATTGAATGTTACTATCTATCTATCTATCGGCCATGAAACTTTGATTAAAAATCAATTCAAATTGTTGAAACATAATTCATTGATTATATAAATTAAAATGCATTTTCATTAATTGTTCCGCTTAAAACGATATGCTTAATGTCTATTTTCATTACTAAAAAGTATGAATATGAGTTTGATTTCTACAACTAATTCGAGTGAACAAAATAAAAATAATGTCAATATCGTCTCAGTTAATGGAACCTAAATTAAAATTGATAATGCTTTGTTCTTATCTTGCGAAAAGAAAAAGATAGATTAGGGCTTTGATACCTTGCATTTAGCCAGCAGTTGATTCATTTTGTCCAGTTTTCACGATCAATTGAGTGAAATTCAAGGCCAAACCTGGTTTCTTGATTGGATCTTTCACATTCTATGTTTACAATAATCGGTTTCCAGTGGCAAGCGATTCATCATCTTCATCACGGCTTGCCCGACGGAATTCTTGACGTGTTGCTAGGATTTGATAACAACAATGGTGTCAATGCCATAGCTGCATAATTTATTACGTTAAGAAGTAATTCGTAAATCCTAGTGTCCTAAGCGTGAAAGTGTACTGTTGAGGATGCCAAATGATTTCTCGATTGATCCTGGAGGCTGGAACTCCATGTGAGCATGCCCTAACTGTAAGGAAGATCGAATCGGTTTACAGGTTGCTCGAGACTGATAGAGGTTGATTTGGAAGAAACAATTCAGAAAATAACAAATTGATAAACAAAAATCGTGAGGGAAAAAGAATGATCTGAGAAAAAAACGTCATTAATCAGTATACTAAACCAGAATTTAAACACACTACGGTAATTGGAGATCAAATACACAAGAAAAAAAACGAGCAAGAAGGATGATCGTCTGCCTGATAGAAGTTTTGGAACCAAGGAGAAAACGAAGTAGAGGAGATTCAGTTCGATTCACATCATGACCATAATTTTAACAACATGAAAGAAGGAAACAGAGATCGATAGTACCAATTCGACAAAAGGTATCCATCTCGCAACCATCCGAGACTAAATCTCGCCTCGTTTCTGTACATAGAGAAAGTGAAGGACGAAGAAAAGTCTTCAACATCGGAATCATCGCCTGTTATCATAATCAACGACTTCAGATTCGGTAACCGATCGAGAATTCTGAACTATCGAGCGGCCGATCGAATTGATCCACTCCTCCTTTTCGCGCTCCGACTCAGCGATGAAGTACATAGTATCATGACCGGTGGTGGAGAGCTCGAAGGCGCAGGGCTTATGGAGGATATCCTCGGCGCCCTTGACGGTGAGACAGGTGTTGACAGGGATGACGCCGCGTGGAATGGAGGCGCGAGTAACGATAGAGTCCTTAAACCAGAAGAGTTTACCTTGTTTCAGAACGAACCAACGGCGACGCCAGGTTTTGAGATATTCGCCCTGCTTGTTGAGCCAGCCGGCGCGCTCGGGGCTGGTCCAGAATTCAACGCCTTTGTAATCATCCGGACTCGGATCTTGGCCAGTCGCCGCTCGCCACAGGCTCTCCATCCTACCGGAGATCGTCGGCCGCGACGGAATCGGAGGGAGAAGGGGAGAGAGACAGAGAAATGTTTGTACTGATTTTTTATGCCTCTAGGGCGGATGTGGTTGCGAATGGGATCTAGTAATGCGAGACTCTTGCTTCTATTTATGTAATATATATATATATATATTCCAATTTTTTACGTATTAATTGTAGAAATTAGCTGTCAGTATTGACTTATTGACTACCCTAAACGGCGTCGTTTTAAGGCGAACCCAACTCTCTAACCAAACCAGGCTGTATTGCTTTGTTTTCTTCTGAATAATATAACAAAGCTGTTGCGTTGTTTCAAGCGTGAAATTTCCTGATTTAAAAGAAAACAATTTACTCATTTTTCAATTAAAAAAATATTTTCTATTAATGGGACTATGGAACAATATATATTTATTTTAATTAAAGAAGCATTAGTATAAAAAAAAAATTATTAATATTAAAATTTTAATTTTAGGGAAAAAATCTTTAGAAATTTAAAAGAAATGTGATTAAGGGAGGAAGAAAATACAAAGAAAATTTGGGATACAATTACCAATGGTCTTGACCAAGTCTTATATCTTTTTTTCTTCAATATTTCATTCAAGTACATTTATAATGTATATATATTTATAAATTGAAAAGAACAAAACTTGTAATAACAACATCGAATTAAATCAACAAATTATTTAGTTTCTTTTAATGAAATACAAATCGACTAGCTTTTCATGTGCTTCTCCAACTGGTTCTTCCAACCTTTTTCAGACCCTGATTGAATGGATGGCATCTATAATAAGAATGAATGAAAAGGCAAAATTCCTTGTCTCAGCTCATCATATGAATTTAAAGGAATACTTTGGTATTATGAACTTAAACTCTTTTCTAATGTTTCATAATTCAGTTTATACCTTGAGTGGTGAGAAAAAGCCAGAAACTAAGGTGTTCATCAGCACCAACCAATCTATACTCGATATCGAGACGCCTAATTTACTGTAAGGCAATTTCGAAAGAACCGTATTCCCTGATTCAAATACACAACCGTCTCTCTTAACCACTAAAGGAAGAGAATAATAAAGTTGAGAATGATCAAAGGCAACAAAGAAAACAAGTCTAGCATGTACCTGTAATGCGAACATGACATCTGCTTCGTCGACTTTCAGCAACACCCGCCTCGTCTTGTCGTCTCGAGACTGGCCGAGTTTGAGAAGCCCCTACGAAGTTCAATCACAAAAGGTTTGAGAAATTGAGTTCATACCATCGCAGTAAGAGTGTCGAGTTCAATGACAGTCGGTTTGGGCCACTACCTGGTCGTTTAGCACTGTGAACATGTTTGAAAGTTCTAAGGTTCCCACTGGCGGAATTAGTGTTGATTTGCAGATGTCTACGTATGATTTGTTTACCTGGGATTATAAATGTAACAGTAAGAAACAATGTTCAATCGTTGTTTTGTCTTTAGAAAAAGTTATCTCAAGAGGAACGGAGAGAACCCACCTCTCCTATGGTTGTATCCTTCTTTCCTCCACGAACAAGTTTCACAACAGAGCATAAAATAATCTGGATACAATGTTCATAAGCTTAGAAGGAAAATATTTCAAGAACATTCAAACAATCACGTTTCACCTAATCTTTGCTACTCGATTATGATGGAAAACATGTAGTTTAATCCCAAAAAGTAAATTATTTGGTATCAGAACATTCAAGCAATCATCTCTTTTTTTAAGAAAAATACAAATGATAAATCTACAATTTTTTTAGTATATTATTACTTGGCCAGTTATTTAGAGATTCTGAATTATACCTGTTGATGCTGAGGAAGAGATTGTATGGTTTCCACTGCTGGTGATTTAAAAGTCTTGGATAAGGCAACAGCCATATGGTCCAACCTCACCTATAATGCAAACAGTTACCACCTTTTCTTTTACGAAAAATCTTTCAAGAGTTCAAGAAAGTATGGAATTTAGAATGGACAAAAAAGATATGGAAGATTTATCGTGGCAATGACGAGCACTTACAATCTGAAACTCCCGACTTTTAACAATCTCAGGTGCTGAAGCATCACATGCTATATGGTCTAGCTCCTTAGAAGATGCTTTATGTTCCGCCTCTAACAATTCAATGGCATTTCTGTTTAAATAAGATTTTAATTACACATTAGTGCTACATAAGGTGAATTAAAGTGAAAGTTCAAACAGATGGGAACACAATAGCAAAAAATTAAATTATTTGAGAATATGATTCGATCTGTGCAATTGTTGTACAATGATATTATGTCACCAACTCTGCGAATACTGAAAATAAAATTAAAATGTGTCGATACATCAATGTATCCGTAAATCAGAAGTAAAAATAATTTAATTTTAATTAATCATGAATTCTCATCTTGGTGTTTGTAGGCAATGGTATAACTAAGTTTTATGACAGTTACGTTAATGAATTTAAACACACTGACCTGCAAACCCAAAGAGCTTTTCTCATATCTCCAGATACAGCTGCAACTTTCTGAAATGTATGAATCAATTGAAGGATCAAACTTGCATTCACATGCCATATAGATCAATAAGCAGCAAACTAATTATGAACTAGTTATGAAATAGACAGTTAATTTTCACAAAACGAAATCATCAATGATAAATAGAAAATCTAACATTCACAGTTGGGTTTTTAAATTTTAGTTAGTAATTTAAGCGTAGACTGCAAATCAAATAAGATGATTAGACAAGAATGATCTTTTAGAAAGAACATCATTATCAGGCGGGCCCTTGTATATGCTAGATAGATTCAACCTAAGCATCATTCTTAAGAACAAAAATTTGAAGAAATTATAATGTTTCTAGATGTGAGCATGTGGGGTTTAAAAGATACATAAATTGTAAGTGAAATATGAAAAAGAAGACTAAACCAAACGATCCTGTTTCCTAAGAAGCTAAAGAAGATTCCACTGCAAAAATATCATCAAACGTACTCTAGCACAGAGCTCC
Source organism: Cucurbita ficifolia (assembly GCA_033971965.1). NCBI lineage: Eukaryota > Viridiplantae > Streptophyta > Magnoliopsida > Cucurbitales > Cucurbitaceae > Cucurbita > Cucurbita ficifolia. The sequence goes on from CM066981.1 coordinate 1,780,875, forward strand.
AGAGCTTGCGGCTGAAAGACAACGAAAGGAAGCACCTACACAGAATATTACATAGCATATGTCAAAAAAGTAAAAAGAAATATTGATTAAACTTCAAAAAACAAAAGAAAATAGTGTTAAAATATGGAGAATGAACTTACAGTTAACCGTTGATGAAGAATCTTGAGGATCTGTTCCTTGGAATAAGCCCTATAAGTTATGACCGGAGGTTTGCCTAGGAAGGCAATAGGCAAAATCAACAATTAGTATTATGTGAAATGCAGTTGACTACTATATATTTGTTAAATATGGATCAATACTATAGGACCATAAGCTAAACTGCACATATCCTTGTAACTCACAATTCAATGCCTGAAGTCTTGGAAGAAAACGATCTGCCAAGTCAATAGCATTTGCAATTCCTACAAAATACGTTGAATATCAATCTACTGTGTTTATTTATATAATCCATGAAAGAAGAGCAATGAGAGATCCTAAGTATCACTGTCACAGGGATACCTATCAAAATGCATCTTGAAAATGGGAAAGTTGTGAGCATGAATAGATTATGTAGCACTGCCTTATCCTTTGTAATTAAATAATCCAATTCATCAGCAATTATCAACCTGATTTAAGAAAAATGGCGTGAGAAACTGTTGAGATGAAATTCAAATTGCAACAAGTAAGTTTTTACATCATCTTCGTGCAAGATGACTCTGCCTTTTGGGAGTACAAGCTTTGAAGATGTTGCAAGGGTGTTAAAGAGCCATTCCTTTTCTTTTGCGGTTGGGCTTCCCCCATTATCTACAAAAACAATTAGCAGATAAGCATATGAAACGCTAAAAGGGACAAATATTTTAAGTTTTTTACATCCATACCATAGTGAAAATGTCCGACGTCTTAGCTAACGAAGTGCAGTTTATGGACAAAATGTCTGGCAGCTGAAGACCTGACTGGTAGCATGAAGAATATTTGAATGTGTGATGAATTGAATCTTCAACAAGCAAACATATTAGCTTAAAATTGAACAGAATACTGCCATATATCTCATGAAGGGACTTCACCTAACAGGTAAGAAAGCCTACCTCTTTCACCCAATCAGCCAACTGCTCTTTCACTTTTTCCATGGACAAAGATTTGCCAGTTCCTGGACACCCGCAAACATACAAACTACCAGCTTTTTCATGCTCCACACAAGCCTTGCAGAAATTTAAGATTCTGCTCTGTTCATCCTCGCGGCACATGATTGTTGTTGGAGCTGTCGATACGTGCAATGCTTCCTTTGCTGATTTTATATGTTGGGTATCTAACAAATTGGAAAACAATATATTAAAACCCGTTTGAAGTGCAGGATAAAGATAATTGCGTACTGCAACTTCGTGCTACCATCACAAGCTAATCCTCACCTTTAGGATTCCAATCTGGTTTAACACTGGGGTTCTTGAACAAGCATTTTATCGGTGACATATGTAATTTAGGAAAGCCATCATTAAACGTTTTCCCATCGCTCTGCATATGGTCAAAAGCAACCTGTATTATTGTATTTGCAAGATATCTCCAATTGGTGCAACATTTGATCACATACGAGGCTAAGAAATGATGCATTCATTGCAGAAGATCTTCAATTAATTTGTGATATCTAACTGGACTAAGAAACTTCAAAATCTTCCAATTAATTTACTCGTCATCATATCCGCTCAAAGAATATCAGTAACCTGAAGAGAGTGACAAAATGCATACAAAAAAATGGCTGTTCTGAATCGATAGTATCAAACTTACATGTGGAGGGTTCTTTGGACTCGAATTGAGACACCGACGAGGCGATTTCCAATTCATCGGTTCAGAGACAGGGCTTTGTTGTCTCTGCGCATCACCGGATCTCAGTTTCCGCTTGGGAGGAGTTTTCTCCATAGCAGATGCATCAGTCACTCTCGCAACCAGGACATCGTCCAATTTCGTTCCATTCTCAATCTTACAGTGACTTCCTCGAGTAATGGCTGGCATTGTTTTGATCTTTGACAGATATGGATCGGTATGGAGATCGATCTAGGGTTTGTATGTTCTTCGATTGGGAAGATTCTCTGAGAGAAGAAAGTAGTTGTGTTTTTAGCGGGAAACTGAGAGGTGTGCAGTGATTTTCCCGCTGGTAAAGAGTTTTAAACGGCTTTGTAGTAACTCATTGCCGGATAGCCTATTTCGGACCTTGTGGTTCTTGGGCCAGCGTCCAAAAGATCCGGCCCATCAAAATGTTCATTTCCTGGCCTCATTTATATCTATTTAAAAAATATATATATATATAAATGATAATTAAATTTTGTATATTTTCTACTTTATTTTTGAATATTATGGAAAAAAAAAAAAAAAAAAAAAACAAGTTGGAATGCCCCACTTTCCCAGCGAGGGCAACTCCAAATTGACGAAAATGACCCAACCCCTTGCCTCAGATATTTTTGTTATATATTTCTTGGACCAAAATACCCCTTTATTCATTTATTTGTTTTTTTTATTTTGTAAAAAAAAGTAAAAATAAAAAAAGGGTCGTAATTCATACAAGCATAGTTTTCGTGTCTCATTCAATAAAAAAAAGTATATTATAAAATTTATGTATACATGAAAATTATTAAATACTTCTGGTGAGATCACGCCTCAGTTAGAGAGAGAAACAAAACATTTATTCATAAGAATGTGAAAACCTCCTTTTAGTAGACGCATTTTAAAATCGAGAGACTGACGGCTATATGTAGCAGGCCAAAACAAACAATATCTGCTAGCGGTTGACTTTGGCTGTCACGAATGATATAATAAGAGGTTCCGAATGGTGTGGCAGTGAGAATGTTGGGTCCGAGGTGGATTGTGAGATCAACATTCTTTACAAGGGTGTGAAAACCTTGTTGGAGAGGGGAGCGAAATATTCCTTGGTGTGAAAATCTCTTCCTGGGACGGATTGTGAGATCTCGATATAAGGGTGTATACTTCTCCTTAAAATCGTGAGGCTGACAGTGGTACATAATTGGTTAAAACATACTATATCGGCTAACGGTGGACTTAGTTGTCAGAAGTGTAACATAACCATGTTCTGGGCTGTATAGCAACGAGGACACTGGGCCTCCAAGGGAAGTGGATCGTGAGATCTTATATCGGTTGGAAAAGGGGAACAAAACACATTCCTTATAAAAGTTTCTCTTTTAAAACTGTGAGACTTACGACCATAGCTCTAAAACTGACAATATTGATACGGGAGCACGTAAACGCTTATTATCTTAAATATTTTAAAAATAATTATTGAAAAAAAAAAAGGTTTATGTGGAGAAAATTAGGAGGGGAGAAGGAAATGGAATGGATGAGGAGATAAGGAGATTGGCGTGGCATAGGCGTCGGAGAGTCTCTGTCGGATTAGAGGGCCATGTGGGTGCGTTCATAATTGCCTCTCTTTGAGCTTCCCTTTCACATTCTGCCTTACTCTCCCTTTCCCTTTGTCCCTTGCTCGCGATGCCTCCTCCCATCAATTATCCACCATTTCCTCTCTATCCCTCACCCTTTTTCTTTCTCTCTCCTGTCCCTGTCTTCCCTTTTCGTCTCCTCTCTCTCCCTCACTGTCCACTAAGCTTTAGACACGTTTACAAGTTGAATTAGGTTCGGTTATTTTTTTATACTCAATTTAATTGTAAAAATTTTAATTAATGAATATAATTAATTCAACCATAAAAATTCATTAGATTGGATCGAGTTGATTCGGGTTATTCAAAATATTTATCCACATATTTGCTTTTAACACAAATAAGAAGATTAATATAATATATTTTTTTTCAAATATTAAGTTACAATTTGTTCCTCGATTTCAATATATATTTTTAAAAAAATTTAGATGTATTTTTAAAAGTGGTTGAAGAATAAATAATTACCAGATTAAATACAAATAATAAAAATACATGCCTGTAAGAAACATTAGCACTTTTTATTAATATCAGTGATCAATAAGGTTGAAGATATTTATAATAGAGACTAGATAATTTATCTCTAAAATACAGACGTCATATTTCTAAAATATTTTGGCAATAGATCTATACAACTATTGAGTTTGACCATATCTAGCAGCCGACCATATTTTAACATAATTGTTCATATAATAAGTTTAGATGGATTCAGTTCAACTCAAACTAACCATGAATCAACTCAGTGTAAAATTTTATTTTATTTAAATTCAACTAAATCCAAATTTATAAATTTTTTCGTTTATTTGAATTTAACTAAATTCAATCATGGCAAGAATAGTCAATAAAGTGTTTATTTATTATTTTTAAATAACAATAATAACAATAAAAAAAGTTGTTTTTGGCGTTTAATTCAATGGAATTTCACTTGCTCGAATCAAAAGAAGCCCTACAATTTGGACTTTTCCCATTGCATTTTTCGGGCTTCATTTTTTTATTATTTTTTTAAAGATATATAGCGATAATCTCGCCACCGCTGTGCCATTCGCGATGGATACGGCGAGCCAGTGGTGCCCGTGTGCCCGTGTCGTCCAAAAGCAACGTATAGCAAAAGACGTGCCACCCAATGCCCCCCACTTCCACGTTAAAAAGGCTCTATGTTCTTAATTTTAGGTTAATTAAATAAAAATATCTTTCAAAATTACAATAATATCCTTAAATTTTAAAAAATGAAATAATTTTATATAAAAATAATTAATACTTTAAAAAAGTTTAAAAAATATCCATTAACTACCACAAGTGTTTTTAAAATTTTAATTTTTTTTAATATAACTTAAAAAAAGTTATAAAAAGAATATTAATACACCAGATTTAAATAAATGGAGGGATTAAATTTGTTATTTATGGAAGATTTATAGATGAATTTTTGACGATTTAATAAATAATAGAATTTGAAGTAGATTAAAATTGTATTTTAATTAATTTTTAAATTGCGTAAAAAAAGATATTTCTTTGGATAATTTTTTTTATATTATTATTATTAATTAAAAATGGACATAAAAAGTTTAAAAGTTTGACTCTAGAAACTTCGGACACTGGAGCAATAGTTGCAATTTGACGCGAAAGTGACATGTTCGTATACGATGCAGTACACCTCATATTTACGATATTGCCACTTAGAAAATAAAATAACCAACTGTCTCACCTTTTTCAAAAAATTATTATTTAACGAAATAAAATAAAACTGACACGTGTGTGGAAAGTAAGAAGGAAAGTCGGTGGTGTCACGATTTTACAAGGCCCGATATTAATGTAGGGGAAAACGTGGCACGTTCGGAGCGGCCACATCAGATCCAGATCACCCGTGAAAAATGCCGCTTTGGGCTGACAAATAGCGATGGGGAGAGGATTTCTTGGAGCCCCATCGAAAGGGTCACTGACCCGAACCGACCGTTTATAAGCGAGCTTCCATTATGGGTTCTTTCCCGAAGAACTGACCGGTTACCGGTACTGCCCTTCGTTCCCTCTCTCCACTGTAAAAGTCCCGCTGTTCAAGTCGTCTTGTAGCGTGAGATTTTTTTCCCCCACATTTTCCAATTTAGAAAGCGCACAGGAGGAGTTCTTTCCTGTTGTTTTCTGCATGTATATAAAGATATATCTTCATATATCTCTTCGTAACTCATAAAGGTTGAAGCTACGGCCCTGCTTCGTTTCGTGATTATCCGCCGGAAAAATTCGCTGCCGTTCGGTTTAGGTTCGTCGATTTCAGTTTTCTACGATTTTGCGTTAATTTCTTGAGTGTTTGATTCGATGTTTGAGATAAATGAGTAGTTATGCATGAGTTTTTTTGGATTTTCTTCGAAGAATTGCTAGGATGGAGAGGCAGTATTTGTATGAGTTGAATTTGTTCTGATATTTTGTTTTCTATCCATTTTTTCGTTGTTTTAGGTAAAGGTGAAGATTCTGTGGTTTCGTTAAAGTTTTAAACGGCCATTCGCTTGGATTGAGGGATTTCACGGAAGAATTTCTCTCTGTTTTGTTGATTTTTATATGCATCTAATGATTTGAAATCATCTTGCTGTTGAACTTTTGGCTGTTCTTAATCGTCTTTCGTTTGGGAAATTGGAATGGGAGTGAAGGTAGCTATGACATGTTTACAATGGTCGAAGCCTATTGTTCATCATTCTTCTTGTTATTCTCCATCCCTAGCCTCCACTCCTTCGTCGACGCGGCGAAACCGTAGCGATGGAGGAGCTCTGACGGGGCGGTGTGCTTATACGCTTGGTCGACCAGGTCTATTAGGAATCCAGTTCGCGAAGTTTCAACGGTCGCGCTATTGCGGCAATATTAAGCCAAGAATTCGGACCATCACAAGAGCGTGTAGTTCCAATATGGTGGACGGTTTCTCAGACGAAGAGTTCTCCAAGCAGATTCAAGATTTGGCGCTTAGGTTTCAAATGTCCGCTGAGAACAGCATCCATACCAACGCCGAGAGTTCGGGTTCCGATTCCAGTGTTGATCGTGAATTTAACACTGTCGAATGTTCTGTACAAAATCAGATCCAAATCACACCGCCTCAACTCGTTACAACAGAATCTCCATGGCCAGAAATCCACCAAGAACCTGCGGAATGGGCGCAAGAAAGTGAAATAATAATTCCAGACGATATCGAGCGGAAAGCGAATTGCGTTGATCTTCCTTTATCTCTTCGAATGTTAAAGAGGAAAGTGCAATGGCGCCAAGGCATCAGCGAAGCTAGAGAATCCGCTTATTGTTCAGTAAAGAAGGCATTCTCCTCCATGGTTTTCATGATTAGTGAGCTTCACAGTTATTCGTTGAAATTGAGAGAGATCCTCTTTTACGAAGATTTACAAGGCATTCTGAATCGAGTTGAAAAAGAGATGCACGCTTCGTTTGTATGGTTATTTCAGCAAGTTTTCTCACACACTCCAACTCTAATGGTGTATGTGATGATTCTGTTAGCGAATTTTACAGTCCACTCAATGGGGAATAATTCCGCAATTGCGGCTTCCTCATCACCTACCCCTTCTCTAACGCAGATGGTTGAGGAAGTTGTTCAAATCGAGAATCAAAAGCCAGAGAGATTCGATTCCTCTACAATCAAGACGTTCTCAGTGTCTGGGAAAACAGCTTCCGTTAGCGGCGGAAATGGAGGCGGCGGCGGAAAGGTCAGACCGATTGCAAGTGGCACAGACGGCGATGGATTCAATTCATCAGACAATTATCCCACCGTCATGCCGGACGGTACTTCCCAAATGTCCTCAATAGGATCTTCAGCAGAAGAAGAATTGTCGATATCAGGGATCAGAGAAGAAGAGATTTCTCTGTGGAATTCAATTCTCAAAGAAGCTTCACAAATGAGAAATGAAGCAATCGACGAAAACGCGATAAGGAGATTCGTATCACCGGTGATAGCAAACATCGAATCGGACAGCTACACTGAGTATTTCAGAACAGAGCTCCTTTACCAAACGGGGCTATCCCAAGACCCAAATAATCCCCTTCTCCTCGCCAATTACGCTCAATTTCTCTGCCTCGTGGCCCATGATTACGACAGGTGACAATTCTAAATTCCCTTTTTATCCGTCTGGAAAAAATAAATTAAACAAAAACCCGATTCTCATCTTCGTATTATGCGTTTGCTCATCAACAGAGCGGAGGATTACTTCAAGAAGGCAGTGGAAGTGAAACCGTCTGATGCAGAGGCGTTCAATAAATACGCGACGTTCTTGTGGAGAGTTAGAAACGACTTGTGGGCGGCCGAACAGACATTTCTTGAAGCCATTTCTGCGGAGTCTGGGAACCCGTTTTACGCTGCAAAATATGCCGATTTTCTCTGGAGCAGTGGCGCCGAAGAAACGTGTTTTGAAAATTCTTAAATCCAGAGAATGATAATATCCCAAGTTTCGAAATCCTCGGAGATGGAAAAAAAGTTGGCGGGCGGCGAGTGAATTGGGGTCTAATGGCGGCGCCGTGGTTGATCAGAGACAGGATTTTGTTTGGCAGGTGCGGGAATATTTATCCTAATTCCAATGGGCTCTCTTGAAACTGTAAGCTTCCTCTATGTACATTTTCTTACCCTCTGTGGGCGCCGTTTCAGATGGCAAACTGTAATTATTCTTTTTACAAAATGTCAATTTCTGAATAGGAAAAAGAAGAAAAGAAAAAGGAAAATAATGAGATATGATAATATAAATTTACGTGCTTTTTTGCAGTCTTTCCCCAAAATTCCATTCCGAATGCCCACACCTTCCTTACCGTTACTTTCCCCAAAATACATTTGGGCCTGTCGGCCCATATTGGCACCCAAATTGGGCTTCTTGCATTTACAACTTTCCATCCCGACTTTAGTGGCGTAAACTATGGGAATAAATGAAAAATCCCCACATTATCCACTCACTCTTATTATTATACAGCTTCTTCTTCACTAACATGTCCTTCCGCACGTGATAGGCCCATAATTGATCCCATTGAGGTTATATTTCTCATTGGAGAAGAATTATGTTGTTTTTCCTTTCGGGATTCTTCTAAAAAATTTTAAAATGTCTATGCTAGGAAGAGTTTTTACACCCTTATAAAATGCATTGTTTCCCTTCTAACTGGATGTGGGATCTCATAATCTATCTTGTTCGAGTCCTAGCGTCTTCGTTCGTTTCTCTCTTCAATCGATGTGGGATCTCACAATTTCGCTCAATTACTATCATATCTCATTCCGAGTATAGCTGAGTTCAATTATCATCACGAGTATAACTAAATTCACTCAGTATGTACTCTTAGGTTCAAATTTTGCAGTTTTGAATATTATTTAGCTAAAGAGAAGGCCAACAGCTTGTACAAATCATGCCATGGTGTGGCTCTATCTCATGCCATGGGCTAAAAAAGGATTGAGTTTGACCCATAGTAAAACAGTACGGAATTATACCGACAAGTTCATTAAAACAACCAATATTAATAAAATAAAATAAAAGCAGTACTCATCAATCGATCAGATTTCGTATACAATCGCGAAGCAGGGGAGCACAGCCCTCGGATTGAAAACCAACAGCTCTTCTTCATCCAACGTGGTCTGGGCCCCACTACCACTTCGCCCGACGACGGAGTGAAACCCTTCGCCGTCTTTTTCCGGTTCATCGGCGTCTGACCCGACCCGACCTGCAACGACCCGACAAACCAGAATCGCCCGCTTCACGTTCAGAAACTTGAACTCCTCTTCAATGTCCTCAGGGATCGCCACGTGTGCCCTCCAGCTACTCGATAACGTCGATATTCCGTCCAACTTGTGGGAGAATCCCGATTTGATTATCCCACAAATGCTGCAAAATTGCTGCCCGCAGAGGCTGGAATTACCGTTTTGCCCCAAATCGCATAAAAACGTCGCACAGTGAAACCTCAGAAGCTCGTTTCCGTCGGCGATGCACCGCTCATCCCGACGCTTCACCGCGCCGTTTCGGGCCGCCGCTTTGGCCTTCACCGACTCTCTGTACTCCTCGAATCTGGAGACGATCTTCTGGCTATTGTGGATTTTCAAGATTCGAAGGATTTTCGGACTTTTTTCTTTACTCGTCCATCCCGTCTCGAAAATGATTCGAACAATATTCTTCCCGGAATCGGAATCCGCGAGCTCCGACACAGCATGTTTGGCCGATTGGTGCTGTTCGAGCAATTGATGCTTGGGGAAAATCTCGCCACAGGCGGTACAAGGGAAAATGTCGTTGCTGAGGTGGACAAATTGGTTGGTCTCCGCCGTGGTGATGTCTGAATCCTGCGGCGTTCCGGCTGTCGGAGTCTCTAGCGGGGGAGAAATCTCCTGTGATGTCCGGGCGGGAGTGGGGGGGCGAGCGGTTTCGATTGCCATTTTGCAGGTTTTTGAGGAGAAGATTCGTTTGAGAAATGAATAGGAAGATGTCAGAGCCTTGTGGGGCTTCAGACAGGAGGGCGTCGGAGTGGCTTTCTTGGAGGGCGGAGGACGGCGGCGGCGGCGGTGGTCGGCGGTAGTAAGAAGGAAGCAACCTACATGAACAATAAAAAGTAAAAGAGCGAGGAATTTGTTGCAGAGAGATCCGGCGGTTGGCGCCATGTGTGTTGGGAGAGTGAAAATGGCGAGCTCCGGTTAGGGATGTTCTATGGCATTGCCGTTGGAATCGCCATTGAAGAGGAAATGAAGAACATGAAAAGGAAAAGAGAAGAGAAAGTGAAGGAAAAGGGGAAAACTAATGTCGGAGTGTGGGGGCGACGGACGAATAAAGCTAATAAAGAGTAGTTGTAACGCATCCTCATGCCTTTCTATACTTCATATTATTGCTAATGTTCTCTTTTCTACCCTTTGAGCCCAAATTTTTAATAATAATGATAAATTGAGCGGAAGATTCAACGCATTTTGGGGAGAACCAGCTAGCTCTAGGTTCGAGTGGCTCCTAACCACAACTCATCCGCTAATTCTTCAACATCAGTCGGTACGGGTCCATAAACAGTGACAATTGCCCCTATGGCTTCGATGGGTTCTCTTAACCAAGCCACTGTCTGTGAGTCGCCGGCTCATTCTTCAACAAGTATGCCGTCAAAGTCCTGGTCTCCTCCCACTACTTGGAAGCTTATAGTTTCATGTCCTCCCACTGCTTGACTTCTTGACCTAAAATATGAACCGACCTATTTAACCCTTCATTAGTATAAAACTCACAAACCATCATAAAACGACAAGTATTGTTTAGTTAAAGTGAGCATGATTTAGGTTAATCAACGGTTAAAATGCAACAAGTCAATCTAACTATTAGCAGATATTGTCAACTTTGGCATGTTACATATTACCTCTCTCCATTTTACAAGTCCCCTGCTAGTGGATATTGTCCATTTTGGACTGCTATGTATCATCCCTTCCAGTTTTACAATGTCGTCTGCTTGGGAAAGATTTTCACATCGTTATAAAATGTTTTGTTCTACCCTCCAACCGACGTGAGATCTCAATAAAAATATGAGAATCAATTGAGACCTAGACTCAAAGGGACTAAACGGTAATTTAACACGATAATAATAAATAATTAAAAAGAAAAATACTGGGCTATTTCTTTTTAAAATTAATGTCGTTAATTACAACGGTGCGTGCCGACGCACGTGCTGGTGGCACATTCTGCGGCTGTATCCACCGGAACACTGAATTCAATGGCTCATGTATTTCATTTATTTATTTAATTTTATTTTTTTGCAATAAAGTAAATAAATATTTATTTATTTTCCGGAATTTGATGAAAATTACTCCATGAACTGACAGACACAGCACGAGTGTTGTTCCGTCCTCTCCCTTACGGAGAATCCAAAGCCCTTTTGTTTTTATTTTTTATTTTTTTTATGTGATTATAAATTTAAAATTACTTAATTGACTTATAATCCAAATATTTTAATTGATAACTTAATTAGTTATGTTTTTTTAATTAATACTTTAAATTTCGGGCATGTTATTTATAGTAATTCGAAATTATTGAATTTAAATATCCGTCCAATTTCTCGGGTTGATATCGCGAGATATCGAGATATGTACGGCTTTGTTTCATAAAGTAGATGTGGGCTCAGGCCCATAAATGAAATGAAAGTGGGCCTTCGAATCATCTACGCGGCACATTAAAATATTCGAAATAATAATTTAAAATCTTCTGTTTGGATTAAACTATGCCACCTAATATTAAATATTTGTGTCCTCTGATTTTGTGGTTATATTTCAAAACTTAATATTATGAAAAATGACATTATTGTGGTTAAGAACAATAAACTAGAGTTCACTATTCTTAATATATATATATTTGTTTATTTAAACTTTTAATTAATTTTTTTAATAAATCAAAACCTAAATTTTAGTAACTAAATATTTAATTTTAAACTATTTTTAATAGTATTTAAATTAAAATATATGGCACATTAGCAATAAAATAAAATTGGCGACATTATTTTAGGTTGACCCACCAAACCCGACTCAACGTGATGTGTTTAAATATACGAGTGAATCCCTTAATCTTACATTAGAATGCACTCTAATCGCAATTCTCCCAATGACCTTATGCCATGTGGCATTGCGTTCGGTGTGTAGTATTGGTTTATTATGTTTTAAATTTTCATGGACCTCGAGTTCGATTTTTCCTTTTTAATTTTTTGGCATAATCTTTTTGCTCTTCCTCTCCAACATGAGTGTTGCTTCCATCCTTCGTAAGATTGTGGGGCCAACAAGGTTGACCATGATAGATTTTATTGTGTTTGGCGCGTGCACTGCACGCGCCACGGCAACCTTTTGTCTCTTCATTTATTAATTTGGGCCGCAATAATTTGATGGGCCAATAGGAAATAATTATGGGCCTAAAAATGGGCTATTGATTGCGTTAGTGTTCATTACCCACAGCCCAATAAATTCCGGGCCGTTTCCTTTTCTATTATTTTTGAATTTATAATGCAAATAATTACGTGGAAATTCGAGCAAAGCTAAAAGGAAGTCAACCAAAATTGTAAAAAAATAAAAGGAAAAAATACATTTTATTAATTTAACTACTCGTGGATGTAAATATTTTGATATCCATTTTCTCCTAACTATAAATAAAATATATATTTAATATTATTATCAAAATAAAAAAGTTAAGAATGACTTATTTAACGAAATAATAAATAAATAAATAAATAAATAAATAAATAAAAATATATATGGATTGAAATTCCCTCTTTGTCGTAATAAATGCGAATTTAAATGGGCCGGCCCAGAGTTAATGACCCAATAGCCGGCTCGGCCCATTCTAGAAAGCTACAGATAATCGACGTGTCGAATCCGTAGCCAAGTGTGGTGCGGATTTATCGTAAAACGTATTGAAAAAGAAAAGAAAAGAAATCCAGAGAATTGAAGGATAAGGCGCCTGTGGTGAGCTCGCGCTTCTGAACATTCCATCGCCGCTTATTTTACCCAAATATCCCTTCGCATTTCATTTCAAAATTTCCCCCTCCCTACAAAACAAAAGGAAAAGGAAAAATATATATATGGCTTCTCTTCCGATCGCATTCTCTCCGGCTGCCGGACGCGTGTTCGCAGCCACGGCGGCGAAGGGCGCCGGCGAAAGCAAGAAGGAAAAGGGCCTTCTTGATTGGATCATCGGAAGCATGGAGAGGGATCAGCTTCTCGAAACCGACCCTGTTCTTCAAAAGGTCGAGGGAAAGGACGGTAACAGCGGCACTGTCAGTGGCGGCCGGAAGAATTCCGTCCAAGTCCCGCCGAAAAAGAACGGCGGGTTCGGTGGTCTCTTTGCCAAGAAAGACTGAAGACGACGGCGGTAGTGGCGGCGATGCCATTTCACTCGTATATAATTTCTTTGTATTGAAAATTATGCAATTTCAGGGAATATCTCGTTGCCACTCTCTGCTGCTTTGATTGGTTATTTTTCAATGCAATCGTTACATTATTAATTATTGTTGGAAATTGTTGATTTATTTATATTATTATATTTCAATCAATCGACATGACATAGATCTTGCTGCTAATATAATGTCGGGTTCCCTGGAAGAAGCGTGTGAATTATGATGCAATACGAACATATCCAACAACAAAAGAACCAAAATTATGTTGGCGTAATGAGGTGGATTGATTTACTAAAATGTTTATTGAATTATTGAGCTTGATATGCTTCTGTTGACTAAATAATAATAACCCTAATTGTATTAATTCATCCATCCAACTCTCTTCAATAAGCATTTACTCTGCATACTGTTCTTTTCTTTTCTTAAAAAATAAAAAATAAAATAAAGAAAATGGTAAAAATAATGTACTTTATTCATCCCATTATATTTATTTCATGTACTTTCAAAATAATTAATGTTTTTTTTTAAATAATTAGTATATATCAACATTTTCTTTATAAATTTTGGGTAAGAATTATTATTATTTTAACTAATTTGGATTAAAAAGAAGAAGAAGAAAAAAACTTCTTAAGGATAATTTGCAAATAGGGTTTTGTGAAAAAAGAATATAGAGATGAAAGGCTTAATTTTTAATCTAAAGAAGACCAAAGAAACAACATTTCATCATGATCAGCAACGATGAAATCAGGCATTGATTAAACCCACAAAGAGACGGTCTATATATATATACTAAGCATTATGTGGAGAAAATCTTACCAAGAATTGGTGTGAGGAGCTAAGAGGAAGAAGAGTTGATGTACTTGATGCAGTCCTCCACAGCCTCTGTTCTATGTGAGTCGACGGCGGACACCGGCAGTGGCTTCGAGGTGGCGACAGGCATGGCCGGAACAGGTTGTTGCTCATGGTGGGATCTTCTCTTCATGGCCATCAAATGCCACGCTCGGGTCATTTTATTGGCCAGGTGCTTCAAAAAGCTCAGCGGAGAGAATTGCAGGCCTTTCAGCGACTTAAATCTCAACTTTCTAAACGACCCTGTGCTTCGCCTGGTTGCGTTGCTTGACATGTTCTTTTTCTCAATCCTCTGCTCCATTGTTGTCGTCGTCATAGAATTAGAAGGAAGGTCTGAAGAACACAGAAAAAAAGAGAGAGATCAAGAAAAGGGACGTACACACTGCTGAAAAGTGCAGCCTGCCCACCAAAGCGTGTTCTTGAGCAAACCCAAGAAGGCTCTGTCGTGTCTGTGCATTAAATCTCTATCAAGCAAGGAACAAAAGTGAGGGTCATTCAATATAATGCCTAACACTGATTTAATCATGAAATGTCAACCGTTAAATGTTTGATCCAACGGCCAAAGATATAATAAACTTTATCTGGATGTCAAGATAAACAGAGAGTACAGAAAAGGTAGAAATCAACAGTTTTGACATCAAATAATAAACAAAACCATAAATATAGCAATAATCATGTCGTCCTCTCACTGCAGTTTAGTGGACTAAATTGATGGCACTTTTAAACTATTGAATATAAGCTATAGCAAGGTAGATTGACTCAAATATATCACTTTAAATGTGAAAGTTTAGGAGAGAGAATATGCTTAGAAATTCAGACTTTTCTCTTCTTCTCCCACATTTACAAGTTTGGAACAGAAGCAACAGTGGAAAGCGACTTGGAATCACAAAGGAAGCAAAGTCAATATTAAATAAGGGGATGACAGAGCAAAAGGGGATGATGAAAGGCTCTAAAGATTCTCGTTTCAGATAAAGGAAAAAGGGAATTTCTAAAGCTAAAATGGCCATTTAAGAAGAAAGGATTTTGAGCGGACAATTATAGGGAATACATCCACTAAGAGCGTAAAGTTGTTCTTATTTTAACAAACTTTTAGGAAGCGTTCTTTGGTGGCGATGCATCATGCTTTCTTGTTAAAATATATACTAAAGGGTTTGATCAGACAAAAAGACTGCGTTTGTGTTCGTAGCAATGATGGTAATGGTTAATGGGTGATGATGAGATAATATAAATTTTTACTCAGAACTCACAATAATAGTTGAAGCTAACTTCTGATGCCGGTAGAGCCGTTAACCAAGTGTCACGACGATACTTGTCTAAGGTGATACTTGTCCAAGGTGTGTTGTCCATGAACACATGCCTGTTGCATGTCAAAATCTTGCCTTACATCACTTTATTGTTTTCCTTTACTGCTTTCACGATATATAGTATTTTCTAAGTGTATGACGTTTCATCATAATCATGTCTACGCTGGGTACACTTGAAATACTCCGAAATGTACTATAAGTGGATGCGACTAGTCGTCAACTCCTCTCACCTAAATTTTGTATGACCGTTCGGCGAAATGACATCTAGACCTGCCAGACTTGAATCTCCTCCTCAAATGTACTATAGAAGGATGCAACTAGTTGTCAAACTCTCCCTACCTGAAAAGTTATATGCTATTTAAACCGTTGTATTGCCTTTTGCTTGTAGTCATATAACGTTGCTCTCAATCTTTCTTTCTACCTTGCTTCCAAACTCCCTTTCGAAAATTTCTCCGTCCCCATTTTCTAAAACCTTTTTCTCAACACGGGGCTAAAGGTTTGAGCATACGTTATCCTGCCGTAGGCGACACGATCCCAAATTGGCTTGACCCACTCAATGTTGGAAGTGAGTACCGCACAATCGTAAAAGTCCGATGCTAAGAAAAGTGTGATTGTGACACCTGACTTTCCATGACCGTAAACTTGAGTCTTTTTCAATCATAACAAACCATTCTGCTCTGTAAAATACCGGGCGCCGTTCCATCTGATGGCA
The DNA here is from genome assembly GCA_033971965.1 of Cucurbita ficifolia. Lineage (NCBI taxonomy): Eukaryota > Viridiplantae > Streptophyta > Magnoliopsida > Cucurbitales > Cucurbitaceae > Cucurbita > Cucurbita ficifolia. The sequence continues at coordinate 1,796,990 of CM066981.1, forward strand.
GTTTTACCAGCAGCTTAGCAAATTCAGAATCCCTTCAGGGTGCCAACTAAAGATAATCGTCTTCATTTGGCTTTTAGGTGCAAAACTCAGACATGAACCGTTTCTCATTGCTTTTCACTTCAAATCATTTCCCCTCTTTATCAGCAATGTGAAATAATCAAAAACATTAACTCAAGCCAAGTAAATCTCAGTATGCCAAACAAGTTGCAGAAAAAACAGCCAACACAATCCAGCTCTAATTTTTATTTTACATTTGATTCAAGCACAAACACGAGTATCCTATGGAGGAGATTCAGTTCCTGTCATTCATAACAAGCAAAATTTCCCCATTGTCATTCATCACATTATCCAAAAATTGTCTTACTTCGTCAGTATCCTTAAACGTATGAGGAGTAGGCAGATCACTGTCCAAATTATACCATAATCCGTTGATCTTTCTCAGAGCAACCCAGTGCCTGCTTTTCCAAATGCCACCAAACCTTCTAACTGGGACGTTAAGCACAATTCCCATAAGTTTATGAGTAGCCTCAGGTCCATCCAAATCGATTGAAGAAGCTCCATTCCGATGGTCATGCCACACCACACTCTTCCCTTTCTCTTCCAGAGCTGAAATTAGGACATTTATATCATAGTTTCCAGTTACCGAGTTGTGATGAGGTTTAAAGACAAATGATAACGGCGTCCAAGGTTCTTTGTTTGGCTCGTCGAGCACCAGCTTTTCAGAAATTGCATTTAAGTGCGCTCGTGTAAATGCATCATTTTCCTGATATAATATGATGTTAATAGAAGATATAATGGTATGAAGACACCGAAATACATAAGGAATGCAACAAATCGTCAGATAGTGAGACGACAAGTTCCATTTCTGAGATCCTATACACAATAATTCTTTCTTAATGATAAGGAACAGTACAATTCCGTTTTTCAGCATCTTAATTACACTGCAGATAATAAATTTCAAGATTTAACGATTATCAATCTCAAGCAATCAGAAAACGGTAGGAAAATTTTCAGAGTCAAAGGTTTGAGATTGAAAAAAAAAAACCTGAAAGAGGTTATTGAGTGCGTGCAAGAGGCAGAACTGTAGCTTTTGCCTCTCGTGATAAACTCGGCAATCCTCGCTCGCCATCGTCTAAGTCTTAGATCTCAAACTCTCAGTCCGAAATCTCGAAAAATCCTATTTCGGAAGCAGGAATAACTACGAATCTCTGAATCTAGGTTCAGATTCAGAATTGTGGAATTCGTTGAGTAGACAACAAAAAACGGCAAACCTGAACTCGTTTCAAATACGATCACGGAATTGTATTTCACCGACGGAGACGGCATGCGCCGCCACCAACTTCGGGCAGGAGGGCGGCGATGGATTTCAACTTCGAAGAAATCGGCTGGTCTCGGAGTTTCCGAACTCGCTATTCGATTCGGCGGGATCTCTTCTGATTTCCCCCCAAATCCCCCAATTATTATATTTATTTAGCAAAATGAATAGTAAAAATACAAAGAAAAAGAAAATAAATTATTTCTTAAATTGTATCAATTTACTATAAAATTTTAAGTTCTTATGACGCAATTTTATATTAATAAATCAATAAAAATAGAAGAAATTTATATATACAAAAATTAAAACTTGATTTTTGTTCATTGATTGAATTGCAACATTATAAGAAATCATTTTAAATATATTAAAAAAAGGTTAATGGAGATAAAATTGAACCGATAATAAAATTTTAATTAATTAATTAATTAATTTTTTGGTGAAAAGGAAAGAAGAAGGTCTTGTTTTCGTCTTTGCCACTGATCTCAGCTACAGTGGATAACGGAACCATCTGTAGAACTCAAAGAGAGCCTCAAAGCTCTTCCATTGCACCAACAATGGCGACCTTTCCGACGCCATCGTCGCTCTCTTTCTTTTCTTCGTCGATCTTCCTTTCCTCCACCAACGACAATTCGAAGCTATTCGGCAATTGGAAACCTAACTCCCGTATGCCCCAAACTAAGCCCTTATCGATCTCCTCCCAACTCGCTACTCTTCCAGTCCTCTCTTTCGCCGGAGAAGAAGTCGGCAAGACCTACCTCGACCTCAAATCCGCTCCACCAGAAACCGCCCGCGCCGTCGTTCACCGAGCTATTATCACCGACCAACAGAACAAGCGCCGTGGGACCGCCTCGACTCTCACCAGAGCTGAGGTTAGGGGAGGCGGTAGGAAACCCTACCAGCAGAAGAAAACCGGTAAGGCCCGTCGCGGTTCGATGCGTACTCCTCTCCGACCTGGCGGAGGTGTGGTCTTCGGGCCGAAACCTAGAGATTGGTCCATTAAGATCAACAGAAAGGAGAAGAGATTGGCAATATCGACGGCGGTGGCTAGCGCGGCGGTAAATACGATAGTGGTGGAAGATTTCGGCGATAAGTTCGAGAAACCGAAAACTAAAGAGTTCATTGCTGCGCTGAAGAGATGGGGAATCGATCCAAAGGAGAAATCACTGTTCTTAATGACGGAGGTTTCTGATAATGTGCGATTATCTAGCCGTAATGTCGGAACGTTGAAATTGTTGACGCCGAGGACGCTGAATTTGTTCGATGTTTTGAATTCCGATAAGTTAATCTTGACGCCGGCGGCGGTAGATTATCTGAATGAGAGATATGGAGATAATTACGAAGAAGGAATCGAAAACGAGGAGGATGAAGACGAAGAAGGTTGATTTTCTTACCTTTCTCCAATTCAATTGTTCAATTATAGAAATCAAGAACCTCCATTATCGTTCCATACTTGAGTTTTGCCTAATTCAACATTCAAATCACATTAGAATTATGCTATGAATTCTGGTTCTACTTCTGTTAACATGGCAAATGCTGGCTTAGGCAATAGTCTGCTTGCTTCCAAATGGGTTCTGCATTATCATTTTGTTGAATCGATTTTCATTCAGATTTCTTGTATTCTCTGTTTTGTTTCATTTCTGTCAGAAATGTTAGAGGAGTAATCAAAATGGAAAGCTTATTCAGGATTGATATTTGACTTTCTTCACCCTAAAACCTATGGTTTTCTTAACATTGCTCTTTCTTGCTGCTGCTTCCATTGTTTCACACAGAAACTAATGTTTAGAGTGAGCAATTGTAATTCTTCCATTAATTCCTTCTACTGTTTCACATCAAAATGGAGAAGCTCTTGATGAACTCTCCCTTGAAGTGTGGCTCGAGAGAAATAGTAGAATTTTTAGGGATTGGAGAAGTCAATGGAGGATGTGTGGGAGGTGGCGAGGTCTAATGCGTGTTTATGGACGTTCGTTAATCAGACTTTTAATAATTTTCGACTTAGTGGTAACAGCCCAAACCCAAGGCCATCACTAGCCGATATTGTCCTCTTTGTGTTTTCCCCTTCGGGCTTCCCCTCAACGTTCCAAAGAAACGTTAGGAAGAGGTTTTCATACCATGTGGGATCTCACCCTTATAAGCAATGTTCCGTTCCCCTCCAACCGATGTGGGATCTCACAACCACCCCCCTTGGTGGTCCAACGTCCTCACTGGCACACCGCCCGGTGTCTGGCTCTGATACCAATTGTAACATCCTAAGCCCAACACTAGCAGATATTGTCCTCTTTGGACTTTCCCTTTCGGGCTTCCCCTCAAGGTCTTAAAATGCATCTGTTAGGAAGAGATTTCCACGCCCTTATAAGAAATGCTTCATTCCCCTCTCCAACCGTTGTGGAACCTCACATCGTGTCTTTCTTTTTTCGGATTGGAGTCCGTTCTTGTAGCTTGTTATGAATTTCTTTTATGGGATTGCTTTTTGTAGAAATCTCAATTTCTTACAACAAAAACAGAACACACCTACTGAAGTTAATAGGGAGAGAGATTGTAGTACTTCCATTAACATCTTCTTCACTTTTGAAAACAGGGCTGGAGGAGGAAGGTGAGGATTCGGATGCAACAGAATGAATCTGCCATGCGCAAATCATGAAAGGAGCTTTCAGGGTATGTTAACTTTCAAGCTTGAACGTATTCTCTTTTTGTTCTTATACACACAAAGGTATCTTCTTGTCCTTTTATCCTCCGATATCCTAAAGTGTTATTAGCTGATGATCTCTTCAACAACAATCTTTTATTCTTTCGGAACTTGCATTCTGTTTAGGCTTCCCTCTACTCTCTTCCTAAGTTAGGAGCTTCCATTAGTATTCTGAGTCTCCTATGGCACTTCCTTTTGTCCATAACATGTGAAAACGTTCAGAGAGAAAGAGAACAAGTTTGCAGAAGATGATATTTAAAATGTTTTGAGTTCCTTGAAAGTCTAATGTAGCAGAAGATTTACTACACTTTTGGAGTAAATCTAGAGTTGATTTCAATGGTTCCTATAATAAAATTAAAAAAAGAAAGAAAAAAAAAGCTCCCTTCAAGAGATTCGAATCTTTGACATCTTTAGTCCATAATGTATGTCTAAATAGTTTGAACTATGATTAGATTGGCTAAAGTTGAAGAGTGGATCTTGCTCGTAAATTTAAGATGTGTAGCTCAAAGATTGTCCGACCCTTTATAAACTAGGGATAGGAAAAATGTGGCTTATAGTTGAGTCGTGCTCGAATTTTTAGATGATAACCTATGTCTTATTAATCGAGATATGCTCCGTATGAAAAAACTGTTCAAACTTAGATTATTTCTAGAATGGTTTGGTTTTCTCTAGTCACATAAATGAGCATATTTTAAAATTCTTTAAAGTTCTCTTAAGATCGATGATCAATCAATTATTTACAAATCAATCAATAATACACACAATAATGATTTCATGATCAAGTGAATCAATGATGTAAAATAGTTAAAATATAGTCGAGAATAATATAATATATTATCATCGTTCATCTTCAATATAGCTTGAATCAATTGCCCGTAATTTTTTTTCTAATTGTTATATTCTCTTTTAACTACTTTTTCTATCTTGGCCTTTTATTTTCTAATTATTCTATCTAATAGATTAGAAGCTACTTTAATTTTTAATTGTAAATCATTTAACTTAGATTTGATTGGATAAATCCTTTGTCCATTCATTCGTTGACCGGACCGGACTGACCGTAACAACCTACTAGCAGATATTGTTCACTTTGATTTGTTACGCATCAACGTCAACCTCACAGTTAGGGAGAAATTTTCACACCATTATAAGAAATGTTTCGTTCCTTTCTCCAACCAATGAGAGATCTCACAATCCACCTCCCTTAGACCCCACTGGCATACCACTCGGTGTCTGACTGTAATACCATTTGTAACAACTGAAGCCTACCACTAGCAAATATTGTCCATTTTGGCCCGTTACGTATCACTGTTCGCTTCAAGGTTCTAAAGCGCGTCTACTAAGGAGATGTTTCCACACCCTTATAAGGAATATTTTGTTCCCCTTACTAACCAATATGTGATCTCACATAGACAATTATGGGAAGTCATAAGTGATAACAAATCGATAAACTATTCGAACAATTTAAAAACGAAAAACTAGCATCACCCTTTTTCTCTCCCCGACCAAAAATTCTAAATATATTTTTGTAATAAAAGAAAATAAATATGAATAAAAAGAATCAGAATATTGTAATGACCGAAAGCTTGAAGTAGTGATTATGTGTTTGTGGTAGCTACTAAGCTAAGGCTATGACCCCTTCAAAGGAATAAAGTTAAAGAGGCAATGTTCTTCTAAGCAAGCAAGTTGCATAAAGGGAAAAAAAAGGTAAAAAAAAAATGGTGGTTAGTTTTTGTCACTTACTCTTCAAAAGCCTCTTGCCTTGTAGTTCTTTGCATTAAGTGGTGGGGGATGAATATACCAGTTTGCAACTCACATTGCCCCTTCCCATCATCATTCCCTACAAATCATATTCCTTTTAAACCCTAACGTTTTTAGTTCAACAATTGCAGCGTCCGGGACCTATCGAGTTTTAGGTTGATAGTTGATGTTTTTATCTATGTGAGCTGTGTTTGTATTTGTGCGATATGAAGACTTTTGTTCACTAGTATTGTCATCTCTAATGCATCGCCTGACCATTTATAGACTCTCGTTTGTACTGTAAGTATATTTAGTAGGTTAAGTGTCGAGATTTGGATTTAGGGTTTTCATGAAATGTTAGTGAGAATGGGTCGCAACAATATATAGAGTCATGGGAAGTTGGATCTCCACGAATGGTTTCATAACCTAACCTTAACTCTATCACGATGGTTTTTAACTTCTTAAACTTATTATAGCTTGTCCGTTCTTTGTCGATGCTATTTGGGACAAACACCAGCAACATCTCTTTGTGGATTTTTTGCCAACTCCGGTCGTGAATGACTTAACCATGTATTTATGCTAACTCCCGTCATTGATGTTTACTCACCCTACAAGTGTAGCTCGAGTAACTTCATATCACTAAGTGCATGAAAAATCTAGTGGCTAAAGATTAAAGTTTATTTTATATTATTATTAAAGGCATGGTATTTTGATCCGATAAAATTATTCTCTGGTTAGATACAACCTAAATAAAATAACAATACGATTCTCTTGAAGATGGAGTTTGATACGAGTGTGTTGGGCCACTTGAGTTGTGTGGAGCAAGAGAAGACCTGTGATATGAAAAAGGATTTGTATCAAAATCTAAACTAATAAAAAGAATGATTAAAATAATCTAAAGGTAATCAAATCTGAATCTTAAGTTGGGAAGGAGATTATGAGTTATCTAATCATACTTAGAACGGATCTTCCCGTTCATAAAAGTATCTATATTTCAAAAAGGTCTCGTTACAATAAAATAAATAGGGTTTGAAGCATACGATGCTCGTGTAGTGGATTCGTAGTCAGCTTTAGCCCTTGAGCTCCTAGAGAGAGAAGAGGAGAGAGAGAGGATTCAATGGGATACCAAATTCATATCAAAGCTTGAAATTCACAAAAAGAATTGTTCAAAAAACTCAACAATTGACATAGAAACTGACAGATGAGTATTAATAATGCTTCAGAGATGCATAGCAAGAACAACAGGCTTAATAGTAACTAGACAATGACTGATATAAGCATACAATGAGTAGGCTCTTTGCTGAACTTTCCCCGGTTTCAGTGTTTCGTTCGGGTTAGCGATGAAGAAGAAGACGGGTTTTTTTGAGGCAGCGAAGCCGAACCGAGCCATGTCGGAGTTCCGATAGTGAATGTCGAGTCGAATTATCGACAAGAATCTTCGTTGGACAGCATTTTTCATTGGAGTAAGCAAAGCACATTGCCCATCTCTAAATGCCTTGTCCTCCCAACACAGAATCTGCAAGTTGCAGAGAAGCTCCTTTTATGGACACCCAAAAGAAAACCAGAAGGAAAATGAATTCAATCCTGTCCTCTTCAAAGATATGGAGTTGTATTAAAGTATATGACAAGAAATTAAGATTACAAACTATATTATGAATGTGAAAGCTCAAAGAGGACAATGACGTTGGCGTCGGCGTCGGCGTTGGCGTTGGCATTTCGAAAAGAAGAAAAAAGCTCGATTTAGCTATCCATGGGGAAAGCAATGGCCAGCCTGCATCTGAAAGATCATGTTTTGGGGTCCAAGGAAGGGTTCATTGACAGCACCTTTTTGTAGATTGTGATCGGGCAGACGAACCCCGACGTAGGAGTTGACGCCGAAAGCACCGGGAGACATGAAAACATTCCCATGGGAATGGTTGAAAATCGTGGCTGCTCCACCGGCGTTGTGTTTGTTGTTGTTGGTGGTGGTGGTGGTTCCAATTGAAGGGATTCCGAGGCACGGTGGTGGATGGATTCGAATGGCGGGAGAGCACGCCTGCGTGGTCCGGTGATAGCGACTTCTTGTTTTCGGGTGATGGGCTTCTCGTATCGTTGAGATTGACGGTGGTTATATCGTGGATGCTCGCTCTCCGCTTATCTTTTCCACCGGAGAGTTGCCTGATGAAGTACTTTTGAGCGTGACTAGCTACTTGAGTTGGCGTTCGAGTTACCACAAAATTTCTCGAGATGTTCCTCCAATCCCCTTTTCCATACTTCTTCAACCCCATCAAAAACAGCCTGCAAATTCGTTTACCAATTCCAAATTCAAACTACAAAGTCACCTCAAAATGATTTCAACAGAAACAATGAGTGAAAATCAACACTTACTTGTGTTCTTCCTCCGTCCATGGAACTCCCTTCTTCCTCTCCTGATCGACCGACCGCCCCGACGATCTTTTCCCGATGAGGCCATACGATTGCTTGAATCCATCATAGCTATGGCTGCTAACCCAATCCAATGTAAATTGAGAAGTATCATAACCAGGAATTGGGATCAGGCCAGCTTCAATACTACTAACATCAGCTTCCAATTCCTTATACTGCCGGATCACATCCCCAACCGTCTTTCCAGGGATCATCGCCGCAACCTTCTGCCACCGATCAGGCGTATCCGTGTCGAAGATAGCCAGGGCATTCTCGAACAATTTGTTCTCGGCAACGGTCCATCTCGAGCTCAATCCATCGCCAGAGCTCCAACTCATGGAGGAAACAGGAGGGGACAGAATTTCCATTTCCCACTTCATGAATCTCTCTCTCAATTTGGGGATACAATTCAAAGAGATTCAAACAAGTTCTTCATAATTTAGGGGAAGAGATTTAGAATTGTTAAATAGAGAAGAAACAGGAAGAACACAGAGAGAAAATGCAGCAAATAGGGCGAGACGATGGCGGATATTTCGCAATAGGAATTTGACAATAAGGGCGTTAAATCAACAAGCATTTGAACAGAATCAGAATACTTTTTTTTTCTGTGAAAACGTACTCTGAGGAATCTACACTTTCCAAACCAATTGAAAAAAGTCACTGCCGCTTTCCAAATCAAACCAAATCAACAAAAACAATATCAATCAGTATTGCTCTAACTTCAATCGATTAAACCCTAACACTAACCAACACTTCCAAAACTTCAGTCCAAACAGAATCCGATGAACAAATTTTCCAGGAAAATCACCGAGAAAGCGGCTAAAATTTTCCGAGAAAATGGAAGAAGGAATCGAAAAGAAAGCTGAAAAAAGGAGAATCGAAGTGGAAGAAGACTGACCGAACCGACCTCAAAGCTTCGGAAAGAACGGATTGGAATTGCTTTATTTTTCTTCCTGTTTTTGGTTGAAACAGAGCGAAGAACAAGAGAAAGAGGAAAAGCAGAAGCAGTCGAGAGCGAGCGAGCTTCAAGGAATGAATCTAAGCGAAAGAAGAAAAAGGGAGAAAGAACGAAACAGAGCAAGGAAGAAGAGAAGAAAGCTTGAAGGTGTTAAGATATGATTGGTGGATTTGGTTGCCACGTGGATTTTCCAACTTAATGAAAAAAAAATTGAAAATTCCCCTTTTTTTAATTATAAATTTTAATTTTATATTTATTTCTCTATTTTCTAAATTTATTAAATAAAATAATCAATGTGTGTGCTCTTAGCGAGGAAGGCCCACATGTTCTTTGTTAGGACATCAGCCTCCCAAATGTAAATATTTTTTGATTTTACTCCACTTTTAAATTTATAAATTAAAACTATTTAAATTTAAATAGTTTTAATTTATCTTAAAATTTATAAATTTATTACATATTTATATATGAATTATTAAATTACTAATAATACTCTTAAAATTTGTCATGATTTTTAAAATATTATTATTCTTTTAAAAATTACAATATTATCCCTAATATTTCTTAAACGTTTTAAAATTATATTTAAAGTACAAATTTTTTAAAATGTCAACGTAAATTGAAAGTTATAACGATGTGTCACTGATCCAACAGGAAAATATGGATTGTCACAACGTTATAGATCACTGTCACATTGTTTTAGGTACTAATTTTCATATATCGGACTTTTACGGTAAAAATGGTTTTAAAAACGTTTATGAAATATAAAGGGTAATATTGGAATTTTAAAAATAGTAAGAATATTTTTTTAAAAAAAACAAGGGTAAAAGTTAGAGAATATTGTTTATAATTTAAGCTTTTATTTTCAAATAGAAACAAGAGGTATATCGAGGTGATTTTTACATTTATTCTAAAATAATAAATAAATATCTTTAAATAATTTTATAAAATCATTTAAATTTTATATGTATTTAAAATATTATTTATTATTTATCGGCTTTTAGAAAATTAACTTTTTCCTCTCTTCGTAGAAGTGACAACAGATTCAAAACAACGGCCCTGATTGATATCGTGCAAGTTGATAGAGTGGGGTCCACTTGTGGGGTCCGAAATGGACCAGGCTTCTCATTGGGCAGTCTTTCACATAATTGTGACTACTTAAGGGTCACGATCTCGAGAATCTATCTCATCGACGGCTCTCGTTGCTACATGTGTCGTTGTCTTACTGGCCGAATGGGAGGAACACAATGAAGTCGAAGACAAATGGTCCAGGTAAATAATGGTCACCACCAATGAGTGTGTCCCACGTAGGCACATGAACTCCCAATTATGTCCGTGTTTGCATTGGATCAAATGAGCTCATATAATTGAAGCCGGACCAACCAATCCCCTCCGTGTCGACCGTCCTGTTTACGGTGGTGGTCGGGCTCAAAATTGATCTAGCCGCCAAATATTAATATGACCATAGTTTAGTAAATAAAGTATTTGATATCTTCTTGAAGCGAGAGTTGTAAGCAACTACTTTAGATTACACGAACTAATGAAATAATTAAGTTAATATATATATATATATATATTATAATTAGGAATTTATTTTAATATCAAAATTTAAAAAAAAAATATTTATTTTTCGAGTCAGCTCACGAATAGAGCTTAAAAACTTTTGAACTACGAGGTGATGTACTTACCAGAATGTGAGATTTCACATCAGTTGGAGAAATGAGCGAAACATGTGTTTATAAGGATGTGAAAACTTCTCCCTAACAGATGCGTTTTAAAACTGTAAGCTTATTGACAACACAGCTAGGGGTGGACTTGAGCTATTACAAATTGTATAAAAAACCAGTCAACGGGCAGTGTGCCAGTGAGTACGAAGTGCTCTCGAAGGGTTAGATTATGAGATCTCACATCGGTTGAAGAGGAGAATGAAACATTTCTTATAAGAGTGTGGAAACTTATCCTTACCGAACTCGTTTTAAAATTGTGAGACTGACCGTAATACGTAAAGAACAAAACCGATAATTTTTTGTTGTTTGGATCAAAAATTTATATTAACAGTGAAAATAACATGGAAGGGAAGTGTGACGGCGCGTGGGGAGGACAAGACCCATTCCGTGTCGTGTATGCAAGCGAGGGCCAAGGTGGTCCCCTTGTGATGTGAACCACTGTCGTTTTTCTCTCTCATTTCCCCACTTTATTGAAAAAGGGTAATTATTCTACTCTTTATTTTCAATTTTTATGAATATATATATATATATATATATATACACACATTATATACATATAGAGAGAAATTGGTGGTTAAATTATAAAAAATAAAAATAAAAAATCAATACGCGATTTGATATTTCGAGTTAATTTAAGGAATTTCTTAAATCCTACTCGTGTACACTGCTAAATACAGGCAATCAACACATAAAACGATAGTTCGAGAATAAATATAATTAAAAAATTATTATCGTAATAAAAAAACATATTATAAGAAAGAATTAATATTTTAATTGCATAGCTTCTCTTCTCTTATAGTACATCACTTTCTATTGAATCTTTTTAATAATTTAAAGCTAGATCCAGATAAATAAATTATTATTATTAATGTTATTATTACATTAAATAAACTACTATTTAATTATAGACTTAGGAATTGCTTTATGAGGGGGATGGGATTAATTACTGCAACATGAAAGTGCAGCCAAAATTAATACATAAAAAGGCACTAATTTGGTAATTAATTTAATTAATTTTACATTAATTTACTTCTCTCGTACTTTGCAAATGATTGGTCCCCTCTTATTCGAATTTGTTTCACAATTTGGACTCAACGCTTCAACTTTAATGCGGTCTTTATTTATAATTATTAAATTAAAAAATATCTGACTTTTATATATTAATATATTTGTTATGTCGGTTGGGTTGAAACTATGTGCACATTTTTAAATGTTAATTAAATATTGTAGTTATTTTATCTCTGCTTTTCTGTCCAAAAAATAATATTTTATTACTGTTTTTCAATAATATTTTTTAAAAATCAAATTTGTATTTTTTGTTTTTATAATTAATTTTGAAAAATAAGTCCATAAAGAGCTATTTTTTCCAATATATTTTTTATATGTATCGTCTCATCATTTTTTTTATTGTTTATTAAGCCTATATTATTCAATTATTAAAAAATAATTTTTTTAAAGAAAAATACTGTAACAATCTAAGCCACCGCCAGTAATATTGTCCGTTTTAGTCCATTACATATTGTTATCAGACTCACAGTTTTAAAACGCGTATGCTAAGGAGACAACTAGACCTATTCCTACCAGTGCCTTGCAGCGTCTGGTGACTGGCTTGATACCATTTGTAACCGTCCAAACCCACCGCTAGTAGATATTGTCCGCTTTAGTATATTACATATCGTCATCAACCTCACGGTTTTAAAATGCGTATGCTAAAAAAAGGTTTCCACATTCTTATAAGGAATTATTTGTTCCTCTCTCCAGTCGGGGTGACGTCAACCTCATAGTTTTTTAACGCGTCGTCTATGGAGAGGGTTTAGCCCTATTCCGACCAGTGTCTCGCAGTGTCCAGTGACCAACTTTAATACCATTTGTAACAGCTCAAGCTCACCCCTAGCCGTTTTAAAATGATTAAATTAGTTAAGTGGTAAAATTTTAATATTTTAATGGATATAATTATTAATTTTGAGTTTAAAATTATAACACATAAATTTTAAGCGTTATAAATTGATTTTTTTTTTAATAATTAAAAAAAATGGGCCGGATAATTGAGGGAAACGGGGCCCGAAACAGATGCGTTTGTGCTGTCGGCTGCAAGAAGTCATTGTATTGGTTGACTGGGAAACCCGACGGGAAGGGGTGCAAAAAGGCAACGCCATTATCATTTATCACTTTCTTCTTTTTAATTGGAATTTCGAATCTCCCACCTAATTCAATTCCCCTTCCCTCTTGCCTACGTGTCCAAATGCCACCGTGTCCATTTCAACTCCAAAATAATAATAATAATAATAATAAAAATCGTGTGACCCATAGAATAATATAATACATCGTATAGTGATATCTATCAATTTTGTAGAGACCCATTTAAAATGGGATGAAAAATCTCCGTTTAAATAAAGAATGAGGACAATTTTTTTTATTAGTTAAATATGATCGAATAAGGGATTTATTTCTCATTTCTGTCCCCGTACTCGCCCCTTACTCGGTAAAAAAAAAAACACACACATATATATATATAGCAACTTATTTATTATATATTTTATATTATATAAATCTATTTATTTCTTTAATTATGTGAAATACTGAATTATGTTGGACACTTTTTTATTTTTTTTATTTTTTTAATAGAAATTATATATTAAAAATTATCTTTGAAATTATTTTTTTTTCCAACCCCATTTTTATAAAAACTCTAACTAAATGTTAAATTATAGATTGAACCCACAAATTTAATTTTTTGTTGTGTTTATTTAGCTTTTAGAATTTTAAAAAAAATTTAAACTCGAGATTCATAATTTTTTAATTTTTAATTTTATGTTTGATATATTTTCGACAAATTATAAGTTTTTAAAAAGAATATATTGTTCAGATATTAAATTTGCAATTTAATTATATAATTTAAATAAATGGCATTACAGTCGCATCCTTAAACAACCGGAAAGTTGGAGAATAATTTTGGATAATGTTATTTTTGCGAAAGTAAAAAAGTAAAAGTGAAATTAGAAGAAGATTAAAGTGAAAGTGAAAGTAAAAACGATCATAGTCTTTGAATTATCCTAATAAAAATATAATGTGAAAGTTATTGTTTTAGTGGAATTGCTTTCAATGAAATATCGAATTTTATGGGTTTGATTACCGAATTGGGTTCCCAAGTGCTTTTAATGTTACAGCTTAATGTTGCATTTATTGGATTCCAGAATAAGTCAAAATTAAAATATTAAAATATTTTAAATAATAATAATAACTAATTGAAGCATATAATATTGGAATAAAATACAAAAAATTACAGGTAATATTTCATAAAATGGGCTTTGGTTTGTCTGTTCTTTTTCTATTGCATGCGCACACGCTCTGGGGAACATAAGCCATTTAAATATATATATATATATATATATATATATATTTGCTGGTATACCCTTTTATTTTTCTTAATTAATTATTTAAATATAATGAAGACAAAATAAATAATTTCAGGGGTTGGTGGCCGACCCTTCAGAATTTGAAAGCACTAAAATAAAATCAGTATTGGAAATGTGAGAATTAAAGAATATATTCAATTTTAAAATAATGTCAGCTCAATAATTCTATTTTCCTTAAATTTAATTTAAACTAATTAAACCTAATCCATTAATTTAGTTGTCAAATCAATCATCCTATGACTTAGGATTATATTTTATTTATATTAATCTTTCTAATTAATATGCATTAAATAGTAGTGAAAATTATTATAAAATATCCCTAAAAAGTAGCGATTTAAATAGTTGTTTTTATTTATAATATTAATAATTAATTGGATTTATTTTATTTTTTTCTTGGGGGTGGTTCCCCATGTGTCTGTTGGGTATATCAAAGGGGTAAATCGGGAGAAGAGGGCATTTCGTTGGAAATATTGTTGGCATTTAAAATATATAATTTATAAAGGCATTTTATTTTAATAAATAAAATGGGGTGTGGGCCCTTTCCATTTAAGGAAAGATTCCCCCATCTGCCTTTCCTTTTTCCAAATGTTGACAAAAGACAGGCTAAATGTGATTCAGATTTCTAAGGCATCCCGGTAAGCGTGTGATGGACTCCTCCCACGTGCGCGCGTGCTACTTTCACTTCCTAACCCCTCCTCTCACGTGTGGGGTTTGATAATTATAGTATTTTAAATTCGGTTTAATGGATAAATAGGTTATGATGAAATTCACATATAGGCACGAACACGGTTTAACTGATTATTAATATTTTTAAAGATAGAATATTTATATCTCTGTGTTAAATTAAAAAAGAACTATGATTTATGAATATATGTTCGTCGAAATATCGGCAAGTCTAATATAAATTTCACTCGATTGACTCGGTCAGGTCATCTCGAGGCCGGTCGCTACATGATATTATATCGTGTGCGTAGAAATGCATTATTTTTATGAATGTCAACTAAAGACAATGGGCCGGAGTTGAGAAAGAAAGCCCATAAAAGATCATGTTGGGCCTAGTGAGCTTATTCTTGGGTAGTTAAAGCTGGATTGGGCTGGACCGGATAAAAGTCCAATAGGCGGCTGACGTGGCATTACAAAATGTAAAATAATTAAAAAGATAAAAGATTTTTGGAAATCAATGATTAAATGTGTATATTTTTAATTAAAAAAAAGTACTTTTTTTGAAATGGGAAAATTCAAATAGAAAGTCCAAAGGAAGACTACAATTTTTCTTGGTGGAATATTCTATTTCTAGCTTTGGAAGAGTTGCTTAGCTGGCTTCCACTTTCTTCCTCAAACCACCTAATTATGTTCACATTAATGCCCAATTTTAATTTACTTTTCAATTAAATATTTATTGATGTGACATATTTATTGGTTTAGGTTTCAATTATAATTTTAGTCCGTTTTTAATAATTTCAAAATTTTTAATTTTAAGTACACATAATATTAAAATTTATTGGACACAAAATTAATCTTTTATCATTTTTGTTAATTTAAAAAACTATTTAAGTAAGATTTCTTCCCGTCTTGTGTTAGTTAAGTGATAAGCGCAGCGGGTTTGCAGGCCAAATCGTTCTGCAAATGGGAACACGAGGTCGCCATCTCAACAGCACCTTTGATTCCACGCCGATCCAGACGTCCAAACCAATCCAATCCGCACAAAACTCTTCAAACACTCTGTTTCTTTGTTTTGATTATTCTATCGCCGTCAATTGAAGCGATGCAAGCAATGTCAAATTGCCGAGATCTAGGTCTTCTTGTTCATAATGCTTTTAATGGAGTCCTCAATCACTTGTCCCACCACATTGCGTTTACATTAGACTTCTTCTCCTTCCTCATTTCCGTTTTGAATGCGTGGACTCTCAACAGTAAGATTCCTACTCCTTATCTTAAATGAATCCGTAGAAAGAAAGCTCCTCAAATTGATTCTCTGTTCCTTCTGGATGCGGTTCTCTCTTTAGGTAATGTTCGCCGACTAATTTTCTCCTTCTTCTTCTTCGTGTTTTTTTTTTCTGCTGAAATCCTGTTGAAGTATCAGATTATTCGGCTGCGGAAGGAGTTTCTTGAAGGTTATCCATGGGGGAAGAAGATAGTATTTACACGCAAGATGGAACAGTGGACTACCGTGGAGATCCGGCTGTTAGAACCAAAACGGGAACCTGGAAGGCCTGTCCTTTTATTTTAGGTAATTTTGTTTGTAGGGAAAGTGGATTGATGAGATTCAAACTGGAATGCTTAACTAATGGTTGATTCTTCAATAGGAAATGAATTTTGTGAGAGACTGGCTTACTATGGAATGAGCTCGAATCTGGTGCTTTACTTTAAGAATCATTTGAATCAGCACAGTGCTACAGCTTCAAAAAATGCGAATAATTGGAGTGGAACCTGTTACATTACTCCCTTGATTGGAGCGTTTTTAGCCGATGCCTACTTGGGTAGATATCGGACTATTGCTGCCTTCTCCATCGTCTACGTGATTGTGAGTTCTAACAGTTTGATTTTACACTTCGAAACGCGATTTTGATGCCCGTAATGTCGTGTTTTTGACCTGTTTGGATACTGGAATTGATTGGTCTATGCAGGGGATGACACTTTTGACATTGTCTGCTTCAGTGCCTGGCTTAAAGCCTACTTGTGTTGCTAAAGATGATTGTCATGCGACGGCTGCTCAAAGTGCAGTGTGTTTTGTGGCTTTGTACTTGATTGCGTTGGGAACTGGTGGGATAAAGCCTTGTGTTTCGTCTTATGGAGCAGATCAATTTGATGATGCTGATGAAACTGAGAAGAAGCACAAGAGCTCTTTCTTTAATTGGTTCTATCTTTCAATCAATGTTGGTGCTCTAATTGCAAGCTCTGTGCTTGTTTGGGTGCAAGAAAATGTGAGCTGGGGTTGGGGGTTTGGCATTCCAGCCATGGCTATGGCGATTGCTGTGGTGAGTTTCTTTTCGGGGACACGGCTGTATCGAAACCAGAAACCAGGAGGAAGTCCTTTTACACGTATATGTCAGGTCGTGGTGGCGTCTTTTAGAAAATATGAAGTAAAAGTACCTGAAAACAAGGCTCTGTATGAGACTGCTGATAACGAGTCTTCTGTCGTAGGAAGCCGCAAACTCGACCACACAGATGATTTCAGGTTCGTTTATAATTGAAAACCAAAATGCTGTAAGAATGTTCATTGTTAATACGCGATATGTATCAAGGAAGAAATGCTCATCCCCCGTCTTTGTCAGGTTCTTTGACAAGGCAGCAGTGGAGCTTGAATCAGATGAGATGTTAAAAGGCTCAGTAAATCCATGGAAGCTTTGCACTGTGACTCAAGTAGAGGAGCTAAAGGCCATCATAAGGTTGCTTCCAGTATGGGCAACAGGGATCGTATTTGCTGCTGTGTATAGTCAAATGGGCACTTTATTTGTATTACAAGGTGACAAAATGGATGCTCATATTGGCCCCAACTTTGAGATCCCTGCTGCATCTCTCTCCATCTTTGACACATTGAGTGTGATCTTTTGGGTCCCGGTTTACGATCGAATCATAGTTCCAATGGCTCGAAAATACACAGGTCACCCGAATGGCATAACTCAACTGCAGAGAATGGGCATTGGCCTGTTTATTTCAATTATAGCTATGCTATCTGCAGCTATCTTAGAACTTGTGAGGCTTCGAGAAGTTAGAAGGCACAACTACTATGAACTTGACCATATGCCCATGTCCATCTTCTGGCAAGTTCCTCAGTATTTTCTTATTGGTTGTGCTGAAGTATTTACCTTCATTGGGCAGTTAGAATTCTTTTACGAGCAAGCTCCCGACGCCATGAGGAGTCTTGGCTCGGCTCTCTCGCTCACTACCGTCGCACTTGGAAACTACCTGAGCTCTCTACTTGTGACTATTGTCACCAAATTCAGCACTAAAGATGGGAGTCCTGGATGGATACCAGACAATTTGAACTACGGTCATATACACTATTTCTTTTTTCTCTTGGTGATCTTGAGTGTCAAAAACTTGATTGCCTATCTTTTCATAGCCAAGTGGTATAAGTATAAGAGGCCCCTTGGAACCCTTCGCTGATTAATGTACAAAGTATGGATGGCTCACTGAAGAACAGTGCAAAACATAACAGCCTCTACATTCTCTACATTCTGTCAGCAAATTTGGTAGTTGTTTCTCCGTTTGTAATGCAACTCATATTCAAAGAAATTATTAAGAGTCAAAAGTTTATTTTGAGATCCCACATTGGTTTGGGTTTGGATAGGAGAATGAAACATTCTTATAAGGGTTTAGAAACCTCTCCTTAATAGATGCGTTTTAAAACTTTAAGGGGAAGCGTGGAAGGAAGGCCCAAAGAGAATACTAGCGGTGGGCTTGGACTGTTACAAAATAGTATCAGAGCCAGACACCGAATGGTGTGCTGGCGAGGACGTTGGGCCTCCAATGGGCCTCCAAGGGGTGGATTGTGAGATCCCAACTTGGTTGGATATGAGAATGAAACATTTCTTATAAGAGGGTGGAAACCTCTCCCTAGCATAGGTGCAGACATGAGAATGAAACATTTCTTATAAGAGGGTGGAAACCTCTCCCTAGCATAGGTGCAGACATGTTTTAAAACATAGTAGATGTGTTTTAAAACCTTGAAGAGAAGCTCGAGACGGAAAGCCCAAAGAGGACAATATTTGTTAGTGGTGAGTTTGGGCTGTTACATTTATATCCGCTCTCGCTAAACACTAAGCAATTAGCAACTGAAATTGATTTCACTTTTCCAGCTTTATCCAGCTCGTAATAAGAACATAAGTTTTATCTAAGGAACAAGAGCAACTAGTCTATATAATGTTTATAATAGAAACTTTCCCGGAAGAAGAAGGGACGCACCTTTTTACATGACATGCTTGACATTGAAAGAAGAACTTCTTGGCCTGCTCTTTCCTGGTTTGCCTCTGTTGTAGCTCCTCAATGGTGTCAAATAGAACCTTAACAAGCCATTATCAAAATTATTTGGCGAATACCTTACACTCCGATTCCTCTGCAACGTAAAATCGTCTCTCCACCTCGAACCGTTCAGTTTCGAATCATTGCAGCCATTAAATCCAGCTACTTTGCTCCGATCTCGACAGCTTACGCTGTAACTACGAATAAGCTTCTGGCTAACGCAAGAGTTCGCTTCGCCATTAGCAACACGCCTCAGCTTTTCCCAAGACTCAGCAATAGGCCGATCACAACTTTCTTCATCATCAGACTTGCTTTCACCACTTCGCTTATGCATCATACCAAGAACACTTAGTACTTTACGCCACCTATGCACCTTCTTGAACGTCTTTCGGTCAATCCCAGATGCATCAAGAACAGAATCTTTGGAAGTAACATCAGTGCCACTCAAATCGCCATCTCTGGTGGCTTTTGAGCGAGACTTGTTCAAATCTTTCTCTGTAAGTAGCACCTTTGCACCATAGAATAACTCTGTAGTTGCAGGAGATACCTTTGCGTTTGATATTAATTTCAAGTCATCAAAGTCCGCTGATGCCCCTTTTCTGTGTGAACTTGAGCGATCAAAACTCTTCCTCCGCCTCAGAGAAGACAATGAGTCCATATAGTAATCTTTAGTCTGAGCCGATCCACCAGGGATTTTATCTCCTACATTCTTCGGAGAGCCTTCTGCTTCATCAGAAGGATCATCTTTCTCAAATTCAGTACCGGGGAATTTGGCCTCCTCCAAAACTGAAACCATCGGCGTAATCTTTGGATAAGTTTTTCCAATCAGATATCCATCCCAAGAAGCCCTTGCCTCATCGAATGAATACCGTGAATCATCCAACGACATTCTACCTGCATCGGCAGAGAATCTTGGATCTGTATCACAAGATCTTCTTCCCAATCCATAGTCTCCAACCTCCGAACGAGTCTCCCTAATTTCAAGCACTCTCGACTTGATAGCCTCTGTTGTCACCGCACCTACATCGCAATTGTTACCGAGATTCTTTCGTTTTTGCTTTTTCCTCCATTTTCCGAGTTTCTTGCTGAAGACTGAAGCCGCTTCCCAGACACTCCCTGCAATTTCTCTTAAATCTCGACCTGCATTCTTCTTCCTCCGAAATTCGAGATCTATAAACTCTTTCACCGTCTTGAACTCAGCCTCCTCTCCAACAAAATCGTCGATCGTGCCGAGAGCCGGTCCAATTGTCCCTCCGGATGCCCTAAATTGTCTCTCATTTGCCACAGCCTCATGCAATTCAAAACCTAAATTCTCGGATTCGATCTCCACCTGCTGATTCGTACATCTCGGCTTATCTTCGCGACAGAAAAGGTCCGACAAGGAGTTTCCGGAGCGAACATCGCACGATTTCCGATGCTGCACCTGCAGTCGCCCGATGCTGGCATCACGCTTCGCTGCAGAGAAGGATTTGCTCCGACGGAGCTCCAATGATGAATGGTGTTTCTGAAGAGGCGATTCCTGTTGCGTATCGAGATCAATCCCGGCGAGGCGCTCACGGAGGCAGGAGGCGCAGAATCCGGTCACTGGCTTGGTAGGATGACGGTGACATGAGGAAAGCCGATGCGATACAGTTTTGGCCTGCAGATTCATGGCTGAAGATGAAGAAGGCACTCATGTCGCATAGTTTTGGCCTGAGAGAGAGAGAGAAGCAGAAAAAAGAGTAATTTTAGAAAATAGCCTCCAAATGTTTAGATTTTGCAGAAAAGACCCCTTTCATAAACAATATTTAAGAAGACAAGTTTACCCTTTCTTATTTAAAGTTGGTGGGTCAAATTTGCAAAGCCATTTCCTCTCAAATTTATACTTAAACGTTAAGGTGAAATAAATACAAATAATGGGGTCAGAATAGTAATTATAGATATATAATTATAGACAAGACCAAGTAAATGTTTTGTAAATTATAAATAAAATGGAGGGTAGATTCGGTAAGTGTTTTGATTGGAAGCATCTTCCTGGGGTGTGGACGTCCACCTAGAACCGTCTTGTTTCGTGGGTTTTGGTTGGAGTGAAAAATGATTATGGCCAATTTGGAACTTGGCTATCCAGTCATCAGGTTGCTCGACAACGTGAGAGCCGAAACAAAAATTGTTTAATTCAAGGGATGAAATTTTCATATTATTTATTTTCCAAAAAAAAAAAAAAAAAACTATTTCGAAATTGACAATTAATCCACCAATATTCAATTCAATAAAGATAACTTTGGGAAAACAAATATTAATAAATAATTGCAATGTAAATCCGACGTCCAGACATAGGTGATTAAAAGGCTCTACCGTCCATTTGAGTGGAGCACCGAACCCTACATACTCCTGCACCGCACTGGATCATTCAATAAAAATCTGGCTCTTTCGATAACCAAGATTGATCAGTGAGGGTTCGAGAGAGAAGATGAAGAAAATTGAAAGCGAAATCATGGAGAAGACGAAGCAGCTTCTGGAATTGAGTCAGGAGGAAGCGAACGCCGTCGAGAAACTCGACGTCCGGCCGAGGAAAGCCGGAGAGTCATGCTTCTATACCTTCTTCGCTCTCAGAGGCATCCGAGTCGACCGTTCCGAACCAGGGCTCGTCGTTTGTACCCTAAAGGTCCCTCCGCGCCTCACAGTATGATTCTGAAACTCTCTATTACTTTATTTTCTGTCTATTTCACTCTTTTTGCCCTAATTTTGGACCTAGTTCTGATGAAGACGTTGCGAAAATCGATCGACGATCGGTTCTTCTGCGAACGAATTAGTCGATGAAGAAAGAGGAGAGGCTAATTTTTCAAATTAAGCATTCAAATCACTCGATCGCCGATTTCATCCTACTGATTGAATTTGCAACGTATTGTTGAATCGAGTACGCAGTCGGAGGGGGGAGTGCGGTCCTTTTCCTCAATTTCCTAACGCCTCTTGTTTTCGATTTGTCATTCCAGGATCGATCGGGGAAACTGTCTTCAGGTGCGATCGCAAACCTAGTGGATGAAGTTGGTTGCGCCGTGATCTATGATGAAGCCCTACCGGAGCCGGTTTCTATCGACATGTCGATCTCGTATATGTCGACTGCCGAGGTCGATGTACGTATAAGATTCTCCTTTACTCCCTAGATTCACTTCACAAGCTCTAATTCAAACAAAAAAAAGAAGAAAAATGAAATCTAAATTACTAAGTGTGAATATCTGCAGGATGAACTGGAAATAGTGTCGAGGCTCTTAGGGCAGAAAGGGCGTTATTCTGGAACCAGTGTGGTTATTAAGAACAAAGGGACGGGAGAAATTGTTGCAGAAGGAAGACATTCGTTGTTCAGCATACGACCGAGTGTGAACTCTAAACTGTGAGTGAAGCTTTGATATTGGGGCTATGGCTGTGAAAATGGAAGTGCTGCCATTTTAATTTTTGAGATCGAAGAAATATTTTCTGAATCTGCCTCCTGATGTAGAGATTTGAACACAGAACAGCACCTTGGTTGAAATGTAATATTTGTTGTATAAATTCGATTTTGGTTGCTCTCATTTGAAATTTGTTATATGTTAGTTTTCCAACTCTTAAGATGTATTCATTGAAGTTTTAAAATTAGTCACACTAACTCCATTATTAATGGACAAATTTGTTTAGAGAATTGAGGAGTCACAAAGTTTTCCTTTTTGTGCGGTGATTTGTATTTGTAAGATCTCAGGTTAGTCGGAGAGGGGAACAAAACATTTCTTATATGGGTGTGGAAACTTCTCATTAGTGGACGAACAATACATTACTTATGCGGGTGTGGAAACCTCTCTCTGGTAGACGTGTTTTAAAACTGCGAGACTGACGGCGATACATAACGGGCTAAAGTAGACAATATCTACTAGCGGTGAGTTTGGATTGTTACAAATGATATTAGAGCCGGACACTAGGCGGTGTGTCAGCGAGGACGCTGGCCCCTCACGGGGTGA
This sequence comes from Cucurbita ficifolia, assembly GCA_033971965.1. Lineage (NCBI taxonomy): Eukaryota > Viridiplantae > Streptophyta > Magnoliopsida > Cucurbitales > Cucurbitaceae > Cucurbita > Cucurbita ficifolia. Next base: position 1,820,159 of record CM066981.1, read on the forward strand.
ATTGTGAGATCTCACATCAGTTGGAGAGGGGAACAAAATATTTTTTATATGGGTGTGGAAACCTTTTCCTAGTAGATGCACTTTAAAGCGGTGAGGCTAGGTAATACGTAACAGACTAAAGTGGACAATATAAAACATTCTTTATAAAAAGTGTGGAAATCTCTCCCTTGTAAACGCGTTTTAAAATTGTGAGGCTGACGGTGATATGTAATAGGCAAAAGCGGAAAATATCTGCTAACGGTGGGTTTAGATTGTTACACGATTACTCTAACTCGTAAAGATGTTCATCTACCTTTTGCTCAATCCACGGAGAATATGCTAGAATACTGATTTTCAACACTTGCAAAGCTCCGAATCTAGATCACAAGAAGCAATCTCCAAAACTGCTAAAAGTAGCCTGAGTTTATTTTAAAAATTTTTTTTTTCTTTCTACTCGGGACTTAGAATTTTCCGAATTATATAATAATAGTAATAATTATTATTATTATAATAAAGTCGGGAAATTTCGGTCTTGACACAATAAACTATGTAACACAAGCATTCCAAAATATATTGAACTATAGTCTACTTGACCCCTTCCATTATGTCCTAAAATATTTGAATTTATAGAAATTTATTTTTGGGTCATATCTATAATATTTTAATATTTAGTTGAAAATGTCAAATAAACTATTTCAAACAAATATTAGTAAACAATTCTATTATTATTATTATTTTTTAAATTGGTATAATTAAACTATTAGATAGATTAATAGATATAATGTGTAAACGTTTCATTAATAATTTTAACGGTAACAAAAGTTACCATAGAAATATAAATAAAATAACATTCATTTTGAAAGTACATATTGCATTTATAATTTAACATTATATTATATAAATACCATGTGATAACTTTTTTAATAATATTAGATAGAATAGAAAAGTCAAACATTTGATTGCGATAGTTTGAAAATTAAGACAGTAATATTTAAATATATCTTGGAGGAATATGGTATTAGGCTAAAATATAAAAATATAATATAAAAAACGGTCATTTATTTTTTAAAATATATATTTTTTAATCTTCCATCTCAAATTAATTAATTAATATTTTAATTATTAATTATTAATAATTTTAGTAATTCGAAATGGATGGTATATTTGTAATTAGGGTAAAGTGTTTGTATTTTACCGAAAAAGATAAATATTGACCAAACAATTAGAATGGATTTTAAATATTATTAATAATCTGAGGTTCATAATTAAAATAAATAAATAATAAAAAATAAAGTTGAGCTTTCATATATATTTGAATGATTTTGCGTTTACGAGAAGTTAAGTGCACTCGACTCGACAGGAGTAACAATGACAAAAGATTTCTTAGGCCATCATATCATTCATAATAATACTTATCCTATCCCTTCGTTCTTAAGAGAAATAAATTTGTCCCCTAAAAAAAAGAAATTTCGTCTAGAAGATTTCAAAAATTGCAACCAATTGGAATCGTGTTACTAACCTTCATTGTGGATTTCCTGACTCGAAGGAAGGGGCTCGTTGAGTTTTGAATTAAATTAGTCTTAAAACTTTAAAAAAAATTTGTTTTTTTTGTTTAATGTTTGAATTTTCAATTCGAATTTGTGTTTATTTTAAATTAAGTCTAATAGATTAGTTAATTAATAAAATGTAAAAAAAAATGAAAATAACCTATTTGAAAATTTATTATTTCTAAATTAAAAAAAAAATTATTAATGAGTCGATAAATTTGTAATATTATATTTAATATTTATAGTATATTTATAACATATTTACACATTTTTTAAAAGTTAGAATAAATTAACTAGTGCTATGAAATTATAAATTTAAAAGATTTAATTAAATATTAGCGGAAAACATAGCCGTTAATTTTTTACAATAAGCCTCCAAAAGTGAAATTGTAATTTAATATATTTTATAGAAAAAAACAAAAACTCACTTCATGAGAAAATATCGGAGGGAACTGCGTAAAAAGACCGGGGAAGAAAGACCGCGCATTATTGCCATTGCGGCGGCCGGCGAAGCAAACCAGTCAGCGGAGGGACAAAGTCAAGCGCTGAAGCCGACATCTCGCCGCCGTAAGCATGGAATTTTCTGGTATGTTCAGTATTTTTAGAACTCTAAAAGCAAAATTTAACCCTACATGAAGTAACATTACTCCTTCTCTGCTTAACCAAGAGTCCCAGTCTTTCATAACTTCAAATTAAATGCTTCCATCTAATATCTCTCCATAAATTCTCAACTGCTTAAATTTTAGGAAGCGGATAATGATGATCAGATTTCCAAATCGAGAATCGGCTGAATTTTGGTTCTACAAATGAAGAACAGAGACGACTCTGACCCTCACTTCCAGGATCAGAGATCGCAGAGCTCCAACTCCCGTGCCGAACGGCGTTCCGGTGCCCTAAGCAAGCCGAATCATGAATCTATACTTTCATACAAGTACGTAAAAGCGGCTGTTTCTAGATTTTTTAAATCCATTTTCAGCGGTCGGAAGAAGAATTCTTCGGATCGATCTGTAATCAGCACCAGAGAAGCTAATAATTCTCGCAGAGAAGTCTCCTGTGAGTTTCGTTGATTTTTGGTTCGTTTTGTTTGTTCTTCGGCGATTTAGATGATTGATGCGGAAATTTATCTTGATTTCTGTGATTTTTAGCTTTTTCGACGGGAAGCTACGGGAGGAACTCGTCGGCTTTGAAGTCGTATGATTCGTATGGTTCATACGGTTCCTCGTCTAGCTATCCCAGCGAATTTTTCGCATCTCCGGAATTCTCGATTAAAGATCTTTATAAGGCGACGGACAATTTCTCTGCTGCGAATGTTGTTGGAACTGGATCGTTTGGAACGGTGTACAAAGGGAAGCTCAAAGACGGTTCTCTTATTGCCGTAAAGCGAGCCAAAAAGGTACGAAGTTCAAGTTAAAACTTATTTTCTATCAATTCCTCGAAGTTATGGAACAGGTTGAGTTCATCACGAGTTCGAACTTGAGATTAACAATGGAAAAAGTTGCTAAAGCTATGATTTGAGTGATCGTATTACTATAAATTTGACCATTAAATACTTAGGGTTTAGATTTTTGACAGATTTGATACTTTTGGCAGAATGCGAACGAGAGGTGTTTGCTGAAAGCTTTCTGGAATGAGATACAAACTTTGTCAAGGATCGAACATTTGAATCTGGTACGTCTGTATGGCTATCTGGAGCAAGGAGATGAGAGGATCATTATTGTTGAATACGTTGGCAATGGAAATCTTCGGGAACATCTCGATGGTAAGCAATTTTGGTGAATCATTCTGAATTGTGATAACTTCTTGATGCATGCATTTTGGTGAGACAGTGTCAAGCAGGCTATTTCTTTTATGTAGGCAAGCGAGGAGATGGCCTTGAGATTGGAGAGCGTCTGGACATTGCCATTGATGTAGCTCATGCTATCACCTACCTTCACATGTACAATGGTACGCACATGATTTTCCTAATATGCATTTGATAGTGCTTCTGTGAGATCCCACATCGGTTAGAGAGGGGAACGAAACATTCCTTAGGGTGTGGGAACCTCTTCCTGTACGCGTTTTAAAACCGTGAGGGGAAACCCGAGAGAGAAAGCTCAAAGAGGACAAAACATTCCTTATAAGGGTGTGGGAACCTCTCCCTAGTAGACACGTTTTAAAAACCTTGAGGGGAAGCCCAAAAGAGAAAGTCCGAAGAGGACAATATATGCTAGTGGTGGGTTTGAGCTGTTACAATTGGTATCAGAGCCATACATCGAGAGGTGTGGCAGCGAGGACGTTGGACTCTCAAAGGGGGGATTGTGAGATCCCACATCGATTGGAGAGGAGAACGAAACATTTCTTATAAGGGTGTGGAAACCTCTACCTAGAATGAAACATTACTTAGTGTGGAAACCTCTCCATAGCAGACGCTTAAAAACCTTGAGTGGTAGCTCGAAAGGGAAAGCCCAAAGAGGACAATATCTGCGGGCTTGGGCTGTTACAACTTCCATATCAATGAGTAGGCTACAGATAGTTTAAGGAGTGCAACGGAAAAATCCATTAGATAATGAACTATTGGTTCTAAGCCGTCCTATAGTACGAACGAATCAAAGTTTCTATTATTAGGCTAGAGGCTCAAGAATCCCAATCACTTCAAAATACAAACTAGCTCATGTTGTTAAGTTGCTGAGTCAAAGAAACCGTGAGAAATCTGAATCTGAATGTTTAAATGTAACTGACAGATGCGCCAATTATCCATCGAGACATAAAGGCTACAAACATCCTAATCACAGAGAAACTCCGGGCAAAAGTGGCAGATTTTGGGTTTGCACGCCTGGTTGCAGAAGATTCTAACGTTACTCATATCTCAACACAAGTTAAAGGAACGGCTGGATACTTGGATCCTGAATACCTAAGGACTTATCAGCTCACTGAGAAGAGTGATGTATACTCCTTCGGGGTGTTGCTGGTAGAGCTCATAACAGGAAGACACCCAATTGAAACAAAGAGGGATGTCAAAGAAAGAGTAACTATAAGATGGGTAAGTCTTTTATTAACTGCACCATTACGTAATTCTGATCCTTTATACCTTGCAATTTAATATCAAATTCTCTTGAAAAGCGTCGCTATAAAATGAGTCTGCAATACCTTGGGTGCTTCTTTACATTTTCTAGAAAGTGAGTTCAGTTTAGTTTCCCTGCATCTAAAAGTGAATCTTCAAATGTCATTTTGAAGATTCTCTCCACGTCATTTTAGTTCGCTAGAGTTATATTGTGACATCAGGACGAATAAAATTGCAAACTTGCAACAGTCCAAGCCCACTGTTAGTAGATATTGTTCGTTTTGACCCGTTACGTATCGCCGTCAGCCTCACGGTTTTTAAAACGCGTCTGCTAGGAATAGGTTTCCATACCCTTATAAAGAATGTTTCGTTCCCCTTTCCAACCGATGTGGGATCTCACAATCCACCCCCTTTCGTGACCCAGTGTTCTCGCTGGCACTTGTTCCCCTCTACAACTGATGTGGGATCTTACAATCCACCCCCTTCAGGACCTAGTGTCCTCGCTGGCACACCGCCCGGTGTCTAGCTCTGATACCATTTGTAACAGCCCAAGCCCACCGCTAGCAGATATTGTCCGTTTTGTCTCGTTACATATCGCCGTTAGCCTCATGGTTTTTAAAACACATCTGTTAGGAAGAGGTTTCCACACTCTTATAAAGAATGCTTCGTTCCCCTCTCTAACCAACGTGGGATGTCACAAAACTTGGGTTGAATTGATTCTTTTTGGCCTCTTAAATGTGAAAGTGCTCATCACATGACTATTTCATTAGGAGTTGCATACACCTTGTTCCCACTCTTAGTTTTGAATACGTGATATTCATGAATGAAGCCAATGTATTTTCAAGTATAGTGTTTATTTCACTCATCTTCTTCGTCACATGGTATGTTCCTGGTTACTGTAGACCATTATTAGGTACCAAATTACCAATGCATATTGGCCTAACTATGTTTAGGACCTCTACATGTCATGCAAGTAAATTCCACGTGTTTAAGTTGTCTGCCGTAGCGTGAGGTCTGGTCTTAAATTTCTCTCTAGGAACTAGTGGGTAGAGTAGCTCAAAAATAACTATAGCAGTTTCTGCCTTGCCTCGACAAAACGGACGGCAAAAGGTCTCCAACCTGCCTTACTGTGATCGAAGCATAGTTATTTGTTTTTGGTCAAGCTGTCTATCCCGTCCCTTTCTAGGTTGGCATAACAAAGAAAGAGAATGCCAAGAAACAAAATCTACCCATCACTTGTCGAAGGTAAAAAAGATCATTGGAGAGAAGTTGTGAGATCCCGCATCGGTTGGAGAGGGAAATGAAACAATCTTTATAAGGGCGTGAAAATTTCTCCCTAGCAGACACGTTTTAAAACTGTGAGACTGACGGTGATACGTTACGAACCGAAGCGGACAATATCTGCTAGCGGTGGGCTTGGGTTATTACAAATGGTATTAGAGCTAGACATTGGGCAGTGTGCTAGCGAGGGCGCTGGACCTCCAAGGGAGGTGGATTGTGAGATTCCACATCGGTTGGAGAGGAGAACAAAATATTGCTTATAAGGGTGTGGAAATCTCGTCTTAGCAGACACGTTTTAAAATCATGAGGCTGACGACTATACGTAACGGGCCTTGAAGAGATGTTTTGTAAATGGTATTAATTATAAGCCTAGTGTTGGGAACTTGGGTTAGTAAAATCTGTTTGGACTATACAAGTGAATAATTTTAGAAATATAAGGTTGTGGTATGAGCCTAAAAATAAACAAAACCGATATGATGCAGGCAATGCAGAAGCTAAAAGATGGAGAAGCTGTGATCGCCATGGATCCCAGACTGAAAAGGACTTCTGCATCAACAGTAACCATGGAGAAGACGCTCAAATTGGCTCGTCGATGCCTCGATCCTTTGAGACCGTCTCGACCGTCCATGAAAACTTGTTGTGAGGAGCTATGGGGAATTCGAAAGGATTATAGAGATAGATTATTATCTTCTTCTTGCTCGGAGTCTATTCGTTCAGCAGAATTTCCAGGTGGAAATGCAAAAAACAACCAATATGTTTCTTTTGATGATAAGGAGGACGAGGATTTGTACAGTAAATTCCATTCTGTATAAGTCACCAACTTATGGCCATTTCCAGATAAGAGTGAAGCTTTTCATACCTCTTTTCCATAGATTTGAAGTAACAAGTCCTGGAAGTCTCTGTTTTTATTGTATATTTTATATTTTCAAAAGATTCCTCAAACAGCATATATTCAAATACATTGCTGCATTTTAAACATTTTAAGTCGTGTGTGGCTCACCCTCTCCAATCGATGTGGGATTTCACGATCCATCCCTTTCAGTTCCTAGAGTCTTCATTGGAGCCCCACCCCTCTCCAATCGATGTAAGATCTCAGGATCCACCCCTTGGAGACCCAGAGTTCTCGTTGGGTTCCACTCCTCTCCCATCGATGTAGGATCCCACAATCTATCCCACTTGGGGACCAACGTTCTCATTGGCACACCACCCAGTTTCTGATTCTAATACTATTTGCAATAGCTCAAGCCTACTGCTAACATATATTGTCTGTTTTAGTCCGTTGCGTATTGCCGTTAACTTCACAATTTTAAAATACGTGTGTTATGAAGAGATTTTCACACTCTTATAAACAATGTTTAGTTCATTTCTCCAAATAATGTGAGATATATATATACACACACGATAGATTTTTGAACTTTCAATTTTTTGTCAATAAATATTTGAGATTTTAATTTTGTGTATAATATATCATTTCCTTATCCTAAATATGCTAAAAAAATTTAGTGTTCCACATAAAATTTAATTTTATACTTAATTTATTAAACACAAAAATTAAAAATTATTAAAAGTATTATTACTTTTAAAACACAAAAGTAAATGTACGGAGGGATTCTTAGCTATTTTTTAATTAGTAATTTAATTTTAATTAAAATAAGAGTGATTATTTTTGTAATTGGAAAAAAGCAGCTGACTGGACTAGCACTGAAATATCCCCAACCCCGCGAAGTGACCGGTTTTCGTCTCTCTCCCCCCTCAACCGTCGAAGTACTTTTCAGGATCTTCCCGTGAGGGCGGGCGCGCCTTTTTCTAAACAAAATTAATTATATATTACCAAAAAAAAAAAAATTAATCTCCAAAGTTCCCAAGTCCGCGATTCTTTCTCTTGGATCCAGTCATTTCCATGTGATCGTCACGTATGGTTCAATCACCTCCATTACTACACTTTCCTCTCCTACTCATCTTCTTCCTCCACTCCTTTCTCTCTCCCTCTCTCTATGTGTAATTCTCTGATATTTTCTCGAGAAAACTCCAAATACGTCCTTCCATTCTCTTTGTCCTCATTACCTTTTTGAGTTTGTTTTTCTTTGAATCCTCACCGATTTCACTTTCGTTGTAGTCCTGAAAATATCTTTCCCGCTTGCTTTGCTTATGCTTTTTTTAATTGATTCTTCGGCCTCACTCTGTGCGAATATTATTGGATCTGATTCTTGTTCGAGTTTCTGTGGTTATCGGCTCGCTATTTTGGAGCAAAAGCTGTTGAAGCAGTAAGTTTGTAATTCTTTGTTTGCTGTTGATTTGCAAGTTCTAATTAGGGCTCGGTATTTTGATTCTCGGTTGTTCTTGGCTTGGTTCTGCGGCTTGCTGTTTCTTTTCCTGTTCGATGTTTTCTCTTCAACATTGTTATTGTTTTGTTTCAGGTTGATTTCGTTGTAGACTCGGAGTATGGCGACTGCGAATGCTAATGGTGGTGCGGTTTCTACTGGTTCTGCGAAATTTCCCGCGGTTGCGCATCCTTTAGCCGAAGAGCCGGAAGAGATTGCGTCTAATATCAATTATCATGCAGCTTACAGTCCTCATTTCTCTCTCTTCAAGTTTGAGCCCGAGCAAGCGTATTATGCGACTGCTGAGAGTGTTCGCGATCGGCTTATACAAGTACGTTATATAAATCTTCAACTCCTTGTGTGCAGAAATTGTATTCTCGAATTGCTACTGACCTGTGTGTTGGTCGAATCCTCCTTTATGCTTTGACATGTTTTTTTGTCGACTCTCTGAAATACGATGTATCTTTGGTTCTTTATCGTGGTATTGTGGTGTTGTGTAACTATCTTTCAAATGATTTTACACATGAAACTATTAAAGAGCGTCAAACAGTCGAACCTTACTTATAAATTTTAATGCTAAACTTAAATGCTTTCTAATTGTCCCGATGCGTATCAGGGCTCAACATTTGGTTCTAGAGTTCGGTAGATATTTACCGTGTGATCTGAATTGTTTGCATTCACATTTAACGATTGTTATCAAGGATTAAAAGCATTCTGCAATAATGAAGATTACTGATAGGAGATTGAACTACATCAGATTTCAATTGACAAGTGTTTCCTGTAAGAGGCTTATCTATAATGCATTAAGAGACAACAAAGTGTGTAGCTAATTTGAGTTGACTGGTCTCCTATATTTGATTTGAGTATATTATGATGAGTGATTGCATTTTGTCATTTAATCTAAATATGAATCTGTACTAACTTTGATTGATGGTGGCTGAACTAATGGTGCTACTTCTCATCCGTCACTCTGCAGCAATGGAATGAGACGTACTTACATTATCACAAAGCTGATCCCAAACAAACGTACTACCTATCAATGGAGTATCTTCAGGGCCGAGCTTTGACCAATGCGATCGGAAACTTGAATACTCAGGATGCATATGCTGATGCTCTGAATAAATTAGGACATGATCTTGAGGAACTGGTTGAGCAGGTTATTTATAATGTTCTGTTCATTTGAAACCTGTTTTCTGCAATATTTAAGAGGTCTTGTGTTTGCTCATTTGTTTTCTTCTACTGAATACTGTGCATGCTTTCCTTGAATAGAAGCAATCATTAGTAGAAATTTAGTGGTGAAGGCTACATATCTAATCCTTTCAACCATCAAATATGGCAACCAAAACCATTTTTTTTTTTTTTACCCATAGCTCATTTATGACTCCAAAAATTCCATGCATGGCTGTTGGTCCATATCTTGACTATAAATATATTTATATTCTCTGATAATTCAATCTTGACTTTAGCTTCTCTAGGAATCAATGACCACATGAATATATTGATAATTTGACACAGGTTGTACTTTTTATGCTTTCTCCTCATCCTGCAGGCACATAGCTAATGTATGATTTTGTTGATCTATAATATCATATTTTAGATTTGAGTTTAGTCAAGTAGCCCTGTGTTTATAGTTTATCTTTTAACATGCACAATGTTGATATTGTAAATGAATTTTCATAGGAGAAAGATGCTGCCCTTGGAAATGGTGGACTTGGAAGGCTTGCTTCATGTTTTCTGGATTCTATGGCAACACTAAATTTGCCTGCATGGGGTTATGGTTTGAGGTACAGATATGGGCTTTTCAAGCAGCTGATCACTAAGGATGGCCAGGAGGAAGTAGCTGAGGATTGGCTTGAGGTCAAGTTCCCATTTGAGAAAATTTTTAATCAATATATTTCTACTTCGGACATCTTTTAACACTTGTATTTGTGAAAATCATGCAGAAGTTTAGTCCTTGGGAAGTTGTCAGACATGATATAGCATTCCCTGTCAGATTCTTTGGTCATGTGGAGGTCAAGCCCAATGGATCGTAAGTTTTATGTGTTGACTGAACTAATTGCCTCAACTAGTCCATTTTGAGAAGACATTGTAGTTATAAATGTTAAGGGCCAGAATACATGCCAGAATTGATCATCTTACTTTAAAAATTAACTTCACTGCTTTGGGCATAACTCTTGGTTTAGTGAAAGTTGTGCGTTGTGTACCTAACAGCCGAAGATGGACTGGAGGAGAGATTGTACAAGCTCTAGCCTATGATGTACCAATTCCAGGATACAAAACCAAGAATACTAATAGTCTACGCTTGTGGGAAGCAAAAGCACGTGCGGATGATTTTGACCTTTTTCAATTCAATGATGGACAGTATGAATCTGCTGCACAGCTTCATTTTAGAGCTCAACAGGTATGTTACAAATCATCATACTTGAAAGGTTGTTCATGGAATTGGCACATCAACAGGTTTATTATCATTTGCAGATATGTGCCGTTCTATATCCTGGAGATGCTACAGAGAATGGAAAACTCTTGCGACTAAAACAACAGTTTTTTCTTTGCAGTGCGTCACTGCAGGTAGGGAGATTCTTCATTTTTTTTTATTTTTCACGACGGCAATTTTTTAGTCTTGTGTTGGCCTGGGATATCTTTCCTTCAACATTGAGGCATATTAAGAATCTCAAGATGGTTCAAAAAAATTTGTTCTTATATGCTTCTTTAAATAATTTTAGTATGAACAAAAGCATATTTCATTTGCTTTGTGTAAGTTACAACTGTGCTAGGAAAAAATTATTTGGTAACTATATCATGCAACTATATATATATATATAGGGTGATTACTTACATATGTACCAAAACAGATGAGTTAAAGTTTCTAACAATTATAAAATATACAATCAACCCCAAATGGATGGCTAGTGAGTTTCAATGGTGCCAATTTTAGCAAATGGTACTACTGCTGGTGATGAACCAGCCAGGGGCAAGGATATGGTGTTAGTTTATGCCATGACAGGATCAAGTTGGTTGTATTAGTTGTTTATGTAGTGATAGCAAACACGTGCATCATATAGTTCTAATCCAAATCTTATAATCTAACGATGAAAGTTTTGATCTGGCTATACAATTATTAGGTTTGTTGGGCTGAGAGTTCCTGCAGACCTAGGTGCTTTTTGCTAGTAATCGTTAGAGATTCAGAAATTATATGTCAATGTTTTCGTTGATTATGTGCACCTGTTCTCCGTAAAAAATGATTACGTGCATCTGTTTGCTGCCTGCTCTTTGGTATTTTTCCCTCTTCTGACAAGGATATCCAAATCAATTACAGGACATAATTTCAAGATTTAAGGAGAGAAAGCAGGGGAAAGATTCATGGGAGTGGTCTGAGTTTCCTAGCAAAGTTGCAGTGCAACTGAATGATACTCATCCAACCCTTGCAATTCCTGAACTGATGCGATTACTAATGGATGGTGAAGGTCTTGGATGGGATGAAGCATGGGATATAACTACAAGGTGTAAGAAATGTATAGATGAGATCTTTAGGTTGTTATGTTTTGGAATTAGAAGCTAAATTGGGACTATGTTGAAAACTGGATCAGGACTATTGCTTATACCAATCACACTGTCCTTCCTGAAGCACTTGAGAAATGGTCACAACATGTGATGTGGAAGCTTCTTCCTCGCCATATGGAAATTATTGAAGAAATTGACAAGAGGGTACAAGCCTCACTTTAGAATCAAAGTTATTTTTCTTCTTTCAACACTTAATTTTCATCTACTTAGATTATTTCTTATAGAGCTTGGAAAAACCTTACAGTTTGTTGCAATGATCCATGCTGCTCAAAATAATCTTGAGCATAAGATAGACAGTTTGCGGATCTTGGATAATAATCCTCAGAAGCCAGTTGTTCGGATGGCTAATTTGTGTGTTTTATCTGCGCATTCGGTGAGAAATCTTACTTTGGGAAAGAATATTTTATGTATTTTCTTCTTCTATTCAAGCATGGTTGTATTCCGTAGAGTGAGGTTCTCATTTGCTTTTGAGAATTCACCTTTCAGATTTTAGTGCTGTAGTTAATCTTGTGAGGAGGATCTCATATTATTAATTCCTTTTGCCTATTGTTATTGTAGGTAAATGGTGTTGCTCAATTGCACACTGATATCTTAAAGGCTGAGTTATTCGCAGATTATGTAACAATATGGCCAACAAAATTTCAAAACAAGACAAATGGCATTACTCCACGCCGATGGCTCCAGTTTTGCAACCCTGACCTCGGTAACATAATAACCAAATGGTTGAAAACAGAAGACTGGGTGACCCACCTTGACCTGCTTGCAGGTCTCCGAGAAGTACGTCTTGACTACTACTTATTTGGAATTCAAAATTTCTCTAGTCTAATTTCGTTCTTGCTATGTTCCTTCCAAAAGATTGCGGACAATGCTGATCTTCAAGCTGAATGGGCATCTGCTAAAATGGCTAACAAAGTGCGGTTGGCAAAGTATATAGAGCAAGTGACTGGCGTTAGCATTGACCCAAATACTTTATTTGACATACAAGTTAAGCGCATACATGAATATAAAAGGCAACTGCTGAATATCTTGGGTGCAATTTATCGATACAAGAAGTTAAAGGTATAAAATACTCCTTAGTTACATTCCACTATATTGCCAAACAAATAAGTGATGTATGAGTTGGGGGTCGAAACATCGTGTATTTAATAGCATCTGTAATCACATCTGAGTTTTGATAATAGCCAAGAATTTATCCTTTTCTTCTAAAATTGCTCATTATATATATATATATAGGTTGCCTGCTTATTGTGCTGGTACCATTTCACCAGTAGTGGAATATGAATGTTTAATTAAGTGGTCTTTGATTTTTACTCTTTCAATATATACACCCAGTTTGAGCAAGTACTGTTTTTTGTTTCAGATTGTTACTTTATTTTTCTAACACTCAATAAATAGTATGGTAGTCATTTTACTCGACTTTTTTTTTTGCAGGAATTGAGTCCTGAAGAACGGAAGAAAACCACTCCACGGACTATTATGATTGGAGGAAAAGCATTTGCTACATATACAAATGCCAAGCGGATAGTCAAGCTGGTAAATGATGTTGGTGCAGTTGTCAACACTGATCCTGAGATCAATAGCTACTTGAAGGTATATATTTTGAAGTGGGCTCTTAGTATTTTCATCTTCATGCATGATTTTGTTAGTTCTCTAGTGACTTGAATGTTCAATTGGTGCTAAAATTGTTGCATTCATTTCTCTTAGATTTTATAACATGAGGGAATAAGTTAGAAAGCAAGAAAGGAGGTATCAAGGACTTCAGTATTATTGTTATTCTGAACTTTTCCTCTGGATTTAGATTGCTTACGGTCGTGTCTCCTTTTTCTTATGTGCTTATTATGATGTTTTAGCTATTTCGCTCATCGAGTAGGCATTTTCTTTGTGGTTTTAGATTTATATGTTTTAAATATGTGGTTTCTCTTGCTGAGAATTATTATTAATTTCTATAAATTTATTCTCGTATATGGAGATATTTCTTTAGAATTAAAATCTACAAATGTGTAGCGTTATCAGATGGTACACCTTTCAAACACACGAACAGAAGATGAAAAAGGAGAGTTCTTATAAAACCATATCTAAATGATTACCCATGGTGAGCCTTAATGGCTTCTTAAAGCATTTACTTTTGTTTAACTCTGCTGTCTCGGCAATATTTTCAGGTTGTATTTGTTCCAAATTACAATGTGTCTGTGGCAGAGAAGCTTATTCCAGGAAGTGAATTATCACAGCATATCAGCACTGCTGGCATGGAGGCGAGTGGCACTAGCAATATGAAGTTTGCCCTTAATGGCTGCCTCATAATAGGAACATTGGATGGGGCTAACGTTGAAATCAGAGAGGAAATTGGAGAGGAGAACTTTTTTCTATTTGGTGCAACAGCAGATGAGGTCCCTAGGCTCCGGAAAGAGAGAGAGCTTGGACAGGTGTGTGCCTTCCTCTTTTATGTTCAGTATTTTTTTTTCCTTTGTAAAAATTGGTTCACGTAATATGTCATCTAACTATCAAAATCACGATTCAATTATTTTGTTCTTCACTTTGCTGGTATTATTCATATTAACTTTTCTTTTTTGTTCTTCAATTTAAATGTTGCAAGTAAACTAGATTTGTTTTAACAAAATTTTCAACATTGAAATAAAGTCCAAGTAAATGCTCAAGTCTTGAAAACAAAAGGATTTGATGAAGTCTACATAGATTTTTCTAAATCTTTAGTTTTTATGCTTCAATTAATTAATTATTTTTTTATTTCTTGATGCAAATATTCTTGCGCTTGATGAAAGATTTTTTTTTAAAAGGAAAGACTTGGACACTCCAAATTATGAACTTGAAACTTGTATTACACTGATGCTCTACTCGTAATGGTCTTCATGCTTCCTATAAAGACTCTGTGCTTGATTGAGGGCCTTAATGAAAGTGGACAGTGGGTTTGCTACCAAAGGACTTGGGAGGTGGACCTCAAATCCATTGTGTTTCCAAATTCAAATCACTGGTCCTTATTCTTACTTCTTACCCGCTCCTGACCTAGGAATGGAATCAAAATTTAATGAAAGTGCCTTCAAAGCATGACTTTGGATTGTATGACATGCTCTGTTGCCTACATCTTTCTGGAAAACTCCGAATAACAAAATTTTCAAATTCACAACAAGGTTCTTTTAAAGAGTTTCTACCTTTTGTACTCGAATTAATTTTCCATTTTTACTATGCAGTTTAAGCCAGACCCTCGATTTGAAGAGGCCAAACAGTTTATAAGGAGTGGTGCATTTGGAAACTATGACTATGGCCCTCTCTTGGATTCCCTTGAGGGAAACTCTGGCTATGGTCGTGGTGATTACTTTCTTGTTGGTCACGACTTCTCAACCTACATGGATGCACAGGCAAAAGTAGATGAAGCTTACAAGTAAGAAACTGATTCTTTTAGATTTTCTCCCCCCTTGGTTGGTGGTTTAGTTTAACTGATGCTGCTAAATTATCTCATCCAATTTTGATTATTAATTGTTTGTCATTTAGATATTTTAGTTTAACGGATAAATCATTCATGTAAGCATAAGGGCAATGGTTGTTTCTCAATCATGGAAATTTTGTCTAAATGATTATGTTTTCTCTGAGCGTCCTACTGCTGGATTGGTTTGCTACTTCAGTGAGTCAAAGAGTTTGAGTGAACGCAGATAGGGAGAGGTTTGTTCCTTGATAGCCAGTTAGGCACTATTTCTTTCTCCATAGCACAGATGATCAAGGTATTCTTATTATACAATATGATACACTCAGCCTCTACTACATTACTGGTGAAGCATCATGTCCTATATATTTAATTATAATTGACTAAGCCTCCATATTTTGAGTCTTTGTTACTTCCAATTTTCGCAAAATTCATCGAAATCATGCCTTCAACAATAACAATCAAGTTTAATGGCTTTTGGGTTTGTTCTACTGCTGCTTGTTGGTTAAACATCAATCTTAAACCATCCAATCAGCAAAAACAAGATTTGCCTAACAACATATGCGTTCTGCAGGGACCGACAGTTGTGGCTGAAGATGTCGATATTGAGCACAGCTGGGAGTGGAAAATTCAGCAGTGACCGAACAATTGCACAGTATGCCAAAGAAATATGGAATATACAGGAGTGCCGTGTACCATAGTTTCAACAGCCTAGGTTCACCTTGTCTTAAATTAAAGGAAATAAGAATTCTGTACGACGCTAGGTATCTCAATTATCTCTCTGCTTTAATTCACTACTTGCTGGTACTAGTAACACTAGCGGAGTACAGTATAAAACTTTTCATGTAATATCATATTGTGATGCAATTACCTGTTCAATTAATAAAATTTCCGTTTGTTAGTGAAGCTTTTTTAGATTAGAGGTTGGCTTGTAGATTCCGTGGTGTCGACTAAAAACGTCATGGAGAATATATTGTCCTTGTACCTCGTACCTCACCGTGAATAGTTGTACATACTCGACCTTCTAGTAGATCAAGGAGAGCACTAATCTAATTCTTTATACGTTCTTGATGATTTTGAATTCCATTTGATAAATTGCAATGCAAAACTCTTACTAGGCCACTGATGACTTATGTAAGATTGCAAATCATTTTTTGAACGATGATCCACACTTAAACTTAACAAGGTTGTAGGTAGCGTTGGTGCACTATCCTCAAGGATTCATCTTTGATTGGCTTGCTAAAAGGAGTATGGTCCATAAGTTGGTAAGAATTTTTTGCTTCTAAGACTACTCATTGCATATTGATATGATGTATTGTTGACTTATTGTACAATTGATCTCTGTCGCAGTTGAAACTACTCAGACACGAGATGGTTTTTCACTTGACAAATCACTTGATTGATTGATCCGATGATTGGATGTGTTGAGCGATAGATCAGCTACCAAGCTTACCAAGCCGGTGAGAGAAATATTTTTGTTTAGTTTTAAATTTTAATCATTACGTAATTATTTTTTATATACAAAGCATTAAAAGAATATATATATATATATATATATATATCCACATCTGAATTGAAGATTGATTAAAATTGATAGATGGAATCCACGGCCAAGACCTGCATTATTAGTAAAAATCATGAGCTTAGATTCTCAACTTTTGGCAGCCGACTGGGTTTTTCAAATTTGGTGCCTCAACTCTCAGAGTTGAAATAAATGAGGTATTTTTCAAATCTTGAAGTGGAAGGGTGGGCTGTCATGTCATGCCTGGCTAATGGTACTCATCATACTACAAATCGAGGTAAGATTGAACTTTTACTATCCAATAAAGTAATAGATGTCTCATTGATTGACTTTTAATCTAAAATTTCTTGTGTTTTTTAAGCAGATTAGTTGTTTCCATCATGTTAATTGCTATAATTAAGGAACTCTTTAACAAGAGTTGTTAATCTAAATTTTATCTGGCATGATTAAAGAAAAACTATTTGAGGGAAAGTAGGGAATGACTTATTTAAATGAACAAAGTTCTTAAAGGAAAAAAAAAATTATGAACTATTACTGTTCACAAGAAGTTTATGCTCTTCCAAGGGAAAGAGTGCAGGAGAAAACTAATTCTTCATGGTGCCATGTGTTGTGTGCCTCGCATGCTAATTTTAAAATTATTGTGGATATATATAATTTCTTGTTTCTTATTTTCCAAAATTTTAAATTAAAAATATAAAACTTTTACTTGACAAAGAAAAAAAATACTGTCGTTTATGTTTTGAAAAAAAAAAAAAAACTAGAAACACAAAGAAACATGAATTACCAAACACTTCTGCTTCTTACAAAATTAGAAACAATAAATAAGATACTAGAAATAGAAATAGAAACATTACCAAATGGGAGCACTATTTTATGGGAATGAAAATTTACGGAAAGTTAACTTTTTGTATATTTGGCGTTCAACAAACGTTTAAATCATCATAACACGTGAATTGTTTTATTTATTTTGATCTAAATACAGAAATTACTTGTTAAGGAATTTTTTTTATATTATTATTATTTTTTTATTTTTAACGTGAATCATAAAACATTGTTCACAGATTCTGTCACTTTTCAAGTTATGGCCGTGAATTATGACAATTGAGCTTGCTCGTGGCTTCCCTTTCAATGACATGCTCCAACATAATTGGTCAACGGTCATCTCAGTGACGGGCAAAGGTACCTTTCCTTTCTTTTCTCTGTGACCGGCAAAGGTGGATACATTATTTCATAAGCTTTGCAGGTATAATTTCACGTCTAATTTCTTGCCTTGGTGAGGGAAAAATAGCTAAATTTGGGGCCTAAAATAGAAGGATAAAACATCGATGGTACACTTTTCTTACTAAATAAAATCTTAATGCCAAACCCTAAATTCTTGTAATAAGTATGTTAAGGTAGAATAAAGACTTGTTATGGAGTTTAGGAAAGTCCCTTATGGAAAGAGCATATCTAAATTGAAGGACATACCCAAATTGAAGGACATGTGGCTGGACTTTAGCTTAAAGCACATTTAGGTGAAGGCCTAGCAATGTCGAAGTTAAAAACTAACCTAATATGAGCTTGACTACCAATGTAAAAACAACACCACTAGCACAAAACTTGTTGCCCATCAAGTACGGACTGTCAAACACGACAAAAAGGTATATGCACTTTCTCCCTATAAGAGATAGGTCGCATCCCTTCTTAGGGAGGTAACAACTACCCTAAGGTATGTGGTCTAAACTCAAGCTTATTTGAAACATTAAAAATTGAATGCTTACTAACTTGAGCTTTGGAGTATACGTGGTTGAGTATCACATCGGTGCGAGGTTATGTAGTAAGTATATTAGGCAGATGACTTGAATTCACTTCGAACTCTAGTTTAATAGTTCCTCTCATTTAAGGTATAACTATTCACCTCTAGAATCTCATATCAACAAAATATATTAAAAAAAAATTAAGTCTCTAGATTTTATTGAAGTATTTAAATGTGACTTAAACCTAAAATGTAACGGTCTAAATCCACTATTAGCAAATATTGTCCTATTTGAGCTTTCTCTTTTAGGCTTCCTTTAAAGTTTTTTAAAACACGTCTGCTAGGGAGAGATTTTCACACTTTTATAAAGAATGTTTTGTTATTCTCCCCCACCGATGTGGGATCTCACGTAAACATGAGGAAAATATCATTTCACCAACTTACTATATTCTAGATATAGCTACTCATCCTTTTTAGGATCACAATATCTACAAAATATATAAATGCCGAGTGAAAGAAGTTAGAGTAGTACCACTTGTTAGACGAGAATAATATTTTTTTTTATGTCTCTAGATTTTCCTTTAAGTACTCCAATGTGACCTTAGCCTCAACATGGCAAACATATCATTTCACCAACTCTGTAGTTGATCAAATTATATTATCGTGTGTCTTAAATCCACATCTTGATCTTCAACATCTAGTTCATTGCACCACAAATCTATGAATTTGAATGCTTTTTTCGGTAGACCGTAATTTCCACATGCCGTTTGTTTCTTGTCATGGTCATGCATGGTCCATAGACGAGATGGAAATGGCAGCTGCCTGCCTCTTGTGAGATGACCAATAATTTAGCGACAAAATGAAAATGACACTTTTTAATGGAGGTCTTGTCAACTCCAGGTTGTGAGGGTTGTCGCCAAGTTAGTTAGTAGGTACGTGTGTTGTCTTGTCTTGATTGGATATTGTCATTTAATTGAACTTCTTACAACTTAAAAGGTCTAATCCCTTCATCAGTATACTTAATTTTAGCCACAAGATAGTTTGGGGTTCATAACACAGCTTTGGTCTATTTATGAACTGTAAGTTAGATTGAAATTTCCTTATTTATTTTGGTTAACTTATAAATTTTTTGAATTTTTAAAATTATATCTAATAGATATTTTAATTTTAAAAAATATTTAATACATCTTTCTTTTGCTTCGTGTTTAATGAATTAAACTTTAAAATAGTTTTGAAGATCATTAGTTTCAATTTCTTTGGTCTACTTGTACCTAATTATTATTAGGTTTACAGCCAATTAAATCATTTTTCATGATAGAAATTTGTTCTAACATCTGAAAAAATAGTTTAATTATACTTAGATGTGAAATTGATTTTTTTTAAATTTAATCAATATTTTTTAAAAATTATGAATGTATTTAGACATTGCCTTAAAATTGATTGCCATAATTTATAATTTAACCCCTTTAACTTTTATTTATTTATTTATATTTATCTCTCCCTTTCTTAGCTTTTGTTTATTTATTTATTTGTTTATATTTATCTCTCTCTTTCTTAGCTTTTATTTATTTATATTTATCTCTCCCTTTCTTAGCTTTTATTTATTTATTTATTTATATTTATCTCTCCCTTTCGTAGCTTTTATTTATTTATTTATTTATATTTATCTCTCCCTTTCTTAGCTATGCATACATCGTAGGAAGAAAGGTTTTGAACCAAAGTCGGGAAGTAGAGTAAATTCATTGAATTTTTTATTATTATTTTACCCACAGGACAGACAAACCCCTGGCTTAATCATTCCTTTGCCAACCCCAAACCTAAAATTCCATCATATAATGATCTATTGTCTTATTATTATACTAACATCCTTTATTTAATTTTTTCTTAATATAAATCTTTGTGATAATATAGTTTCAAACTTCCTCATCACAGCCAATTTTGTACGACTTTAAACAAAATTTTGTAAGATACAAAAACATGACATTGACACTTAATATTAATTAGAGAAAATAATATAACAAAGGTATTAGAAATCTTAAATAGTATTTTTGGTACTTCAATTAACTAATCTAATAAAAACGCTTATTTAGGACTGCCACGATATCGTAGATAAGCTAAGGCAATGTTAATCCGTATGAGCTTTGAATTATAAGCAACATTCCAAGTGCATTATGCCAAAAGATGGAAGCCAAAGTGATAGAAAAGTAATTGGGAAAATGGCAGTTTTATCTCCTTGTCTACGAGGCTAATGGCTACTTATATGGCTACAAAAAAAAAAAAAAAAAAAAAAACACATCAAGTTGGGATTTTTGATTCATAACATCAACCCTCCTTTCCCACCTTCAAAAGAATGGGCCATTGACTTCACTCCAATCCAAACCAATCCAATTTGAAGAGGTTTATTCAAATGAGTGAGGCCATAACAACGTGTAGGGGCCTCTTCCAACGCTATGTTTTACAACTTCGACTTAACACGTGGCTTTCCATGTTGCAACATTCAAGTGGTTCCTTTTTTGGATAATTGTTTAAATATCTTTTGATATTATATTTTTCTAAATGCTAATTTAATTTATTTTTTTTTCCTTTGCTACTTGTGGTTGAAATTTTATTAGAAAAAACTATACTTTTTTATATTTTCTTTAATCTTTGAAAAATGAGACGGGTTGTATTTAGGTCTTTGAGCTTTTAATACTCATCAATTATACTTTTAAAAGTTATATTTGGTAATATTTTGATCCTCTGCCATTTTTTATATTAATTACAAACATATCATGTCACTATTTTTAATACTTATAAATAAGAAAAAAAAATTAAAATGACTATTTAGACTGAATTCTCTTTTTTTTTTCCTCTTTGTTTTACTCTTTTTTTTTTTTTTTTTTTTTTTAACTCAAACAATACGTAAATTAAAAGAATTCAAAATATTTAACTTTATAGTCGAAATAGCGATTTAAACAATATTCAGCTGTTGTTGGATATTAACTCTAATTAGTTGATGGTTTTCTTTTCAAATTTTTATAAGTGGAAGTTGAATTTTGTCAACATATGAACGGAGCCACTCGAGCAATTTTCTAATTGAAAAAAACTCATTCTAAGTTTTTATTTTAAAATTGATTGATTTACGAGTTCCATGTTTGAATTTTTAAATTGTACTCGATGGATCCTTCAATTTTAAAAAGTTGTTAATAAGTTCTAAAACTGTTAATTTTGTATATAATAGGATCTTAAATTTTAATATTTTTTTATCATAAATTCATAAATATTAGATTTTGGGTTTAATAATTCATTGATCGATAAATTATAATTTTAAAATTTCATTAAATATAAACTTAAAAGTCGTTAAATCTATTAGATAAGAGACCAAAATGAGAGGGAGAAAGGGGCAAATGGAAGGGTTTAAGAAGAATGGGCTAGGGCGTGACCTTGGCCCCTTAGTGCATGTGCATCCGCCATGGGCCACATTCATTAAAGGCAGAAATTAAATAAATTAATAAAAAAAAAGTTCATTTATATTATATATATAAAAAGGGACTTCAAACATTAAAATTAAAAATAAAAAAATAAAAAAACTCTTAATTTTACTACTTTGTTAATAATTAAAAGAAGTAATTATAAGTAAAGTTGAATTTTGATTCAATTATTTATGTCCATTATGATTGTCTTACACTCAATTTTCTTCACTTATCTAACAACAGCACGTGATATAGCGTCTCTCCAATTGCAGAGTTATTATTATTATTATTATTTATTCTATTTTTTTAATTAATGATAAGATCTACGACCTATGATAATTAATACACTCTTTATTAAGGCCAATTAATAATAAATTACAAGACTCTCTATAAAAAATTACTATACTCTGTTTTGTCTGGAATGATATTTATAATAGAGGCTGACGATTTATTTCTAAAATATTTAAATATTCATTTTTTAAGTACCTAAATATCTTTATTCATAACATATACGTTGAGCTAGTGGTGATTTTTTAATATTTCCTTCAACAGTAGTCCTCATTCATTGTACCATATTAAGCTGATAGTGAAAGTACTCGTATATTAACACTGTGTTGATAGCGAAAGTACTCATATATTAACACTGTGTATATTTGATATAACGTACATTTCAGTTGTACTATATCTCAAATTTCTATATTTTACCAAAAAAATTTGTATAATTTAAAAGAAATAATCACTTTTTAAACATCATGATCAAAATTTTAAAAAATTTGTTAAAAATAATTTATACATTGCCAATGAGGATAATTTTGTAGGGACCAAATTGATGAGTTGGTTTTTGTCATTTTTCTTTTATATGCATTGATAAATTGAAGTATAGAAATTATCTCTAGAGCCCGTAAACAACTTTCCTTTAATCGAGGCTCGACTCGTTCTATGGAGCTCTCGATCAAAGTACACTCTTGAGTCACTTTAACTACACTTTCGAGACTCACAACTTCTATGTTCAACACTTGAGAAATCTAGGTTCAACTCGTTCTCTAGAGCTCTCGAATAAAGTACACCATTTATTCGACACTTGAGTCACTTTAACTACATTTTTTAAGCTCACAACATTTTTGTTTAACATTTGAGGATTCTATTGACATGACTAAGTTAAGAGTAAACTATGATACTATATTAGAAACTACGACTCTACACAATGGTATGGTATTGTCCACTTTGAGTAGCATAGTTTTATTTTCGGTTTCCCTAAAAAACCAATAGAAATGGTATTTCTTACTTATAAACTCATGATCTCCCTCCTAATTAGGGAACGTGAGACTATTTCTCTCAATAATCTTCAGTAACAACAAGAATATAATACTAGTAATTAACACGTATTTCTTATTTTGAAGTTGGAAATTTAAATTTTCATACTCGAAATGCATACGCTGTCTTCTAGTTTAACAATTATAAGGTGGAATCGAACCATCTATCTTTGACGAGATAGTAATTTGTGTTTTATCTGGTAAGCTATGTTCGAATTGACATAAATTATCGAGCGGATGACTAAGAACGATTTATCCCTTTCATGAATCCAACAGCTTTCCCTTTGTCTTTTTAGCAAACTTGTTCACTCTATCTATATATCATCATCTTCTTCGCAATTCAATTTATAATTGCACTGGGCGCCACTTTCCGGTTCCTCTGTTCATCGCTCTTTCTCTCTCTCAAAATTCAAATCTACACTTTCTCTCTCCTCTGTTCCGCCGGATTTCACAGACTGATCGAATTATGTTCCCGAATCTCCTGCTCTGTTCTCATCGTCTCGACAATTCCAGGTAAACTCTCTTCACTTTACGCTGAAATTGCATCTAAATCGTCGCTTCTTTCGATCGAAGAGTTAGGGCTGCGTATCGATCGGTTCTGTATTTTTTGATTTCGTAAGTAGGAAAAGTGATTTGAATTAGAAGGAAAGAGAGAAGGCGATCGGAATTGAAGTTAATTGTAATGGCGATAATGTAAATTACAGGAAGAAGAAGAAGAAGAATGAAGCAGTGACGAAGAACAGCGAGTTTGAAGATGAACAGTTGCAATCGACTTTTTCGGTTCCTTTTCAGCGAGATCCATTGGAGAAGCAATCCAGGTTTTCTCTGCGTTCTTCTGATTACTCCTGCTGCAGGTCCTTTCCGTCTCTCTCACTTTGATTTCATAATCCTCCCTTCACTTTTTTCCCTCCCAAATATCTCATTTGAATTCCATCTTTCTTCTTTATTCTCCATGTTTATTTCGTTATGTAATTTTTCGTTAATTTCGAACAATTTAAACCTCTACTTAATCCACAAAGTCTAAATTATACTTAAACTGCCAACTAGTAATAATTTTTTTAAAAAAATCATCCAATATTGTTATATTAAAACAAAGAGGTTTGAACTAAATGCTTCTTAGGCAAACTCTACTATGATTAGTCTAATCAATTGGTCATTCGTTACGCTGTTCGATTGAATTTGTTGGCTCCGCGTCCACCGAAAGTAGGTTACCTTTGTTGAATAACTGGCCAAGCTGCTAAAGTAGCTAAAGTGATGATAAACCCTGTTCGTAAAATGGGTCCTATAATAAACAAAAAGGAGAAATCAATTTTTACCCTATTCTTTTTTAGTGGTATTAATTGAAAACTCCAAATTAATAATTATATTAATTTAGATTATAAAATTTAATAATTAATTCAATTTAAATTTTGTGATTTATAATTATATTCATAAAATAAGTCGAGATAAAAATATTATTCTTCCAACATTGAACTAAAATAGTTATAAAAATAAAAACATAAATTTTTTTCTAACAAAAGGTGTATGTGAATTTATAGGATAATTTTATTTTATTTTAATATAAAATAAATAGATGTCATAGTACCTAAAAGTCGATAATTTGATTTCGATGGACCAAAATTATAACAAATGAATTTTTTTAAAATATATTTATTTTTGTACGATAAATATTAGATGAATTTTAAATTTTTTAAGTTTAATGAGAGAATATATGATTTAATCATCAAATTAAATTATATGAATAAATTTAAGATGGTTATTGAATTATTTAGGAGTAATCTTCTTTTTTTTTTAATACTAAAAACAGATATATAATAAAAGATATTTAAAAAGTTGAAAAAGAATTAATGTAAGAATTAAGATTGAGGAACTTAAAAAAAAAACAATAAATTCTCTATCTATTTTGTTTCTTTTACTATTTTTATTTTATTTATTAATGGGATAATTTAGAATATATGGGGTGTGATTAAGAAAGGGGAGGTGTGAGCGGAACCCCCTTGTGGTCTCTTTCTTGATTTGTCAGAAGTCTTCATTATCAGTCATCGCTTCTTCGCTTCCTCTCTTAAGCTTCTTCTTCCTTCTCTTCCAGAGCCTCCACCTTCAAGGAGAAGAAGAAGGGGGAAATGGCGAATAAGGTCTCCAATTTCTCCGATCTGATTCAACGAGTTACAGCCTCTTGTCTGCTTCATCCACTCGCCGCCGTCCGTCAGGATTCCGGTGAGATCGCTGCCAAGAATCGCCAAGGACATGAGGTAACTTACGATTCCGATGAGCTCGAGGAGGATGAGGAGGCGGGGGAAGTAGAGGACGAGTGGAGTAAAGAAGGGATTAGGGCACGGGAAGTGCCGAAGGGAGAGTTAGTCGGAGTGGAGAAACTAGTGGAGATGGAGATTCTGATGAACGAAGTCTTCGATGTCGTTTCGACTATGAAAAAGGCGTATGTGAACCTGCAAGATGCGCATTGTCCTTGGGACCCGGAGAGGATGAGAGTGGCCGATGTTGCAGTTGTGGCGGAGTTGCGGAGGCTAGGGGTTTTAAGAGAAAGGTTTCGCCGGAGTTTGATTGTTCATGGCTCTGGAGGCGGACGTGGGCGTAGGAGAAACGGCGTAGTCGGGATGCTGAAGGAGGTTGTTGCTCCGTATGAGGCGGCCATGGAGGAACTGAAGAAGGAGGTGAAGTCCAGAGATGTGGAGGTTGAGAATCTCAAGGAGAAGCTTAAGAACTCTATGGCACTTGCCAAGGGCAGCAGCTATGGCGGCAAGAAAGGAAGATCCCAGTCAAAGAGGAAGGTCAGCTGCAGTTTTGGTCAAGGTAATTCCTATTCCTGATGCCTAATTTCATAAACATTATGCAGCTCTCTCTGTTAAGATTCTTGATCTACAATAACTCGCATTGCATTATCATAATGATTTAATGGTGCATTAATGGAGCTAGGTTTAAGATTCTGAAGTGAGTTACTTGATTTTGCTATACTGGTGGGATTATTCAATAGGAAGAACTTAGCAACGAAGTCTACTCATAGTTAAGGGAGTTCAAGAATTTTTTTTTACCCTTTTTAGTTAATTGAATCTTTAGGGTCAAAGATCTCACAGCTGACGCCTTAATTTATGGCAGTGGCGGCATCCCCTGTCCCTGAGCTGTTCGAGGCCACAATGAGCCAAGTCAAGGAAGCCTCCAAAGCCTTCACGTCGCTCTTGCTCTCTCTTATGCGCTCTGCTCATTGGGACATTGCAGCTGCTGTCCGTTCTATAGAATCAGCTATCTCTGAGAGTGACAATGCCTACCTTGATACTGTTGCCACCACTCACCATGCCAAGTTTGCTCTTGAATCTTATATTTCCCGCAAGATTTTCCATGGTTTCGATCACGAAACTTTCTATATGGATGGCAGCCTCTCCTCGCTGCTAAACCCCGAGCAGTTTCGGCGGGATTGTTTCACCCAATATCGTGACATGAAGGCCATGGACCCTGCTGAACTTCTTGGAATCTTACCAACTTGCCATTTTGGCAAATTCTGCTCCAAGAAGTATCTTTCCATTGTTCACCCCAAAATGGAGGAGTCCTTGTTTGGAGACTCGGAGCAGCGTCGACAAATCTTGGCCGGTAACCACCCTAGGAGTCAATTCTATGCTGAGTTCTTGGGGCTGGCCAAGGCAGTCTGGCTACTTCATTTGCTGGCATTCTCACTTGACCCAGCTCCGAGCCAATTCGAGGCGAGTAGAGGAGCCGAGTTCCATGCGCAGTATATGGAAAGTGTGGTGAAATTACCATGTGGACGGGCAACAGCTTCTTTGACTGTGGGATTTCCAGTTAGTCCTGGGTTTAAGTTGGGTAATGGTTCTGTCATCAAAGCCAGGGTTTTCTTAGTTTCCAGGAGTTAAGGTATTTTAGTGGCATTTCCTACTGTCTTTGCTTGCCCTGAACTTACATGTTATGCTTGCATCATAGTTTGGCTAAAAGAAAAACAAGGATAATAATTGACATGGACGGTAAAAAAGCAAATCATCATTGCTCCACCTTTTCCTTTTGAGTTGCAAGTTTGAATCTCTCTTTCTCATCTGTAATGTAGTAATTTAAAAGAATGACTTTGGTTGGTCATTCATGTTTATAGACTTGTATGGCTATGCTCTATTGTGACAATATATATAAAACAAGCTCTCTTCCCTGATAAGATCATAGAACATTTTAGTGCCATTTAGACTATCGGACATCAACTACAGCAGTGAAAGATTAAACCATCGACTTTTAAGATAGTAATGTATACTTTATTGCTTGAATCGACGGTCTAAAAACATTAAACACCCCACAGCTAACTAAAACCTGATTGGGTGTGCGAGAAAAGATGGTCCATTTGCTAAATGGATCCTATAGATATCAAGATAATTCCTAAAGGCATAGGGGAATTTAAGTATAACGATACAGGAGTTTGGTTAAAACTCTCTTCTTCAATGATTACCAATAAAAATAATATTATACATAAAATTGAATCTGAGAAAAACGTGGGGGCCATCATAGAAGGAGAAAACAATCCTTGGTCAGATTTCGGGCAAAAGGTTCATAGGCTGAAAAGCTTCTTTGCCTGCCACAGATCAAACAAATGCATAAAAGGACTGACAATGTTATAGCTCAGATTGTCTGGCATGACTCATGAGTACCACATTGAGTATAGTAGTCAACAAAAGCAGAAGGAAAAGTTACTTAGAAAATTAAGCAAACTAAAGAAGCTTTTAGAAGAATATGTGCCACAAGTTTTAAGGGATTTGTCTAAAGTTCGAGACCCATTAGGCCATTACC
The DNA here is from genome assembly GCA_033971965.1 of Cucurbita ficifolia. NCBI lineage: Eukaryota > Viridiplantae > Streptophyta > Magnoliopsida > Cucurbitales > Cucurbitaceae > Cucurbita > Cucurbita ficifolia. The sequence continues at coordinate 1,848,137 of CM066981.1, forward strand.
CTACCTACCACCAGTGGCATTTGTTTTTAAAAAAGGGCTTTTTATAGCATATAGGAATCATTTAATTATGTGATGGTAAGCCCAGAATATGTTTTTATACCATATTTGTTTCATAAATTCTAGGGAAAGTTAGAGAATCTTTTTGGTGAGTGGGCAGGTAAGAACTAATAATTTGAAAATCTTACTTGCTCAAGAGTCAGAAACATGACCGCATTCCAAGATCCAAGCCGACCAAAATTTGGAAGAAATCCTTTATAGAAGGCAAAAGGCCCCTGTAGAAGAGTTGTTGCACAATGGCATATGCTTTTAGAAGCCATTTTGATTTGAACTGGAACGAAAGTTAATACTATACAGTGTATAGCATGGTTCCTCAGAATTTTAATATTCACTGTTGTTTACAAGCCAGAAATCGCTTGCTAGTAGTTTTGAAATCTAGATATTATGTAAGGTAAGGTATAGACATACCTCATTCTGTAAGGTTTTAACGAAGCAATCAATGGTATTTTTGTAGGTGGAATCTCCCATCATTCTTGATTTGACCTGAAATTAAAACCATAGCATCAAAGCCAACATGAACAGACTACTTGAATTGCTATAAAAAACTGTAGAACAAACTTTCATTAGGATCTATCTACCTGCATCAAGAAATTTTGGGGTGATTTTACAACTTGAATAGCACAGTTTAAATTTCCAACTAACAAAATAACTTGGTGTGCTATATTCATCGGATCAATAATCATAACAATTGAAAGGTATAAATGCAGCAGAATCCGGGAAACAAGGAACATTTATTGACTATGAAAGGCAAAGATTATGACCCATCATTTGCTTGGTTACTGCACAAGATGCTAGATATTATAGAAAGAAGCATAGCTTCAAAGCCTAAACAACTATTTGATCTTTAGGCTCTAGACTCTATAGCCATACACTTTCTTCATATCTCCTCAGTTTGCGTTTGTCTTATATTATCACAAAAGGTTCCAATTCCATCACTTCATCCTAACAATCGAAGGAAAAAAAAACCACAGCAGTCGGTGCAGATTCGATGTGGCTCGATGAAAGGTCATTACTAGTGTAGCATTAGCATTAAGACACGATTGCAATTCAAATTGACTAAATTCTGCAGAAACCCATAAATAAATTTAAACATTACAACGAGAAAGATACTATAGGATTAACATCAGGCTCCGAAATGAAGACAGAATGCCTACCACATCAACAGGGGAACCGATGCAAACCGCGAAGAAACCTGCACCTAGACCAGCTAGGAGGTGAGTAAAAATACTGTCCAGGAATCCTGGAATTCTTAGAATCATCTGCGTGAGTATAAAGTAATATATTACTAAGGTTCACACTCTAACCCGACTATAAATTGCAATAACTTACAAAACCATACACAATTTCAAGAGACAATATTCGCATACCTGCTTCACTTGGTCATAACTTGCTAGTTCTGCGGCATTAATAATCGCATTCCTTGCTATGTTTGGACCAATTCCCGTCCACAAGGCCATCAATCCTTCCTGCATTTAAAAACATTTCAGGAAAATAACTAATTATGGGATATTAGATAGAAAATGATATGCAGCCAGTTGAATGTAAGAACCCTCATAAACACTTTGGATATGCAAACCCATAGTTTACAAATGCTAAAACCCCCAAATCAAGCTGACTTCATTCTAAATGATTGCAACTCTTGATAATTTGATCTAATAACCTTATTGAAGAATAAAACGTTTAGATCTAAATATATCCAAGAACCTCGAAATGATAAGGAATCACCCCATGGGAAAGTAAGATTTAAATTACCTTGTTAATCGAATATCTCAAGGCAATAACACTTGTTTAAGATTCAAATCACTCCACAAGCAAAATTGATCAAGTGAAGGTTGAATGATTCTAAGCATGCAATCTTTTACTACATAAAATTGCAAAAAAAAAAAAAATTTAACGCTTGGCTAAAAGAAAGCACAAATACCCTTTTTACTACATTTTCAAAGTCTATTTTACACCGACAACATACATGGTTTTATGTAGCCTTAAAATGATACCCTTAACCTTCTATATGGCATTTTAAGAGTTGAAACATTCATATTTTATGATCATAATTAGCCACTGTGGAGGTAAATAAAAAGTCTTAAAATACATTAACAAAACACTTAAGTCTAGATTATCATTCACTCAAAATTTGTAACAATCTAAGAATAAATTAAGCTTGAATCTTCTATAACATGACATGAATTGCAACTCGAGTTCATCTCGTGGTAATTTGAACAACATTTTTTTCACATCTTTCTTAAAGTTCATAGATTGAGATGTCTTGAACTAACCTGTCTTATGATAGTAAAATATGCATCTAAAGTGCCCGAATAACGTCTAGGCACCCCAGCTGGCAACTTTCCTTCAGCTTGAAGGCGAACCTTGACAAGATCGGTTGGATTTGCCACAGAAATTGCTACGGCACCTGCCAAAATAGGAATCACATCATTCTAAGCAGATTTGACAGGAGAAATAATTGAAGGGAGGAAGAAGAGCAATGATAACAACAAGAATATTGCAAGAACTGTAATTTGGGATAAGGAGATTGATAATGCTGTCACGATGAAAAAGGTTTAAGACCAAAGATCTACCCACCAGTAAACAAAGCAGCTAAGATCTTCTGATGTAGAGGTATATCTCCAACAAAATTGTTGCCTACTAAATATAGTTTAACCTGTCTAGTGCATAGTTCGTAGTTAGTGTGGCATATAAAAAGCAGAGTATAGTCGTTTATATCCATCACTTTGCAAAATCACTGCACTCACAGGATCATATAGCCCGATCCTTAGGCCGCCATAAATACACTGGCGATGTAATCCTGCAATAACTCCTTTCCAAAGAGCTGGCAAACCTTCTTCCCTAGCAATGGTGGCGATAGTTCCCATTAATCCCCTATATCTAGATTGACCCATCCCATCTGTGGCAGCTGCTTTCTTCTGCAGCTGAAGCCGTACTTTCGCAACGTCCAAAGGAATGGTACATAGCTACACAATTCCAAACAAAAAACTGAACTACAACAACAGTAACAACAAAACAATAATCTGCAGACCAAGAATCAGATGAACGTAATCGAAACTTACCTCCGCAATACAAGCGGCAAAAGCACTGCATAGAAATGTCTGAAAGAATGAGAAATCGGTCTGGGACTGAGGATCTGCCATTTCAGGACGGGAGAACAGAGCTAGAGAACGGGGATTGCAAACGGCAAGGGGAACGACCACGAGAATAATGCTCAGATGCGGTAGAGTAGTGAAATTAGGGTTGGAGATAAATAATTGAACTCGAAACGTAATAAAGAAGCAAGGGTACGTCGATGAATCCGATTAAGATGGCCACCATTGACGGCCGATCAAATCCTAATCCGCTCTTTTCTCAGCGGTAGCTGTCGTACAAGTATTCCCTGCGTATCAAATCCGGTAATACTCTACCCTCTGAAAATCAGATTGGTATTGCAATAGATGAAAATGACAAATCCACCGCCGGCGATAAGCTCGGGGATCGGAAGGCCCGCCACCAGCAGCTTCCTCCGACGGCGAAATGATCCTTGAACTACTTTTCGATCTGGGCGAATCGCATCACATGGCCCTCGTACTTGAAAATTGCAACACAGTAGAAGGCGGTTCTTAATTTGTATGAGCGCACACACGAACAGAAGAACGGACAACAATCAATTTATTAAATACTTTTTGGATTATCTGCAAATTAAACGTTTTATATGTATATTTTTCTTTTCTAAATAAATATAATAATTGTGGTGTATAAAACTGGAAAATAAATCAAGAGTATTTCATCACCACATAATTTGAATATCTTATTAAAAACTATTTTTTTTGTTCCACTACGATGAACCATGGGCCTAATGACAAGCCCACATGAAAATAATGGGCCTACTTGATAGACGACAATCAACTGTGGGCCGACAAATAAGCCCACAGTGGAAATTGTGAGTGAAAGGAACAACCTCTTGGCCCATGATATATGGGCCTTATATGGAACAATAGACTAAAATGAATAATGGGCCAACAGAAAAGCCCATTTAGGATAGGGGCCCAAAACGAGAAGTAGAGACAGGGGTTTAGGGGCCCAACGGCAAGCCCACAGTGAGGAAACATTATCGGCCCAGGTTTAATGGGCCGAACTGAAAGCCCATAGTTGAAATACGACGAGAATCCCGCCTCTTTTGAAAAGAGTGGCGGGAACGATAAAATTACCCGATCCGCCAAATCGAAATCACCACATTCAAATTGCGTTCCCTAATAATTGCACTATAAAATCCCAAACTCGACTTTGTTTTCCCACTTAGCGTTCTCCCGCCGTTTCTCAAACCCTAGCCAGCCCCTGTTTCTGCAATTTCTCTTAAAAATGTTGGAGCTTCGTCTTGTTCAGGGTTCGCTCCTCAAGAAGGTCTTGGAATCGATCAAGGACTTGGTGAATGATGCCAACTTCGACTGTTCGGCCACTGGATTCTCGCTTCAGGCCATGGACTCGAGTCATGTTGCCCTGGTGGCTCTTCTCCTTCGGGCGGAGGGCTTCGAACATTATCGCTGCGATAGAAACATGTCCATGGGAATGAACTTGAACAACATGTCGAAGATGCTCAAGTGTGCCGGAAATGATGACATCATTACAATCAAGGCCGATGACGGCAGTGATACTGTCACTTTCATGTTCGAAAGCCCCAGTATGATCTTGTTCTTTCATCTTTTTATTTTCTTATTTGAATCATTCTAGACTCTCGTACCTCGCCCTTGTAGTTATTTAGTCCTTGGTTTATCAGTCTACGTCTCCTCATCTATTTGAAGCTTTTTGACCAGTTAATTTTAAGTTATCGTAGTTGCATATCAAGCTTCTTTTCGACTCGCAAATCTAGCATGATCATCTGGTTAATTTTAAGTGGTATTTTAATAGGAAGAATATCTAAAATTGAACTTTATATCTGCGAATAGTTACACGCTTACTGAGTCCATAATCTTCATACGTTGTCTAACGTTTTGTCGATCCTCTAAAAAGAACGTCTCTGATTTATTGAGTTCATGATCTTTATATTTGGTTTAACGTTTTCTCGAGCAACTTAAACTTCGATCTGCTTCAAGTTGTCCTGTCTTTCTGTCCATTCCAATTTTACATGCGTTTTCTCCGGATCTGGTCACTGTTTTTCACTAAAATGCTCTGGTCTTTACTTAAGCAAGCATCTGACAGTTTATTTCTTACCTTTTGTCCGTCCTACGCATGGTTCAGCTCAAGACAAGATTTCCGATTTTGAGATGAAATTGATGGACATCGACAGTGAGCATCTTGGAATTCCAGATGCGGAGTACCATGCTATTGTTAGGATGCCTTCTGCTGAGTTCGCTAGAATATGCAAAGATCTCAGCAGCATTGGTGATACTGGTATATTTTGATATCTTTTGATGGCTCTTTGATTATTTTATATGATAAATTCTTGTTTTCCAAGTATGTAATTGCGTTCACCAATTTTTTGCAGTTGTGATTTCTGTCACAAAGGAAGGTGTCAAGTTCTCAACAAGGGGCGATATTGGATCTGCCAATGTTGTTTGCAGGCAGAATACCACTGTAGACAAGGTCAGCGTGTCTCTTAATGTTATAGGGTTCTAAATTTGTTCACTGAATCTGTTTTTGAATTCCAAATATTGATTTCCCCCCGTGATTTGGACAATTCAATGCAGCCTGAAGAAGCAACAGTCATAGAGATGAACGAGCCAGTTTCCTTGACATTTGCTCTTAGGTATATGAACTCGTTCACTAAGGCGACGCCTCTTTCTAACACAGTCACCATCAGCTTGTCTTCTGACCTACCCGTCGTTGTTGAGTACAAAATAGCAGAGATGGGATATGTTAGGTTTTACTTAGCTCCCAAAATAGAAGAAGATGAGGATGAGACCAAGCCTTAAGTCTAATAGTAGAGTTACCATTTGTTTCTAAATCATTTTAGGATGTGTTTGAACTTTTTTTTCTGTACTATAGCAGCTATGAGTTGTGATTTAGGAGTTTCTTAATGTCCAGTATCTACTTCTCTGTTTATGAGCTTTAAATTCTGATTTTTCCTCTTGTCTTGTCATCATTTGATTTTAAGGTATAAGTAGATAGTTGTGGGGCTGAGATTGGATGTTTTGAGAAAAGATGAAACTTTGCAATTTAAAAAGGGGACAATATCAATAGTTAAACAAAATTAGCAGGGGAATGAGAGTTGCTTTCTGGACCCAAAATAAGATTGAAGGCAATCCTAACAGAGCAGCAAGCTTCATCGCTGTGGCCTAATCAGGTAGAGACGGACATGAATGAATTTGTTAATCCTTTTCATTGTTGTTCTTCATCCATATGTTCATACTTTGCAACTGAAATCAAATGAAATTTACAGGAAAAGGAAATCCAAGTAAAACCATTTTGGACTTCGAGACTCCCCTAAACTTAATAGTTTGTTTGTGATTAGCATATCTGAGTAGCAATTAACGTATATTATTTGACGATCTGAGTAGCAATTAACATACATTTGTCAAAATTAGCATATCTGAGTAGCAATTAACATATATTTGTCGAAATTAGCATATCTGAGCAATAATTGGTACATGTTGAGCTTATGATGTGTGAGTAACAAATGGGTCGTTGGGTTGAATGAAGGGATCTAAATATACAAATAAAGTTTTAATTTTCGTGATTGGACTTGTGACCCTCGATGTTATGCTTCCGTTTTTAATATGTGATATCCTACATCGATTGGAGAGGGGAACGAGATAAACGAAATATTCTTTGTAACGGTGAAAATGTCTCTAACAGAGAGGCTGTTGAAGAACCTCTCTATCAGACACGTTTTAAAATGGTGAGGTCGATGGCTACAAGTAATAAATTAATGGCAAATTTAAAAAAATATATTTTAACAATTTGTAAAAAGGGTATATAAATAGAAAGGGTAAACAAAAGAAATGCAAAAAAATTTCCCATTTTGACTTGCCCAAAGCCGCGGGGAGCAGCGAAATAGCAAACCTAGAGAGAGAGACTCCAATGTCTGTCGCCAACAGAAGTGCGATCAGTGGAGCCCTACATTTCTCCCGGTTATCTTCTACCTTTATCAGAAGCTTCACCACCTCTTCTTCGCCGTCTACCTCCACTCCGAACCCCAATGCCCCGACTCCTTCGACTAAAATCAAGCGGAGGAAGAAGAAGAAGAACCTGTTCGAAGTAGTTCAGTTTCTGCCCAATTGGGGAGTAGGATACCATGTCGCCAAGGCTCACTGGGATGAAATCTCGTACCAGATCACCAAAATAAATCTGTACAAGGTATGTCTTCATCTTGTTTCTTTTCTTAGATCAATGTATGTGGCGGTTCATTTAAGATCATTCCCTCCCTATAATCTGCAGAAAGTTCTAAACAAATGCTTTTCAGTTTCTGCAAGTGGTTACCATTTCTTGTGTGCATTCAAGTAAACACAACGGTTTTGTTTAGGGCAAAAGATCAGTGGGATTGCGTAGTTTCTTTAATCGTTTACCGAATATTTGTAGAATTTTAGACTCCGGAGGCGTTTGACATTTTTCCTATTACAATTGATAATCAAACTGGAATTGTTAGATCTGTTTTCTTTCGATGCTCTCTGATTCAGGATTTAACTTCTTTTTACTTTCGATTGCTTTATACAGAGTGGCACGCATGGCAAGGCATGGGGCGTTGCTCATAAAGATGGTTAGTGATTCCTTATCGCGAAATTTGTTCCTCAATCGTTATTGGAATTTCATTTTGCTGGAATTTTGTTCTAATATTTATATAGAAGAATGAGCAACAATTGAATCTCTTATATGTTCTTTTTACCTAAGCCAAGTTCTATAATTTGGGACCATGACATCAAAGAGCTAATGCCTTATAGTTGATTTAGATGATGAAAGTTTGAAAATGATTCAATATTCACTATTTACTAATCTTTGATTATGTTTCGTGACAATTTAAGTCCCATTTGATAAGATTTCGTCTTTAGTTTTCTGATTTTGAAGTTCATGTTTGTTTCCTCCCAATTTTCATTTTATAGTTCTCATCTTTCTTAAGCAACCACTTTAAGTTCTTAGTCAAATTCTAAGAACAAAAAAAAGAAAAAGACGTTTTTGGAAGCTACATTTTTAGTTTTCTAATCTCGGCTTAGTTTTTAAAATAAAGGGTGCAAAGTAGATAACAATTATAGGTGTAAGTAGTGTTTATAAACATAGTTTTCAAAAATCGAATGGTTGTCAAACGAGATCTAACTTTCACTGGATTCTATCATAAATAGTCTGTAAGTTTTCAAGTCTTGAATTTTAAAGCACGAGACGTCCTGAAAGTTTATGTGAGATCCCACATCGATTGGAGAGGGGAATGAAACATTTCTTATGGGTGTGGAAACCTCTCTCTAACAGACGTGTCTTAAAACTATGAGGCTAACGGCGATATATAACGAGTCAAAGCAGACAATATCTACTAGTGGTGGGCTTGTGCCGTTACGGCCTAAGTTATAGTTAGGTCGAGAAAGTTAGCCCTTGAGATTCATCCCTTTTGAACTCTCTACCGAGGCGACTCCGGACTCGGTTGCCGTTATTGTATTGCTTACAAATGATAGTTAAAATTTAAGTTTCTAGGACTTATCTTCCTATTTGTTATTGTTGCTTGTTGCAAACTATTTCCATCAATGACAGAGGTTGAAATGAATGTATTTTCCAGGCACGCCCATCGCAGAAGCTCCGAAGAAGATCAGTGGCGTTCACAAGCGCTGTTGGAAGTATATCGCTAGCTTACCGAGTTCGGGAGACAGCGACCCATCAGCTGAAGTTCAAACTTCATGACTGCAGACAAATTTTAGTTGCTGATTCTTTTTGGCCAATCTTCAGATTACAGTCCTTAAATATAGTCAGGTTTCTAAACTTCATTATATGAGGGAATGAGGGGCATTCTGTGCTTTACTTGCGATCCGGGATGAAATGAAAGATCAATCGTCCCGAACTTTGTGTAAGTTCGAACTCGTTTTTCGATTCTCAGATACTTGTGGATTTTATTGTTGAATAGAGGTTTAAGAATCTGGTTGATATTTGTGAATCAGTGTTTTTGTCCTGCTCCTGCTGTGAGATGAATACAACAATGTTTCCTTTTTGAAACATGGAAAGTGTTGAAGAGTGTTCATTTGGGAAGAATTTTTTTTAAAAAAAAATCAAAATTTCAAGAATTATGATCATTTTCTTCGACGTATTGCTGTGTTCATTAAAATTTAACTTTTTAAGAAAAACTTAATTGGTTCAATGAAAAATACCAATTGGTTCAGATTGACATTTTTTCAATAAGTTTAAAGAGAGCGGGGAAGTACGACTTGCGTTGGGTGAGAAACTAAACCAAGTTACCGAAAATGACCAAAGAACAGAAAAGCCAAAAACAGATACAGCATAAGATGTTCGTCCTTGCACGACTAAAAGAAAGGGTTTGTGCTGCCCGCTCTAAAGGCTTTCCAAGAACTTCCTTGTGTAGGAAAGTCTAGACTAGTGCGCCGACTAGTGAAGAGATAAACCACCATAAGCAAGTAAGAAAAAGACCCTCCCCTGCATTGCTAAACATTCTACGAAATTTGTATATACATTATATCAAATTCGAGCCATCGACTAATTAAACACATAGTTTAAACACATAGCTATGTTGTATGGTTGAACCCTGACTTTTAAGAAGAAGAGCCAAAATAAATGACAGGCTATTAGACATAAATTGATGAGTTAGTATAGTGTTTTTGTTTTCTTAAGTTGAACAATACGTGGTGGAGATTCTATTTTACTCCAAGTTAACGTACAACTAGTTGAAATATGTTCAACATTAGATACGGATGGTAGTAGAACAGACTACTATAATCATATGAACTTCTGATAAGCTATGTATTAAATCATCCATTTAATAAAAGCTCTAGTTACCAATTTTCAGACAGTGTTTAAGACCAAAATGATGGCAAAAATCAGTTTTCTTTGTAGCCAATCTCAGACTTATATCATTAAATTCATGAAGCAAGGAAGGAATATAACAAGAGATTTGACATCTGGAGCAGAACAGAATCAACGGATAGCTTTGTTGGGCAATGAAAATATAAATTTGCACCAACATCATCTCACAAGTTCAATAATCATACCCTTTTGGTGTTGCAGAAACTTAAACAGAAAAGGGGGCGAAAAACAAGCAAAAGAAATATTTAAGAATAATAATGTTAAATTAAAGAGAAATACCTATACAGATTCAAGTTCTTTCTTTTTTGAATTCCAGGGTTGTTCCATCTCTCAGAGTTTCTTGTGCATCATTTTCCATTCCAAGGATGAAAAGGGCGGCAGCTTGAAGATACAAGGCAGTTGGCCAGTCTGGTGACACCGCTTGGGCTTGCATAGCATCTCCTAGAGCTTCCTGAGGCATGTCACTCATCAAGTAACACAAACTACGTCTAGCAAACACTGTTGGTGATACCATGGTTCCTCCATCTATAAACTGCACAATCAAAAAAGATTGTTTCAACTAACAACGTCGATGCCAGAAGTCCGATTATCAAAACATGTCGGTTCGTCTCTTTTATGGTGTTATAATCAATTTTCTCCGCTACAGAATGAAAGGTGCCAAGAAATTGGATCAGAGTATTTCATCTTTAAAAGTTAATCACATACTTGCGTGTAGCAATCGATGGCATTTACGAAGTCTTTAGCTCGAAATGCCGAGTCCCCACGCTTCTTAGAATTGAGTGTCTCCTGTATTTGGCTTGTCCACATTTGGAATGAAAGCTGAAAGACAAAGCAAACTCTTTACTGATGAGCAATGAATCAGACCAACTTTTAAAAGGTACTTTCAGTAATATAAACAGGGGGGGGGAATTATGCCACTCGAAATTAGATGGGATTAACATGTAATGAACTTAGTTGGTAAGCAGATAGTGCACCTAGTTTCACGACCATTTAGAATGAATAAAGAAACATGGACAAAAAACTAGCCGCATTTTACTGGCATGGACAAGAAAAATGATAAACAGGTTCAGCCTAATTTCACGTCCCTTTAAATGAACAAAGAACTCCTAATAATAATAGAGTGCAGCCTCCATAGTCTCTGATCTTAGACAATTAAATTTAAAGATGAATTTTCCAACCTCATTTGCAACTCCCTCATCATCCTTGTATCCAGCCTTCTCCAAAAATTCATGTATTGCAGTAAGATCCGTTCTTGAGCAAGCCTCCCCAAAAGGTGATAATGAAATTTGCTTGGAGGAAGCATTCCCATGCGAAATTCCCATAAGAACGTAAGAAGGAACCTGACATAAACCAGTGGATAGAACTGTATAAATTTGGATGATTCTCTTTTTTCTGCATTGTTGCCAACCGGCTTTATAGAATATAACTGGCCTATGGCCTTAGCTGACGTACTGTATCAAACATAGCATCTTTTACAGACTATGTTAACTAACCCGACTGTTATGGATAGTTAATACCAGTATATTAAAACAAACGTATGGTCGTACTGTACCTCAGTTTCTTTCTGAAGAGCAGTGAGAGCAATTACAAGAGACTTCACATTTGGCCTCTCACGAAGTTCATACTGTAAACATCTTGAAGCCAACCTCACTAGTTCAGTCCCCTCATCATTAGAGAGATGACCTTCTAAACACGAGTCCATCAGCATCGGAAAATTTTTGGCACGTATCAGATCCAGTGCCTGAGAGAAGTGAACTTGATTAAAATTCAACATGAAGTTTCCAAAATTCAGAATGCAAAAGCTGTAATAATAAAGCCCAGAGCAATGTTCTTTAAAATGCTGATAATTAGTCAGAGCCACAACCAAGTTACTGAAGCTAAATTTCAATTTTTTTGTACAACATAAATTTCTGGAGTAAATTCTTTGGTTGAATTTCAGGATAAAGTCAAATCAAACTTCCACAAGAGAGAAACTTACATGGCTAGGGGGAATATGTTTGCCACTGAGAAGATCAAGCAATAGAGTGCCAAAGCTGTAAACAACACTTTCTGGCGTTATCCTCCCTGTCAAATGGAAATTCTACAATTAGCATAGTGCATAACGAACAGATGTGGCCATGCTGGTTATATATATATACTCATGAAGCATTTTTTTAACAATGGCGTTGCTTGTCATTTACTGGACTAATCCTCTGTACTATATCTAGAGTCGTTACGTAATGTCACAGAAACCAATAACTTTTAGAATTTTACCAACGAATCTCTACAATGGCTTAAACACGCCATATCTAATCTTTAAATGTTCAATACCTGTCCTCATATATTCTGGAGGGGTGAAAGCCAGGTTGGTACTATAGCTCTTTCCATCTCTACTGTTCTTCATAAGGCCAAAACAGGAGAGCCTGGGATTACCATCCTGCTGGGTAGAGCTAATTATTACGAGTACACGAAACATATCCAAACGAGAAAAATATAGAACTATAGAAACATGGTGGATGCATTTATGTACCTGATCGAAGAGAACTCTATAAGCATTAAGGTCGTGGTACAATGCACGTCCCTTACTACTGCAGTACTCCAAAGCTTGTGCTAGATATAATGCCACTCGAAGCCTCATTGCCCACTGCATGGGCTGCGTTTCCCCTACAAGAAAATCAACCCTATAAGTATTCAAATTAAATGACTAGAAAGGCACGTGAACTTTAAGACTAATGGAGCTTAAAATGTGCTTCCCCCCATATCTGACAATGAAAAACCAAAACCGAATCGATTATCATATATACGAAGTGTTTGTAATCAAAATTTCATTTCATCACCTAGTTTCTAGAAAAAAGAAAAAAAAAAAGCAGGGCAATCTAATTTCTATAAGGTCATTAATATAGAAAATTAACTAAAAGCGTACTCTTACAAGCTTGCTTTTCAACCACCATCAAGGATGCTATTAATTATATATTCTACTTCGAGATATATAAAGTATAACAGACAAACCAAAAAGAAAAAGCGAAATCCATGTAAAGAAGTTTCAGCATCATAAATGTTAATTTAAGCTAGAAAATTTACAATGAAAAAGGTGCCTGGAAAGAGTTTCATTGGGCATGAACTCAGCCACTAGCAATCTCTCATTGCCCTCGCAGCAGCATCCAATCAAATTCGCCAATCGCTGATTCCTTAGCTGCCCCACAGCTCTAGCTTCATCCTGAAAAGCCAAAACACTACTAACAATCACCTTAAACGTTCTTGGTAAGACAAAAATATGCATACTCACACAGTTCATTAACACTGAGACAATGCATAACAAAAAATAAGCACAAAACTCAAATCAGAGGAAAATCACGGACTAGGAATTGGCGAGAATCAGGCCAAGCCGACTTGTTGAAGCGCTTCACAGCAATCACTCGGTCATCATCAAGTTTTCCCCTATAAACTACATTGGGCGCTTTCTCTCCATGCTCAGAAACAATGTTCTCCGAAGAAAATCCAGAAGTAGCAGCTCTTAACTGATCAAAACTGTACTCGCAGAATCCAGGCAATGCGTCCTCATTATCTGCATTCACAACACAAATCTAATTCCAACAACTACAAAAAAACAAAAAAACAAACAAAAACATCAACAAATCAAAACCACAGAGTAAAACTCACCGGCGCAGGACAAGTCGTTGAGATTAGATTCGATCTGAGAAGGCCAAAAACAGAGTCCAAATCTGGAGCAACGAGCTCCCATTGCAATAAACCAAAAATCAGATAGAGAAAACAGCCTGTTCGTGAATCTTCCACCACCAAAATCACAACACAACTTCCTCTCGTAAACACACGCAAACTGAAGAAAAAAGTAATGGAGAAAAGGCGAGCAGCAGCAAGTAGGGAAGAAGTTGAAGTAGAGTTGCTGTATGTTGGTTAGGGAATCGAGAAAGTAGAGCGTAAGAAGAAGAAAGAAAAGGATTGACGCTTTTGTTTCTCCGATCCAAAGCCTCTGTTACCTTCTTCACTTTCTTACAACCTCATCATTTCGCTTCCTCTCACTGCTTTCTCTCTGTCCCTCTCTCTCTCTCTCTCCTCAATCTTCTGCTTCAATTTCTCTCTCTTGTTCTTCAGTGTCTAGTAGTGTAACTCGAAGCTGCGAGTTTAGTCGCGTAAGATGCACCTCAAACCGCCAAATTATAATAATACGAAAATCGGGAGTGCGAAATCGACGCAATTTTTATGTCAGCGCGTGGAGTAATGTTTTTTGTTTTTTTTCTTTTTATTTAGTTGAACGTTAAATTATGAAAAATACTTTAATTTACCATTAATTCTTTTATAAATATTTTAAATTTTTGGATGAAAATTATGGTTCACCTCATCTTGACTCAACTTGCAATAAATAATCCATGGCCTAACCTATAGTTTTATTTTGGGTTGAATTTGAGTCAACTCATTAAATTATTTTATTTAATAATAATATTTTTATTTTTAAAAAATAGTTTTTCTTATCTAAATTCTATTGAACTTCATGACATTTATATTTCCTATCTATTTAATTTAATATTAAAAGTGTTTGATATTTTTTTTATTACAAATGGATGGTATTATTAAGTTTATTTTTAAAAAGTTTGTGTATATATATTCTTAAACTTTTTATTAATTAAAGATGACGATAAAAAAATTGAAATATCCTTCTTATGTATCGATCGGAACAATCAATTCAAATAATGTCCAATCAGGCATGTTTGATTAAATTTTGACAATGAATCAAGCTTATACCAAGTTTGGGTCAAGCTTAGGTCAGTCTTAGGAGTCGCTATTTGTGAGATCCCACATCGATTGGAGAGAGGAACAAAACATTACCTATAAATATGTGAAAATCTCTCTCTAACGCATTTAAAAACTGTGAAGCTGAAGGTGATACATAATGGGTCAAAGAGAACAATATCTGCTAGCAACGGGCTTGGACTGTTACAAATGGTAACAGAGCAAGACATCGGACGATGTGCCACCGGAGATGCTGGCACTCAAGGGGAGTGGATTGCAATCCTACATTGGTTGGAGAGGGAAACGAAACATTCCTTATAAGGGTGTGGAAAACCTCTCCCTAACAGACGCATTGTAAAACTATGAGGCTGACGACGATATGTATCGGGCCTAAGCGGACAATATATGCTAGTGGTGGGCTTTAATTATTACACTACTATACCATTCCATATCTCAATTTTGGCCGGTGACATTATTTAATGAATAATACCATGAGATTGGCAAACATGTCTCCCAAGTAGAAATAAGATTCAATTTCTTTGGAGAATCAAGCCAGATTCAGTTCTGTCCAAAGCCAACAGTAATCTAGAAAATAAGAACTGTTCCCTACAAAAGAAAGAACATCTGGAATTAATCATTATCACAAAGAAAAGACCCATAAAATTTGACTGATTTATTGAAGGCTCCTGCACTAGCAGCATTTGGCCTCTATGCCTATGCCTTTGCTATCATTGGCTGCAACAACAAGCACAAGGGAAAGGGGGGAAATGATGAAGCCCACATGGGGAAATGGGTAAAAGGAAGGCAAGGGAAGGCTACAACTTTAGAAGGCAAACATTAAATAAAACCACAGCAGAAGAGAGAATGGGGATCATACTCTGCTTGCCCACTTACCAACATTATACACACCAAAAAGGGGTTTGAATTCCGAGCTAAGATTAGCTGAGCTGAGCTCCTTGTTCTTCACCATCAATGTACCACGTTTTCTGTCAAAGCTGTAAAAATTAGTCAGCATAGGGAACAGCCTATCAAGTACAACAAATTCACAAGTTAGAGATCAGATGAATACCTGTGTGCCTTTTCTTTTTTCTCTGTCTCTCTTTTTTCTTGCTCATG